>AP027103.1:70549733-71749733 GCA_028142955.1 Pinctada fucata
TGAACAAACGTCATACTTTATTATAAATGGTTGTTACGATTTTTTTTGTTACATGTATAATATCACAAATAATTGAAGTTCATTTTTAGCTCACCTCGACGAAGTTGAGATGAGCTTATGCTATAACCCCGGCGTCCGCGTCCGCGTCCCCGTCCCCGTCCCCGTCCCCGTCCGCGTCCGCGTCCGCGTCCGGTTAAAGTTTTTGGGGTAACTCAGTATCTGACAAAGTACTGATGGTACAGTAACCAAACTTGCACCAGTGATTCATCTTGGGATGCTGAGTTGAACCCATGCATCAGATGCAGCATCTGACCTACATTTTCCGGTTGAATGACTTTGTCAATGTCTGGTTAAAGTTTTTGGGGTAACTCAGTATCTGACAAAGTACTGATGCAACAGTAACCAAACTTGCACAAGTGATTCATCTTGGGATGCTGAGGTGAACCCATGCATCGGATGCAGCATCTGACCTACATTTTGTGGTTGAATGACATTGTCTTATCTGGTTAAAGTTTTTGGGGTAGCTCAGTATCTGACAAAGTACTGATGCTACAGTAACCAAACTTGCACAAGTGATTCATCTTGGGATGCTGAGGTGAACCCATGCATCGGATGCAGCATCTGACCTACTTTTTCCACTTGAGTGATTTTGCCTTTAAAGACCAATATTGAGCAAAGTATAAATGCTACATGTACCAAACTTGCATATTGGATGTATCTTTGATTAAACTTTCATAAAATGACCTTGACCTACTTTTTCTGCTTGAGTGATTTTGCCTTTAAAGGCCAATATTGAGCAAAGTATAAGTGCTACATGTACCAAACTTGCATATTAGATGTATCTTTGATCAAACTTTCATAAAATGACCTTGACCTAGTTTTTCCACTTGAGTGATTTTGCCTTTAAAGGCTAATTGTGAGCAAAGTTTAAGTGCTGCATGTACCAAACTTGCATATTAGATGTATCTTTGATCAAATTTTCATAAAATGACCTTGACCTACTTTTTCTGCTTGAGTGATTTTGCCTTTAAAAGCCAATATTGAGCAAAGTATAAGTGCTACATGTACCAAACTTGCATATTGGATGTATCTTTAATCAAATTTTCATAAAATGACCTTGACCTACTTTTTCCGCTTGAGTGATTTTGCCATTTAAGGCCAATATTGAGCAAAGTTTAAGTGCTACATGTACCAAACTTGCATATTAGATGTATCTTTGATCAAACTTTCATAAAATGACCTTGACCTACTTTTTCCACTTGAGTGATTTTGCCTTTAAAAGCCAATATTGAGCAAAGTATAAGTGCTACATGTACCAAACTTGCATATTATATGTATCTTTGATCAAACTTTCATAAAATGACCTTGACCTACTTTTTCTGCTTGAGTGATTTTGCCTTTAAAGGCCAATATTGAGCAAAGTATAAGTGCTACATGTACCAAACTTGCATGTTGGATGTATCTTTGATCAAACTTTCATAAAATGACCTTGACCTACTTTTTTCCACTTGAGTGATTTTCTTAATATACATGTACTTAGAGATATGTTTAAATTGAACTTTGCTGCCACGAGGTGAGCCTGGTAATCTTTGATTACACTATGTTTAATAATCCAATTTTTTCTTGGGCTGCATTTAATCTTTTCACGGGTATAATCAATCGGTACGAAATATTAAAATGTTCTTCCAAAATCATTTCCATATCACATTTTTGTTTTGTTTTTATGTTTTTCTTTTTCTTTTTGTTGTTGTTGTTGTTGTTGTTCTTGTAGAGCAGGAAAAAACGGATAAAAACATTTTGAGACCGGTTGGGCAATTCCCATTACCAACTGCATTAAATCATTTAAGAATAGACGCTAAACTGGCCTTTGCAGGGGTTGAGTGACCCCCCCCCCCCCCCCCCCAAAAAAAAAATCGTCAGCCCTCTGACGACTTCAATACATCAATTTTATTCAGATTTTTTTAAACGTCCCTACTTATAGCATTTGTCATGTTCACCTTTAAATGGGTCATGATGCAGCGCACTTATAAAGCACATCGCTTCAAATTTATGCTAGGGTCACACATTCACGGATGACAGTCCCGGATGCAATACGGACAAAAATACTACGGATGGCGTCCAATTTTCTGCCATCCGTGCGTCACTACATGTACGGTATTGGTACGGTTCACAAAGGTTTGGTCAGGTTCCTTTACGGAGAATAATTCAAACGATCAGGGAAAAGAACGGATTTGCACAGTGCGTTGCGTACTAATACGGCGTTGCTACGATGAAGTACGGATAAGAACGGTTTCTTTACGGAATTGTACGGGTTTGCACGTAGTGAGTTTCTGTCTTTCTGTAGTATGTATCTTTTCTCGCTATTTTGAAACAAGGTCTGTCAAGTGGGTCCTGGAAAACTTAAGGGCTAGCCAGGTGAAACCTCTGAATGTCCAATTCTTTTGATCTCAATTTAAAAACACCAGTTAATCCTATTGACCACGATACTTTTATTCTCATGCTTTAATAAGCTCTTTCATTCATATTCCTCCCTTTTTTCTCTTCCGATTTTAATTTTTGTCGAACATATTATATACCTTATGAAATATTTCTACCAACTATTAGCGAATCTACCGAAATATAAAATAGATTATTTATGATCACTCATTAAAAGCGATTATGAACTTATTCCATAATGCTGCTCAAATAAAGAGTATTATCCGTCGATATTAGGTCATCTAGTTCTGAGGCAATGCATGAATTATTCAAAAAGATAATTACCAATTAAAAAAATTCATTAAATTGGCATTGGTCATTAATTTTGATGAACCATCCTTTCTTGACCCCCCACCCTCCTCCGCCAAAAACAAAAACAAAAAGTGAATACAGCTTTACTATACATATAAAGAATGAAATTAAAACGTCTCTCTTTCGTTCTCGTAATCAAAAGGATTTGTTAGATTAATTGGTTAATACAAATAAGACATCGCTAATTTTCTAATGTTGAATCTTGTTCTAAAACGCAGTACAACATTTGAACGTTGAACCTTGTTCTAAAATCACGGTACCACTTTTGAGGATAAATATTATTGCAAAATGACTAGGCTGCTTAACTTATACATGTAATAGTATATGATATTACTTACACGTCACGGATAGCATTACAATATGTTTTTCAACGTGTTTTTGTATATCAGTAAAAATTAAGCATCTTTAGCAGAATATCTGACACAAAATCTTCAATTGAGATTTAAAATTATCGGTGGTCACTGCTGTGCCTAAATAGAAATTTCACAAGCGTTGCGATCCTTGAAAAACCGCAGCAATACTTCGCGATCCGTTCTAAACCGAATGAAACCGTACGAATCCCTTCTGAACCGTATTAAACCGTTATAATACGCAGCATTTCCCGTGAATATATGTAGAAATCCGTATTTGAACCGTGATATAGGGATGGCCGAGTGACCAAGATTGACGTCACACTGCGCATGCGCATGAAAATTGGTTGGCAAAAAGTGGTTCTCTTATACAATGTACATATATGTATAGCAATGTCCACTCCTATTCACATTAATAATCTTTATCGGTACAGTTTATCGACAGATATGATTAAGTTAAGATTACTTCAAAGTTGTTATAGCATTAATTGATCGTTTTAATTGCTTTTGATATTTTTTTCACTTAATTTTTTCTGTAAACACCGGTATGTACAGATAGCATTTATAGTCTCTCTGTGGGTTGATTTAATTTTTAAAGTCGTGAATGTAAACATCTTATATCATTCATCAATTTATCAAGTCCAACCTATACAGTGTATCTCGGTATCTCGTATACACAAGACAATGATCTGACACCTGCCATTTACTAGTACCTTGATTTTTGTCGTCGGCTGCCCAGGTAGATTTTTCACCCAGGCGCCGCGGCGGAACCAATGATCCGCACAGGAGAGAAAGCCACTGCATGTGATCATCCATTTCATATTTCAGTTTTTTTGATATTTTGACACGGATGAAACATCTAAACCATTTGGGGGGGGGGGGGGGGGGGGGGGGGGGGGGGGGGGGGGGGGGGGTAATACTTACATTACATTTGTCTTTTAGTTGAAAGGAGAAAAAGGAAATACAACCCATTTATATATCGATCATAGTTGGAACAGTGGATCATTATTCAATATTTCTCATATATATCTCAAGATTTATTTTTTTTTTATTTATTTATTTGTTTATTCATTTATTTATTTCAACGGAATAATTGTTTAAATAATTCCGAAAATTAAATATATAAGTTCGAACATCTATTCTTGAAATTCTTTTCAAATATTGGATGTTTTTACAGTCGAGGTGCAAAAGATGGAAATAGAATGCTAGGATTGTATATGGTCCGAGATCCCTCTCTTTAATTCATATTAACATTTATCATTTATTTTATTGTGTTATTGTGTATTTTAGTCTTATCCGAACATATATTCTTGAAATTCTTTTCAAATATTGGATGTTTTAACAGTCGAGGTAAAAAAGATGGAAATAGAATGCTAGGATTTTATATGGTCCGAAATCCCTCTCTTTAATTCATATTAACATTTATCATTAATTTTTGTGTGTGTGTATTTTAATCCTATCTTTCATTTTAAATTCATGAATGTCTCTTTTTATCCCAACGATTTCAATCTTAAGGGGTGAGGCTGCCCAAACTTACATGAAAGTTGAGAAATAAATGCTTCTTTAGGCATTCTAAAATTTGAATCTTGAGGCCCCCCCCCCCCCCCTTTCTCTAGCAAGCAAAAAGTTAGATAAGGCATGTCAATTAAAAAAAATTCCATATCCAAAGTAAGAAAATTACTGAAGGAATAATAAAAGAGAAAAAGAGAATTTGTGCGTGTTTTCATTGTTATTACTATGACCGGCTTTATCTATAAATTGGAGACAGTCGTGAGAAAAAAAAAATTGAGAAAATTAGTACTCTTTATTTCATTAGACGTTGTCTGTGAATAAAATTAATTTTTTTTCCATTTTGCATTTTCAAACAGTTCGACATTAATTTTGGTCAAACTATTTTCCCTCTTTCCACCCCGTTCAAATGCTCCACCTTAATTAAATCACAACTAATTTGCATGTTTGAAGGATAGGTATGTACTTGTCAAAACAACTGGTAATTAGTCGGGTATGTTACACCTAATACAGGGGCATAAAAATGGGACACAATGTATTACACCGGCTTCTTGCAAAATTTGAAGAAAAAAAAATATCGGCAGTTTATTGATTCTTGTCCCCCCCCCCCCCCTCCCCCAATCGAACGGCATACTAACAAACTCAGCGGGATTTCTTTATTGTTGTGATTAGAATGGTCAGTGTCACAGCAGGACTTGTCAATAAAATAATAATAGGAAAGTAGCGCATATTAGAGCATCAATTGTCCATTTATCCCCGGGTATTCCCGTATATTTCCCTTCACTGCCAACCATTTTTGCCAACCAGCCTCGTTTTCGCGAGACCCGTGACGTCACGGCGAACATCCCTAAATTTCATTTCTACTGATCCGTACTAATACGTACCTTGGCGTCAAGCTACGGGGTTTTCACGTACGAGTACGGTTTGGCACGTTCTCAGTACGTGTTCCTTTAGAACGGATTGGTACGGGTTAGAGCGGGTGCTGATCCGTACTGGTTTTTTGAACATGTTCAAAAAAGCAGTACGGCGTGAGACATCAGCTACGGATACTCACGGCTCAAATACGGAGTAATGCGGTTTTCTACGACTTTCTACTGTGTTCTACGGTTGATGCCGGATTGAATCCGTGCTGGACCGGGATGCTCATCCGTGAATGTGTGACCTAGGCATTAGAAATCATTATAATAAAAATTACAGGAGGAATGTTATCTAAATAAATCAAGAAATCCACGATGAAGGCGTGAACACTTTCAAGTCGTCGTTACAGTATGTATGACGTCGCCGTACGGCTTTTTCCAAAATTGACCGAAAAACGTGTCAAAACCCAAACTTCTATCGCCTGTAGCAAAAAATTGGGTCCATGTTTTGATTGATTTTTTGATATCAGTATTTTCAAAACGATTTAAAGAAAAATGTACTGGAATATAATAAATCTGTCTCGACTCGTTTTTTAATGATAAATATAAAGGAGAAAAAAGGGTACTTTTTTTCTAACCTAATTGTGACAAAAGAAAGGAGAATAACATTTATCCTGATTTTGTATGCCTTCGGTTTCTGATTTTCTGAATTATCGATTTTTTGCTGTATACAGGGATATGGTCATTATCCATATTTGTCATTCAAAAACATGCAGACTATCCATGTTATTGACAATATTTTGTGGATTTATGCACAGAATGAATACATTTTCGTAATCAATGTATCATTTTCTTTGGATGACATGATTTTAAGAAAATTATCTTGCGAAATGTACAAGTGCGTTGTGTTTCTTTATTATTACAATGGTAAGATAAAAGTCCCATTTTTGTTAACGTTTATAGAAGCATCGACGCAAATAGAAGTGAGAATAGCGGAAAAAGTAGGGGATGTTTTGGATGATTCTATTATATCAACATAAGAGTACGTATAGTACATAGGATGTTAATTCTTATAAGAAAAAATGTCGACTAGATTTTGAATATTTGTCAAAAGTATATGAAATTCAAAGATCATGAGTAAAAAAAAAACCCCGTTAGAATATGAATTGTAACGTTTATTTTACACATTGCTAGAAAATGTTATTATAAACTCACGATCAAAAAGATTTATCACTCAAAAATCCAATTCAGGGCAATTTGTCAACATCCGTTTTATATTTTGTATAATTTGACGTTGTTATTATGCAGTTTAGCGCATACGAACGGCGCAAAAATATGCCATATAGGTAGCGTTCTACACTTACTTTGTGATGTTATTACTTAAGAAAACCAACTTCATCAATGGGTTTTATTAGCACAACATATTGTATTTAAAGTTTACTTTCAGAATATGTATAGATCATATTAAAATGTACTCGTTTTACGGAAAACGTAACTTCGATATGACGCATCTACCGAATGACCTTTTAAAAGAAGGCAAACACAACAAATACAGAAACACCATTTTTGGATCTTAATATCAAAATTTTAACGGTAATATACATGCATACAAGTGTATATGACAATAGAGATGATTTTGGATTTCACATGGTAAATTTCCCCTGGCTTGGTGATGTTCCTAGACTACCGTCGTACGGCATTTACCTATCACAGCTCATCCGGTACGCTAGAGCATGTACTAATATTTTGGATTTTCACAATAGAAACTTACAAATTACGAAGAAACTTTAAAGTCAAGGTCTCTGCTTTCATAAAATAGTTAAGACTTTTTGGAAATTTTACAAATATTACAGTCGACTTTTTTTTAAGATTCGGATCTATACAAGCAACAGAGTACATTACTTTGGGTATTTCACAACCTGCATTTTATGGTGATATGATAAACAAAATTACATTACAAGGGTCAAAGGTTGACAGCATTACCATCGAAAATGCGTCAGAATCATCAAACAACTTTCATACCGTGGATATGATCCTCATGTTACATGTACCAGACGGACACTAGACTTGGTACTTGACCAATCTACAGTCTTGTACCAGCGCATTCTTAGAACTTGCACTCTGACTGACTGTGACGACGGGACTCCATGACGGGCCCTGTCCAAACCTCTTAAGAGAAGACAGGGCCCGACCACCTGTCCTCTCTGAATGTCAGTCTGACTTCTCGGGTGATAGCATACAAAAGAGCACAGATTCCATTTACATATTCATCTGTATTGCTTGGGCCTCTGCGTTTTGCGGTCTTGTCTGTGTGTGGTCATCTGACAATGAGGAGGTTGGTTTACACCACAATTGTACGTTCTTCGAGACCTCTGGGAGATCGGAAAAGTGGGAGGGTTGAGCGCACGTAATCCAGGATAACCAGACCATTTGTTACCAGCGTGGCAGATGGCCGTCCTAAGTCGGCACCGGTTGCCCATTGTTCTCGTTGGTTTATATGTAGCCTTTTGTGTTTATTGTTTCTATGTCGTGTGTCTCTTTTTCGTCCATTGCTGTACTCGTCTTCTCTGTGTTTGCTCTTATGGTGTTTTGTTGTTGGCACTGCAACCGGGTTTGGTTGGAGATCCCCTACCTTCTTACTGCGCTGTCAAGACGTCCTCACTGTGCTCTGAATCGACGGCGATCCAAATGCGTTTGTTTTGTGCATGAACATTGTTTTACAAAAGTATCAAGAGTAAAATATTCACAAAGAATTTACTTTACCAAGTTGTAAGGATCAAGCTTTGGAGTACCGTAAACTTCTTTTATCATTAGAGAGGTTAAGTTATGACGTTATCACTTCCTGCGATCTTTGGTCAAATTACGTCATGACGTGACGTATAAGTACACGTTATGGACTTATAAACGACGCTTTACACTTAACGACTGAACAGGTAACTTCTTTGAAGATTTCCACACTTATCATTGATGGAACTTCCAGTTTTCGGTGTCAAAAAGCACATTTATGATTCTAACTTTCCTAGCGTGGAGATTTTGCGAATCCCAATGTACATTTCTCACAGATTTGACTATTCGAATAGAAGCAAGTTACACGTACATCCCCTACATAGCTATACCTAGACCTTCTCCGGTTCGAACGTATAACTAAACGACGTATTCGGATTGTGACGTCAAATTGTGACGTGTACATGTACGCCACACGTACACATTGAAAGGACTCGTAACTAAACCTCTCTATTTTATGACAAGAAAGGATGAGATCTCCAACAAGACCTGATTGCAGCACAAACAGCAAAACATCATAACACTCAAACAAAGAGAAAACATACACAGCAAGAAACACAAAAGGGACAAGGAACATCAAACATGACAATAGAACATGAAACACAAAAGACCTCACATAAACCAACGAGACCAATGGGCAATCAGTGCCGACTTTGGACGGTCATAATCTACGTTAGTAGCAAATGGTGTTGTTATCCGCATAACGTGCGCAGAAGCCACCAACTTTTCCGGTTTTCCAAAGGGGTGAAGAACGCACAATAGTAGTTTAAAATAACATCCTCACTGTTAGATTACCACACAAACAAGACCTCAAAACGATAAGGCCCAAGCAACACACAGAGGAATATTTAAATGGATATAAAACAAAGGGCGTACAAAATACAGTCCGTGCTCCGTCGGCTGTAGCGATATCATGTATTATTACCCGGGGAGTCTGACCGACATTCAGAGAGCATAGGTGCTCAGGTCTCTGTTTTCACTAAATTTTGACCGGATCCGTCATGGAGTCCCTTCTTCACAGTCAAGTAGAGTACAAGCCTTAAATGCCGACGTTGGCAATCACCGGGTCAATTATATGCATAATTGAGTGGCATAGGCTTGTTAGGGGTGGTATACCCTCTTCGAAGATAACGCCGTCTGCGAGCGGCGTGTTACATTAAAGACATACCGACAGGTAATCCTTTATTATGCTAAAGAGATACCTGAGTCTCATCTGTTTTAAGCTGTCAATCAAAACTCGATAGGGGATAAAAGGATTAAAAGGAACCAATCAGATACCAATTAGATATGTTAACCCTATAGCGGACAGTGAGAAAATGACAGAAAGTTATATAGTCCCCCGTCGGCCTTTAAGAATGCGCTAGTAGAAGGATGTAGATTGGCCAATTACATGTACCATGCCGAGTGTCCATCTGGTGACATTAGGGTCATACCCTCGATATAAAGGTGTTTGATGTCTCTGACGCGAATTCGATCTGCCTTTTATCTTTCTAATGGTGTTTATTATATCACCATAAAATGCAGGTTTTTCGAAATACCGAAAGTATTATACTCTGTGGTTGAATAGATCCGAAATTTAAAAGTAGCTGACAGGAAACTTTGTAAAATTTCCAAAACGTCTTAAGTACGTTAAGAAAGCAGTATCCTTGACCAAAAAGTTTCTAGGTAATTTGTAAATTTCAACTTCTAAAGTATTATATGTACTTATAGCAAGAATATTCCAAACTAAATATATGAACTATTCCAAATGACAAATATGGATAATGACCATATTCCTGTATACAGCACAAAATCGATAATTTAAAAATCAGAAACCGAAGGCATACAAAATCAGGACAAAACAGGAACCAAAGCAAACAAACAAAAACCTCCACCATATGAAAAGAAGCGAACTCCCGATATGGGAGTGAGACCAGGTGCCCAGGAAGAGTAAGCATCTCCTGCTTGCATGCAACACCCGTCGCTTCAATTCGGTAGAACTGTCACATCCGGTTACTTCCATTTTGGAAGATATAGAGTACAATCTTTGGTTGGATGGTTCAAATGGTCTATGACAGAATATCATCCACCATTCTTGAGAGTGGAACATCATAGTGTATGACGAGTTCCCCATATCGACCGTAGAACTTCCTCAGTGACGATGTTAGTCGGTCACAAACATATCCCTGACTGAGAAGCTTATCTGAAAGACGCCTAGCTCTCAGAACAAAATCCGTATATTTGGTACTTGCTCTGGCATAGCGTATCAACTGAGATATGAACACGCCATAAGCAGGCGATGAAGGGATGTTGCTACTCAGAAAAGGAAAGTTTGTAATGCTGAAATTGAAGTCGTCACGTTTGTCATAGAGTGAGGTGTTCATGTGACCATCAGTGTCGTAGGACAACATTATGTCCAAATAGGATGCTGAATTATTTGTCTCTGTGGTTTCTTTGACTTCAAGCTCCGAAGGATAGATACTGCTCAGGTAATCCGCGAATTTTGGATTATTGATGGACAACACATCGTCTATGTATCTGTAAGTGAAGTTAAAGTCAGAAGCTAAGTATCTTTTTCCTTCAGAGACCAGGGATTGAATGAATCCAGCTTCGTACGAGTAAAGGAAAATGTCGGCAAGGAGTGGGGCACAATTGGTCCCCATTGGAATTCCGACAATTTGCTGGAAGACCTTTCCTCCAAACACCACAAAAATGTTGTCGATCAGAAAGTTTAACATCTGAATAATGTCTGTTTCAGTGTACTTATTTTCAGAATCGGACTTTTCTTTTACAAAGTAGGTTTTGTCATAGTTAACAACAATAAATTTGTATTTGCGATTACCGTTCTTACTTGTAAACGCATTACTTATAATTTTTGCGAGTCTTTCTTTCAATTTAGAATGTGGAATTGTAGTGTAAAGTGTCGAAAAATCAAATGCTTTGATCGAATGGACTCTACTAAAATGAGTGGATTTCAGATGTTCTAAAAGTTCCTTCGAATTCTTTAAAATCCACATCTGGTTGATACCACTGCGAGAATACACTGTCGAACAATATTTTTGAAGCCCAGATTTGATTTCAGATAAAACTTTGGTGAGTAAGATCGATACAGATTTGGTAGAACATTTTGAGGAACCAGCGATGAAACGTTGTTTGTACGGATTCTTATGCATTTTAGGTATGCAGTACAAGTATGGTAAATCTAAATCTAAATTGGTAGTGTCGAAGCCAAAGGAAGTAAGAGCTGATTTGTGGTTATCTATTATTTCAGAGGCAGAAAGGTTTGTTGGGGTGTAAGTGGGATTTCCAGGTGTCGAATTTAAACCCAACTCTTTAACTAGACTGTCGAAATAGTACTTTTTGCAAGTAAATGTGAAATTATTTGAGGCTTTGTCCGCTGGTGTGATGACATAATGTTCTTGGAGGTAGGTGAGCTCTGTGATAACATCAGGGTCTTTAAATATAGACACGAATCTGGTGTTAACAGTTGATTTTAATCGGTTAATTCTAGATAAAAGTAACCCTCTGATTGATTATATCCATTCGGAAAGGGTGTCGAGCTGTACATCCTCTTTCTTTGCCCAAAGTTATACCAAGTTAAAAATTTGAGATAAGAAGATCAAATTTCAGCTCTACCACTTACAATGTAGGGTACAAGAGATTTAGCCATCTTTTAAACTTATTAGTTTGCACCCCCCCTTTCCTTTCGTTGAGATATCTAAAAAGCATGACCACATTTCTAAAAAAAAATGTAATATATTCAACATAACATATTCATCAGCTGAAATATACAAAATTTGAATGCGACTCATAGGGAAATTATCTTTTTTTATGATTTTTTAACAATATTTTCACAAACAAATAGGTAAAAGTAGGTCAAAGGTCAAGAACAAGATCAAAAGCTCAAAAAATAGTACTGAAAGATGTGCCTTCTCAAGATGCTTACACATATAAAATATGAAAACCCTTTCACCTCTACTTTTAAAAAATTATATGCCCTTTCATTGAAAGGGAGAAGACAGAGGGACGGAATGACAGACGGACGAATCCAACGCAATACGCCCCCTTGATCCACAGACCATGGGCATACAAATAATAAACTATTAACAATGAAGGGAATTGTATTGGACAAAAAATTTGATTTACCAAGATTAAAGTTGGAAATTTCAAGATTAAAGTTGGAAATTCCAAGATTGAAGTTGGTAATTCCAAGATTAAAGTTGGAAATTTCAAGATTAAAGTTGGAAATTCAAAGATTAAAGTTGGAAATTCCAAGATTAAAGTTAGAAATTCAGACTTTAAAGCTGGAAATTCAGACTTTAAAGTTGGAAATTTCAAGATAAAAGTTTGAAATTCCAAGATTAAAGTTGGAAATTCCAAGGTTAAAGTTGGAAATTCCAAGATTAAAGTTGGAAAATCCAAGATTAAAAGTCGGAAAATAAAAAAATAAAAAATTGATTTGGCACTTATGCTCTTCCGTATAAAATGACTTTTTTAAGAAAAACATTTGATTGTCCATAAAGTTGGTAAAAGAAGCAAATTAACTTTCCGATTTGAAAAGCAATAGCTAACGAAGTATCCTGACCCAAAGTGACGTTACGCTGACGCTAACGGGAATTGACTAGCCGAAGTCAAGAGTCACGGATAGACAAACCGGTCAATATTTTTCTTTGCGATTCCTGGAACTAAGCTGTCAATAACCAAGGGTGGTTTCTGCAGTCAAAAAATTGGACAAAATAAGGTCAAACGGGCGTGACGTCCTTATTTTCGTTTTTTGCCTAAATGACGTCATAGACATTTGCCTTGTCCGTTTGTGTTCCCGAATGTCGCCAATGTGTTGAAAACATCCCAATTAAGCATTTGTCATGTCGTCCCGAGGTATCTAAGAACGAAGCTTCCCGAATGCAAGAAATCAGTAATATGCTTTTACGCAACAATCTAAAAAACCATATTTCCTGAAACCAAAGAATGTTTTTCTTGACCTAATATCTGCAGAAAAATGACGAAATTAGATTAAAAATTCATTGCGTAACGCACAGGCCCGAAAATTTGAAAGAGCGTGCAGTCGGAAATAGTGCGAAACGACATCGATATTTAACAAGCCATGCAAGCAATTATTTCATAAATATACTCAAGATGGGATGGGGTCTCTAACAAGACCCTGTTGCAGCACCAACAGCAAAACACGAAAACATCCGATGGGAAAACACTAAAGACGTGCATACCAAGAGACGGAAAAGAGACACACGACATATATTCATGAAACATGACAGACTACACATAAACCAACGAGATCAATGTGTAACCGGTGCTGACTTTGGACGGCCATTTGTCACGCAAGTAACAAATGGTGTGGTTATCCTGGATTACGTGCGCACAACTCTCTCACTTCTCCAATTACCCAGAGGTTTCCAAGAACGTACAACTGTGGTGTAAAACAACCTCCTTACTGTTAGATGTTAAACGTCTTTAAATTCAATAGCATCATTTAAAACCACATGATGACCACACACAAACAAGACCGCAAAATACAAGGCCAAACAATACAGATGAATATGTAGATGGATATATCAAATATGGTTTTAGGTCGAATTATTTCTTTAATTTTTTAATCCTAAAATTTTGGTATCACATTTTCTTTTTTTCCGTTAGTATATATTTCCTTCAATATTTGGTGTCTTTGGTGCAGATGGCCGTCCTAAGTCGGCACCGGTTGCCCATTGGTCTCGTTTGTTTATGTGAAGTCCTTTGTGTTTGATGTTTCTGTGTTGTGCGTTGACGTTCATTGTCCCTTGCGCGTCTCGTTTTGTGCTTGTCTGCTTTGTGTTTTTGCATTGGGTGTTTTGGGGTTTTGCTGTGGGTGCTGCAACTTGGTGTTGTTGGAGATCCCCTCCTTTGTTTCTTATAATTAGACACATTTACACGGTGTTTTTAAAACAAAATGGGTTATATTTAGTATCACTGATACTTTGACCTTAACTCAGATTATGTTCGTTATTTTGTGTAAGATGGTAACAGTTTTAAGTACAGGTCCACGTAAGGATCAGGCAGTTGAAAAAACCTTAAATGTTTTTTCAGAACTTTTTTTCTCTTGAAATGTGTTCAGATCAGCCTCCATATGAATGTTCTGCAGGAATTTTCCTTATACTTGGATGGCAAAGAAAGTTTGAGAGGATGCAAATTCCCGCCATTTTCCCCTTCATAATCCTATATAAATTATGAGGTGAATATCTCGGTTCTTCATCGCTACCTTAAGAAATGAATTTGTACCACATATATGTCTCAAAACAGAAATAAAAGTGTTTGCAAAACATTTTGATGTATTACACTTGTCTGATTCTTACGTGGACCTTTACTTAAAATGCTCGTTGAACTTGTTTCTTTCGGATGAACATCATCAAATTAGCATTTCATACAAAAGTTCTTAGCTATTTTATTATCATTCAACAAAGAAATCTAAAATAAAAAGTGCATTAAAAGACTTTTTGAATTGTCTTTATTGTAAATTAAAGAAAAGCCCACGATATTATTTAGGCATTGCCCATTCCAATGTTAGTTACGTTTTATTTTAAATGTAGCATAGGAAAGAAGTACATGAACAATATATTAAATTACTTTGAATAGACTTCCGTTGTATTCGCAACCCTAAAGGGAAATGTTAGGTCATCTTTATATAGATTCCTGAGTCACTGACACCTTTATATATTATGAAAATTAACAAATGCCGAATATTACGCCTCCTTCACAGGGAAAGTTTATTGTGCAATAAACGTAAATTTGTTGCGCAATAAAATTGAATTGCGTTCACACAACAAAATTTATTGATTTGTATTTTAATAATTTTATTGCGCAACAAATTCTGCAATGAGAAGGCTAAACGAAACCGTTGCGCAATAAATCTTACGCAAGCGCATCAAAATGGCCATAAATAAATGGCGAAATAAATCTTTAGTCGCTGAGCGATATAAGTCCCCTACCGACATACTTCCATGTCCTGCAACTCTGCTTAGAACGCTTCAATTAAACCTAGATTTAAACTTGGCCTGTACGTACATCAAAAGATTAATGCCCACAAAAAATCAGTTATTTATCTGCAGTAGCGGAAGAGATAAGAAAAACTGAAAATTTCATGAATTTTCTAAGTCTTTGTGTCCTAAATCTTGTAAATCTCTATCACACTACAATGTATTCACATACCAAAAATCAGTTTAATATCTATAACAACGGCCAAGAAAAGTCCGTAAAACTGAAAAATTCATATATTTGCTTAGTCCAAGGGCCATAACTCTTGTAAAAATAGGTCAATCAAATCCAAACTCGAATTTGATCTGTATCACACTAAGATGTATTCATATACCAACAATCAGTTCAATACCTGCAATATAACCAAAGAAAAGTCCAGAAAACTGAAAATTTCATGAAATTTGATACGTTCAAGGGTCATAACTCTTGTTAAAATAGATCAATCAAACCCGAGCTCTAACTCACCAAAATCAATTCAATATATATGTTACAGGGAATAAGTGTAATCAGGGATTTCATGTAATTCCTGAAAGGTTCAGTGATTACATGTAATTCCTGGTCATTTTAGGGATTACATGAAATCCCCAAAATATTAGGGATTACATGTAATTCCTAAAATATCTTAGCATTTTTACACATATTTCCTGACGGCCAAAAATCATATAAAAATGATGAAACGGCGTTATGATAGATATTTTACATGTTCATAATGTAAAATCCTATTACTGAAAGAAAAAAAAAATGTTTAGGTATATAATCCGAGATGCTTTTAAGGCTGATTATGCTAATTTAAGATAGGAAAATGATGTGTTAGAAAAACTCTTGAGAGGATAATTCGGTTGCACAGATAGATTTTGACTGTAATACATGTACTCGGTAAAACTGTATGCAGTGAATTTTGATTGGACTATGTAACTCAATACAGCCATTGTACCAAAGTGCCATGGTGATCGCTTCATCCCAAAATCTTTTCTTTGCATCTATTCTATTTCAATGAAACTTGTTGCAATCAAAAAATCTTAGTATTTAGATATACAAGAAGGAAGGGGATATCCAATTTTTTTTACCGGGAAATAGGAATAATTCATATAGATTTGTTTTATGGACCATCATACTGGTGTTTTATGCTTGCAGTCAGGCAGATACATCCGTAGCCTAGCCATAAAAGTAATTTTGAATAATATCTTAAACTTATTGAGACATGATCACATAATGAATAGTTGAAAATTAGAACATTTTTATCATTTCTTCTTAATTTTGTATTAGTTGCCCATTATCAAGATACGTTAATGAGGGTTAAATAATAATGTCTCCGATAGAAACTTTCGATATATATTTTAGAGTACTTTGACCATCGATTTTGTTCGATAAATTCTTTTTCTCTGCGCTCATGGGTATGTTTCATGTACATTTTGCATAGATAATGATAAACATGATAAATGAACTTCGAATTTAGGAGAATATTTTGATAAAAATTACCTATTCTAGTTTGATTATTTTCAATTATTTGGCATAATCGGTTCTTGGTACTTGACAGAGAGGATATTCCGCATCAACTGAGCCAAAAATAATAGATTTTAAAAATGAAAATAAGGAGAAATTAAGGCTAGGAAATAAGTGTAAAAATGCACAAAAAATTCAGGAATTACATGAAATACCTGGCCAATTTCAGGAATTATATGTAATTACTAATCGAAACAGGGATTACATGAAATCCCTAAATTTCAGGAATTACATGAAATCCCTGATTACACTTATTCCCTGTAACATATATAATAAAGCGGAAGGGTCCAATACAACAGCGAAAAAAGTCAGGAAAACAAAAGTGTGACAGACAGACGGACAGACAAACGGGGTGGCAACTATAAGTCCCCTCCGGCAAGCCGAGGCATTAATCCCCACCGGTTTCATTGTTATCATCAGAAGTTACAAGTGTACAAACAATGCAGTATATCGTCGTAATGTATTGCTTGTTGTTTGTATATTTGCAAAACCAATGAAACCGGTTGAGTTTTAATTCGATGTTTGTTATTTTTCCAATATATTTAAACTCGTGGAGATAATTAGTGACTAATTATGTACGAAAATTGATATTGATCGTATATCGTTCTGTTGCACAAAGTACATTGGTCATACTACGAGAACAAATACTGTACACTCAAACTTTTCAATCTTCATTTCATATGGTAACATCATGTAGGGACATTCGATTATGCCACCATATTATAATGTTTTATGTATCTAAGATATTTTAGTGACACCAAATCTTACTTGTCAATGTTGAAATATATGTTCCATTATAAAATTTCATTGCACTTTTAATAATCAATATATATGCTTTTATTCTGCTTATTGTGGTTTGGTTGTAACACTATGTTATATTTTTGAAATGATTTGGTTGTTCAGCCAGGTTTTATCTACAACATTGTTTGTTTTGAGCATTTTTCTTTACCTGTAGCTTACATGAACATTTTAACTCCTATATACAAAGCTGTTCAAACGGCGGTCGTACCAGATTTATGTATCTTTAGCATCTTTCATCATGTCATACATATACTGTACATGTAGTATATTCCGTGAATGCTGGTTGTTAAACATATCAATTACTTATGCATTTATATGCAATGTATCCTATTTCCAAATTGTACATAAAAATTAGGTGCTAAAGAGAATTTGAATGGAAAATCAGCTTTTAAACTGGGAAGCGTTACAAACAAATATTTTCAATGTACCCGGGTCCTTTGTTAATACACTGATCTGAAACTTTTTCTTGAAGGTCAAATCCACATTGCAGATTGATAAGACAACCGAGCTAGTATTTTATAAAGGTTGGTGCGATCAAAGCGGAAGTTGGGGTGGGGGCACACAGGGTAAAACATTTGACGTTTCTAATGCGCCTCTTTGGGAATTTTCAGTGTTAAGAATATGTTTATATCTCGAACTCCGCTTATGTCGAAGTATTTTCAATGGGCGCTTCCACTTCGAGATAACGAGGGTCAGTTTAAGAATAAGATTTGGGAACAGGACTTCAATAGGCTTTGCCTGTTGTCCGATCCCTTCAATTTTTTATTTATTTTATTTATTTATTTATTTTTTTGAATCAAATATTGTTTAAACTTAATAAGAAATGTTTTAGTATATATATTTAAAAGAGAAGAAAAGGACTACTTACGTGTGTTCTCGACTGCATTTCCATCGCAACGTGTACCGTCAAATGGGCTTCTGTAGAATATTTCAACCCTATTGACGATCGACAAATTCTGGAAGTTGATTTTTAAAAAGGCATGTGATCCATCTGCATTCGTATGCAGACATGAATCACAATATATATTCTGGTTTGTATCTCCATCAACTGCCTTCTGTGGACCCCATTTTGGGTTGTGACCGCTGAGGACTGAATTAGACTCTGCAGGCCGATTTAAGGCAATGTTTCCTAAAAGATTATTGAGATGTTCATCTGATATGTCTGAGTTAATATAATATATATAACACTAATCTAAGGAGGAAGTCAACGCCTCAACAGCAGCGGCATAATTTATTTACTCTTTTATCCTTAGAGAGATTCATATGAGTGAGAAGCAGACCTAGTGTCTATCCGGATTTCATGCGCAAAACCCTCCTACTTTTCCTATTACCCTCTCCAAGAACGCACAATTGTGGTGTAAAATAACCTCCTCACTGTAAGAGGAACATAAAAAAGACAGCATGACACAGAGGCCCAAGAAACACACATATGGGTATGTAAAAAGAGGGCATAAGAAACACACATACACGAATATAAAAAAAAACAGAAGAGGCTTACTAAATACAGTCCGTGCTGTAGCGAGCTCATGCATTAGATCACCTGAGGAGTTTGACTGAAATTCAGAGAGGAGAGAGCTCGGGGTCCTACCTTCTTATTTTGTCTATTATATCACCATAAAATGCAGGTTGTGAAATACACAAAATAATATACTCTGTTGCTTGTATGGGTCCGAATTTCAGAAGAAACTGACGATAATTTTTGTAAAATTTCCAGAAAGTCTTTACTAGTTTGTGAAAGCAAAGACATTGACCTCAAATGTTCATAGCAATGTGTAAATTTCCACTATGAAAATGAAAAACATAATAGTGAATGTAATTACCGTATGACGGTAATCTAGGAACATCACCGTCAAGCCAGGGGAAAATTAAAATGTTTATTCCCCTTGTCATAAACACTTGTATGAATCCCTCCATTAACATATTTTTATATTTAGGTCAAAAATATTCATGTATATATAGAGTTGTTGCTTATGACCACTCGGTTTGTAATGACTTTAATTTGAAGGATGGTCATACATTAAAGCTCGAGGTTATAGTAATCTATAAGGGTAAACATTTTACGGTCTTTAATATTTCTTCACTTCAACAGAAAATCAAATGCACAATATCGTTACTTAGGATCAAAGAGTGATTCATGACATTGAAAAAGATGAAGGTTACAGTATTAATCTTACTGTTAACTTCTTCCCCTCTAAATACATTTTAATAAAATGTCAGAGAACTTTCGTTAAGGACCAAAGAGAGGTCCATGGCCTTGATTAATGATAGTTGATTAAAGGACAAAGTCAAAGTGTACGTGATATGAAAACTTTTTTCTAAGCAGATTACATGTACTTTTACTCTCTTCGTCATTCGAAGAAGTGTAACCGTTGCATGGGATTTTATAAATCGCGTATTTTAAAAAATATATATATTCAAGCTTAGAGGTCAAAATCTCAATGTTCATGGTCAATCATGCAAGCCAATTCTGCCATTATCCTTTCGTCTTAATGCTATTATTGCTTCGTCAATGCTAACTTCAATTTTGATACCAGATGGCGCTTCGCGCGATAGCATGTGCTCGTTCATTGAAATGAATTTTAAAATATCCCCTGTCGTTAGAAATTTCCTTTAAATTCTACAGCAGTATAGTTCGAAAAGTAATTATATGATTGCATGAGTGGACAGAAGTAGACTGGCTGTATAGATATTTGAAAAAATATTTTGAAGTAATTAGTAAATATTTGATTTTGTATGCATAAAATTTTTGAAAGTTTTAACCATGACTATAAAATACTCGTATAAATGAAGAATCTCTGAGGCGTAGTGGTTATCACGTTTGTCGCTGAATTTTATTTTACACCTTTCCGAGAGGGTTCCAATCCCGGACGAGGCTACAGTTTTTACCTTTTGTCAATTTTAAGTATAATATAACTTGTCCATGTTGTCCATCTGCCTAATAGAGGATGTAGAAAAAAATTGAGGGTACTTATAAAAATGTTTTTATGCATTTTTTCCAAGTTTTAGTTGGAAGGGGGGGGGGGTCAATGTTTTGGGAAAAAAAATGGTGGGCAACTGTACATTATCATTATTCAGTTGAAATAAATCAAAGCACTGAAGGTACTGAGAGCGAATAGCTAAATATCAGAATATGTATCATTTATGCTGTATGTCATCAAACTTTTCTTCGTAGACAAGTTTATGTAAGTATAGAATAATACTGAAATGCAAATCCAAAACGATGTCATTAGAATTAAACGATGACTGTCCTCTTGTTCTATTTATCGTGTTTACATGTTTATATCCCTGTCCACTAAAGCACTTAGTGTTCATCTCGTTACGTAAATATGCGCTTCTACGTAACAAAACAGCTTGATTCTAAAGTAAACACCGTTTATATATAACACAAGATCGGCCCCTCACTTTCTCCGGCAGAAGAAGTTTTATACGTCACGATGCTGAAAACCCTGTTATTTGATTGGTTCCTGCTTCAAATTAACGTACGGAATTGGGGCTCTCTTGCGTGAAAAAATCAGGAGATCGCTTAGAGCTATTCGCTCAAAAATAATTTTTATTACAAAACTTTGTATTACCGAGGGCCAAGTTCGATCAATTTCGGTTGATCGTTTCTTCAACGCATTCTAAATTTCTGGTATCAAAATTTCTTAAAATTTCTAAAAAGTGGGTCATGTAGCATCATATCCCACCAATCCTGCTATGTCTTTCGGTACACTTTTTCGACGTAGTAACTTTCATACTTTTTTGGCATATTACATTGTTTAGATTTAGGATCACTGATGAGGGTTAAGTACCCGAAACGTGCATGTCTGGTTCACGTTGCCAATTTATCTGTTCTTAAATGATGCTATTCAATTTGAAGACGTTTACATTGTATATTACCGAATTGAAGCGGCGGGTGTTGCATGCAAGCAGGATATGCTTACTCTTCCTGGGCACCTGGTCTCACTCCCATATCGGGAGTTCGATTCTTTTCATATGGTGGAGGTTTTTGTTTGTTTGCTTTGGTTCCTGTTTTATCCTGATTTTGTATGCCTTCGGTTTCTGATTTTCTGAATTATCGATTTTGTGCTGTATACAGGGATATGGTCATTAGCCATATTTGTCATTTGCAAAAGCTTCGTTGGCTCACTATCGTCGCTTGCAAGTCATCTATGAAAAGTCATTGTTTTAATTAATTACTTGCCTTTTATATGCCCGTCAATGTCGTTTCTGTACCCTAAATCGGATGAAGGATAAAACTTCTATAATAATTGACTTTGAAGTATGGACTTATGAAGGCTAATGTTCAAGGTCAATCCTTGCAAGCATCAAACGCTTGGATTTCAATCTTAACCTTGATCATGGGTGGAATAACAGTGGCGGCTCCTACACAGACCCAATATTTTCCCGGCAAAAACAGGTATATAAGTAAAATCGGCAAAATTCGCCCCTTAACCCACGGCATAGGGGGCGCTGGATCCGCCACTGAACAAGAAGAATCTGACAAGTTTGCCATAGTGCAATCTAATTAAATTGATACCTTCCAACACAATAAAGGTCTAAATTTTGGTCATTGTTGAAAGAGGCTGTTAATGACACTGAACTGCTTTTGTGCCACGTTCCTGAGCAGGCGTAGTCCTGGACCAACGGCGTAGCTCTGCCTAAAAAAGTGGAGGGGCACAACATCCCAAAATTTCTAACAAGCAAAAATAAATAGATAAATAAATAAATAAAAATAAAAAATGGAAGGGGGGAGAGATTTTACAAAAATTATGGGGGTTTCATGTTCTGTATGCATAAATTTTAACATTCCTGGTGCAATTCTAAATTTTTTTTAAGTATATTAATAAATGTCTGGCGAGCGGTAGCGGTAGCGGAGGAATTAATTTTAGCAAAATATTGACTTATCAGAAAATACTTTCTATACCTTGTATCATTACATGTATAATATTATATGTAGATTGAGTTTAATGACATTATGGATAATGATCATATCCCTGTTTACAGCACAAAATCGATAATTCAAAAAAATCAGAAACCGAAGACATACAAAATCAGGAGAAAACAGGAACCAAAGCAAACAAACAAACACCTCCACCATATGAAAAGAAGCGAACTCCCAATATGAGAGTGAGACCAGGTGCCCAGGATGAGTAAGCATCTCCTGCTTGCATGCAATACCCGTCGCTTCAATTCGGTAGAACTGTCACATCCGGTTACTTCCATTTTGGAAGATATAGAGTACAATCTTTGGTTGGATGGTTCAAATGGTCCATGACAGAATATCATCCACCATTCTGGAGAGTGGGACATCATAGTCTATGACAAGTTCCCCATATCGACCGTAGAACTTCCTCAGTGACGATGTTAGTCGGTCACAAACATATCCCTGACTGAGAAGCTTATCTGAAAGACGCCTAGCTCTCAGAACAATCCGTATATTTGGTACTTGCTCTGGCATAGCGTATCAACTGAGATATGGACACGCCATAAGCAGGCGATGATGGGATGTTGCTACTCAGAAAAGGAAAGTTTGTAATGCTGAAATTGAAGTCGTCACGTTTGTCATAGAGTGAGGTGTTCATGTGACCATCAGTGTCGTAGGACAACATTATGTCCAAGTAGGATGCTGAATTATCTGTCTCTGTAGTTTCTTTGACTTCAAGCTCCGAAGGATAGATACTGCTCAGGTAATCCGCGAATTTTGGATTATTGATGGACAACACATCGTCTATGTATCTGTAAGTGAAGTTAAAGTCAGAAGCTAAGTATCTTTTCCCTTCAGAGACCAAAGATTGAATGAATTCAGCTTCGTACGAGTAAAGGAAAATGTCGGCAAGGAGTGGGGCACAATTGGAATTCCGACAATTTGCTGGAAGACCTTTCCTACAAACACCACAAAAATGTTGTCGATCAGAAAGTTTAACATCTGAATAATGTCTGTTTCAGTGTACTTATTTTCAGAATCGGACTTTTCTTTTACGAAGTAGGTTTTGTCATAGTTAACAACAATAAATTTGTATTTGCGATTACCGTTCTTACTTGTAAACGCATTACTTATAATTATTGCGATTCTTTCTTTCAATTTAGAATGTGGAATTGTAGTGTAAAGTGTCGAAAAATCAATGGCTTTGACCGAGTGGACTCTACTAAAATGAGTGGATTTCAGATGTTCTAAAAGTTCCTTCGATTTCTTTAAAATCCACATCTGGTTGATACCACTGCGAGAATATACTGTCGAACAATATTTTTGAAGCCCAGATTTGATTTCAGATAAAACTTTGGTGAGTAAGATCGATACAGATTTGGTAGAACATTTTGAGGAACCAGCGATGAAACGTTGTTTGTACGGATTCTTATGCATTTTAGGTATGCAGTATAAGTATGGTAAATCTAAATCGAAATTTGTAGTGTCGAAGCCAAAGGAAACAAGAGCTGATTTGTGGTTATCTATTATTTCAGAGGCAGAAAGGTTTGTTGGGGTGTAAGTGGGATTTCCAGGTGTCGAATTTAAACCCAACTCTTTAACAAGACTGTCGAAATAGTACTTTTTGCAAGTAAATGTGTAATTATTTGAGGCTTTGTCCGCTGGTGTGATGACATAATGTTCTTGGAGGTAGGTAAGCTCTGTGATAACATCAGGGTCTTTAATTATAGACACGAATCTTGTGTTCACATTTGATTTTAATCGGTTAATTCTAGATAAAAGTAACCCTCTGATTGATTGTATCCATTCGGAAAGGGTGTCGAGCTGTACATCCTCTTTCTTTGTCCAACGTCTTGCATATTCCTCACAAGAGTCCATGATAATTTTGACATTTTGGTTCCATGTAAAGGACATACTTCCTCTGTATTTGGGACCCTTTTTTTAACAATTCTCTCAACTTGTCGTTCTTGACTATACTAAGGTCACCAGTAATAACGTGTCCACAAGGAGAGTAGTTGAAATCTGATGAAGAACATTCGCAGGGAAGTGGATGTAGTGAGGGATTACTTAAATCAATACACGGCAGGAATCGTTTGTAATTGTAAATTTTAGATGCAACTGTTGGTGTGTAGCTATAGGAAATACAAGGAGTTTCTTTTCTTTTGAAATATGGTGGGATTTTTTCTGTGACAGATTTGTGATTCAAAATTTGACCAAGATTCAAGTTATCAATACCTTTGTTTGCAAATCTTACTTTAATAAAAGGGCGATTTGTTTTCTCCTCTGATTTATCTGATCTAACTGCTTGAAATAAACGAACAATAGAAATGTCCAATATGACTCCTTGTAGTCTGTATTCTGGGGAACTCGTATCGGTATATGCGAGGTCCTTCGTATAATCGTAGATTTCGTGTAACTTCCATAAAGGAACAGAGTATAATTTGGTACGAATATGATGCAGGCCTAGAGGCTCATTCAAAAATGGAACCAAGTCATCGAAGGAGAAACTATGTATCTCAGGCCTATTATATTTTCGAATGCCATGACTTCGAGGTCTTCTTTGTGGTCTGTTGAATAAGCTAGTCACATTTACCGATTGACAACCGGGACTTGTTAAGTTTCCTATAGTGCTGATGTTATCGTTGCACCCATAGAGCGCTGCAGTGTTAAGATTTTTTATCCAGAACTCTTCTCTGTTGCGACGGAGAGGTGTGCTCAAAGTGGGATCGTTTGTAGAGTGATATATTTTTCTCAAGGATTCTGACTCTCATAGATAAAACAGAATGATCCGCCTGGTCAAAATATCGGTAAAGGAATTGACTTCCTTTATTATTTATTTTTGACCGGTGTCCTGACATTCTTTTTCGGAGCTGACCTTTGGTTTCACCCACATAAATCAATCCACAAAGTGAGCACTCTATTCCGTACACTACATTAGATGTCATGCAGTTAAGATTTTCAAAACTATGCGTGTTAAATGTTTGTTTTGTGAGATTACTTGAGAATGAAGTGTCTGTTATTAGGATGTTACAAGTTTTGCAGTTCTTCATGCCGCACTTAGAAATTGAGCAATCGCTTGGTGAAAATTGGTGCTCTTTTAGTAAATCGACCACTTCAATCTTACATGGCTTGATTTTAATATACCCATCTGCATGCTTATACCAAAATTCATGGTTGTTACTTACTACAAATGTTTCATTTCTAATGTGGTGTAAGCTAATTCTAGGGACACCTAAGTTACCTGTTGCGTATGTGTCCGTAGACGCAACAGTTTGGGCCTTTTTATAGTGGGCGACGACCCAGCCACTTTGTAGGTCTCTTGAGTTCTATCCATTTAAGCAAAAGACTGCCCGACAATTTCCCTCGGGGACACTTTGTCCACCAGCAGTGACACATGAACAGTGGTAAAAATGACAAATATGGATAATGACCATATCCCTGTTTACAGCACAAAATCGATAATTCAAAAAATCAGAAACCGAAGGCATACAAAATCAGGATAAAACAGGAACCAAAGCAAACAAACAAACACCTCCACCATATGAAAAGAAGCGAACTCCCGATCTGACTTAATGTACATTGATAAAGTAATATGTATAAAGGATAGATCAGAATAGCTGAATTATTCAGAAAGTCCATAAAGAACTGGCGAGCGGTAGCGCTGCCCCCCTCCCCCTTCTCCTACGCTCCACCTGTCCTGGACAACAGCTTGGAGTAATTTTGGCATACAGAGATGTCAAAAGGTAAATTTTCAAGGTCAAAATTATGAAAGGAAACTAGCAACTGAATCAATGGGGTCTGGGGATGTTGATCTCTAGGTTCGATCAGTGTAGGACGCACGACAGTTTCAATTCTTCTAGAATTTTTCGATATGAAATACCGCCTTTCCCACGATATATCAGAAAAAAACTGACTTCTATATAATTTCCCACTCACAATTTAGAAAAAAAAATATGTAGCCGATGGGATTCGAACCCATGCGGGAAAAAAATGCAATTATAGTCCGGCACGCTTACCGCTGAGCTATGAAGTCACTACTATAATGATGCAAAACTTTCTAGAGTATTCAAATCCAAAAATTGCTATTACTGTATAAATAAAACAAACAAACAAACAAACAGAGAAGGTCCAAATATTTATCATTTAATGATTTCTTTTTTTTTTTGTTCAAATATCTTAATCGGCTTTTGTTTTTTTCCGCTATTTATAACTTATTTTCCCCAGTACTTCAACAGGGGACGTCTCAAAGTTGATTTCAAGGAACGGACACAAATGGAGCGCCACCTGGTATCAAAATTGAGGTTAGCACTGCCGAAGCAATAATGGCATTAGGACAAAAGAATGATGGCACAATGAAAGATGTAATAACGATTGGTAGAACGACAATTATGCATTGACGAAGGACAAATGTAAAATGCACGGAAGCAACATTGCATAAAAAAGACAGACAAATGCAAGAAAGTCAATTTGAAATGAAAGCAAGACAAATGAACATGGAATAATCAAACATTGAATGAAGCAACATAGCATGAAGCATGTTAGCAAGTCAAATAGCATCCCCCTCCATACTGTAGTACCAATTTATTGTACTAGACACGTGTTTCGGATATTTGAATCTCATAAGTAGCACTATGTGTAACGTGCGACTGCGATATAATATTTTTTACGGTAACCGCGACTATTTCCCTCTGGTTTTTGATGCATTATGGGTAATTTACTGTGTTTCTATAATTTTCTCCCAAAAACTCTATCCGTTTTACTTCCTTTATAAAAATAAGTATCAATATGTGTTTATAATATCTACATCTGTAACTCCAAAGCATAAAAGATGAGTAATGCTTGGTTTACAATAGTTAAGGCACGATGCCTTACGATGTCCACGATTGAGCAAAATCGTGGAGCTCCACGATTCTATAAATAAAATTGGTCTTCACACGCTCTCC
This sequence comes from Pinctada fucata, assembly GCA_028142955.1. NCBI lineage: Eukaryota > Metazoa > Mollusca > Bivalvia > Pterioida > Pteriidae > Pinctada > Pinctada fucata. The sequence continues at coordinate 70,577,176 of AP027103.1, forward strand.
GACGCTCCATCACGCTCTGATACGCGCTGTAGCGATTTGTAACGATTGTAGGTAAGATATGTTACGATTTTCATCACGTTCTCTCAAGCTTCGTTACATTCCCGTACGATTACCACGATGAGCTATTACGCTTTGCCACGCTCTATCACGGTTCCCTACGCTTATCAAGTTATGTTGCGATCTGTTACGATGCAGGACTACGATGTGATAAAAATTGCCGCGATTCAACACGATTTGATATGAAATAAACTACCAGTTTCAATACCACTTGCAATATCCGAACAAGATTAAGCTTAACATCCAGCAGATGAAGATTCTATATCGTAAAACACTGGAAGTGGCATTGATGACCATTATTTTCTCTTTCTTTTTTCGATTATTAAAGGTAACATTTTTTGTTGAGCAAATCAAATCGTTCGAAGACAATCAATGCAGCACCTCACTAATTATCAAGACTTCTTTTCTAGTCTTCTTCATATGTAAGAAATTGTTGCGGATGTTGACAAGAGCCCCAGGGGGCACAACGCTCACCTGATACCCATGCACGCTCTAACTGACATACTGACATTGAATACTGATTGTACCAGTACCAGGATTTTAGCCCACAACCTTTCTAAAAAGATTTTTGCCGGATGCAGAGAAGATTTTTTTTCAGACAACCTTTAAAAATACAAAAAAGAAAAAAATAGTCACATTTCGAAACAATAACTTTTTTACTGATTTGAAAAGACGGATAAAGTGGTCCAACTTCATATGCCCAGCTAGTATAGTTCAATTATGCAACAGACAGACAGACAGACAGACAGACGGACGGACAGGCCAAATACTATATGCTCCCGAATCTTTTATTCCAGGGGCATAAAAAACAAAGATTTTTCGGTTTTGCCTTTATTTACTGAAATCTATGAATGCTTTTGAATAGTATTGATTTCATCTCAAATACATGAGATCTACAGTTAAAATCGTTTTGATCCAATATTTATCAATTCAAGTGAGTTGTGCAGAAATTAGGCCAGTTTGTTTTCCAAAAAGCAGTGTATGTTGTATCAAACCTCATGACCCAGTGGAGCCACTTGAACAAATAATTTTCAGTAAATATGCTGAAACGCGGCGCTTCTTGCCTATACATATTTCAACAGGCGAGAAGGAGCGTTGCGTTTCAGCATACGCTGTTCAACGACTCAAGTGGTTTCGCTAGGTTTCACAGTTTGAAACAAATTAAAAGGCCCATGAAATTGTTGAGCTTGTCCAACTAGCAGACCTACGACATCGTTATTTACTGTTAACTAATTGTTTTACCTCATCATAGGTCTGTTACACGGACAAGTTGTTAGCGGAGAGAGTTCATGAAATGTATCGGTTGCATCGGATTTGCCGACAAAAAGTTATTTGGTCCGATAAAAACTCATCATGTATCTATTATTTGAACAGATAAAAATTCCCAAATATCTTAACACAGGAACCTGTCGTTTTATGAGAGAAAATGTTTAATTATTCACAACCTCAGGCCTCTTTGTTTCTCTTAGAAATATTATACATACAAGATGACGAACACAGTAGCTTAAGGTTGTGAATAATAATTTATTTTCTCTATTAAAACAACAGCTTTCTGTGGTCCAACATTTCATTGTAAGATTTCAGGAACTCTGAACTGAATTATTTATTTTCAAGAATTTCAGATATTAAATGTCCTATGCATTTTCAATATCCAGAGGAAGAGATTACTCATTAGACGTTTCTTCAAGAAATCAGTCCGTAAATTACTTCATCTAAGAGAGTCTAAGACGGAGGAAATTCGAGCAAACTTTATACATGATAACAAGTAAATGCAATGTTCCAAGTACATGTGTTCCAAGTATAAAAATCTATTCCGTTTGCACTGTATCTCCTGAAATTTATCGCAGTACTAAAGGTATCACATTACTACATGGGGAATCCCCTTCGGGTACACGGCAAAACATGGCCGCTTTTGAAACCTTGTTCCCGTCTTTGAAAATAAAATTCTAAATAAGTATAAAGAATTAAAATAATTGAATCATATCACATAGAAGGTAAATCAATACGACATTGGAGCATGTGTCACTTGTTGAATCATCAGCTGTTACTATGGATGAAAGGTCGATCTAAAAATGATTAATCATACAAAGAAGGTTTTTTTTTCCTGTAGTTGCACCTGTAACATTGGGCATGGAAAATATACATTATACCTATGTACAATCATAAAAAATATTCCTTAAAAATCCAAAAGTGGATATCTTGACAAAATTCTTTCACTTGTAGTGTACCATGCATGAGTGTTAAACGTCTTTAAATTCAATAGCATCATTTAAAACCTGATAAATTTACAGCATGGACCAGACATGCACGTTACGGTTACTTAACTCTCGTCAGTGATCCTCAGCCTAAACAATGTAATACGACCAAAAAGTATGAAAATTATTATGTCAAAAATGTACCAAAAGACGTAGCAGAATGGGTGGGATATGATGCTACAGGACCCACGTTTTAGAAATTTCAAGAAATTTTGTAACATAAAATTTCAAATGCGTTAAAGAGACAGACGATCAACCGAAGTTGATCGAACTTGGCTACATGTGCCCTCGGGGACTCCTGGTCGACCAGCAGTGACACTCACCAAGTAGTTCAAATGTTAAACGTCTACATAAAATGTATGAAAATCACCCCCCCCCCCCCCTTCCTTTTTACATAAGAAAAAAATTCATAGAAAATCAAAAAATAAAATTTAAGCATAAAATACATATCAAAGCATTAAGTAAGTTAAATATGATAAATATTCAGTAAATGAGTGTGTAAAATCATACACCTAATGAGTTATTTAAAGAAATAGTGCAAAAATGTGCATTTCTGACTAAGTCCGAAAAGACGTCTAAAACGCGTCAAAAATTTGACTTCGAAGTGGAACCAAAATAACACCACTTCTTAAGACATCTCTTTAGATCATCCTGATGCTTTCGGTTTGTCGATACATACATGTACTTCGGTTCTGAAGAAGAAGTTTGTCAAAGAAGGGTACCCCTGGTGACCTACTTTTGTCTGTGGTGGCGCCACCTATTGAGGGATCTGGACGAAAAACAACAACACTTGTAGGGGACCATTAGTACTTCATGCCTACCAAGTTTCATCCAAATCCCTTCAGTGGTTCTGGGGAAGAAGTTGAAAATGTGAAAAGTTTACGACGACGGACGACAAACGCAACACTATGACAAGAGTTTTTAGCTCACCTGAGCCAAAGGCTCAAGTGAGCTAAAAACTCTTGTGATCCAACAAAAACGGGTTGTCTTATAATAATTTTCGTTATAGGAATATTGGAATCGCAACGCATCTTGTAGATCGTGAACTGAATCGTGGAAACCGTAACAAATCGTCAAAGAGCGTGAGTGAAATCGTAGTGGATCGTAGGAGAACGTGTTTCACCAAGATCTGTTGCGCTTTGTCAAGGTCTGTTACGCTCTACTACGCTCCATTACGTTCACTACGCTCCATTACGCTCTCTCATGATGTAAAAATCAATCGGGACAATCGTAGCAAATTTTTTGAGAATCAAACATTTTGCCACGATCTCTGCGATTTCCTACGATCACCACGATTCCTCTACGCTCTCTTATAATCGTCACGATTCAACCCCACGCTCTCTTACGGCCCCTACGATTCATCTCAATCGGGGAAATCGGGGCGATCGTGGCTTATTGTAAACCTAGCATTAGCAGTGTTTTTTGCCAGATTTTCCCCTTTATGCCTTTTTGGCATTTTTAAACGTAAATCGAACAAATCTTAGATGCTTCAGTCATGTGTATGTTCGGTTTGATAGGATAAAAGAAACAAAATAGTTTGAATGTCGTTTGGTTATGCTTTCTGCCAGAAAAATACAAATAACATACAAACTGAACATTCAAGCGAAACTTTTTACGGGTATAGCGACTGTTTTCTATGGTAAGAGAATTGAACCTGCGATTATTTTTTACGGTAACTAGACATTTGTTCTACAGGCGAAGTATCATTTATCTGACGGAGATCTCTTTGGAAGGACAGTCACTTCTGACAAGTCCCTATGCACACAAATAGTGAAAAATTTTGGATTTATTTATTCTGTGCCAAAGAATTTATTAATACTACATATTTAGAACTGGTACAAGACTGAAAATGTCACAGACACGATCTAAATCAGTAGAAACTGAAGGTATGGAAAGAATCCTGGAGGAGATATCAGGAAAACTTTCTATACTTGGCAATAAGTACGATGGTTGCATTAACTCTCTTAGAGAAATTGAAAATCAAACGCGACTTTACAACGAGGAAGTAGATCGTCTATTAGTGGAAAGAGCTGAAACTAATGATGATCATCTCCCATCATCAGCAAGAGGGGGATCGCTATTAACCAACAGCATTCTACAAGAATGGAATGAATTGAATCTTGATGAAGAAGCATTCAGGAAAAGAAATCAAATGAAAAAAATCTGGTCGAAACTTCTGAACGAAAGAAAATCGCATTCTTCAATGCGATTCGTACGGAAAATCTGGCAGATACGTATGAATTATGGAAAAGCAAGGACACTCCTATTTTTCCACTTAAGTTCCGGATCAAAAAGATAAACAACGAACCGGAGGAGGAATTAGCAAATAGATTATCGCTTGCGCAACAAATATTTGACTCTGAAATCACAATCTTACGTTTAAGAACGCCGAAATTCATAGAAAAATCTACACAAATCGACGAAAAATGAAAGAGGAAATTTCTTAACGTAGTAGCGGTAGAGTCTACGAGAAACATATGCAGTTTTGGACAAACGACACAACTAGAGAAGAGGAAAAATCAAAGAAAATATTAGAAACCAAGAAAATCTGGCTGAAAAACTACGAAGACAACTATGGCAAAGAACCCGAGAAGAAAAACCCAAAACTCAAAAATTGAATAAGGAAAGACCCAACCGTCAAAGGAGCCGTTCACGATCCAGATTTCGTTGAAACAACCGCATGACATACGCAGGAGTAGTAAAAACGGGTATAAGGAAACCTCGCGGGAGTTCAACAACCAACAGAACAACGACGGATTCCAAAACAGACGACAACGGCCTCAAAACAGGAGGAACATGTGTCGCCAAAATGTTCAAATACAACAAGAACCAATACAACCAAACCCAACTCAAAATCAAACTCAAAGGAGAAATACTCAGGATTGGAAATCAAAGCTATGGAGAACCGCAGTCGAACGCAAATTCTTTTTTAGGATTTGGCCAGCAACGGAAGAAACGGAAGAAACAAGGACGGAGCCAAAGATCATAGATATTTCACAAAGGAATTAAACAGAAACGGAAATTAAACGTTTGGTACATGGTCTCAAATTCACCCCTACACCGATGTCCGACAAAGTAGATTTAGTGAAAGACACGGAAGAATTCTGTAGGAAACTACGATTAAGAGAATTTTGTCAATCCCAAAATTATGAGGACGAATCTTTAGTGAAAAACAAAAAAGGATTCAAACCCCCTCTAAACAGGGATAAACATTTAGAAGAGTACATCCATTGTCTATGCCAGTCAGCAAATAGTAACATTGTAGATAGCCATATCAAATCAAACATAAATAATTAACACCAAAAATCAATTAAGGATCTGCAAAAGGATACTTCAATTGTTTGAAAAGAAGCGGACAAGGGCGGAGCTATCGTAATCATGGATGCAAATCACTATGAACAGATGGCATTGGATCAACTTGAAGACACTAGTTTTTACAAAAAGCTTCCGAAAAAGGAAGACAGAAAAACAATGTCACTCATAGGAAGACTTATAAGAGATCATGACCACCATCTAACCAAAAACGAAATTGACTATCTCACTAATTTTGAAGTCATAACCAGCAACTTCTATGGCCTCCCAAAGATTCATAAATCATAGGACATTCAGGAAAATATCTAAAATTGCAGGGAAACACACGTCAAAATACCTAAACCAGAAGATCTTAAAATCAGACCGATCATTGCCGGTCCATCTTGCAGTACGCAAAGACTGAGTAATCTTCTGGATATACTACTTAAACCGCTATGCAAAAAAAGGACCCAGTTTTATACGAGACGACATGGATTTCCTGAATTATATCCCAGACAGTGTACCACAAAATACAATTCTGGTAAGCTTCTATGTTACCAGTCTTTATACCAATATTCCGCATGATCTGGGAATTGAAGCCGTAACATTTTGGTTAGAAAAATTCCAAAAAACGAAATACCAACACGGTTCCCAATGGACTTCATTATATCTGGTTTGAAATTAGTACTCAAAAACAATCATTTCTATTTCATTAACAATGTTTATCTTCAAGTGAAAGGAACAGCCATGGGAACGAAAGTTGCATCGACCTATGCAATCTAGTCATGGGCTACTTGGAGGAGAAATTATATACCGAGTTACCTACCTTATTTGACATTAACTTCGCAACATACATAAAAGAAAACTGGAAGAGGTACCTCGATGATTGTTTTATCTTTTGGACCAAATCTGAAGAGGAATTGCAAATATCCATCGCACAATTAACAATATACATGAGTCCATTAAGTTCACAGTCGAGACAAGCACAATCGAACTTCCGTTTCTAGACATCCTGATAATTAAGGAAGGGGCAAAAATAAAAACAGACCTCTACTGCAAACCAACGGATACCCACCAATAACTGGACTTCAGGTCATGTCACCCATCGCACACAAAGCGGAACATACAGTTCAATTTGGCCAGGAGAATATACACAATTGTCTCAGAAAGCGATTTGAAACAAAAGAGACTTCATGAATTAAAAATCTTTCTCAAACAACAACACTATCCGGAAGGCCTTATCGATGTCGCAATTGAAAACGCATCAAAGATTCAAATCAACGAACTACGAAGAACGCGAGATAAAGATGAAAACCAACCAGGAAACATTCCTTTCGTAATCACTTTCAATCCCCGTCATCATAACATTCTTAGTTCGGCAAAAAGATTTTTCCCGATTCTAGAACAATCACAGAACATGAAAAATCTTATAAAAGAATCAGAAATAATAAACAGTCGCCGCCAAGCACCAAATCTTAAACGCTTATAAACCAGGGCAAAGTACGAGACGTCGAGCTCAACAAGCGTTCAAAAATGCGGTGATACAAGATGTGAAACATGCGAAATTATCGAGGAAGGAAGCTCGAAAATATTAAAATCCGGCCATACTCTAAGACCAAATGACTGCATGAACTGCAAATCACAAAACTTAACCTACTGTGCAACATGTCCTACGTGCAATGACTTTTATATTGGACAAACTGGTAGATTAATAGATCGAGTCCGAGTACGCAAACACAAATTAAGGACCCGTCCATCAGGAACACCCCGTGCTCAAAACATTTCGATGAATGCGGTAAAGGGAGATTTAGAATATTTCCCTTCTATAAAATGAAAAACAATGACGAAAATTTTCGTCGTGCGAAAGAAGATTACTTTATTGAACTTTTTAAACCATCCCTTAACAGAAAATAATGTAAACGCAAGCATCATTATTTACCTATTAATGCCCGTTTGTGTGGGTACTATTCTCTCATAGTGTTGCCTTTGGAAGGAATAGTGCCCGAGCGTCAGCGAGGGCACTATTTACCTTCTAAAAGCAACACTATGAGAGAATAGTACCCACACAAACGGGCATTAATGGGTTTAGTGCATCACATGACTGTAGTATTAATTAATAAATGAATTAATTGCAATTTACTTGAGATATCTTAAAGGCCGACGGGGGACAGTATAAGGGGACAGGTAAATTTTCTGTCATTTCCTCACTGACCGCTATAGGGTTAACATCTCTTATTGGTATCTGATTGGTTCCTTTTAATCCTAATTTTTGATTGACAGATTAAAACAGATGAGACTCGGGTATCTCATAAGCATAATAAAGGATCATTGGTGTTAATCCAAAACACAAAACAACAAATATGTGATAACAGGGCACTCGATCGACCTAAAATGAGGCCGAAATTCGGCTCCGTCCCCCACTAAATAGTATGTTTTTTTCTCCCTAAAATGGAGAAAAAATTCCCCATTATACCAAGCTACTTTGCTACAAAAAATCCCCGCAAGTATTTGGCATATGATTTAACAAGCTCTGAAGAGTTAAAAGAAATGCTTCAATGACAAAGAATCAATCTGTTCCAGTTAAAAATTCGGCGTAAAAATTTGGTTTTGATCATTTCACAGTAGTAAATAATTTCCCCTTTGTTAGTAAAATGTCTTAACCCCCCCCCCCCCCCCCCCCCCTCCAGAGTACGGATAACATTCCCCCAAAACATCGAGAATGCCCTGGATAAGAGAACGGGCGAATTCATTCAGGACATCTGTGGTTCACGCTCAAAAGGGTGAAGAGGGGTGTTGGGTGGGTTGAGCGCTGATTTTTTTTAATCGAAGTTTGATCTCGTTGAATTAGATGAATAGAAAACGTGCCCGTGTTTTGCTATACTTTCTCTCGATACCCATTTACTGTGGGAGATAAATTCTTCATAAATCCTTCATAATAGAATAATGAGAATGCTTTTTTTTTCGCTTTCCCTTTCTCTGACTGAATTTATTTTCCATTTGCAAAGTTGATATAATTTCATATGTCAGACGGACGCAGCTAGCTTAATGATACTCAAGTAAAATGGACGCGAGTCTGACACAATTTTTACGACAATTTATGTTTTGTATGATTATTCTTTATTTATTTAAAAAAATAACATGCTATTTATTTTTATGCAGCAAATTTTGACGTATTCCCTCCCTTTCTTTACGAATTATGGTAAAAAAATAGTTTAAGGATAAGAGAAATAACAATGTTTTATGTAGTTTTTTTTAACTTGATTATTCAACATGTACGAAATTAATTTGTGTCACATTCGTGGCATCATCGTGTAAAATTCGTAACGCCGTCGTGGCAGATTGGGGCTTGTGCTTTTTCCTATCTCAGTCGTCGTGATTTCCCCTAGGTCGTTGCTCATTCATGGCGCAATCGTGTCACATTCGAGTCTCATTCCTCACTAAATATTTTAGATGAATACACACGAATGCAAGAAAAACGCGCCACGAAAGAAGAAGAATGCATCATGAATGCGCCACGAAGTGAGCCGAATGATAAATCAGACAAGGAAATTTTAAATAGTTTAAAACATTCGCGTCGATCTAATGCAGACAAATACGACACACACATGACAAGAATGCCCACAAATGCGAGAGAAATGCGTCACGATTCTCCAACAACACTCGAAAACTTTTCTTTAATTAAATTTGTAGCTCATTCTCCTCTTCATTCGCGACGGTGGTTCCAAGCTGTACTTCATTCGTTCTTGTGTATCATATCAAACTATTTACATATCAATCTATAATAAATTTGTTTCATTTTTTATTTACTTATTACATTATCTTACATATACATGTACGAGAAGGTGGAGAGAGACCCGGATTTTATATGCTAGTTTGTAAAGGACTGATTTTCTTTCTTTAGTTTATCTCTTATTTAATATTATTTTTTTCCAGTCTGAATAAAATATGAAAAACGTAAACGTAAATAAGTTCCTTTATCATGTTTATCTTCACAGTAAAGCATTCAGATTTGATTGAATTGACATTTTGCAACAACAACTAACTACCCCGTCAAAACAAATGCAGTAACGTCGCTCTTTTTTTACTATGACGTAACTGACTGAAAGTACACAAAACTTACGCTAAAGGCTAAATTTACGAACGCATGAACAGATGACGACAGCAAAGCCGCGAGCCACGTTAAGTTTCAATGATCACCCTCGCTTATTGCTATTTTCATTCATGCATTGTTCATTACGTCATAATACTAGCTGAGGGACGTAACTCTGTAAAGCAAAAAGCAATAGTGCCCGGGTGCTGGGCACTATTCTCTCATAGTCTTCGCGTGCTTAACCAATGAAATTCCGAGGATTTATCATGTGATGCACTAAATTATGATAATCAAAGCGCCACGCAATATAAAATAGCGTGACGTCACAATAGACAATAACTTAGCTACAATATTCTGTCTGAAGAGCCGCAAGGCGAAAGCGCTTACGGAATAAAGAAAACTGATCAAAATGTGATATTCTCAATTTTATTGGATTTATTTACTCTTTGCCGAAGAATTTATCAATACTACATATATGTATATATTTATACATATAAATCGTATAATTCATATGTGTAATATATTAAGAGGGGACCTTAGTTTATTGTTGTTTTTTTTTTTATATATTAAGTTCCCTTCGTAGGACTTTACTTCATTCTTTGATTATATATATAATGATAAGTTATGTTGTTGCAGATAACCTGCATGGAAGCCAAGTTTGGAAATAGAATAATACGAATCAAATTGTCATTAAGAGATGAAATTAACCATCGATATATTAAAGAAAACCTGTATCATACGCTTGTTTGAAGGACTTGAATTTTTCAAATGAAGAACTTGTAATCTATATTGTTTTTTATAAAGCGCATAATATACTAGTAATTTAAGGTTTTCATATTATCTTCTCGGTGATCTGAAATCAACGAAAACGTATTGCACAATGGTAAAAGGTTTGGGTACAGGTTAATATTCTTGGGAAAGGTTAAACGAAAATAAAAGTTCCGGTTTCGCAAAAAAGAAAAAATAAATAAATAAATAAATAAATAAAAATTAAATTGTGAAAATGACCCGAAATGGACAACTGTGGTGCTGTAAATGTGATTTTAACTTAATATTTTATAATATGAAGAATCTTAAGCCATTGCGCAAACAGTCCGACCTGATCCCCGACCTACTACGATTCTGTCGACATTACTACTACCATGACTACGTGCATTGCAAATTCATTTAATTATGTAGGTACACGATTCTTTTAAGTACCAGTAATATTTGCTCAAGTCAAGGCTAAGTCGAGCAGATCGTCTATCTTCCTCCATCAGTCGTAGTTAGATCGGTGTCAATAGAGAAGATGAGGGCGACTCGTGGTAAAGTCTTGATGAGTCGGGGCTAAGTCGGGGTGAATGATTTTCTGAATTATCGATTTTGTGTTGTATATAGGGATATGGTCACTATCCATATTTGTCATCCTAGCTCAGTCGCGAAGGTCTGTCCCGACTGAGCTACGATTTGGTTCCAATATACAGTTTTAGTTTCGTATTCGAAGAAATGGCCAGGGACGATTTTTTTATTTCTAATTGTTGAGACTTGAATTTTTTGTAGTAGGCGCAGTTAATGAACAAACTTGGAATTTTGGGGTTTATATGAGTTTGGAAGGATGTGAAGAAGAGAACTGGACATCAATTTTAGCCATTGGTCCATATATAAACAGCGATAGGAGACAAAGGCGAAGAGAGTACCGCGCGTCCTGATGCCGGTAGTGCCGGAGGGGTGTTTCGCACTCTTCCGGACTATCTGAAAATCCAGATGTTGAAAATTCAAATAATTTTTCATGATAAAAGCTACTGATGTTCTCTTTCAATTCAGTATCAAATGATGTAGATAATGTGAAAATGGCAGTCGAGCGCTTGCGTTCAATGGATGCAGTAGCCCAAGTAGTGAGGTCAATACAGCATTGTTCTAAAAACATTACATCATTTAATACTGAATTGAAAGAGAACATCATTATTTGAATTTTCAACATCTGGATTACTCTAGAATCCCCTGCGTCAAACAAACTGGTCTTATAAGATGGGGAAATTTTAATTTTGTCTTTTGAGTACCATTTTTAATCAAACAAATGAAATGTTCATCTTTGCATTACATTTTGACGAATCTTAGTCTGTTAAAGTTGAAACCATCCAATCTTATATGTCTCTCTTATTTATTTTTCATCATATGGTAAGTCTAATAAAATATTAGCTGGTGATATTTCTTACAATATTCACATATTGATTTATTATGTTTACTTATTGTTTCTTCCGTATCTAAGTTCCCAGCTAAGATGGTAATCTTGAAATAAGCATAAGCTCAAGTCGTTGCAAGATCCCTGCAAAGGAATTCTAAGACCCTCAAATTACTAATATGATGAGTTGTCCCTATTTTTTCTAATAAAAAAATAGATTAAAACTAGATGGCTACTGTTGCAAGCAACAGACGGATTCCTCCTTTATTAGACAATCCTCGAAACTGAAGTGTTAAAATCCGAATAAAACAGATGAAAAAAAAAACATTAGTTTAATTCGCATTAGATTTAATGCGCATTAGATTTTGCCGTGTGAACGCAAAGCGAATCTAATTCGCATTAAATCTGGCGCATGCGTATATGATTTACTAGAATTCTACAGTACATTCCCATCACAACTGGGCACTTTTAATCACCCTTGGACCTCGAAACATAGAATAAGAGGTAAAAATACTTGATTTCATTCACAATGAACAATTAACATGCATAAATGTACTCAAGGATCATTGCAACTACACATAGGATATGTAACACGAACATTTTATTGTAATCTACACATTGTACCATAATGAGGTTGAAATTTGGCGGTCATCTTGAATTTTTAGCCTAGAATGAGCTCAAAATGTCAAGATGACATTTGAAATGACTTTGTTGACCCTCAAAACCCCTGACTTGATGTGCCACACTTAATATTTAATAAACGAATTACATTTCACCTATTGATGGAAGGCATTTGGTGGCCATTTTGAATATCCTCCAATAAGGAGAAATGTCCCAGAAGCATGTGTCTGCTGAAACCAACCAAAAAAGCGAAATAAATGTATTCTAGGACCATTGCAACTACAAATAAGATATGTTTCACGAAAGTTTTATTGAAAATTAATGTTTACATTGTACCATAATGAGGTAGAAATTTGGCGGCCCACTTGCTTTTTTAGTCCTGAATGACCTCAAGTTGTAAACATGACATCGGAAATTGGTTTGTTGACTTTTAAAACCACTGATATGATGTGCCACACTTAATATTTAACGAAAAACTGTAATTTCATCTATTGGTGGAAGGCATTTGGCGGCCATTTTGAATTTCCGCTAATAAAAAGAGTTGCCCAAGGTTGCAAGAGTGGCAACCAAGCTAGAATCGTTCAGTACTATCCCATAGATAACAATCATCAAAAAAACTTGATAGGAAAAGACATTTCTAGGTTCAGAAATTTTCAAATCGACTATACTGCCGTCAAGTCGAAGGGAATCTTTTGTTGAATTTAGCAAATGTAAACATGTTCAGTCACGTACCATCTATTTAAGATCTCTATTATTGAACAAACATTACTATATGCCATGAAAGTCAGTACCCTCCTGAAAATCTCCTTATTTTTCACTGATGATTAAGTCTTCAATATGAAAAAAATTGTAAATAAATCCAGTATCATGTCAATTCCATCTACAAATAGTAAGCGCATTATATGAAATTGATTCATCGAACGGGTTATTATAATAATGTTGAATGTATTTTACATTTAACACATTCTCGTTAGTCTAGCTAAATGAGCTCGTCCAGAAAGTACCTTTTTTTATATCATGTTAAGAATGAACAAATGATACTCACGTGAACTGTTACATCCAGATAAATACCAGATAATCCACAATGTATTTGTAAGGTGAAATAAAAACATGCTTATTGGTATGCAGACACTCACAAAATGAAGCAGGAAGTAAATACATTACGCATTTACGACCAAAGGGGGACAAATTTTAGATCATGGGATTTAAATGTATGGCAATGTCTTGAACTCTAATCGTAATTATTTGGCTAATGAATAGATGTATGGAAAAGATCGTCCAAAATGTCTATTGTAGTAATGTGGTACATGTAAATGATGAGAAAGGTGTTTTACAATATGACATATCGTTTTCAATAATTCTGTGATAGAATTCGTCTTACAAAACTGAGTTTGAGATATTCCATTTTCGGAAGTCCCTGTCTTTGATTTCGCGTTTTATAAGTCTGTGAGCTCTTGGTTTTACTTATTTTACATGACACACAACACATATTACCATTTTTAAGATTCATTATGGTGCTTTCAAAGAGCACAAACTTTATCATTACATGTAAAATGTCAATATACTTAATATTTCAATATAAAAAGTCTTGCTTACTAAAAAGTGTTTGACGAAAGAAAAGATTTTAGATTCAACATTGGTCAATGTCCATGGCTCTGACGATGATGCTCATAGATAACCATTTTACGTTATTTGCCTATCTCAACTAATCTGATCAATACGATGGACCATGTACTAATGCGCTAGTTTTTCATAGTAGAACTTTACACCTTACCGTCCAGTTTCATAATCTATCTAAGATCGTATCGAAAAAAAATACCAAACGACTTTCAGTTTCTTTTGAAATTCGTAACTAAATATGCATGAGAGAATAGTACTTTGGGAATTTTACAACTTGCCTTTTATTGTAGTATTATAGACAAAATAAAGAGGATGGTAGACAAAATTTCCGAAGAAATAAATCAAAATCAGAATAATCAGTCAACTTTTGCATCGCGGATATGATCCTGGTGTCATTAGAAGGGCACTTTGCATGGTATTTGACTAATCTACAGCCTTGTACTAGCGCATTCTTATGAGTTGCACACTGCTGAAGCCGGGCTTCCACTGTCGCAAAAGTAGAGGAGAATGAGCTACTATCTATGGTGGCTGATTTGTGCCATGTCGCGTTGTCTCGCCGCGCTTTGTCGCGTTGTCTCGCCGAGCTTTGTCGCATTGTCGCGTTGTCGCGTTGTCGCATTGTCGCGTTGTCGCATTGTCGCTTTGTCGCATTGTCGCATTGTCGCATATTGTCGCGTTGTTTCGTTGTAGCCTTTTAAAATGATAGCAGGAATGTATTTTCAACTGTTATTGTTTAGATAGATTCATTCATAAATTAAATGTTTGAAACAAAAAGGGTACATTTTCTACTTTATTTTGGGGCAAAATGCCTGCTTTCTGTTTAAAAATAACAGATTTCTGGACAAATTCTATAAATTCATTATCTTAACTAGAATTAGAGAATCAAAGCTACTTTCTTACAGAAAATAAATCATCTTATCAAATGAAAGTAAAAAGAATGTAATAATTCGTTTAAATCAGTATTTCTTCTAATCTGCCTTTATTATATACATCTTTTTTTGCCAAAATATCAAACAAATTAACAAAGGATACCTAAAACTCATATATCTTAAGGACAAATTATGATATACCCAAGGTTACACTTTCGAATATCATTAATAATATAGCATTTCATAGTAATAAAGATTTTCCAGAAATCGGCGATTTCAAAATAAAAATTCAGGCATTCACCCCAAAATAGCAAATAAAGCAAACCAATCTTTTCTAGCTAATTTCACATGATTACTTAAATGCCATGATTACCTAATAGGAAACCTCTCCTGCTTTGATTTACTAAGGTATATAAATTTTAAAAATCATTCAAAGAAATAAGTTATTTTTGTACAAAAGTTAGGGTTTTTTGCCCAAAAATAGCATAGAAATTGAATTCCAGATATCACATTAAATTCCTATATCTACATAATAAGAAGCATCCTATCAAAGCTAAAATGTGTCAATTCACGCAGATTTAAAGAAATAGTAACTATTTTCTCAAAATAAGTGGTTTTTGCATGAAAAGATTTTACCCCAAAATACTGCTTTAAATGAATTATTACAATCATTCTTTTTACTTTCATTTATACTATCAGAGGTGAATGAACAATCGTATCACATTCTTGTCTGTTCTCATGAAGTATTTCTTGGCACGATCGGCACACGATAGCGCCGCGAATGCAACAAAATATGCTACGCGTCCGCTACGATAGTGAGGCGAGTGTGATAAGAATAGAGGAGAATGCGACACGAATGTGCCATGACAAAAAAAACACTGAGGGGAATGAGAGGCGAATGTAGGAGCTTGACACTCGAAAGTGCTGCGATGCAGGAGATTGAGACACGACTTTAACCCGATAGCGCTGCGATCATGACAAGAATGTAACATGAGCAAAATCAAAATCATTTGACATGTCCGGGAGCATCAATACCCTTTGTTGACTTTGACCATAGCTTTTATTAGCAATTCTCTGTAAGGACCAAAATCGATCGACACGGCATGTCATGGATTTTGATGATTTGCGGTATAATGGGTATATATTAAGAAGTGACCATGAAAATGAAATTTTTTTGGCCAATGTGACCACTGGTTGCCATGGTAACGAAGTAATTCTATTTATAGCACTGTTGGGACCATGAAATAAGCCATCTCCGGAGACTTGGTTGCCATGGATACCACTGTAACAGCTTGTTAATCTTTATATCATCTATTCTTCCTTACTTCCATTCTTACTTAGTACACTTAGTTATGTGATATTTATTACAAGAGTTAAAATAAGTCAAAATGAAGCGAAAAATAGAGGTGAAAATAAGGGCCAATTTAGTGTGTCTTTGACCATTTTCAGTCTTCAATATCACAAAAGGCACCAATTGGAGACCAATGATTTTCATCAAAGGAAATGTATGTTTATTGACAAATAAAATGAACGAAAAATTGGTTGTGTGAAAAGTGGTTGTTTTAAGAGTTTTACCTAAATTTTGTCGCCAAAGACCGTTGCCATGGCAATATTAGACCTTTTTGCTTATTTCATATTATCTTTGAAATTGATTTTATTCCTCTTTAGAGTTACATAAGATTGTCAAAATGTATGCATGATATGACTTAATTTACAATCTTTTACATAAGAACAATTAAAATGATCAAGGCCATTGGCTTGATATTCAAGGTCATTTATACGTTTATCATTTTATGGCAAATAACTGTTAAGTTCAATATTTCAAGGTTTCTAAGATATTGGCATCTTCATTTTATGACAAATCAGGATTTTTCGTCAAATCTGGTAACTTAAAGTTTAATGACCTTGGAAATTCAGAGGGTGACCTTGAAATAATTTCAAGGTCACTTTTATATTAAAACCCCTCTGATAGATGTATAGATGAACTTCTGTTCCAAAATCATGTGTAGATAGTTTGATAGAGGTTGTGTTTAAATCTATCATTCGGAAACCTTTCAACCGATTGTTGCCATAGCAACTAAATTTGATGCTGCTTTGCATATAAAAGGACAAATTAGCCCAGTTAATTTGTCATATTAATGTATAGTTCAAAGTTGATACTAATTAGATAATTAGAATTTGGACTTCAAAAATTGGTGCTTTTATGAAATTTTCAACCTTGTTAAACAGTAAAAACATGCAAAAAAGGGTCTTTAAGTGCCCAAAACAGAGCCTTTTGATACCCTTTTTTTTGGCCAAATTTTTCATCTTCTATACAAAAGGCATCCGAAATGAATGTAAAAAACTTTACAAATATGCATAAAAATAAGGATTAAAAGAAAATAATCAAAGCAATTTCAGATTAAAAAAGTACCTGTTTCCATGGTAACGAAGCCTACAAATATGCCTCGTCCTATAGAGTTTCCCTATTTTTGAAACTTCAGACACGGTTACCATGGCAACGGCAACCTTTTTGAAAAAACTGGGGTTGATTTACATACTAGTGCTTCATATTGAACTTCCATACCAAAAATCTAAAAAATCCATGATAAGCTGTGCCAGCATGTCTTCAAATTCTTTGGTTCTTACAGAGAATTGCTGTTATATCCCCAGTTTACTTCGAGATGAGAACTGACCAAGTGTCTTTCTGGATATTTTTTACTTATTATAAAAATCTGCCATTATGTAATAAATAAAAATTTCAAGAAAGACACAAGTTTAAAAGAAAAAGTAAATTTTCAAAGGGGATTTTGATCATGTTTTACGCATTTGGATATCTAGCCGTCAAGTTTCTACAATTCGTCATAGAATAAATTTTGCAAACGAAAGAGAACGTTCACAAAATTGATATATTTTTACATGACAATTAAAATTGATTTGATATTCACATACTAATTAGATAGCTTTACCATGATAAACATTAATAATAGGTACTTTATTAGAGGAAAAAAGGATTTATACAAAATTTTGTTAAATCAGCTTTCGGGATGTATGAGATGAACAGCCCTAGGCCTTCTAATGCGGAAGTGTTGTGGTCAAACCGTACAAATGTGGCAATGTTCTCGAAATCAATATGTGCCCATTTTATTGGGAAAACAAACTTTTGTAGGGACAAAATACCATGGATTGAGAAGTAACTATGTGAGTCTGTAAGTCGAAATCAGTAAATGTCAAAAGTATGAAAATATACTACTCGTGTTTGGTGTTTTTAATTCTTAAAATAGACATCGACAAGTCGTGATATGATGGGTGCTTTATAAAGTTCTTGTTGTTATTCAAATGCTCGAGTATTTAGGCAACTTCAACAAAGAATGACTACTAACATTACTAAAGCATAGGGAATCCATTACAAGAAAACTCTGGGGAGAATAATTTATTTGACTTCAATCTGTTTTTCTTTGTTTTTTTTTCTTTCTTCCTCGCTTTTATGGATAGGAATTGACAGTATAGCTAGTCCATCCGTTCGTCAGTGTGTCACTCACAATGTTATTTTACTCGTATTACTCTTTTTGCCTATTCGCGTTTTCGACATCTATTTGTACACTCCTTCTTTACTCGTAAGAAAGTTTAGTGTGGTTGTGGTTTTCGAATTCTGATATTGTGTGTGGTGTTCATTCACTAATTGGTCATAATATTTAAACGTTGAGTGGTAATACCGAACATTAAGCATGTGAATTCCTTGTGAGAATACCTTTTCATTGGTACATGTATAATGTCTTCGTATAGGTTAGAAGGAAATATTATGTTTCTACAAGAATATGAAATGGGCGGAGCGTCAGCGAAGCTCCTTCTTATTCATGTAGGAAGTTCAAATTACCTAACGGGAGTTCGCTTCTTTTCATGTGGTGAAGGTTTTTGCTTGTTTGCTTTGGTTCCTGTTTTGTCCTGATTTTTGTATGCCTTCGGTTTCTGATTTTCTGAATTATCGATTTTGTGCTGTATACAGGGATATGGTCATTATCCATATTTGTCACTTCTAACCGACTTCGATGGCAACTACCCTTATAGCGTAGTAGTTAGCGCGTCCGGCTAGCATGCTAGATGCATGTCGAAAGTCTGGGTTCGAGCCTAATTCGTCATAAGTATTTTTTCTGTTCAGCTTTTGTAGGATGCTGAATCCATAAAGACCATGAAGACGGTTTCTTCAAGGATTCTTCACAAATAAGACGAGCCATTTCAGAGCATGAGATTTTCGCAAACAATTCGGCTACACAAACTGTTCGTTCTGGACTAGTATTTCATTTCTTAATATCTTATGTTATTGTTGAGAAGAAGGCATGGATAAATAAGCCTTAAACTCCCAAATTTATATGCATTTGACACTTTTCTTTTCTCCGTTCCAGATTTCTTCTTCAGTAATGGCCGACTGACGAAAGAGAAAGCACAAAGAATACAACTCGCGTGAATTTTTTTCAACTGCAATCTCCTAACCTTGATTCCAAATTCAAGGTTCCAATTAACTTGAACTAGAAGCAGACATGCACTTTTCGGGTGCTTAAACCTCGTCAGTGATCCTCAATACAAACAATGAAATATGGCCAGAAACTGTGAAAGTTATATCCAAAACATTCCTAAAGACATAGAGAACAAATGAGATTTAATAATGCGGAAGGGTTCCAATTACTCTATACCTTCTTAAAGAAAATTTCAAACCAATTTTTGTTCACCAAATACGTGTTTCGAATATTTAATTCTCATAAGCGACAACGCACACTATTAAGAAGTTTCGAGAATTTTTTTTGTGATTAGAACAGATCGGACATGGCTACATGTGCCCTCGCGCCTGCTGGTCCATCTGTAGTGACAATCACTAAGTGACACAAAGATAACGTCTTCAAATCCATAGCATCATATCAGAAGAGAAAAATTTGCAGCATTTGCCGGACATGCACGTTTCGGGTACTTAACCCTCGTCAGTGATTCAACAATGTAATATAATAGGAGAATGTGTGATATATATGTACACTCTACAGCTAAAGTAATATCTATGCTAATTCTCAGTGTAATGAAATAAAACACTTTATCAAAACAATGAAATATTGCCAAGATAAATCACTATGTTACATTGACTTTGATGCTATAGATGTTTCAACATCCTAAACTTCGGACAACTTCTTTGTGATACGACAATCTGACATCAACCCAGTTCAATCTTTTCCGAAACAAAATCAGCAAAGTAAAACTAACATTAAAAAACACAGACTGCAAGCAGAATATACCTGGATTACAATACTGCAAACTGCCTTTCCCCCAAAAATACAGAATTTCTTCCAAGATAGATTTCATTAAATATCGAAAAGTGCTAAATGAGGCGTTAGAAGTTTACACACGAAAATTGTGTAAGTTCGTAGGAGTCGAACCACACTCTCTGAATGACTGGAAAAACCTTATTTTAGACATTGTACATGTAGATATCCGAATAGGCCTTATTGCCATTAACGTAAGAGTGACGTCCCTTATGTTACTCTCTAGCGTGAAAATCACTAAGAGTACTTAGTTCGGGAAATTTCTGGGGGCAACGTTGCAAAGCGATAAAATATCGTAGAACGCGTCGATTTCTTTGCTCTGCTCTTCAAATCAATATTAAATTTGTCAATAGAATGTTGCATTGATCTTCTGTCTTTCCATATTACGTTAGTTTTTGTTTCAATCATGTGAAAAATGACACGGAATCGGAGGAAAGATGATATTTCCAGATGTTCAATGACTGCATTGAACATAATTAGAATCAAAGGTGCACTGTCCTATGACAGTAAATAGACCAGTCCAATTGTGTGCACAATGATTTTGATAACTGATTCTTCAATTACAAAGTAAATTGGGGAAATGAAAAGCAAAGATTGTGTAAAACTGTTTAATTTAAGAGGGGGGGGGATTCTGGACTGATGTCCGAGAACAAGCCCCCCCCCCCACCCCCTGGGCCCGGTTTTCCTATTTGTTCAGTTCATGAGAAAACGACCTTCATCAAGGAGAATAGGCAAACCACAGGGGATCCCCAGCTCGACTGGCAGGTGTAGTCTATGGTATCCCAGGCAGTGTTTATGAAAAGTGCCGGATTCCCGGCGATCTACAGCGGATTTTGTCGATGTCCTGTGGATTTTTTGTGGAAAATAGCATGTGTTTCTTTTACTTTTTCGAAAACAGTGTCACCTCAGTTTCGTTTCTTGCCAATTTTGGACTGTTGAAGTTCAAAACCTACAAGCTGAAGATTAAATGTACTGCAGATTGTTTCATGCAACTACATTTAAAATTACAAAAAAAAAAAAAAAAAAAAAAAAAACTTATGGAAGTCGCCATCTATGAAATGCTTGTGTAATCTTATCCCATGAATTTTCAAATAGCTGAAAAAATGAAAAATGTGCACTATTTTATGATGATGATCGCGCCAGTAAAATTATATGTAACATTTACGTTGAAGCTACCCTGGACACCCAACTACAGAAGGTGCAACCCCATCTCGTATACAAATGACTTACGCTGCATTTGAAAAAAGACGTCACTGGCGTAATCGGAGAAAAGGTGACAAATTTCTTCACTCCTAGTTTAAGTATACGGTAACTACATGACATGGACTTAAAAATGTAGTCAACGACACGAAAAAGAAAAACATGCAGTTTTAATCCATTTTTTCTAATTTGTTTTAATTATACTGTAACTACTATTCCGTCTTTTCGATATACAGAGTGATTATCCACATAGGACGGTATCTGACGTTAACGCATTATGACGTTATGAAAATCCCATAGAAACGTCCTGCTTGAAGCATGTTTTCCCTTAACTTATGCTTGTTCCTTCAGAATTTGATGGCGTCACAGTTACTTTACGTCAAATACCGTCACAAATGTGAAGGGAACGAAATTACCCAATTAGAGATACAATAGTATGAACTAGTTTTTGCTCTAATATTGATGAAGGCTTTATTGTACGTATTAATTTTTTTTTCTTTTTTTATTTCTAAGCAAGAATGCTCAATATGATCACATACATGTACATTACAAAGTAAGATAATGTACATATTACAATCTACACCTTATTTGCAATTCAGGCAAAATGTCGCTGTTCTTTGGCTTTAAACAATGCGATTGCTGTCCTATATATCTCTGGTTACTATATATGATTTTAACAATAAATTTTCTAGTGTAGTTTTCCTGTATTCTCACAACAACAATGAGAACTTGAATTTCTGAGAAATTTCAAGTGGGGTATGAGGTGTGTAAGTGGAACAGTATATGATAACTTCCTATTTTTGTTAAATTTCAACTTGATGTCATTTCGATAAGCAAAATGTGTTATCGATACTTCATTCTTCCATACTTCGCCGGGTGTACAATGGTCCCCTTCCTTTTATGTGTTATCATTAATGTTTGATGTTTCTATACGTCTATATGATGTTGTAAAAAATGCAGTTTGTAGTTTTGTCTGATGTCATTTATGTGTCACTTTCTTGTGGTTGGTTCGCTGGATGAATGCAGGATGGTCATGCTGGAAATTTTTCCCTTTTCTTGTAATACTCATGATAAAGAGATGCTTTTTTCAGGAGAAATTACATGTATACCATACTATGATATCCCTGTCAAGAGTGTTACCATGGTTCAAGACAGCACTATTAACTGATTTTGTTTTCATTGAAAACAGGCCCGGGTGCTAATTTTATATCCATTGCCCG
Source organism: Pinctada fucata (assembly GCA_028142955.1). Classification (NCBI taxonomy): domain Eukaryota; kingdom Metazoa; phylum Mollusca; class Bivalvia; order Pterioida; family Pteriidae; genus Pinctada; species Pinctada fucata. Next base: position 70,599,845 of record AP027103.1, read on the forward strand.
TTTGTAAGCCCATCCTTCTAACATTTGGTAGTACTGAAAAAATAAACAATATAATATATCTACAGTGTTTTAGTGACATTTGAGTTGTGACACAAATATAACTTGAACCTTATACAACCTTTCCCTCTACAAATAGATGACAAATATGGAAAAAAACAACAACATCCCTATCAAGAGGTACAAAATCTTTCATCTAAAAATCATCCAATATATTCAATAATATTCAATTTCAATAATATTCAATACTTGCATGTCTGATCCATGCTGTAAATGTATCTGCTCTAAAATGATGCTAATGAATTTGAAGACGTTAAACACATAAACAATAAACATCAAAGAATTACCTAACAGTTATTCAGTCTCAACCTCGAGAAGGCAAGGCAAAATCGTGATAATTCCCATCGAAACGGTTACGAACGGTCTTTTTGGAATGAACAACATTCCGAAGTGAGACCAGGTGCCCGGGGAGAGTCAGCGTCTCCTGATTACATGCAACACCCGTCGCAACAACTCCATCGAAAAATGTCAAATTCCTTGATTGTCCCGATTTACATTTTGATGTACAGATCAGGTAAGTATGTCTTGTTTGGTGATGACGACAGCCATTCAATCACAATGAAGAATGTCGCTGATCATTCTGGAAAGGGGAGTCGTTTCTTCAGCGCATTCTTAATTTCTGTTATCAAAATTTCTTGAAATTTCTAAAAAGTTGGTCCTGTAGCATCATATCCCACCAATCCTGCTACGTCTTTCGGTATGCTTTTTCGACATAGTAGCTTTCATACATTTTGGCATATTACATTGTTTAGATTTTAGGATCACTGATGAGGGATAAGTGCCCGAAACGTGCATGTCTGGTCCACGTTGCCAATTTATCTGTTCTTAAATGATGCTATTCAATTTGAAGACGTTTACATTTATACCACTTGGTGAGTGTCACTGCTGGTGGACTAGGAGTCCCTGAGGGCGCATGTAGCCAAGTTCGATCAATTTCGGTTGATCGTTTCTTCAGAGCATTCTAAATTTCTGTTATCAAAATTTCTTGAAATTTCTAAAAAGTGGGTCCTGTAGCATCATATCCCGCCCATCCTGCTACGTCTTTCGGTACGCTTTTTCGACATAGTAGCTTTCATACTTTTTGGCATATTACATTGTTTAGATTTTAGGATCACGGATGAGGGTGAAGTGCCCGAAACGTGCATGTCTGGTCCATGTTGCCAATTTATCTGTTCTTAAATGATGCTATTCAATTTGAAGACGTTTACATTTATACCACTTGGTGAGTGTCACTGCTGGTGGACCAGGAATCCCCGAGGGCGCATGTAGCCAAGTTCGATCAATTTCGGTTGATCGTTTCTTCAGCGCATTCTAAATTTCTGTTATAAAAATTTCTTGAAATTTCTGAAAAATTGGTCCTGTAGCATCATATCCCACCCATCCTGCTACGTCTTTCGGTACGCTTTTTCGACATCGTAGCTTTCATACTTTTTGGCATATTAAATTGTTTAGATTTTAGGATCACTGATGAGGGTTAAGTGCCCGAAACGTGCATGTCTGGTCCACGTTGCCAATTTATCTGTTCTTAAATTATGCTATTCAATTTGAAGACGTTTACACATGCTTTAAGGTCAGGGTGGCGACTTTTAATAGAGATGAGGTAGAAGAAAGATGGATATGTCCACATGAAGAGGAACATCTCCTCTCGCACTATTCAGACCAAAAACATCAAAGTTTGCCAATCTTGTTTTTTGGCTATTAACGTCACTTTTTGGCCTATTTTGACATTTTCGTCATTTAAGAGAATACCACATCATAACTTTACATACCTCTGCAATGCATGAAAATGTGAAAAGATATATATAACCTTCTTTTTCTGGATTCTTATAGATTGTGTATGAATTTAAAAAAAAGCCTATTTTGAAAAATTCTGATAAAAAAAAACAGTCCTAAGTAGCGTATTTTCTTATAAATACAATTTTGCTGGTTGCCATGGCAACAACTCGCTATTTTTATTAATAGCTAGAAAGTCGCCAGGTACACATTTTTTATATGTATAGAGCTATGGTATTGCTTTATCCTAAAGCAGTCAAACTAACATCTACCCGAATTCTTTTTTAATAAAATGACTGTTTCTATTAATGGCACAATAATTTGTGCAAAAATATTAAACATTTGGACACAAAATCATAGAGATTTACTCGAAGTTCGCTTTTCTAATTCTCTTAGTTTTAAAGAGTATAATGAATAGGATATATTCTGATGTTTGAATCTTTAGAAGCAGAACTCGTAGAAAATGACATTTTCTCCCTATTTTCGGTAATTTTTTATTGAAAATATGCATTTTCCACTAAATACCCATTCAGCAATGACAATTTCAAGGAGTATAATTTATTTCTGAGAGAATGCAACAAACTGAGCTGATACCATTAATCGTCCATATCGGTTTCAAATATGACGTTAAAATAGAGTTATCTCCATGTAGTCGCAACCCTAACTTTAATAATTTCCCCGTAGCGACCGAAGAATTTCCAGCCGTTGTGTGATATTACCCAGAAAAAGAAGCTTACTTGCAAGCCGTCTGTCTCTAATTATGAAATCTTCATATTTGCCCTGGCCTACCGTATCAGCTGAGAAATAAAAACGCCATAACAAGGAAAAGACGGAATGTTGCTCCTCATGAAAGGGAAGTTAGTTATGTGGAAGCTGAAATCGTCACGCTTGTCATACAGGGAGGTATTGAAATGGCCGTTCGCGTCGAAAGGTAGAAGTATATCCAAGTACGAAGTGGATCTGTTGTTCTCTGTTGTTTCCATGATCTCTAGTTCATGAGGATAAAATGTAATTGGTCCTAAACTTTCGGATTATTGATGGACAGCACGTAATCTATATATCTGAAGGTAAATTGAACTGAGATGCGAGGTGCTTTCGCCCAGTCGAGAGCAAGGTCTGAAGGAAGTCAGCTTCGTATGAATATAAAAATAAGTCCGCAGGCAGTGGGGCGCAATTGGTGCTCATGGGGATTCCGGCTATCTGCTGGAATACGATTCCTCCAATCACCACAAAAAGTTGTCAATCAAAGTTCAAGTATCCGGATCTTCGGTATACTTTTTGTTTGAATCAGAGTGTTCCTTCACGAAATAAGTATCCTCACGCCCTATGACGAGGTATTTGAATCTCCTATTACCATTTTTGAAAGAAAGGTATTGCGAATAATATGGGCAAGTCTTTTTCGAGTGTTTGGTGTGGGATTTTAGTGTAGAGCATTGAGAAGTCGAAAGACTTTATGTTGGTTATATGATTGAAATTGGTGGCTTTTAAATTTTCCTAACGTTCCTAAGAATTTTTTAGGATCCACATCTGATTGATTCCATTTCTGGAATAAGTTGATATTCATTCATAAATATTCCTTTATTGAAAAGGACATGTTGCTCATATCAAATTATAAAAAGAAATGTTCAAGCTTCTTTCGCACGATACCAGAGGAATGAAAATATGGCATCCCTTATTGTAAAGGTATATATTGGCCGTTTGCAATCATAAATGTGTAAATGAAATAACTAAGTCAGTGTGTTACATGCACATCAATGCTGATTTAGTGGAAAAATATAATAGTAGGGAATATCCTAAGGTATTGTATCTTGAATAAAGGGATTTTTCATTATTCCTGTTATATTTTGATCTACGTCAAATCATTAGGAACGAAACTGTCATGCTAGCAAAACAAATTATCAGGTTTCAGAAAATAATCTATCTCATTTGATGCTATACATGTAGTCTCTATATTTGTTCGATTAGAAATGTGCTTTTTATGTGATTTAATTAAAGTTGGTCGAAAGACAAAAGAAGTTCAATTAACCTTGATATAAATCATTCCTTAAATTTATAACATTGCGAGTATAATTAATCATTTGTTTTTCATGGAAAAAAGATATCATATTTAGCATAATACTTCCTTCTATTATTTACGTCAAGATAATTATATTTGGCGGAAGGAAAGGGTACTTGCTAACTAGGATTTGAGCCTTGTCTCTGCAACACGCCATTGTACTCTCGATTTATCTTATAAGTACATCATGACTATATAAGGTGGCATATTTCTGTCATCTATGTGTGAAGCAAGTATGTCGACTGAAGGGCGATTAAGATTACATGACTGGGTCAAAATGTATGTGTCCGCCTGAAAAAAAACTTTATATTAAACATCTTTAAATTCAATACCATCAAATGAGAACAAATAAATTTACAGCGTGGACCAGATATGCACGCTTCGGGTACTTAACCCTCGGTAGTGATCCTCCATCTTAACTATGTCATACGGCCAAAGAGTGTGAAAATGATTTTGTCCAAAAATGTTGCGAAAAACGTAGCAGAATGATTGGGATATAATAATGCTACAGGACCCACGTTTTATAAATTTCGAGATTTTTTGATAACAGAAATTTTCGAATACGTTTTAGAGACAGACGATTAACCGAAGTTGATCGAACTTGGCTACATGTGCCCTTGGGGACTCCTGGTCAACCAGCAGTGACACTCACCAAGTGGTTTAAATGTTCAACATTGATGCAATAGCATAATTTGAGAAAAGATAAATTTACAGCATGGACCAGACATGCACGTTTCGCGTACTAAACTCTCGTTAGTGATCCTCCATCTAAACAATGTACCGTATAACCAGATTTTTTTTCGCGAGTATCAAATTTTGCGATTTTATGGTATAATGGGGCGTCTTTATTTTCGCGAGTACAATTTTTCGCGATTCCCAAATTACAAAGAAATTTAAACACATGTTTTGTACCTTTCATTATTGAATATTCTTGTAACATCATATCCTAGCAATCTTGCTACGTCTTTCGGTATATTTAGGACATGATTTTCACAGATTTTGGCCATATTACATTGTTTAGATTTAGGATCACTGACGAGGGCTTAATACCCGAAACGTGCATGTCTGGTCCATGACAAATATGGATAATGACCATATCCCTGCATACAGCACAAAATCGATAATTCAAAAATCAGAAACCGAAGGCATACAAAATCAGGACAAAACAGGAACCAAAGCAAACAAACAAAATCCTCCACCATATGAAAAGAAGCGAACTCCCGATATGGGAGTGAGATCAGGTGCCCAGGAAGAGTAAGCATCTCCTGCTTGCATGCAACACCCGTCGCTTCAATTCGGTAGAACTGTCACATCCGGTTACTTCCATTTTGGAAGATATAGAGTACAATCTTTGGTTCGATGGTTCAAATGGTCTATGACAGAATATCATCCACCATTCTTGAGAGTGGAACATCATAGTGTATGACGAGTTCCCCATATCGACCGTAGAACTTCCTTAGTGACGATGTTAGTCGGTCACAAACATATCCCTGACCGAGAAGCTTATCTGAAAGACGCCTAGCTCTCAGAACAAAATCCGTATATTTGGTACTTGCTCTGGCATAGCGTATCAACTGAGATATGAACACGCCATAAGCAGGCGATGAAGGGATGTTGCTACTCAGAAAAGGAAAGTTTGTAATACTGAAATTGAAGTCGTCACGTTTGTCATAGAGTGAGGTGTTCATGTGACCATCAGTGTCGTAGGACAACATTATGTCCAAATAGGATGCTGAATTAATTGTCTCTGAGGTTTCTTTGACTTCAAGCTCCGAAGGATAGATACTGCTCAGGTAATCCGCGAATTTTGGATTATTGATGGACAACACATCGTCTATGTATCTGTAAGTGAAGTTAAAGTCAGAAGCTAAGTATCTTTTCCCTTCAGAGACCAAAGATTGAATGAATTCAGCTTCGTACGAGTAAAGGAAAATGTCGGCAAGGAGTGGGGCACAATTGGTCCCCATTGGAATTCCGACAATTTGTTGGAAGACCTTTCCTCCAAACACCACAAAAATGTTGTCGATCAGAAAGTTTAACATCTGAATAATGTCTGTTTCAGTGTACTTATTTTCAGAATCGGACTTTTCTTTTACAAAGTAGGTTTTGTCATAGTTAACAACAATAAATTTGTATTTGCGATTACCGTTCTTACTTGTAAACGCATTACTTATAATTTTTGCGAGTCTTTCTTTCAATTTAGAATGTGGAATTGTAGTGTAAAGTGTCGAAAAATCAAAGGCTTTGATCGAATGGACTCTACTAAAATGAGTGGATTTCAGATGTTCTAAAAGTTCCTTCGAATTCTTTAAAATCCACATCTGGTTGATACCACTGCGAGAATACACTGTCGAACAATATTTTTGAAGCCCAGATTTGATTTCAGATAAAACTTTGGTGAGTAAGATCGATACAGATTTGGTAGAACATTTTGAGGAACCAGCGATGAAACGTTGTTTGTACGGATTCTTATGCATTTTAGGTATGCAGTACAAGTATGGTAAATCTAAATCTAATTTGGTAGTGTCGAAGCCAAAGGAAGTAAGAGCTGATTTGTGGTTATCTATTATTTCAGAGGCAGAAAGGTTTGTTGGGGTGTAAGTGGGATTTCCAGGTGTCGAATTTAAACCCAACTCTTTAACTAGACTGTCGAAATAGTACTTTTTGCAAGTAAATGTGTAATTATTTGAGGCTTTGTCCGCTGGTGTGATGACATAATGTTCTTGGAGGTAGGTGAGCTCTGTGATAACATCAGGGTCTTTAAATATAGACACGAATCTGGTGTTCACAGTTGATTTTAATCGGTTAATTCTAGATAAAAGTAACCCTCTGATTGATTTTATCCATTCGGAAAGGGTGTCGAGCTGTACATCCTCTTTCTTTGCCCAACGTCTTGCATATTCCTCACAAGAGTCCATGATAATTTTGACATTTTGGTTCCATGTAAAGGACATACTTTCTCTGTATTTGGGACCCTTTTTTAACAATTCTCTCAACTTGTCGTTCTTGACTATACTAAGGTCACCAGTAATAACGTGTCCACAAGGAGAGTAGTTGAAATCCGATGAAGAACATTCGCAGGGAAGTGGATGTAGTGAGGGATTACTTAAATCAATACACTGCAGGAATCGTTTGTAATTGTAAATTTTAGATGCAACTGTTGGTGTAAATGCTGTAAATATTTCTGCTCTTAAATGATGGTAACTAAACTTTAAGTTAGTTATAACATAAGAATACACTCAATTCACTTCTCTTAACGTTTAATCAGAAAAAAACGAAGAATGGCACATGTACAATAAGAACAAAATGTTACTGATATATAAATTTATCATAAACCTTATCAAACACAATTTTTCGCCGATATTTATTTTCGCGATTCCCAAATCACTCGCGAATAAAGCGAAAATTAGAACCTCGCGAAAACTTCTGGTTATACGGTATGTTTCAAGTATGTTGTAATCTGGATCATAAATCATGTTATTGACCACTTATCTCGTATACTGATTGTCGACTGATATTTTCTGTAGACTTGTACCTTACAAATCGACTTATATCTTATACATATACATATGACTTATAACGAACAAGTCGACTAAATGTTTTAAGTCGACTGCTATCGTCAGAAGCGAATGATATTATACACATCGACTTTTATCTTACAAGGGAACATCTCACCTATCTCATTCAATTTAATCGTTACATCTTAAAACGTTTAGCATAATTTTGAAGCAGATAAATTTGCAGCATTGATCAGACATGAGCGTTTCGGGTACTTAACCCTAATAGGTGACCATCAATCTAATAAAATCAACTATGGCGAAAAAACTGTGATATCTTAAAAAAAAAAGAACAAAAACGAACGACTAACTACGTAGCAAGACGGGTTGGATATCATTGTACAGGACCCATTTTTCAAATGTTTCGAGAAAATTTTGGGAACAGAAATTTTCGAATGCTCTCAGATTTGGACACTGTTTTCATTGAAAAAAATATTACAACCATCTAGAACTACTTCCGGGTTGAATCCCTGCGATGACCAAACCTAGACATCAGGGGCACATTTGTATACTAGTACCAAGATTTGCGGTCTCCGGAAAATAGTCGATTAGATATACGGACAATATTAGAAAAAGATTGATGGAAATACTAATTTCTCAAAAAATAGAGAGTTACCACCAAAACAACGGCAAATGCCATCTATAACTTTCATTATAAAGCCGAACTCTTTGCGCCTCGCGAGATCTCATCCTTATCTGTCTTAAATTTGTTATATATAATGGCTGGTTGCTACGTAAATTTCGAGTCTAAATTTGGTATTTGCAAGCCCTTTCTTTTTTTTTCAATTTAGCGTTAAAATGATGTTCAGGCACTACTGTACAAATCTTGTAACAAAGGAAGACGTTGGTTTTGCGGGGAAATTCAATCAATATTTCTAAACGTAAACAGCTTCATCATGTTTCCATTATCGTGATGTAAAAGTAAAAACAATGAAATTCCCTCTGTAATTCTGCGAAGGAAAAACTGACCGCTTAATGCAAGGATATATTGATACGGTCTATATCCTTGAGTGTAAGAAGGGAGCGGATCTCCAACCGTACCTGGTTGAAATACCAACAACAAAACACCCGAAGCGAAACCACAGAGAAGATGAGTACAGCAAGAGACGAAACCGAGACACATGACATAGAAACACAAAAGACTACACATAAACCAACGGGCAACCGTTGCCGACCTAGGACGGCCATCTACTACACAGGTAACAAATGGTGTGGTTATCCTGGATTACGTGCGCACAACCCTCCCACTGTTCCGATTACCCAGAGGCCTCGAAATAGTCTCAGTGCGAAACGTCTCGCTATAATTCAAAACGAAAATCTAAACGCGGTTGCCGGTCAAGAAGGAGCAGAGTGTTATCCATATCCCAGGCGTACTATGTCAGCCGTGTCGGACTCTTTTGGCTTTAAAAAAAGGAAGGCCCTCCTTCTAGAGCATACATCGAGATGAATACCTTTGTTTGCATGATCTGCTTTTGCGAACGTACGCACCGAGTATTCTCTGTCTGAGAAGTGATATAACATTCAACAATTTTAAAAAAGAAAAAATCCTATTTTTCCGATTGTGATATCGATTGTACTCTTCCGATAGTATCTGTTAATCGATAGTAAGATTACAATACATACATTTGTATTACCAAAAAAGATGTAGAGAAGTCCATTGAAAATAAAAACTGTACCTCGGCAAAAGTGGGAGGGTTGTACTCATTTTATCTGGACAACCACACCGTCGTCTGCTATGACCCTTTAAGTTGGCATCGGATGTCCATTGGTCCAGTTGGTTTATGGGTGGTCTTTTGTGTTTCATGTTTCTTTGGTGTGAGTTGGTATTCCTTGTCTCTTTTGCGTTTCTTTTGATGCGTGTCTGCTCTGTGTTTTCACATTGGGTGTTTTTGTGTTTTGCTGTGGGTGCTGCAACCTAGGGCTGTTTGAGATCCCCTCCTTTTTCCAGATACATGTGTGTCCTAAACTTAAGCCAAAGAGCTGGTTGAGGACAAAACAATGCCACCATGCCACCAGTGAGCTGTCCCTTAGTTTTTACCAGCTTTTTCCAGTAGATGTATAAATAATGTGAGAGTATAGAACAAGTTTGTTCAAGTATACAAGCATGGAAGTACCGATTGTAGCTCAGGATTCAAAGTCCCTGTGAAATTTATTAGATCAGATTAATACTTAACAAAACATTGTAATAGATAGGGAAATATCATATCAATCACAGGAAAGAACGTTTATATATTACAATGTACTATCTAAAATGCGATAAACGTGTAAATAGTTATAAAACGTTTCATTGAGGTAAAATTAACATACATAAGGTTGTGGGAAATCTGTTAAAATTTACTATATTCGCGTACACAAAACTAAGAGTTCTCCTTTAAAAAGTTTCCTTGTGTACCAAACAGTTATCGAATACATCACTTCCTGTACATGACGAGAAGAAGGTAACAGCTGATACGGATGTTCTACTTCACACTCCTATTCCTCACTAATTAGATAAAGAATATATGAAGAGTCCTTGCAAGCTATATCTTCTCGCAAATATAAATAAAACTAAAATAGCAATCCAAGGAATGCTTGTGTCGCCTGCGAAGCGGTTTGATTATTATTCTAGAAAGAGGATCAAAATTATTGGTATGAGTAGAAAAGTCTTGTCGAATGAAATTCATTTGAAATATTAAACCTATTAAATTACAATTAAAAGATATGGTCATTCTCAAATTTTCAGAAAAGAGTGTCAATCATCTAGGTCAAGGTCACAACGTAAAAATTGGTAACAAAAAGGTCTCATCATAAGAAATATTAAAGACCTATCACCCACCAATTAAAAGATATATAAAACCTTAATTTCTTAGAAAAGAAGGTCAAATAGCTAGGTCAAGGTCAAAAGGTTAAAAGTATGGCATGTGTTGAAAGGCATTGTTACCAGGAAAATACATGTGAAATATCACAGCCCTGTCACCTACCAATCAAAAGATATAGCGAATCGTATCTTGTTTTTTTTTAAAGAAGATCGGATATCTTATTTTTTTTAAAAGAAGATCGGATATCTCTTTTTCAAAAGAAGATCGGATGCTGGTGTACCAGGAGTCCCCGAGGGCACATGTAGCCAAGTTCGATCAATTTCGGTTGATCGTTTCTTCAACGCATTCTAAATTTCTGTTATCAACATTTCTTGAAATTTCTAAAAAGTGGGTCCTGTAGCATCATATCCCTACCATCCTGCTACGTCTTTCGGTACACTTTTTCGACATAGTAACTTTCATACTTTTTTGGCATATTACATTGTTTAGATTTAGGATCACTGATGAGGGTTAAGTACCCGAAACGTGCATGTCTGGTCCACGTTGCCAGTTTATCTGTTCTTAAATTATGCTATTCAACTTGAAGACGTTTACATTTATACCACTTGGTGAGTGTCACTGCTGGTGGACCAGGAGTCCCCGAGGGCACATGTAGCCAAGTTCGATCAATTTCGGTTGATCGTTTCTTCAACGCATTCTAAATTTCTGTTATCAACATTTCTTGAAATTTCTAAAAAGTGGGTCCTGTAGCATCATATCCCTACCATCCTGCTACGTCTTTCGGTACACTTTTTCGACATAGTAACTTTCATACTTTTTTGGCATATTACATTGTTTAGATTTAGGATCACTGATGAGGGTTAAGTACCCGAAACGTGCATGTCTGGTCCACGTTGCCAATTTATCTGTTCTTAAATGTTGCTATTTAACTTGAAGACGTTTACATCTAGGTCAAGGTCACTATGTATAGAAAGGCATTGTTACAAGGAAAACACATGTGAAATATCAAAGCTCTATCACTTACCAATCGAAAAAAATAGCAAATTTTAATTTTCTTAAAAAGTAGGTCAAATATCTAGGTCAAGGTTACAAGGTCAAAAACTATGGTCCGTGTAGAAAGGTCTTGTCACAAGGTATACACATGTGAAATGCCAAAGCCCTATCACTTACCAATCAAAAGATATATACAATCTTTTTTTTTGAAAAGTAGGTCAAATATGTAGGTCAAGGACAATATGTCATAGATTATGGTATGTGTAGAAAGGCGGTGTTACAAGGAATACACATGTGAAATATCAAAGCCCTATCATTTACCAATCAAAAGATTTAGCGAATCTTATCTTTTTTTCAAAAGTGGGTCAAATATCTAGGTCAAAGTCACAAGGTCAAACATTATGGTATGTGTAGAAAGGTCTTACCACAAGGATTGCACCTGTGAAATATCAAACTCCTAACGCATACTAATCAAAAGATATATCCATTTTTAATTTTTTTGAAAAGTAGGTCAAATATGTAGGTCAATGTCACTAGGTAAAAAATAATGGTATGTGTATGAAGGTCTTGTCACAAGGAATACACATGTGAAATATCAAACCCCTATCACTTACCATTCAAAAGTTATTGGCTGTGACATCCAAAGTGTAACAGACAGACAGACGGACGGACGGACAAACGGACAACGGACAAAGTGATCCCTAAGTGTCGCTATGCTTCGCAGGCGACACAAAAAGATGTTAAATGAAAATCTGTATACTTCCTTTATCACTTACTGAAATTGCCAATAGTATCCCTTCGTTTATTATTCAAAATTGAAATACAAGGTAAGAAAAAAATACAATAATTGAAAAACACATGCACGCTCACAGTAGTTACATCAGATTAACACAGCGAGATTCGAAAAACTGTGGTATAACCCAAATTTTGCAAATACTTTTGTCAAAACAACAAATAAAAAATAATCTCCTCGTCGCTACACGAAGAATTGTCAATATTGAAGCATATGTTCTATACTACCACTTTTATTGTACTAGACATGTGTTTCGGATATCAAATCCCCGTCAGTAGTACTTAATATGAAATAAGTTCAATAAAGCTTCAGAGAATTTTCTTGCCATCTACAATATAGACTATTAATTTCCTCCCGCTAAAAACGATTGGTTCCAAAGTTTGTGTACGGAGTATTCAGATGCATATTTGATATAATAGTAAGGCCGAAAACTGGTTTAAGGGTAGGCGCAAGGAGATTAAATCTTAATATGTAACCAGTTAAGGACAGAGCTATGCCATGTAAGAGATACCAATTTAGTTTTAGAAATAAAGGTCCCATTTGATGACAGAACATTTAGAATATATTTCAATGCATTGTGTAAACACAAAAATTAGGCGAGTGATACAGTTCACCAGCAGTGATACGAACCTAGTGGTAAAATTGTCAATATTGAAAAATATGTTTTATCATTTTATGGTACTAGACATCAGGTCAGTAGCACTTCAAATAAAACTGGTTGAATAAACCTTAGGCGATTTTTTCAGTCACCATCTCCATTAGTAATAAACGTCCCGGAAGACAAACATAAAAACAAATTATATGCTCAACAAGAGACAAACACACAAAACTACCCCATATACACAGCATAAAACATTCACAAGATCAAACAAAACTTCCCCAGAAACCTCTCAAAGGACAACAACTCAAACAATCTACCCACTCACTGACAAAAAAAGCCGGGAAATGTCAAGTATACGTAGCGACTGGCACACATAACGGTCACATTCGAATACAGCAAAGAACAATATAAACCTTGGTTTAATAAAAGCTTTATACACCCAGTAAAACAATCAAACAAACAAAAAATATACTTCTCATGAAACGGCTATATACGTCTCGGGATATGTTAAACGTCTTCAAATTTAATAGCATCATTTCAGATAATATAAATTTGACCAGACATGCACGTTTCTGGTACTTAACCCTCGTCAGTGATCCTCAGTCTTAACAATGTAATATGACCAAAGACTATGAAAGTTATTATGTCCAAAAAATATACCAAAAAATGTAGCAAGATCGGTGGGATATAATGCTAGAGGAACAACGTTTAAGAAAAGTCAAGAAATTTTGATAGCAGAAATGTTCGAATGCGTTCAAGAAACGATCAACCGAAGTTGATCGAACTTGGCTACATGTGCCCCCGGGGACTAATCATGCAACAAATCGTGCAAAGAAAAAAATATATATATACCCGTCTTAAAGTACCTCACATATAAGCAATATATACTCCGAGAGAAGAATAACCCAGCAAATATCGTAAGATAAACTGATAAACTAGGGCGGCACCGGTTGCCCATTGGTCTCGTTGATTTTTATATGTAGTCTTCTGTGTTTAGATGTCGTATATGGTGTCCAGTGTTACTTTTTAGTCTCTTTGTTTGTGTGTCTTCTCTGTGTTTTGTTTTGGAGGGTTTTGATTCTTGTTGGATATATATTCTTTTCATTGTAGAATTCAATCGTATGAAATCGTTTCATTTTTGTTTTTATCGTAAATTCATAGGATCGTAAAGCAAATGAAAAAAAATAAAAATGGTAATTTCATACATAAATGTGGGCATCCGATCCGTAATCAAATTATTGAAAATAATCTGGCCAAGTATTTATTTTATCAGATGCCTATAGTTTTAATACCCGGATTTGTGATTTCACATTTTTTTCTGTCCGGTTGACGGTATCAACATTGACGTCAAGTTGCTTCTCGAATAATATTAAAATTGGTGAATGGTCGATAAAATGTGTTACATAGTCATTGTATGAATTTGTGGAGGCAAATAGCATCAAAATGATATAAAATGAATTGGTGTAAGATTAAAATACTTAGAAAATCTATCAGCTACATGTATCAATGAAATAATTTCTTTTTAATACAATGTTTCACGGGGAAAATCAATTCAAAGACTTGAGGGTACCAACAGAAAGGTGTTGTCACAAGTAATATACATGTGAATTATGTAATCCTTATCACATATAATTCAAAATTATGCCTAAGGTTTTCTTCAAAGTAGATAATATTCAAAGATAAGAGTAAGAAATTATATTACCATGGGAAATATTTCGCGAAAGCTGGGGACAAATTTTCGTAGTATATTTGGTTTCATTTTGTCCAAAGCAACTTCTTCATGGATACAAATAAAAAAACGGTACGCCATGTAGACCACTTCATTGCTAATAACCTTAATACTAAATATTATAACTACTTATAATACTTTAAAATCTTATTCAAATATCGACATATACTTGAATATTGATTAACCAGTAATAAAACGTATGTGGAACAATGCCAATATTAATGCGAAAAGCAGGTTCTTTCCCATTAAACTTCCTTGTAAACATAACGATACATTGTATTATTGGTGGAGGAAGTTCAACCTATTATGAGTATGAGGCTTGTCTTCGTACCGCTTGATCGCTGATTTTATAAAAATAAAGAATCTATTCAATGTTGTGAAATTTAAGATTTATTTCGAGATTGCGCTATCAAATTTGAAATAAGATCTCACAACATCAATATGATATAAAACGTATCCCAATGCATGAACAATAACTAATGAATTATGAGTATATCAAAATCAAGCCCTGTAAGATTGAAGTCGTCGATATACTAAAAAAGCTCCAATTTTCACCAACCGATTGCTCAATTTCTTAGTGCGACACGAAGAACTGTAAAACGTGTGGCATCCTAACAACAGACACTTCATTCTCAAGTAATCTCACAAAACAAACATTAAACACTCATAGTTTTGAAAACCTAAACTGTAAGACATCTTATGTTGTCTACGGAATAGAGTGCTCACTTTTTGGATTGATTTATATGGGTGAAACCAAAGGTCAGCTCCGAACCAGAATGACAGGACATCGGACAAAAATAAATAATAAAGGAACTTCTTTGTCGCCATTTTGGCCAGGACGATCATTCTGTTTTATCTATGAGAGTCAGAATCCTAGAGAAAATATATCACCCCTCAATCAATCCCAATTTGAGCACACCTTCCCGTCGCAACAGAGAAGAGTTCTGGATAAAAAATCTGAACACAACAGCGCCCTATGGGTGCAACGATAATACTAGTTAATTCAACAGACCACAAAAAGATCTCGAAGTCTTGAAATTCGTAAATATAATAGGCCTGAGAACTGTCACGGAAAAAATCCCACCATATTTCAATAGAAAAGAAACTCCTTGTATTTCCTATAGCTACACACCAAAAGTTGCATCTAAAATTTACAATTACAAACGATTCTTGCAGTGTATTGATTTAAGTCATCCCTCACTACATCCACTTCCTTGCGAATGTTCTTCATCGGATTTCAACTACTCTTTTTGTGGACGCGTTATTACTTGGGACCTCAGTATAGTCAAGAACGACAAGTTGAGAGAAATGTTAAAAAAGGGTCCCAAATACAGAGAAAGTATGTCCTTAACATGGAAGGAAAATTTCAAAATTATCATGGACTCTTATGAGGAATATGCAAGACGTTGGGCAAACAAAAGAGGATGTACAGCTCGACACCCTTTCCAAATTGATAAAATCCATCAGAGGGTTACTTTTGTCTAGAATTTACTGATTAAAATCAACTGTGAACACCAGATTTGAGTCTATCGTTAAAGACCCTAATGTAATCACAGAGCTTAACTACCTCCAAGAACATTATGTCATCACACATGAGCTCGCTACAGCCGGCAGAGCACGGACTGCATTACGCATACCCTCTTCTTATATCCATTTACATATTCATCTGTGTTTCTGGGGTCTAGAGCTACGTTTTGCGGTCTTGTTTGTGTGAATTTATCTTACAGTGAGGAGGTTGTTTTACACCACAGTTGTGCGTTCTTCGAGACCTCTGGGTAATTGGAGAAATGAGAGGGTTGTGCGCACGTAATCCAGGATAACCACACCCTTTGCTACTTGCGTGACAAATGGCTGTCCAAAGTCGGCACCGGTTGCCCATTGGTCTCATCGGTTTATGTGTAGTCTTTTGTGTTTGATGTTTACATGTCGTATGTCTATTTTCCGTCTCATACTATACTCGTCTTTTGTGTTTTTGCATCGGGTGTTTTTAGTGTTCTGTTGTTGGTGCTGCAACGGGGTATTGTTGGAGATCACTTCCCTTCTTTTAGCTTCTGACTTCAACTTCACTTACAGATACATAGACGATATGTTGTCCTTTCCATCAATTATCCGAAATTCGCGGATTACCTCAGCAGTATCTATCCTTCGGAGCTTTAAGTCAAAGAAACTACAGAGACAAATAATTCAGCATCATATTTGGACATAATGTTGTCCTATGACACTGATGGTCACATGAACACCTCACTGTATGACAAACGTGACGACTTCATTTTCAGCATTACAAACTTTCCTTTTCTGAGTAGCAACATCCCTTCATCGCCTGATTATGACGCGTTCATATCTCAGTGATACGCTATACCAGAGTAAAAGAAAGGAGGGGATCTCCAACAACACCAAGTTGCAGCACCCACAGCAAAATCCCAAAACACCCACGCAAAAACACAGAACAGACACCTTCAGAAAGAGACGCAAAAGGGACACCAACTTACAACATAGAAACATGAAACATAAAAGACTACACATAAACCAACGAGACCAATGGGCAACCGGTGCCGACTTAGGACGGCCATCTGCCACGTAAATAGCAGACGGTGTGGTTATCCTGGATTACGTGCGCACAACCCTCCCACTATTCCGATTTCCCAGAGGTCTCGAAGAACGCACAATTATTGTGTAAAACAACCTCCTCACTGTTAGATGACCACACACAAACAAGACCGTAAAACACAGGGGTCCAAGCAACACAGACGAATATGTAAATGGATATAAAATGAGGACGTGCGTAATACAGTCCGTGCTCTGCCGGCTGTAGCGAGCTAATATATGTTATCACCCGAGGAGTCCGACTGACATTCAGAGAGGACAGGTGGCCGGGGCCCTGTCTTCTCTAAGGAGGTTTCGACAGGGCCCGTCATGGAGTCCCGTCGTCACAGTCAGTCAGAGTGCAAGTCTTAAGAATGCGCTAGTACAAGACTGTATATTGGTCAAGTACCAAGCTAAGTGTCCGTCTGGTGACATTAGGATCATATCCACGGTATAAAAGGCGTTTGATGACTCTGACTCATTTTCGATACAAATGCTGTCTACCTTTGATCCTTCTTATTTTGTTAATTATGTCACCATAAAATACAGGTCGTGAAATACCTAAAGTAATATACTCCGTTGCTTGTATGGGTCCGAATTTCAAAAGAAGTTGATCATAATTTTTGTAAAATTTCCAGAAAGTCTTTACTAGTTTGTGAAAGCGAAAACCTTGACTTAAAAGTTTCTTTGTAATTTGTAGATTTCTATTATGAAAATCCAAAACATCAGTACATGCTCTAGCATACCGGATGAGCTGTGAAGTGTATTACCGTATGACGGTAATCTAGGGACATCACCGTCAAGCCAGGGGAAATTTACTATGTTGAATCCAAAATCATCTCGTTTGTCATATACACTTGTATGAATGTCTCCAATTTTGATATTTAGGTCCAAAAATGGTGTTTCAGTGTCTGTAAAGTTTGCCTTGTTTAGAGTCAATTCTTGTGGATAAATAACATCTTTATACTTTTCAAAAACAGGATTATCGATAGTCAGAATATCATCCAGGAACCTAGAAGTACCAATGAAGCATTTCACATCATCATGTTTTCTATGCTTTTGAAGATTTTGAATAAATTCTTTTTCATATGTGTTTAAAAATAAATCTGCAACAAGAGGCGCACAATTTGTACCCATAGGAATCCCTACAACCTGCTTGTAGAGATTCTCACCAAATCTTACATAAATGTTGTCCAAGAGGAAGGACAAGGCACTACACAGGTCGCTACATGTTCATGACTTGTATGATTTGTATTCTGTAGCGGAGAAGAACCCCTTTGATTCAGATGTACAAATATAAGTTTTCCTCTCTCGATTATAGCACCATTTAATGAGTTTGGACAATTGATCATTGATCTTGCCGTGAGGAAGCGTGGTGTACATATTTGAAAAATCGTATGAAGCAATCGTATTGGCTTGAAAGTTTCTAGATTTTATCTTGTCAATCACATCCCCGGAATTTTTTATAGACCAAAATAAATTTACATCATTCCTGTTAAGAACAGTTTCACAATATTTTGCAACGTGTTTCTTTACCGCCGTGTCTAGACAAACTTGTAGTTGGGCAGTTGCTAGAATTAGCCATGTATCTAAATTTGTAAGGAGATTTGTGCAGTTTTGGTATGCAGTATATTGTAGGAAGATCCAATTTAGAAATAGGGATGTTGAATGAAGAAATTTCACTGTTATGTTTGCTCAAAATGTTGGGGACACTTTCATTGCTTTTAATATAAGTATTTGTAGACGAAAGTTCCGAAACTAAAGTTGATATATAGTAAAGTTTTCATATGATTATGGTGTTGTTGGCTGCTTTATCTGCAGGAGCGAAGACAAATTTTTCATGTTAATTACGTAATTTTGATTTAAAATATCTTAGAGATCTAGAACTTGGATTTTCAAAAAAAAGGATTTTTGTGGAAGTTGTCTATTCGAATGTCAGTAATGTCCAAAATGAGGTTTTTCCAGTCATTCAGAGAATGCGATTCGACTCCTTCCGATTTACACCATCGTTTGGTATAGTTATCTAAGGCTTCCTTTAGTACTTCGCGACATTTAATAAAATCTATTTTGGATGGGATTCTATACTTAGGTCCTTTCTTGAGAAGACCACGGAGCTGCCTGTCTTGGATAATTGAAAAGTCACCTGTAATAATATGACCAGCTGGTTTATATTGATATTCAGATGTTGCACATTCTCAAGAAGCAGGACATGATTCAAGTATTTTAGGATCTGATGTAACTTTGTTGTAGTTAAAAACGAAATTTCGAATAGGTCTCTTATATTTGTTACAAATAAGAGGAGGTTCTAAATTTTCAAAATATTGAGGAATAGCACTTTGTCATCGATGATCCCGAAAAATATTAGAGATGTTAAGAAGATCGAATCCTTTGTTAATAAATGAAATTTTTATGAATCGTTTTTTAGGTGGGATGTTTTTAACAACTGGATAAAGTTTATTCTGTGCGAATGCAACAATGATATTAAGTCTGAATCAATCAGTATTTCTTAAGAATGCAACCAGTGCTTCATCCAAGATAGATTTCAATTGAACTGCTGGAACTGATGAGAGAGCATGAAGCAGTTCATGTCTGCCGCCGTTGCGTGCAATGATCAGAAGATCGTTGAGGGTACGGTGTAATCTAGATCTTATTCTAAGTTTTCGGTTTCGTCGTCTTCCGTGAGACCTATGCTTCCGTTTAGTGTTTGGGCGGATTGAAAATACGTTAATATTAGTTGACGTCGAGGAAATGTTTCCTTGTCCATAAATTTGATCGTTTAAACCAAGGGGGTACGCAGTTTGGAGTTTTGTGATCGAGGCAAGTTCAGCTTGTAGTCGGCGTTTTTTAATTTCCGTTTTACTAAGATTTTTAAGTTAAGAAAAAGACTGAACCGGTGTAATAGTTATATCCGAAATGGAATGATTGTATTTAACGAAGTGATTTTAAAGAAAATTTCTTTGTTTTTTGTGATGCGAGTTTCTTATCTGATACGAATGACTTCTAAAACGAGATTTTAAGGCCTGACCTGTTTCTCCAACATATTGGGCGCCACATCCCCTCGCGTTTCATGTTATAACATAAATGACATCTTGGTACGATCAATCGATGTCGTTTTCAATCTCAACTTTAAAAGTCTGCCCGTTAACACTTGATTTAATTGTGGAATTGCAATTGATGAGCGGACACATACCGCATCTTTTCCCTTTGCACGTAGAAACTGCTGAGAACCCTCTATGTTTGTGGTTAAATGTAGAGCCTGCAGATGGAGAAGTAGGTGTAATACGTCTACGGGATTTAAATTTAAGAGGTGAAAGAAGTACTCTAGGTGAGGAAAAAAGCTTATTACTGTTAAAAGTCGATGATGGGAAAGTTACTGTAGTGATAGAGGGTAATCTCAAAGGAGTAAGTTTAATACGAGGCGACCTTAAAAATGCCATAGTGAGATGATCAAAGAAGGGTGAGTAGAGATCCTGCATGGAAGACACTACAACAAAGTCAAGTTAGAGAACGAAATGGAATTAAAACACTTCAAACATCGGGTCACGGGGAATTGTATTACCAACTCCACACTGCAACACGAAATAAGTGTAGATATAAAAGAAAGGAGGGGATCTCCAACAACACCAAGTTGCAGCACCCACAGCAAAATCCCAAAACACCCACGCAAAAAACACAGAACAGACACCCACAGAAAGAGACGCAAAAGGGACACCAACTTACAACATAGAAACATGAAACATTAAAAAAGAATACACATAAACCAACGAGACCAATGGGCAACCGGTGCCGACTTAGGACGGCCATCTGCCACGTAAATAGCAGACGGTGTGGTTATCCTGGATTACGTGCGCACAACCCTCCCACTATCCCGATTTCCCAGAGGTCTCGAAGAACGCACAATTATGGTGTAAAACAACCTCCTCACTGTTAGATGACCACACACAAACAAGACCGTAAAACACAGGGGTCCAAGCTACAAAGACGAATATGTAAATGGATATAAAAAGAGGACGTGCGTAATACAGTCCGTGCTCTGCCGGCTGTAGCGAGCTCATATATGTTGTCACCCGAGGAGTCCGACTGACATTCAGAGAGGACAGGTGGTCGGGGCCCTGTCTTCTCTAAGGAGGTTTGGACAGGGCCCGTCATGGAGTCCCGTCGTCACAGTCAGTCAGAGTGCAAGTCTTAAGAATGCGCTAGTACAAGACTGTATATTGGTCAAGGACCAAGCTTAGTGTCCGTCTGGTGACATTAGGATCATATCCACTGTATAAAAGGCGTTTGATGACTCTGACGCATTTTCGATACATATGCTGTCTACCTTTGATCCTTCTTATTTTGTTAATTATGTCACCATAAAATGCAGGTTGTGAAATACCTAAAGTAATATACTCCGTTGCTTGTATGGGTCCGAATTTCAAAAGAAGTTGATCATAATTTTTGTAAAATTTCCAGAAAGTCTTTACTAGTTTGTGAAAACCTTGACCTAAAAGTTTCTTTGTAATTTGTAGATTTCTATTATGAAAATCCAAAACATCAGTACATGCTCTAGCATACCGGATGAGCTGTGAAATGTAGATACCGTATGACGGTAATCTAGGGACATCACCGTCCCAAATATACGGATTTTTTTCTGAGAGCTAGGCGTCTTTCAGATAAGCTTCTCAGTTAGGGATTTGTTTTCGACAGACTTACATCGTCACTAAGGAAGTTCTACGGTCGATATGGGTAATTCGTCATACACTATGATGTCCCACTCTCCAGAATGGTGGATGATATTCAGTCATAGACCATTTGAACCATCCAACCAAAGATTGTACTCTTCTGAAATGAAAGTAACCGGATTCAAGCGGCGAGTGTTGCATGCACAGACTAATGTCAAAATGTAGGAATCACACATCAATAAAGAAATATTTCTATATAGTTTTTTTTCAATCGTTATTTAAATCCTTACACACTCAAAAAATAAAATTTCACTTTGAAAGATACGAAAATGAATTCCGAAAGGTTGCATACAGAAATTCCCTAGGGACCATACATGTGGTCAATAAATCAAGGGAGAAAATTGTATACTGTGATCAGTTTGGCTTATTTGGAACGAGTAACTTCCATGAAGGTAGCAAAGACCGTCCAAAGTTTGCATTGATCTCCCTCCTTATCTTTCATGTCCTTCTGCCTAGAATGATAACTAATTTTGTTGTTTTGGCGTCGGTGTTATTGTTTAATCTGATTGTTTGAGTTTGACCTTGTTTCTGTTGCATTGTCAATTCATTGCTGCAAACAGGGTAATTGCTCATTTGTCCTTTGGTGCATATCTTGTGGTATCCCTTTTCTTATATATATGGTACATGTTTATGTCAACATGCTTCAATCAGAAGAAAACAGATTGCTTTTCGTTTGGCCGTTCACAAAATGTTTTAGTAACAATTTACAAATTTGCTTTGTAACCAAGCGGTCAATTTTTTAAACTCTTTCATTTTTTATTTGTTCCTTTGTTTCAGCACAAATCATTAAGAAGATATTTATATTATCAAATTGTGCATTGTGATCTCCACTTCCTACGCATAAAATGACAAAAGTAATCATAATCTTTGCATAGTTTGTTTATTGCTTAAATAATAGCGAAAAAGTTTCTGTCGCGTTCTTTTCAGCTGTGTGTTTGCTTTGATATTTACTGCTTTTAGAAGAAAAAAGGGATGTCCAAGCAGGCTCGGTTGCAGCACCCAAGGAAAGCAAACCGGTTGGGCCAAAGCAACACTCATATGAATATGTAACTTCATGCAGAAAAAAAAATTGGACGTACAAAATACAGTCCTTGCCCTGGTTGCTGTAGTGAACTCAGGCATCTCATCACCCGAGGAGTCCGGCCGATATTCAGGACAGACAGGTGGTCGGGCCTGTGTGATGATTCTGACGCATTTTGGATGGTAAGTATATTTATCTTTGATTCTTTTAATTTTGTTTATTATGTCATCAAAAAAGGCAGGTTGTGAAATACCCAAAGTAATGTACTCTGTTGCTTGTATAGATCCAAATGTTGACTGTAATTTTGCTTATAAAGTTTCGAAAACGTTTAAAAGAAGCTGACTGTATTTTTCTCAAGAAAGTCCTTACTAGTTTATGAAACCTTAATATAAAAGTTTCTTGGTAATTTTTAAATTGCTACTATGAAAATCCAAAACATTAGTGCCAGATCTAGCGTACCAGATGAGCTTTGATATCTCATTACCGATTGATGGTTTTCTAGGAACATCACCGTCAAGCCAGGGTAAATTTACTATGTTTAATCCAATTTTTCCGATTTGAAATTTGGCTATCAAAGTCCAAAAATGGTGTTTCTTTGTTTGTAAATTTGGTTTACTGATTGTCAATTCCTGTTCATAAATTTTATTCTTATATGTCTCAAAAATAGGATTGTCAATAGTCAGTAAATCATTTTGTTACCAAGAAGTAGTTTTGCTGTTATATGCGAACCTTTTCAGCTTTGATAAATGTAGATATGGGTTAATTGAAACCTTTTAGTTTTTCATATTGTGTTTTGTTGCTCTAGTGTGAACATTTAGTGAAAACAATATGAATTACGGATCATCAATTCAGCATAACAAAAGAAAGCAAATAGGCTTCACTGTCTTTCTTTTGTAAACTATAAAAACAAAAGGAAGAAATATCTATTTCATACGAATGAGTAAATGTACAATAAATGAATGTACAATGTATCAGAACAATTGTGGAAAGAACATGTATAATTGTATGATAATCATCTTAAAAAGGCCAAAATAAATCCATATTGCTGATTTTAGTACAATGTCTTTCGATTTTGTATTCTCGAAAGTCGAAGAATCACAAGTAGGAAGACCTTATTGCGAGAGAGTTTTTACTTTAAAGTAATTTAGAACAAACATATAATGGAATTAAAAAAAATATATAGAGTACTTCAGTACCTGGCAGATCGCGAATTGGTAAAATTCGGTTAAAAGAAGGTAGATAATTTTTTTATTTTTTTATTTTTGCATTTTATTAACATATCAAATTCAATTTATTATTTCAGTATGCCATAAAAAGGAGAAGGGCAATATACATCTGTTTGATTATTTTTGCATAAGTGGCGAAAATAAATCATCCCATTGGATCAATATGCTTCCATCATCTTCAACTTATGGGTCGAATCAGTGCCATAAAGTTAAATACAAAACTAAAACTTAATATAAAAAACATTGTCAATTTGCACACAAAACCTTGAAATAAAAACGTTAAAAATATTTAGCAAATAAGAAAGTTAGACTTAATGGACAAATAGGGTCGAGTTAGATAAGGAATAGGACACTTTAAGAGTACGGAAAAGGGTTGAAAATTCATAAATCGGTCAGACCCAATTTTGGCCATGCTGGTACATTGTAAATAATCGTTGGTGGGAAAAGTGTGCTCCTACCTCCTGTAATGATTCATAGACGTTTTTGCAATGTCAGGCTATCAGGTCTAGTGTTGTTTGTTGTTCAGTTTGGTTCGAGAGATCGAACGGTAGCGGGTATATTTTTTTTCCAGTTTCGTGAATGTTGCAAACTCAGAGAGGTCGTTATTTGAAAACTGATACGAAAAACAATTCAGACAAACATTTCAAGGAAGAACACAACAAAATCTTTATTTTTCTAGTTTTTGGTTAAGATCAACTTGATATATAGAATGTTTCATTTCCGATGTCCTCTCGTCTAAGAGTATAAATAGTTAATTCCAACAAAGTTTCAGAGTAGAATTATTTACGCATTTTCGAGTGCATATTATTGTACCCTGTTGCGGGTTGTATTTTTATCTGATGACAAATATGGATAATGACCATATCCCTGTATACAGCCCAAAATCGATAAATAAGAAACCGAAGGCATACAAAATCAGGATAAAACAGGAACCAAAGCAAACAAACAAAAACATCCAGTATGTAAAAAGAAGCGAACTCCCGATAAGGGAGTGAGACCAGGTGCCCAGGAAGAGTAAGCATCTCCTGCTTGCTTGCAACACCCGCCGCTTCAATTCGGTAGAACTGTCACATCCGGTTGCTTCCATTTCGGAAGACATAGAGTACATGATGTTATTTATGTAACGCTTTATGGTTGGTTTGTCCGCAGGATCGGTGCTGGGTGGCAATGCTGGAGATCCTTCCCTTTTTCCATTAATAAGAAAGCTTAAAACAGAAAGAGGGGATCTCCAACGTTACTCGGTTGCAGCACCCACAGCAAATATAACATTTATTAAAAGAAAGAGGTTAGAGAAAATACTTATAGACGTAATGAAAGTTCTAGAAGTCGGTATTTTTTGGAACCTGAAACAGGTTCATCATCATACATAATTCTATAGGTTAAAATGGCTTTTATCGTAACCATTTTTAAAAGATGTCAACGCGGGAATCATGTAAATCGCTATGTGATTATATGGTACTTAAAACAACTTAACATTGTATTTAAGACCAATTCTCTGTTACCACCAAAATTTTGGCGCCACGGCATGTCATGGATTTTCATGATTTTATGCATATTGGGTATATATCATGTCCTAATTGTAAAAATTAAGGTTTCCGGTCAATGTAAGTTCCGGTTGCCATGGCAACAAGATAAGTCTTTTTGTGCTACTTTAAAAACTGTGAAGTAACCTACTTTTAGATACTTCGTTGCCATGGATACTATTGTAGCAGATATTTCATTTTCGTACCTTTTAGGCATCGTTACCTCCTTTCTTGCAAAATGCATTCAGTTTTGTGATAGATATTACAGGACGCTTACTGTGCCCATCTAAAATAAGTAAAATTCAACTCAAAAATGAAGGTAAACTTAGGGGTCATTTTTATGTGATTTTTACCATTTTCAGTGTCAATTATCACTAAAAGCAGACCTCTAAGAGACCTATGATGGGTTATTATGAAAAGTAATGTCCCTCAAAAATACAATGAAAGAAAATCAAATTTGGGATCTTTGAGCTCTTCATCTCAATTTTGACGTCAAAAACCGTTGCTATGGCAACTTTAAGCATTAAGGCTTGAATATAGCGCCTTTTAAAATTAATTTAACTCCTAATAAATACTACTTATGACCCTGAAAATATAAAAATGAAATGATAAGACTCTTTCATTTGATTTTATATCATTGAAAATGTCCAAGGTCATTGACTTGAAATTCGAGGTCATTTCATAACTTAGATTTAACAAATTGGATATTTATATGATTTTTCAAATATTTGTCATAAATGTGTAGTATTTTCTTTTTGAATTTTCCAATAACTCATATATATTTTGAAAAATGATGAAATTAAAAAAAAATTTTCCCTGATTTTGTTGACTTTCTATATTCAAGTATAATATTTTTGTTTGGGCAAAAAACTAAGAATTTTAAATTTCATGCTCTCTATTTTTGATATCCACACCTCAATTTCAGAAGGTCAAAGAGTTATTTGAACCCTTAAAGTTATATAAACAATTAAACATAATACCTATTATTTTCCTGCTTATAACCGTTTAATTTGTCTCAAAAGGCTTTTTTTAATTTGATCTTTTTTCTACAAAAATCACAATTTTGGTAAATCTGCTCAATTACAATTCAGTGAAGTTAAAAATACAACGCATGACCTTGAACAAGTATCAAGGTAATATCTACATATTGATTTGTCTCCAGTATATATATGAACGAGATTTTGTTTTCATATCATATATGGACAGTTCAAAATAGACTCATAACATACCCATCATAGTAAAACGTTGTCCTAAATGTTGCCATGGTTACCATATTTTAAAAATGCAGTTTCCAGCAAAAAAAGATACAAGATCCCAACAAAACCTTTACATTTTCTTGTAGTTAAGATACAATGCATATTGAATATATTAAAGAAAAAAATCCAAAAACTTCTGCTTTTATGAAATTTTACACCGTAAAAATACACAAAAACAAGCAAAATAGGGGCTCTTTTGAGCCACAAAATGAAGAGATTCAAACCTTTTTGAGGCACTCTTTTTGACTCCTTATACAAGAGGCATAGTGATAAAGTGTGAAAAACATTTCAGATATTCATAACAAAGAGGATTGAAGGTGAAATAAATATAGATATTGCAATACATAAATGTACCCGTTTCCATGGCAACAAGCTCACAAACACGCTAAGTCTTATGAAATTTCCTAATGCTTCACACTTTAGAGATGGCTACCATGGCAACGACACCCTTTTTCTACATATGAAAGGTAATTTTCATGTAAGCACTCCATATTGAACTTCCAAACCAAAATTCGCTAGAATCTATGGCATGCCGTGCCAACGTGTCATTGAATCTATTTTGTTCTTACAGAGAATTGCTCTTAATTAAAGGATTTCGAAAATTTAATCCAATATATGAATACAGAGCTTTATAAATAGCGATGATGTATAATGGAAAACGAACTATTTTTTAACGTACGTGCAACAATTTCAACATGCAATGTATTTAGGGAAAAAAAGAAGTGATCAGTTTTGCATTTGAAATGATTACTTCTCATGCAAATGCCTTTTCATGCATTTTCTATTATAATAATTCACATATCACAATTATCTATTGCGTATTTTAGCGCATGATGACTACTTTAATGAGAACACTTCAGGCATAGAAATATTAAAAGAAATAGGTATCTTCAAAATTTAATATCTTTAATATAGCTTTAGATGCAAAAGCGATGTATTATATATTACTTTAGTGCAAACGGTAATGTTAACGGGAAGGTGAGCGCAGACGTTTTTGTGCACAAAATATTTGCTATATGAAAACATTAATACAAGACTACTCTCTTATGCACTTACCATACACTAGGCATGAATAATTTTACCTCTCAAGGTCTTAACACTTGTACATTCAAGCATATTTGATTTGGTACCAGTCCTAAAGAGACATTTCTGTCAAAAACTGGGACTAAAACAAATTTGAATGGATGTACAAGTTTTAAGACCTTAAGTAAAATTATCCATGCCTAGGTTATCGCTTGTGCATCTACAGCTATCTTTAATAATGTTACATCTTTTCAAAAAATCTTTGAAAAATCATGGCGTTTTCCTTTTACAAACATCGCAAATTTAAAGGAAATCCCAGGCTTGAAATATGTTTTTGGAACGTCCTTTGAGAAATACATGATGAAACCTATATGGAAGAGTACGTACTTGAATTATCTTTCCATATCAATAAAGTAGCTGCTTTTTGGGACAAAATTTCTCATTAATCAATAAGGAAATCTAAATCTCGGTACCATATATATAAGAAATTATCTACTGGTATCTATAATCAAAAATTGAAACCATTTCGTCTTGAATGACCTTTGTCCAGTGGGGGCAACGTTCTATAATTATTCAAAATTTTAGGCAATTTTGACTATAAAAAGATTCTAAATAAATTTGGCTTTGCGACTCACCCCATCGGAGTCACTGGGAGTTCAGTCTGTTAAAGTCGGGTGAGGTTAGTATATAGCGAGTCGGGTCGGGATAGGTCTGGAAGGCATCCTGGCAAAGTATTATACATGTATGTAATGCTTTGTCGGAATCCCGCCCGACTTATTTGAGTCGGGACCAAGTCGGAGTGAGATCGGGATAAATCGGATCTAAGGAGGAGCTTAGTCTGATAGATCAGAGTCAAATCTTGCTAAATCAGGATCAAGCAATCCTGTCGACTCAAGTACAACTCAACCCAAATTCACTCCGACTTAGTAACCATTATTAACGCCGACTTCAATCAAGACTTTGCCCCGACCTGCTCGTCTGACGCTGTCCTTATACTGATTGTCCTTAATTAACTCCGACGTAGCTCTGACTATAGCCAATTTTTCAATACCATTTCACATTGAAGAATTTAGTTACATGTACAATATTATCAAGGCACCCAGGAGATCAATAGGCTCAAATATAAATAAAAAAGAAAAACTCTACCAATTGTAGATTATCACGTCGTTAAACTCATGTAAAACAAGTTATTTGTAAATTGACATGTGAAAGATTTGCAAAACGATATATGCCTTATTTAAGAATTGAATGTTTATTTTTGCCATTTTATTGGATGATGAAATTTCAGTTGTCGTATCACAAATTGTGTAAAACAGCGTACAAATTCTAAGGAAAATAAACGACTGAGTACGTGGCGTATGGAAATATTAAACTGGTACGAAATAGTTCCCTAACAACAAAAATATTCGAGAGGACAACATTTAATCTGGAAAAAAGCATTTCCCCCTTGAGAACCTCAGCATGTTTTACCTATTTGCACTTACTGCTGTACTGTTATGACGTAATTTGTGACGCGTTGTTTATCGAAGGCAGCAGACATGACAGTTGAAAGTAGAACATGAAGCAATTTGTGTTGGGATTTATACGGACTCTCAGACAGCATTTTTTGTACCTGTAGATCTTATGTGTGAAGAAAAAACACGTTGTTAAGATCTACAGGTATAGGAATATCAGCTGTAAATTATTTCTTAGGAATCAGAACGAAATCGGCATGACAAGTTTGGTAAGGCCAAAATAAAAAAAATTGTTTGTTTCCTGTAACATGCCAAAAATTGAGAGGGTCGGTAGATAGGAAAATCTTTTTTTTTTTTTTTGTCAGAGGGCAGATGCAATTTTGAAACTTTGTCAAGTTTTAATTGTATATGGAGGCACTCTAAGTCATCACCTACAAGAGGGAGGGAACTGAAAATGGTAAGTCAAGGATTTTTTTGCCATTTTGTTGAGTCCCATCATTTATGATTTCATTTATTGATTCTGGAACTCAACTTACTGCTATTTAAGATGTTTATTATTAGAGATTGCGTGGGTGGTGTACATAGGTGCAGCCATTAATGTGGATACAATGTACATAAGCTGAAGCTTTAGCAGCATATGTAGTAGCTACTGGTTGTGTAAATATCCGGGATCGGCGGACGCCTGATTACGATCGTGCACTACCCCTGGACACCCCAGTTATGCGCCAGATATGAATTAGACTAGACGTGTTTTACCTGTACTTTGCGGCCTCACCGCCGACTTGCCTCTTTGCAAGGTGAGACATTGTTTATTTATTATGTACCTATTGTAGTATACCCAAACTACAATATTGGCGCTGCGGCTCCAACGAATCTACGTGGAATGTATACTTTCGCTTTTGATTTTTCGTGAATTTATCGCTGTATGTACTTTGCGAAATTCACGATTTTTGACACGTGGATCATAATTTATATTTTGTATTTGTCTGTTTTCTCTCTACAAAAGGTGGTTTTGTCAGCATTTGACGATTCTATCTATATTAGAGGGAGAAGACAGTTATATTATTGATATTTTTCTGCACGTTTTCACAAATTATTAAATTTATTTTGTTAGTTGACCAGGTTGCACGTGCAACGTATTGTCCGTGCAGAGGTTGGCTACTTTCAATATTTTGTGCAGATTTTGATTATTTCATGACATTTTGTATTTTGAAATGCACTTTGCAATATCAATAAGTACGTGTATTTGTGTGGCATGCAAAACATTTGCAAATCCAAATTTCGCCTTTGCTAAAAAACACGGGCACATGTCACTCAAAAAATAAGTGGGAAGGAGAAAGAGGAGTCTCACATGTATAATTATAGCAATAACATCCTTTTTGACTCCAGAGCACAGAATGACCCACTCAATTCCGAGAAACTTGCAAATCAAATCATTGGGCAGAATGTACAAACAGGTTTAGTCGAGGGTCAAGGTGATTGTTTGGCTAACCATGTATGGTTAGACGGAGGTCACTGTGATCGTTTGGCTACTCCTATTGGGCAGGCCCCACAGACTCCTAATGAACATTTACAAACAAATGTGCAAGTAAGAAATCCAGGATCTCATTGGAATGACGGGTTGAATGGTCTGTCAAATATGAGTAATCCTGTTGATACAACGTCACAAAGTACACATCATATGAACGACGGGTCTTACGGTCTGTCGGATGTGAGATGTACCACCAGTCACATGCCAATGTCATCAAATGGCATAAATGTCAATACAGGTACATGTACAATGACCAAAGGTAATGCTTGTATAACATCACAGGTAGAAGGTGCATCAAGTGAACCATACTCACCTCAGTACTCCATACCTCATTCTTCTGGTCAACCATATGGTGGACAGAACGGTGGACAGAGGAATGAAAAGAAAGTAACAAATCAAGGAGCTTACCACCAGCCTTCAAATCTGATACATGGGCAATTTCAAAATCATACACCAACACACGTTCATGGTCAATCAAACCAAGCACCATACCATGTACCAAGTAATTCATATCATCACATGTACCATCAAGCACCAATGAATATACAACAGGTACCACATGATAGTATGCCATTCGGGACAAATGGGTTTGCATATGTAGATCAGTTTGTGCCTGGAGGGTATCACTATGGTAGTTATCCTTACTATCCACCAGAATATCCACCTTGGTGTTATATGGATCATCAGTATCCAGATTACAATTGTTACCATGGTTACCCACCATGCCGATCAGGACATCACAGATATGTTCAAGGACACAGCCACGTACCATATCCTCACAACCATTACCATCAACCTGTCAGACAGTGTCATGAGGATTCCCATGGTAACCCCAAACAAACCATTCAACACCCATGTTACCAACAAAAAACAAATGTTGAAACAAACAGTAATCTTGGTACAACATACAGTAACTTGCCAAATGAATAATCAGCTGAACATCAACACATATTAGAACCTGCTGATAAACAGTATACAGGCTATGTTCATCAATGCCAGAACACACAACAGCAACCAAGCAACATAGATCAACATCACCTAGTCAGTACACAAAACAACAACAGAGACTCATACAATACAGCACTTATTGCTCATACATTTGACAGTAATAAAGTTCAAACAACCTTCAATAAGAAAATGCCTCATCAAGTCAAAAACATTGTCAAAGTGTTGCTGTAAGGAGTACCATACAAACATTTAATGATGACAATAAACACACCATTCATAGTTGCTATGTAAATGGCGAATGTGGTTATCAAG
This sequence comes from Pinctada fucata, assembly GCA_028142955.1. Lineage (NCBI taxonomy): Eukaryota > Metazoa > Mollusca > Bivalvia > Pterioida > Pteriidae > Pinctada > Pinctada fucata. Next base: position 70,631,803 of record AP027103.1, read on the forward strand.
TTGATGATCGGGTCACTCAGATAAATGACCAAAATTGTCAGAAAGGTAACCATGTTTGTCAGAATAGTAATAAGGAAAGAGCACCTACCTCCAGTAATCAAATAGATATGAGAGGGGAAGATGAAGTTAAAGACTATATTGTCTCTCCAGTCAACATGGTCAAAGAACATTGTCAAGATAGTGAGAAAATCACAGGCCATCTCTCTCAATCAACCCTGACCCCAATCATGCCAATCGAGGGGTACAGACACAATGGCAAAACTGACAATGGACACCCTGAGTCAAGTATGATGGGCATTTCAATCTCTGTCTCCTGCCAGATGGAGGTGTCTTGTCAGTCATACATGTATCGCAAGTGTCTAATGAAAGGACAGGACTCTGTACCCTGGGAATGCTGGGATGATAGAGCATAGCTTAAATACATGAATTGATGTTTAGAGAATGGTCAAAATGTAGATCAGTCTGCTTTCCTGGGCTTGGTTGAGCATTCTACTACTGAAAACTGGTAGTTCGTTCAGATAGTTGCAAGGAGAGTACTGAATTCTGCATCAACATTTGAGATACTTGTATATTGACCATTGTATATTCGACCTTATGGAATCAATACATCCTATTCAAGATGCCTGGCATGTACAAACCATAACAATACCAAGCAAAAATTGTGTATGTCGGGATTTTGATGTTAAAACTTTGACTAACGGCATATCCACCTACCTACTACCTGGAATCTTCAATAAGGTCGTAATTATTCTACAAATACATCACTGGAAACCTGAATCTGGTTGGCTTTCTCGGCATAATTGTTGTTTAAGTCGACACATTCATCCTGGAAGGAGCGCTGATAAAACGGGGAGGAGTGTAGTAGCTACTGGTTGTGTAAATATCCGGGATCGGCGGACGCCTGATTACGATCGTGCACTACCCCTGGATACCCCAGTTATGCGCCAGATATGAATTAGACTAGACGTGTTTTACCTGTACTTTGCGGCCTCACCGCCGACTTGCCTCTTTGCAAGGTGAGACATTGTTTATTTATTATGTACCTATTGTAGTATACCCAAACTACAATATTAAATACTGTGACAGGCGGAATGGAAAATGTGACCGGTCCGGGAATCGAACCCGAGACCTTCTGCTTACAGGGCAGACGCTCTTACCGACTGAGCTAACCGGGCACGATTCCTGAACCGTCACACTCCACCCCGCCACATTTTGAGGTTTCCCAAAGTTGTTAACCGGAAACCTCACAAAGAAAGACAAATAAATCCCTGGTTCTTCCCCATAGTTGCCTTAAACCACAAGCAACTCATGAGGTTCACTCTCACGGCACCAAATACTGTGACAGGCGGAATGGAAAATGTGACCGGTCCGGGAATCGAACCCGAGACCTTCTGCTTACAGGGCAGACGCTCTTACCGACTGAGCTAACCGGGCACGATTCCTGAACCGTCACATTGTCGTCGGAAACCCTAACTTCGTGGTAACCGGAAGTCCGTGGTATTCGGAAAACTCGCGATATCTTGTATGCAAATAAGCCTATGACGTCATTTCTAGGCTGCCGGTGACCTAAATTTATCAAAAAATACAACTGTCAACAGAACTAGAATAATGGGCAGAAAACAGGTCATGTATTCAAAATAAAACAAGACCCTCCATAAAATCAACATATTTAGTAAGGCAAGTTCATATGACTCCTACACACCCTCATTTCTTGGTCAATTCAGTGATGTAAACAAATGTCGGCCATTGAGTTGCTACAAATCAAGGTCAATGTCACTAAAGTCACATGATCTGAATACGCTTCCAAGGCCAAGGGTAAAAAAATACTATTTTATGGTACCAATTTTCTTATGGCTTTGATACGATTTTCATGACGTCGAGGACGTTTTTCGTGAGTTGCATGTATAACAAACAGACTATGAATGATAGAAATTTTAAAATGACTATCTTACATACATACTCTTTAGGGTGGAGGAGGACAGATGAGGTTGATAGGGGTCTCTGGTGACTATCTTCTTTCTTTTTGAGCTAATATGTATTAGTCTATAAACTATAAATAGCGACTCTCTTTGCATGATTGGCTGATAAGGTCATCGACGCTCCTGAATAAATCACTATATAGCACGGTTTAAAAATAGACTGGTATTACCCTCACTTAGTTCTGCAAATGGCGTCGTTATTTATAGTGAATCATATATGAAATTTTAGAATAAAATAGTTATGGACTTTTAACTCAGTATATATGATGTGATATTGACTCACTATGAAAATATTGACCTTGGATTTGCCTCGGTCAATATTTTCATAGTGAGTCAATATCACTGTCACATCATATATACTTAGTGAAAAGTCCATAATTGTATAAATTAATACACATAGTAAACACCTCCCACTGCATTCAAAAACAATATTATAATTATTGTTATCTGAACATGCAGTAACCCCATCCCATGGATAGTTTCTTGATCACTGCAAGTAATGGACTGCAATCGAGTCTTTAGTTAATCCAAATATTAAGTTATCAGTTAGCTTTTATCATTGAGAAATTCATGACAGGTTGTGGAAATTTGAATAATCATAGATTTTATTTACAGGGGGGGGGGGGGGGGGGGGGGGGGGCTGTGTTACATAAAACAATAAAAGAGCCCCCCCCCCCCCCCCGAAAGTCAACACTTGTCTAGGTTGTGGAAATTATGTGCGATTAAAAAAAACGTTAATTTTCCTGCAAATTGCAGGGATTGGGAAGGCCATTCACCATGCGACATAAAAAATGGTCCATAAATTCGGCATCTCGCTGGGCCCTGGTGCGCATTATTCTATGAATCGTACGATCACTGTGTCCAATCCACTACGGGTACGGATGTTTGGCCTCATTTTCCGGTTTCACTTTGAAGCAGAGATTTTAACTATTCAGGACCAAAAACCTTAGTTTATGTTGATTTCCCAACACCATAGGCTGGGATTTTTTGTATGTATGGTACCAGGTGGAATGTAAGTTTGTTTTACAATAACATGTCAGATCAGATCTATTAAATTATTGAAGTTAAACAGAGAACTTTGCCGCAGTCAACGCCCCAAGTCACATTGAACGTCCAATTATTCAGAAAATTTGGCATTGATCTCAGTCGAATGGCATACATTGATATTAAAATAAGATTTTTTATATTTACAAATAATAGCGAAGTCATTATATTAGCAAATCATTTGTAAAATACTCGATTATTAGCAGAAAAAGATGGACATGTGGTTTTTTGACTATACATGTACGTGTTTATAAAATATGCACTGTACGGTTTATATTTAGTCGTTTTATTTCATGGGCCCCATACATTCCTATTTTCGTGGGTACTATTTACATATTCTCTCATAGTGTTGCTTTTGGAAGGAATAGTGCCCGCGGGTCAGCGAGGGCACAATTACCCCCCAAAGGCAACGTTTCGAAAGAATAGTACCCACACAAACAAGCATTATTCTAAAAGGTTTATTTAATGCATCACATCTCCAAAGGCAACGCTGCGAAAGAATAGTACCCACACAAACAAGCATTATTCTAAAAGGTTTATTTAATGCATCACATTGCCTCGATAGTATATCTCTATAAATCTTTAGATTATTTAAAAAGAAGTGGCGATACCTACAGTGCTCTCCAAGCGATATAGATCTGGAAAGCAAACCGCGATAGTGTCCGGTCCAAGGATTTATCATGTGATGCACTAAGTTCTCATCGTGTTGCGTCTGCAAAGAATGGTACCCAGTCATCATTTTGAGAGCACAGTACATGTAAAAACAGACATTTAATCTGTTGATGGGTTAAGTTATCACATTCTTTATAAGAACCGCTCCAACCAAATAAGTCACAAACCCTCTCCTCTCCACAAACCCTCTCCTTCAATAAAAACTTGTTAGCGAGAATCATGATATTGAAATATGACTCCCTACTCACCAGCAAGTAAATATAAATTATATTTAAATCTTGTATGAAGTAGTAAGGAACATGTCAAATCGCACAATGAAATAAGAAAATTAGAAAATTCACCCGAGAAATATTGTTTCGCAATCTTGATGAATTTGATTTTGCTGACCAATGTAAATCGCCGATTTCTTCATATTATTCAATAATAGCAGAATTTGAAAGTTTTATACAACATTGTCCTCAATGATACAGCATTTCTTTTTGCATGGATATTTATTCTAATATTTTTGATATAACAATGAAATTGACATGCTGAATCACAGAGATTAACTACCGGTATGTTCAATGCCGGATAATTCGCTGGAAAGGGTGGATGTTTTGGTAAAGTAAGGTTCCCGTGATCCCTTTTACTCTTTACAAAAAAAACAAAAAACAAAAACAAAAACAAAAACAAAAGGCGTCCCGGGAACCCGACTAGTTTTCTCATTGTATTTTTTTACATTTCGCTTCACAAAAACAAATTATCAACATCACTGTATAAGACATTTCAAGGGCGTAGGAGAAGGGGGGGGGGGGGGGGCAGCGGGGCACATGCCCCCACTTTGAAAAGTGGGGGGGGGGGGGGGCACAACCATGTTTCTTTCTGAATAATTTAGCTATTCTGATCCATCCTTTATACATATAACTTTATCAATGTACATGATGACATTTAACTCAAACTACATGTATATAGAATATTATTACATGAACTTGTTAATGAAAGAGGGTATAGAAAGTTTTACCTGATTCGTCAATAATATGCAAAAAAAAATTGCCTGTCTCGCTACCGCTCGCCAGACATTTATTCATGTACTTAAGATTTAGAATTGCATCAGAAATGTTAAAATTTGTGCATACAGGATATGAAACCCCCATATTTATTAAATCTCTTCCTGCCCCCTTCTTTTTTGGCTTGTTAGAAATTTTGGGATGTGCTACGCCTTTGCATATTATATGAATAAATGAATGAATTCTCAAAACGCCTTAGAAGCCTTCAATGTTCTCTACTTGACCACCATCACTACCAGTCCTTCCATCGTCCACAATGATTTTTGAACCACAGGAGCTCGACGTAAAGGATCTGCAACCGCATCCTACTTTTCTAAAGTTGCGTATATATTTGAAGGTTGTTGGCGCCGAGCTCCTGTGGTTTTAACTCCATTTTCCACTACTCTTCTACAATCACAGCAAAGACTGTAAAATCAATAGGCCCTCGTCGATCCAATCATATAATTTTTTAACTTTGAAGGTAGCGTTATTAACAGATGCCCACATCATTGACCTTGACAAACACCTTCTTCCCTTAAAAAAAGGAGAACTTCCTCTTTATCGGTAAGTGATAGGACTTTCATATTTCGTACGTAAAAATGTTTTCAGATACCTATATTTTAACCAACAAGCACGAGATCGCTACAGCCGGCAAAGCACGGACTGCATCTCGTACGCCCTCTATTTCTATATTCGTATTCATATCCATCTATGTGTTGCTTGGGCTCCTGTGTTATGCTGTCTTGTTTGTGTTGTCACATAACAGTTAGGAGATTATTTTACACCACTATTGCATGCGCGGATCCAGCATTTTTGGTCAGGGAGAGGGGGGCCAAAATTTTAGGAAGTCTACCTATCATGTAGGTACATATATATCGGTGCACATGATGGGGAGGGGGGGGGGGGCAATTCTGAGGGGGGGGGGTTGTTAGCTTTCCTTTCACGTTTATTTTCTTGATTCGATCGAGATGATTATTTATAACATTGAATATTTTACTCCTTATATCGGCGAGCGCAGCGAGCCCCAATTTTTTTTTTCATTAATTCACACACTTTGTCTATATTTCATGAGAATAAATAGATAAGAGATGTGTCATTTTCCCAAATAATCAGACATCTTAAAATGACAAAACATTGAAAAAGATGAAGGAGGTTACATCCTTTGAAGTAAGGGACTGTTGAAAATATGAGTTCCTGCATGAAACCCAAGAGAATTATATGATAATATATTATATAAGAATATTTATTACAAAATGTATATACATATATTGCTTAGTATGAACAATTGAAAACAATTAAAGAATTTGCAGAAAAAATCGGTTTTATTTTTGTAAATGGCGAGCGAAGCGAGCCGAAATTTAAGGTTTCAAAGCCCTTTCATCCACTTTTAGACCCATTTCAATTAGAAATGGACCAAAGCTTGACCCCACCTCCGAAAATCTCAAGGGGGGGGGGGGTTGGTTCCAGACCCCCGGTCCCCCCCTCTGGATCCGCGCATGTATTGTGTATTTTTGAGACCTCTGAATAACCGAAAAAGTGGGAGTGCTGTGCGCACGTTATCCGGATACACATAACAACATCTTTTTGCTAATTGCGCGGTAAATGACCGTCATACACACATCTATTACATTTGAGTTTTGCACAATGATCCTATTTGACAGAAAGGCTGCCCATGGACTTAGAAATTCACAGAAATTTCTGTATTCTTTAACAGCCGAGGAGATACAATTCAAGTTTGAGTTTCATTGTTTTTTATCCATTAACAAATTTCCACCCTTGGACTAAATAAATGTCTTTTTTTTTTTAGTTCAATCTTTTCAACATCTTCCATCTTCTTTTCAACATTTGTTCTACTAAATGGTATCCAATTTTAAGATTTGCTGCTGTTATTATTTTTGTCTCGTTTATAGGAAAACACATTATTTCCACGTTTCTCCCGTGATCAGCCTCTTTATAGTATAAAGTCCTGGAGTAGCTCCTTTGTCCCAAAGGCACCATATTTGTACGTACTCTGCCCGATATACAAATTTGGATGTGTGATACATGACCGTCTGTAACCTGTCTTTCTTGATAAGTTGAATTTGAACTACATTTGTTTCATTTTATTGTTACTCTGCACTGAAAAAATGACATTGAATATCGAAGATAGATACATGCAGTGACCTGTAGAAAATAACATTCCCCTCGAGTTCTTGAAAAAAATATTTAAGGATCTAATCGCTAATTCGCTGTAGTACAGGTAAATGAACTGAGACCTATGAAGGAAAACGACTAAATATAAACCATACAGTAGATATTATATAAACCGTACAGTACGTATTTTTCAAACACGTACAGTCAAAACACCAATATATCCATTTTTGCTGCTAATATTGGAGTATTTTACAAACGATTTGCTAATGCAATGACTTTTATGACTGTTATTTCTAAATATAAAAATCTTATTTTGATATCAATGTTTGCAATTTGACTGAGATTAATGCAAAATTTTCTGGAAAATAGCACGTTCAGTGTGACTTTGGATACATTCTGCGTCAAAATTATGTGTGTAGCTTTAATAATTTAGTGGATCTGATCTGACATGTTGTTGTAAAACAAACTTACATCTCTCCTGGTACCATCCATACAAAAAATTCCAAACTATGTTTTTGGGAAACCAACATAAAATGAGATTTTAAGACCTGAGTACATAAAATCTCCGCTTCAAAGTGAAACCGGAAAATGAAGCGAAACATCCGTACCCGTCGTGGATTGTACACAGTGACGATGTCCATTTTCGGTTTTTAAATCTGTAGAAAAGTTCTGACCACTCGTAGTCGTATTTATGTTGCAATGTAGTAGTAGCGTGTGGATCACAGCTTACTGTACATGGCCAGTCAGAAGCACAAATTCTTTTGTTCCGCTCACCAGAAAGGTTATTTGCTATTATGATAGTATATTGATTTTTCTCCGACGTTCTTTTTTTTATCCTCGTTCAAATCTCCAACGTCCACTTACTAACTTATCTACATAAAGGTACTAACTTCTTGTGTATGCGTTCGTCCGTAAAATTATCATGTCATTGACTCATTAATTTTACGTGGTCATTTTAAGTTTGTACAGAAATGTCAATGATTGCAGTCACCCCCCCTTTCTAAAATAGTCCGTCTTTATCAACTTTTAAAAAATCGTCTGCTCTTCATCAGTTACATTATATGTCCAGGTTACAATACACTATACAAGTAACGTGAGAAGATAATCACTTTAATCCTTTCGAATTCTCAACACTTGGTCACTTATGTGAAACGGATTATATCTACCTGGTGGTCAGGTGTGAACTACATGTACTCACTGTAGTTATTTACGACAAGAGGCGCTATTTAGGTAATATGATCACGTTTCGTCTGAAAGAAAATTTAAAGGTAACGGGATGCTTCCAAAGACGATTCTGGGTTGCACGACTTGCATTAATTTTAAGGATTTTCGGCAATATAGGGAAAATGGTGAAAAAAAAATCGGAGTCGGCACGATTTTTGACGGTCGGTCGGGCTACAGGAAACAAACAACTTTTTTTTGGCCTAAGTCGCGATTGCGTAGCTTTTGCTCAGTACTTTCAAATTTATTCATCCTACATGTTGTATATCCATGTGCATAAGATTAATTTCGATGATTTTAGAAAAATAAAGGACAAGTTTTTTTCATGCATTTCTAATAGGTCAATCAAAATTTTCCTAGAAACACAAGAAAACCGTCAACAAATTTAAACTGCCGGTCATGTTCATGTTGCTGTTTTCAAATCATGCGCGTAGCAACCGATGTAGTCTCTGCAAACATTCACAGTACTGTGCTGTGATGTTTATGGGTCGACACATGGAACCGTCTCTAGTTTTAATGGATTATTTGAGACTATTTCTATCGTTTATTTCATGCGTTAGACAATTCTTGATTTCTGTTGCGTTAGTGTGAAAGTAGTTCCGGTCAATTTTGATATTTTATCATCTCATAACGGAAGTCACAATAAATGCGATCGACCAATCAAAATTCTTAGAATCAGATAAACAAACACATTTGGTAATTATATATGAATAAATTGTGGTGTTGTTCGACGTCAAGTCGGCATTTGTCGGAGTCAAATCGGCATAGGTCGGATTCCAATCTGCATATGATGAAGTCCGGTCGGGACAAAATCTTATTATTCGGTGCTACATAAGTCGGGGCTTATCGGGGCAGGTCGTAGCTAGGACGAAAAAAAGTCGGAGGTCAGTCGGCGTGAAATCCGGGAGATATCGTCATTAGTCGGCGGTGTGTCGGGATGGAGTCTTCGGGATGTCAAATTTAGAACTCATCGACGTCGAGCTCCCCTACTTTAGCAAATGTTGAAGTCGGGGAGTCGAGTCTGCGCCGTGTGACCTGGGCTTTAAAAGTAATGTAATAATAACTCAAATACACGCCAGTTACAATTTTACAAAATATAATGGGCAACAGGCATCATATTCAAATAACTCCAAAAAAGGCATGAGGAAATAAATCAAGAGACACAAGGGGGTCACATCGCTCATCTTAGTTGCAAACAAAAAAGTGGTAGTGGACAATTCGGTGGAGGCTGTTGAGTACTTGTTTCCTTTAAGGTTTCGTGAAATTATGAGCATCAGTTTTGGAGATGTCAAAAATGCGTGAGCCAATCGGAGCCATCGGCAACCATATTTGTTTCCCGATCGTCAAGACAAACACATTTTTTAAAACACCACAGACATGTAAACAATACTTAGACAATAACTGTTTGTATATATACACAGAACATTGAAGAGTATGTCGGCCGACCAATGGTCCTAGCAAGGTTTGAAGAAGCAATTTTAAGATTACTAGCCCGACGCCCTATCCACTAGACAACAGCACCGATAAACACAAACTTGGTAGAGGTCCTTCAACACTTGCTTCCTGTAAGATTTCATGAAATTCTGTGCAGCGGTTGCAAAGGAAAAAGTCAAAAAGGCGTCAGCCAATCAGAGCCCTTGTCGGCCATATTTGTTGACCGATCGGCACAAAAACACAAACCTGGTAGAGGGCCTGTAGTTCTTGATTCATGTAAGGTTTCGTGTAATTCTGTGCAGCGGTTGTAAAGGAAAAGTCGAAAATGCGTCAGCTAGTTAGAGCCTTCTACGGCCATATTTGTTGACCAATCGGCACGAGAAACACGAACGTGGTAGATGACCTTGAGTACTTGCTTCATGTAAGGATTCGTGAAATCTTTTGAAGCGGTTGCAGAAGAGAAGTCGAAAATGCGTCTGCCAATCAGAGCCCTCGGCGGTCATATTTGTTGACCGATCGGCAAAAAAAAAAAGAATCTTGGTAGTAACCTTTAGTTCTTGCTTCGTTTAAGGTTTCGTGAAATTCTTTGCAGCGGTTGCAGAGGAGATGTCAAAAATGTTATAAGTTTTCTCCGGACGACGACAGACGGACGGCGCGCTATGACAATAGCTCACTTGAGCCTTGATGAGGTGAGCTAAATAGCAGTAAATAGTAAATGAGAAGTTCTAAAGAGAACCAGTCCTTTACAAACATGAAATCTTTAATCAATTAAAGATCGGTCACTTGTTCTTTTTTTCAATATAAAGAGAATGTGATCGGATGTCTTTCATTATTGTTGGTTGTCCATTATCTTCATCCTGATAACATCGTCATCGTTTATTCATATGCTGTCCTTGCTTATTAATTATTAAGGTTTTCATTGCAGAGTGTGTTTCTCGACAGAGCTTCGTAATCACTGGTTCCTGTGAAATTAAAATCATTTCAGTAAAAAGTCGTTGATTTAAAAGGTAAAGAAATATTGTTCAATAGTCATTTGAATACACTCATCCTTACCCAAACCTTTAAATTAAACTCCTTTTTCTTGTGTGAAAAGAAGATATCGTAGAAAAATGCTCTCTGGCAGAATAGTTGGAAAATTATTTTTTTCATATCCTGGCCGGATCATATTGATTTCAGTGCCAATTCATCATTTTAGATTGATATCTATGCCGCTTCTTGTTATTCTTTTAGTGTTTTATGGATAAACTTTGGACAAAATAAGTACTTGTTCTTAACCTGTTATCGGTTTTTAATTTTTTAAAGGTCATAGACACAAATGTAATGGTTAATTCAAAATAGAGGTCGAGATATCATTGTAGGATTTTAATTTTTTTTACCTTTTTTTTTTTCTTCTTCTCATTTCATTGTCACACCTTTATGTGTATTTCATTGATTTCTATACTTTTTTAGAAGGGGCCATCGTGAATAATTCATATCATTAATTTTTCTCTCTTCCTTTTTTTTTTTTTTTTTTTTTTTTTTTACTAAAGTTGTTTTCTCTTTTAAATGAGTGTTTAACAAACATTATGAGAAGTTGTTTTTTATGCCCTCCTTCGAAGAAGAGGGGACATATAGGTTTGTCGCTGTCGGTCGGTCGGTCGGTCGGCGACATCAGTTTCCGTTCAATATCTCTGGAATGGATTCACATATTGAAATGAAATTTTGTATACAGACACATCAAACAAAAATCTAGGTCAAGTTCATATTTGGGTCCGATCAAAAAAATTTTGACAGAGTTATGCCCCTTGCATTTCGAAAAATACCAAAATTTCAGGGTTTCCGTTCAATATCTCTTGAATGGAGTTACATATTGAAATGAAATTTTGTATACAGACACATAAAAAAAATCTAGGTCAAATTCATATTTGGGTCCGATCAAAAAAATTTTGACAGAGTTATGCCTCTTGCATTTCGAAAAACATTTCGAAAAATACCAAAATTTCAGGGTTTCCGTTCAATATCTCTTGAATGGAGTTACATATTGAAATGAAATTTTGTATACAGACACATCAAACAAAAATCTAGGTCAAGTTCATATTTGGGTCCGATCAAAAAAAATTTGACAGAGTTATGCCCCTTGCATTTCGAAAAATACCAAAACTTCAGGGTTTCCGTTCAATATATCTTGAATGGAGTTACATATTGAAATGAAATTTTGTATAAAGACACATCAAACAAAAATCTAGGTCAAGTTCATATTTGGGTCCGATCAAAAAAAGTTTGACAGAGTAATGCCCCTTGCACTTCGAAAAATACCAAAATTTCAGGGTTTCCGTTCAATATCTCTTGAGTGGAGTTACATATTGAAATGAAATTTTGTATACGGATACATCAAATGACAATTAATCTAGGTCAAGTTCTTATTTGGGTCCAATCAACAAAATTTTGACAGAGTAATGCCCCTTGCACTTCGAAAAATACCAAAATTTCAGAGTTTCCGTTCAATATCTCTTGAATGGAGTTACATATAGAAATGAAATTTTGTATACAGACACATCAAATGAAAATCTAGGTCAAGTTCATATTTGGGTTCGATCAAAAAAAATTTGACAGAGTTATGCCCCTTGCATTTTGAAAAATACCAAAATTTCAGGGTTTCTGTTCAATATCTCTTGAGTGGAGTTACATATTGAAATGAAATTTTGTATACAGACACATCAAATGAAAATCTACTAGGTCAAGTTCATATTTAGGTCCGATGAACAAGATTTTGACAGAGTTATGCCCCTTGCACTTCGAAAAATACCAAAATTTCAGGGTTTCCGTTCAATATCTCTTGAGTGGAGTTACATATTGAAATGAAATTTCAGACACATCAAACAAAAATCTAGGTCAAGTTCATATTTGGATTCAATCAAAAAATTTTATGCCCCCCTTTGAAGAAGAGGGGACATATTGCTTTGCCGCTGTCTGACTTTCTGTCTATCGGTCGGTCGGTCGGTCGGTCGGTCGGTCCAAGACATCAGTTTCCGTTCAATACCTCTGGAGTGGATTCACATATTGAAATGAAATTTTGTGTACAGACACATCAAATGAAAATCAAGTATAAAGTTGTGACGGACTTTAATCACAGAAGGGGTAGGGGGGCATTAATGTTTTACAAACATGACTTTTAACTTGTTTTTTTTTTTTTTTTTTTTTTTGTTATTTGTTTTTTATTAAATGATGTCGTGTATTGTAAATTAAAATTGTTTTATTATAATTATATGCTGTCGTGTTTTAATGCTGTTGTGTCACTTCATTAAATGATGTAATGTAAATGTATCTAATATTCTCATGAGAAATCCATGCGGATATAGGATTTCCAAGATACTTCTATTCATTGAGATACTTCAATACATTGTCCTTGCAAATGTTCTCAATAAATATTGAGCGATATACCTAAATTCTAATTGTATGTGTTTGTTCTTTCAATTTAATAACATTCTTAAATATTTGTTTCCAATTTTAAATGTTTAATCGCATTTTCAAAAATATCGTATCAAATAAAAACATCATTTAAGGTTGCTCCCTTCCTGGCCGTTTAAGGTTTTTCACTTCAGAGTTCTAATTATGATTGAAAACAAGTATTTTTCAAAAATAAAACATTCACTATTGACCATGACCATATGTGTTGTTTTACCTGACAATTACCTGACAATTTTGTCTGTTGAAGAATATTTTGAAAACATGACTGTTTTTTTTTTTCATGAAACGGTATATCAAACAGGGAACCCATTCTAGAATAGATTTGAGCAAACAAAAAGAAAAAAAAGTTTGAACGAGTGCAATGCAACAATTAATGCTAACAAATTCTCAGAAGTGTTCCAACTCTATACCTTGTTGAAGAAAATTTCAAACCAAATTTCATGTACCAGACACGTTTTTCGGATCTATGTTTCAAAAATAATAGATTATATCAGCCATTTGTAGTCAATGAGGATGCTTGTCAATTTTGGTTGGTCGTTTCTTCAAACGCATTTGAAAATCTCTATTTACAAAATTTTCTGAAATTTCAAAAACCTGGGTTCTGTAGCATCATGTCCCAGTCATCTTGCTACGTCCTTCGGTATATTTAGGACATAATTTTCACAGATTTTGGCTATATTGCATTGTTTAGATTGAGGATCACTGCCGAGGGTTAAATACCCGAAACGTGCATGTCTGGTCCATGCTGTAAATTTATCTGCTTATTATTGTTACTTATTTGATAATACTGGAATTCTCCGGAGTGTTCCAACTCTATACCTTGTTGAAGAAAATTTCAAACCAAAATTAAACAAAATGTTTTTCATAAAAAAACAGATGTCTCCCCCCTCCCTCTAAGTTACTTTGACCTTAGGCCAAAATGCAAAATGATGTCCTTTGAGTCATGGGCAACATCATACTAAAACATGAAAGTGATTCATTACATTGTTTGAGGTAAAGCCCAAACATGATTGGCATATACAATTTCATTATAAGCATATTTAAAGAAATTGACTTTGGTCACATGACCTTGGATATAGGTGATCTGAAACCTACACTCACTGACGAGGGTTAAGTACCCGAAACATGCATGTCTGGTCCATGCTGCAAACTTATCTGCTTTTAAATGATGCTATTGAATTTGAAGACGTTTAACATTGTATGGATCATGAGCAACAAAAAACTGAATTAGTGATTGGATACACGGTTCAAAATATAAAGCCTAAACATTATTAGCATAGACAATTTCAGCCTGGACATGCTTAGCATGTACAATTTCATTACCAAAGTAAGAAGCTACCTTAACCATGTGACCTTGGGACAATGTGATAAGAAACATTTAGTCCTTAGAAACAACATACTAAAATATGAAAACAATTGTAAGAAGGGTTCAGGAGATATAGCCCAGACAATATTAGTACGTACAATTTCATTAAAAAGAACTAAATGATCTTGAACTTGGGCACATGACCTTGGGTCAAGATGATAAGAAACCCTCCAATCCTGAGCAACAACATACTATAGTATAAGAGTGATCCAGTATACGATTCCACAGATATAACCCAGACTCAATAGCATTTACAATTTCATTAAAAAATGTAATACTTGACATTAGTCATATGACCTTTGATCAAGGAGGTGTGAACCTTTGGGTCATCAGCACCATCATACTAAAATATGACGTGATCCGATCACGGTTCAAAAGATTAAGCCTGGACATAATACATGTAACAAATACAATTTCATTTAAAATACTAATTGACCTTGACCTTGGTCACATGACCTTGGGTCATGGTGATGTGAAACCTTTACGTGATAAGCAACAACATACTAAAATATGAAAGTTATCCGGCAAACGGTTCAAGGGATATAGCACGGACTGGAATGTATGTACAGTTTCATTAAAAATGCACTAAGTGACCTTGACCTTGGTCACATGACCTTGGGTCAAGGTGATATGAAACCTACCGGTCATAAGCAACAACATACTAAAATATGAAAGTGATCCGGCAAACGGTTCAAGACATATAGCCCGGACAGGAATGTATGCATAATTTCATTAAAACTGCACTGAGTGACCTTGACCTTGGTCACATGACCTTGGGTTAAGGTGATGTGAAACCTACGGGTCATAAGCAACAACATACTAAAATATGAAAGTTATCCGGCAAACGGTTCAAGAGATATAGCCCGGACAGGAATGTATGCACAATTTGATTAAAAATGCACTAAGTGACCTTGACCTTGGTCACGTGACCTTGGGTCACGGTGATGTGAAACCTTCGGGTCATAAGCAACAACATACTAAAATATGAAAGTGATCCGGCAAACGGTTCAAGAGATATAGCCCGGACAGGAATGTATGCATAATTTCATTAAAAATGCACTTAGTGACCTTGACCTTGGTCACATGACCTTGGTTCACAATGATGTGAAACCTTCGGGTCATAAGCAACAACATACTAAAATATGAAAGTTATCCGGCAAACGGTTCAAGAGATATAGCCCGGATAGGAATGTATGCATTATTTCATTAAAAATGCACTAAGTGACCTTGACCTTGGTCATATGACCTTGGGTCAAAGTGATGTGAAACCTACAGGTCATAAGCAACAACATAATAAAATATGAAAGTTATCCGGCAAACGGTTCAAGAGATATAGCCCGGACAGGAATGTATGCACAATTTGATTTAAAATGCACTAAGTGACCTTGACCTTGGTCACGTGACCTTGGGTCACGGTGATGTGAAACCTTCGGGTCATAAGCAACAACATACTAAAATATGAAAGTGATCCGGCAAACGGTTCAAGAGATATAGCCCGGACAGGAATGTATGCATAATTTCATTAAAAATGCACTAAGTGACCTTGACCTTGGTCACATGACCTTGGTTCACGGTGATGTGAAACCTTCGGGTCATAAGCAACAACATACTAAAATATGAAAGTGATCGGGCAAACGGTTCAGGAGATATAGCCCGGACACGATGTGTGACAGACGGACAGACGGACAGACGGACGACGAAGGCAAAACCAATATGTCTCCTCCCCGTTGGGGGGGGGAGACATAATTCATGCACGAGACACGTGTTTCGGATCTAGGTTTCAAAAATAATTATTATCAGCCTTTTGCAGTCAATGAGTATGCTTGGCGAGTCGAGGACGCTGCAAATCTTTGATACGCAGTGATACATTTGCAATCTCCGTATAAAGGGGTACTTGATTTGTCTCTAACCTATATTTTTATGAGAGAAATTGCAATTACTCATGCACAAGAGAGTTGAAATATCCATTTGAATTACATATAACTTTGTTTAGAAATAGTTATATCCTATGTGACATCACAATAAAGTGTTCCAGACGTTGCCGTAGAACAGGGATCTTTCCTGAGTGAGAGAGTAATTATGTAGTATGTAAGAGAAGATCCCCAACAACATGGCATTCTAGAGATCACAGCGGAACACGCAACAAAAAAGGACAAAGAAAAGCAAACACATAAAAGAAGGAGAATTACATTGGAGCAACAGGATAACAAAGCAAAAAATAACTGAAACAAAAAACAACAGTAACATCACATAAAGTGAAAGGAGACAAAGCACTCATTTACAAATAAAAACAGAATTTCATGTAAGTGGCGCCATCGGATCACAATAATTTTCATGTTTAGATAGATTTAACAAATATATGCTTTCGGAGTATGGTCTTATCTTGGAATAATCACCATTTCGACGGTAATTATTGCATGTTCTCGCGATTTAAGTTTTCTCATAATACTTAATACAAAAATTGCATTTATTTTGATTTAACATATTTGAAGAGATATGGACTTCCTGAATGCAAGTTTGGAATTTGGAGAGCTAAAAAATACTGTTAACGTTGTCATTTTCGCTTGGGGGAATTTTTTTGCGAAATGATCATTGCGTGGGGGTAATTTTGGCGAAATTAGTATTTTAACCTGTAGTCTTTTATATATGTACATGTACTGGTTGTAATGAGGCGATCGCGAACAGCTCGAAAATCATCATCAAGCGAAAATTTCTTCGTTTACAGCATGCTGATATCATTTTTAGATTGTTTGATATAGATTGAAGAGAGAAAAGAAATATAATGAATATGTTATGTCTCACCTGAAATGTTACCCAGTGTTTCATATGACTTCTCTGTGGCGTTATTCACACCCTGTGTTGGTACTTCGTATGTCCTCTCTGCAGCTTCATTTTTCCTAGCTACTCTATCTAGTTCTTCGTATGCCGTCTCTACATACTCTTTTCCGCCTGTCCTATCATCACAATGGGGTGTTCCGTCATCCCTTTTAAATGGCATCGTCCTTAGTACTTCGTTCTCGTAAACATTATTTTCATTTTCTTTTCCCTGCGGCCTTTTACGCCTAAAAAGAATTGCTATGAACATAAAACCTTTGCAGTATTTTATAGTAATCTTCACGCTCTATGGTCACATTAAATTGTTTAGATTGAGGATCAGTACCCGAAACGTGCATTCTGGTCCATACTTCTTTAATTATGCTAGTGAAAATGAAGACGTTTAACATTAGAGAGGATTTTGCAGGGCCCGACTTGATGTCCTGCTGTCACAGTCAGTAAGAGTGCAAGTGTTAAGAATGTGCTCATAAAAGGCTGTAGATTGGTCAAGTACCATATTGAGTGCCCGTCTGGTTACAGTATGATCATATCCACGGTATAAAAGGCATTTGAATGTAGTTTGAAAACAAAACAAATTCAAGGGATTGTGATCCCCCGCTTTTGGGTTTTGCATTTAAAGAAATGCTTACAGACATTCCTACTGTTTTAAAGTTTTCAAAATATATCTCATGTACTATCAAAGTTCGAACTATCAAAAGATTAAACTGCAAGAAAGGTGAAAAGGTCCAAACTTTGCTACCAAGGCAAAGGTCTTGTGAAAAGGAATGCACATGTGAAATATGAAAGTCCAACTATTTACCATCCAAAAGTTATGGTCGATGTTGAAGTTTTTAAATGTGGGTCAATCTCCAAGGACGAGGTCACAAGGTCCGAATGTTGTTACCGACGGAAAGGTCGTCACAAGGAATACACATGTGAAATATGAAAGCCCAATCACTTACTATTCAAAAGTTATCGTCAAGGATAAAGTTTTTGAAAAGAAGGTAAAACTCCAAGGTCAAGGTCACAAAGTCAACATTTTTGGTATCCATGGAAATGTCTTGTCACAAGGAATACACATGTGAAATATAAGGCCATATCAGTTTCCAAACAAAAGTTATCGTCAAGGGTAAAGATTTTGAAAAGTAGGTCAAACTCCAAGGTCAAGGTCACAAGGTCAAATTTTTTGGTATCTAATGAAAGGTCTTGTCACAAGGAATACACATGTGAAGTATAGAAGCCCTATCTCTTACCATTTAAAAGTTATGGACAAGGTTAAAGTTTTTCTGACAGACGGACAGACGGACAAGAGTTATGGTCATGATTAAAGTTTTTTAAAAAAGTAGGTCAAACTCCAAGGTCAAGGTCATAAAGTCAAAAATGTTGGTAGCCATGGAGAGGTCTTGTCATAATGAATACACATGTGAAATATGAAAGCCCCATCACCTTCCATTCAAAGGTTATGCTCAAGGTTAAAAATTCTGAAAAGTGGGTCAAACTTCAGGGTCAAGGTCACAAGGTCAAACATTTTGGTATCCATGGAAAGGTCTTGTCACAAGGAATACACATGTGAAGTATGAGACCCTATCACTTTCCATTCAAAAGTTATGGGCAAGGTAAAATTTTTCTGACTGACGGACAGACGGACAAACGGACTCATAGACAGTCAGACAGACGGGACGGTTTTAATGTCCCCACGCTTTCGCGAAAGCGGGGGACAATAAAACTTAACCATATTACAAAAACAATAATCGAAAGGCTTATGCATTTTGAAAAAAAAAACGCATTACACTAACCAAGTGGTACGTCTGTCAAATTCAATAGCATCATTTTAAAAGAACAGATAAATATGCAGCATGCACCATGTTTCGGGTATGAAATGGAAATGCAAGAAAATATTTGAAAAAAAAAAGTTGAAAGTTTCAGCTCAAATTGTTAAGGTAGAGCATCCCTCAGGTCTCAGATGCTCCTATTTCCTTAATAACAACTTTTACAATATTTTCATTTCCATATATTCAAAGCTTAATATGTTAAATCTTATATACAAACAAAATATAATTCGTGGTTTCATGATTATACCAAGAACTTAGCCGTTTGAACATTAATCCCTATGGGGAAAGTATGAAAATTCCCTTTTTAGAGTCGATAAAATGTAACTATAAAAGTTTCTTTTCCAAAAACCATATTATTTTGATAATGTGAACAATATTCTGAAGAGAACAAATAGGGTATCCTGGTAAAAAATTACCAGCATTTCTGACCTTAGGGTACTTAAGAGCGTGACGATTGTATTCAAATGCTTGTGAGTTATTATTTCATTGGTTCGTAGAGAGCTTGGTTGTTTTCAAGAATATTGATTAGTTCCGATGATTTTTGTTACAACTGTCTTGTGGGATTTTCTGAGGATCGTAGATTATACACGATGATCTTCACAATACCACTCTTAAATCACTGAGACATTCATTTCGACATTGCTGAAAAATATGATTTTTTTAAGGTAGTATTTATAAGAATTACATCTACAAATCACTATATACCCCCACCATTATATGGCGGGGGTATAAATAGCAATCCAAGGAATGCTTGTGTTGCATGCAAAGCGGCTTATTTTTAAAAGTGGATCAAATATATAGGCCAAGGTCACTTGGTTTAAAAATATTTGTATCTGTAGGAACGTCTCTTCAAATGAAATTCACATTCCATACTTTCCAATAAAAAGTTTTGGTCAATCTCAAATTTTCAGTTCAGTCATCTAGGTCAAACAAAAGAAAGGACTCACCATAAAAAAGCACGTATGAAATATAAAAACCATATCACTCACCAATCAAAAGATTACGCCAATAAAAATAATCTTTTTGAAAAGTAGGTCAAATATCTAGGTCAAGGTCCCTTAGTCAAAAATTATGATGTGTGTAGAAATGTCTTGTCAATAGAAATACACATATGAAATATTAAAGCCCTGTCACTTAACAATCAAGAGAGTTATGGGGTTGTGACACCCAGAATGTGACAGATAGACAGACGGACGGACGGACGGACGGATGGACGGACGGACAAACGGACAAATGAATTCCTAAGTATCGCTATGCTTTGCAGGCGACAAAAAAAAACCTCAAATAAAGTTTTACAGTATACAGACCTTCTTACGAAGATGATGAAGAAAACTATGATGGCTATTAGACCAAAAATTATGATTGAAGAAACCACCCCGGTAATCATTTCTGTGCTGCTTGTTATTCCTGTGAAATGAAAAGATAGCATTCTATAAGTTCAATTGAATTTGAAGATGTTTAAAGTTATAGACCTAGTAATCTCAGAAGATGTTTATGACAGTTCAAGAACAATACAAAGTTCTCTGTAGCCGATACATTTCATTTGAAATGATAATGGAATAGTTCTGAGTTTTGTTTTGTTTTGTTTTTGCTTTGTTTTTGTTTTTGTTGTTGTTCGTCACTCTTACAATTGATTATCAATGAGGTGATCAGATATTATTCCAAAGTTTGACTACTGAACAGACGTACAGACGGATAGAAGGATATCATTGTCTCGTTAAAGTTTTAAACTAATCTGAAATGTTTATATTTGATAATGAAGTATACATACACTGTAGCAGAATGTCATTTTTCCATATACTTTCCTGCAACCCATATTTTATTTATTTATTTCTTTTTAGATCATCATGTTCATCGAAGTGTGGTTAAGACATTAGTAGACACCAAATTCTTGATAAGAAATAGAAAACCCTTAGTCAATTAATTGCAACTTTGACTTATTATTTTTCCAGGGCACTTGATGTCATCGCCAATGGAGATTCACTTTGATTCTTTGCATAATATTCTATTGTTATGTTTTGTTGAATAAAATGAACATGCTTGATCTTTGATTATATTTTTCTAAAATCTGATCTTGAGTTTTGTGTTTGAATCTCATTTACTGAAGTTAAAAACTGGTAAAATAATGAAGAATAGCTTACTGTCGCCCATGAAGAATGAACAGGATTTCGTTTTGTAGATTGATTATGATCTGATTTTTATTTTAGACTTAAACGAACATGATGAATTATAGACATACAAAGTATTGATTCAATCTCGAAAAATTCTTGGAGTCTTAGTTTTCGGTTTAAATCAAATCACCCCAACTCCGTTCTACCATCATGTTGACATTGCTAATCCGTGAGTGTGCATTTGATTAACAGATGAAGCTAACTCAACTATTATCTTTATTTACGATGATTCTGAGAATGGAGATAAACAGAGAACATCACATATTTGCATTGGAAAACAATTTTTTTTTATAAATTCTTTTGGACAGTGTTTCTTAGCTTATTATTTGATTAAAACGTATTCTTCAGAGCGAGAAAATTTTGTTTCGATTGGAACGGTTTAGCAAATTTTGACATCACTTGAGAAATAAAAATACACCCTTTTAAGGTTTTATGAAAGACAGGTAAAAATTCAATGAATTATACCCTCTTAATTGTATATGACATGTACAATGTTAAGTTTTATTTATGCAAAGGAAATACGGACATTAAGATGTTACCTTCCATGCAAAGTGTTCCCCTGTACCCGTCCTTGCAGCCTTTTAGACAAAAGCCGGATACATGATCACATGTGCCAAGGCAATTACTGGTACATGACAAACTGCAATTTTTCCCAAACATTCCCGATGGACAGACTGAAAACTGCATACAATTGGTACAGCAAGTACTTGATAACACATATCACTTAGATTTAAAAAAAAATCATTAAGTGAACCTTATGGTTATTGAGCTTCCGTAAGAATACTGCAAACCAAAATAGCGATCTTTTCAGAATTATAGACAGGATTTTCAATACTTAGCCCATTTATGTTACCTGATTTCACAATTACATTTCACGCACACTTTACCTGTATAACATTTAGCTCCCAAGTATCCGTCATTACAACCATCAATACAAGTACCATTTACTGTATTACACTGATGTCCATCCTTGCATTCTCCACATTTCTCCCGACAGTTTGGCCCGTATTCGAGATCTGAACATTCTATAGATAAAACAACTCTTACTTTGGTCTTTCGTGACACTTTTAACCACACCAGCATTTAAGAAATCAACGATTTTTTTTCAAAATCTAACAATATTTGACACTAAACAAAACTTAGGTAAACTTACGCTAAATTTTTGTCAGGGTAACTTCGTCGGAGAGACAGAAATAATAGGAGCGTTCTTTTTTCAACCCCTTTTCAATCATTCGATAATTTGTGTTATATTTTCCTTCAATGGCCAAAGTAGTTGTTTTGTAAACATTACAGTATAGATAGCATAAATGATATCTATTTAAGATAAAAATTCGTTCTCTGAAGACAAAACCAGAATTATGTTCTCTTCATTTCTACAATTAACTAGACTACTGAAAAGAAAATAAGACAAAATCGGAGGAACTCCACCTGACACTGCTCTATTTTGAAATGAAATATAACTGAACTATGGGATGTCATACTGCATTATTTTGTCTCACTTATTTTGCAGAAGTACCTCTGACTAAGATTCGGGGATTTTAAAAAATGAACATGTCTCGCTAACATTCATTTGTCCAGAAGGTTATCCCCTAACAAAAGAGTTGAGCACTTTGATTTGTATTTATCGATATCAATACCACTGAAAGTCGAGCATAAAACTCAAACAAAAATAAAAAAGCAAACAGAATCTTGAAAAAAAATATATAGAAATAAAGAGGAAATCCTCAACAGAAAATAAAAGCTGCGAAACAAACTGTCTTTAAGGTGGCTCAATAATCCAAGAATTCTTTGTCAGAGGAAAAAAAATATTTTGTTTATTTAACATTGATATCTGATGATTTATATTTATAATTAAGATTACATATCATCGACCATTTGACTGACCAGTGGTCCTCTGAATATACATATGTGAGTCAACCCCGAGATATGTCGCAAAACAATGAAGTTTGATAGATAAAAACATGATATATTGATAATGATTCCAGATTGAAACCATTTTTGTGATCATTTTCACAATAATATAATCAAATATGTATATTTCTTTATAGATAATACTTTCAAAGAGTGAAATAGCTAAAACTGTTTCAGAAAAGTACA
This sequence comes from Pinctada fucata, assembly GCA_028142955.1. Lineage (NCBI taxonomy): Eukaryota > Metazoa > Mollusca > Bivalvia > Pterioida > Pteriidae > Pinctada > Pinctada fucata. Next base: position 70,655,038 of record AP027103.1, read on the forward strand.
TTTTGGGTACCCCCCCACCCCAAAATGAGAATCTAAAAAAAGTACTCAGTACCCTTATTTGACCTCAAAGTGATAAGAAGTCTTTGTCAGAAGTTATTTCTTTTGCATATTTCTCAACGACAAACTCTGTCCTTCGAAAAGAAATATAAGAAAGTACATGTTATCGTTCATTCTGATTTAAAATATTTGGTTGTCATAGTAACGATTTTGTAACAATTTGCAATATGTCAAATTAAAATGCCCTGTTCCCTTAGTTGACATTATAACGATGAAAATATTTGTTAAAAACTGTTATAATTGACATATTTTTCAAGATCAGACTCTTATCTTTTAACAAAAGTACAAGATATTCCGTTTTACCTCGTTTCCATATTGTAAAAATCTACTTGGTTTATGCCGGACGGACGACAGACGACGGACGGACGGCGCGCTATGACAATAGCTCAGGTGAGCTAAAAATCAGACACTCTGAGTCGAGATTATTCTTTCCCAAAATTCAGTGAAAGTTTCAAATTCTGATACAAGGAAGAATACTTACATAACTATCATTTATCATCGAAATTAAATAAGAATAAACAAGTTTACAAATGATTTGTCGAAAAAAATAAACAAGAAAAGGAAAGTAAAATGTGTACTTCTAAATATCCTTGGCAAAGCGTTTCTTTTATAAACTCACCTTTCATGTTTTGTTAGTGTCAGTTGAATGAGTTTTGTCAATAAAGTTCAAGTTCAAGTCAAAGCTTAATAGCCATTCTCTGTAAGGACCAAAATCGTTCGGCACGGCATGTCATGGATTTTGATGATTTTCGGTATAATGGGTACATATTAAGTACTGACCATGAAAATAACACTTTTCATCCAATGTGACCTCTGGTTGCCATGGTAACGAGGTCATTCTATTTATAGCACTTTTGGGACCATGAAATAAGCCAGCTCCGGAGACTTCGTTGCCATGGATGCCACTGTAACAGCTTCTTCATCTTTATATAATCTATTCTTCCTTACTTCCATTCTTACTTAGTACACTTAGTTATGTGATATTTATTACAGGAAGCTTATTGTATTAAGCTTATTAAGCTTATTTTATTATGAAAGCACATGAATATATGAAAGACAAACCTTAGAATTTATTGAATTGTAGCTATTCAATAGGAAAATATTTTTCCGTCAAAAAACAAGAAAAATACAGATTTCGTCCCTTTTTTATCAACATACTCACCAAGAATTTAGATATTCGAAGATGTGAAGAAACGTAATCAATAGTTCTAAGAAATAAGTGATACATTTATCATTTTATGGCAAATAACTGTTAAGTTCAATATTTCAAGGTTTCTAAAATATTGACACCTTCATTTTATGAAAAATCAGGATTTTTCGTCAAATCTTGTCACTTAAAGTTTAATGACCTTGAAAATTCAGTGGGTGACCTTGAAATATTTTCAAGGTCATTTTTATATCAAAACGCCTTTGATAGATGTATACATGAATTTCTGTTCTAATATCATGCATAGATAGTTTGATAAAGGTTGTGTTTAAATTCATCGTATTGAAACCTTTCAGCCGATTGTTGCCATAGCAACTAAATTTGATGCTGCTTTGCATATAAAAGGACAAATTCGCCCAATTAATTTTTTATATTCATGTAGAGTTCAAAGATGATACTAATTGGATAACTACAATTTGGACTTCAAAAATTGGTGCTTTTATGAAATTTTCAAACTTGTAAAAGAGTAAAAACATGCAAAAAAGGGTCTTTGAGTGCCCAAAACAAAGCCTTTTGATACCCTGTTTCGGCCAAATTTTTCACCTTGTATACATAAAGCATCCGAGATGAATGTAAAAAACTTTACAAATATGCGTAATAATAAGGCTTAAAAGAAAATAATCAAAGCAATTTAAGATTTAAAATATTCCTGTTTCCATGGTAACGAAGCCTACAAATATGCCTTGTCCTATAGATTTTCCCGATTTTTGAAACTTCAGACACGGTTACTATGGAAACGACAACCTTTTTGAAAAAACTGGGGTTGATTTACATACTAGTACTTCATATTGAACTTCCATACCAAAAATCTAAAAAATCCATGACATGCCGTGCCAAAATGTTTTGAAATTCTTTGGTTCTTACAGAGAATTGCTGTTAAAAACTGTTTTGTTCAAAATTTCACATCTGATTCCATCAATCTATTTAGAGATACGGAAATATATATATAAGAGAAATAGAACTAAAGTAAACGGAAGCGTTTTTTAACATTTTGACGTTCAAGGTCAGTAAATGGACGTCAAGCCTCTCCCTCGTTCTCGATAATGCGTGCAGTTATCTGTGAAATGGATATATCTTTGAACAAAGCAGGGTTAAAACTAAAATTCATTCGCTTAAATTTTTCAAATAGGGAAATTTTGTTCGATAACATCTCGTTGCAAAGTACGAAAGTTGACAAAATTGAAGAAAAATTCTTTAAACCAAAGATTATTAGAGAAACCAAACTTGAAATATCTTATCTATGATATCGCTATAATCTCCAAGAAACATTTTGTTTTATCATGAATTTATGTTTACCTTCTTGAATTTGTTCAAAGGCAACAGGCGGTTGAATTTCCACTGATGACGTTCTAAAAACGATACGTTTACGGCGTTAGCCAGGGTGTCTCACTTACGGGATATTTTTGTATATATAAATTAAACGATACATTTGACTAAATATTTTTTACACTCAGATTGTAGATGATAATTTTCTGTTTCCATCGATACCAAACATGCCGAAATCCGTCATGAAACCAGCGAAAGGCCGAAAACTAAAAAAAAAGGCCACATATAAAAGTACTGCACTCGATATCTGATGACGTCAAACGATTATTGAGCCTCCTTAAGTAAAAATTACATGTTGGAACACTTCATATATCTTCTTATATACACTTTTTTTTTGCCGTGGTAAGCAGTTCATCCTAAGATATCATGGAAAGTGAATGTATGCTACGGAATCGATCCTAGGAAATATGGAGCCGCCCACTCTTTACAAAGGGTCCTCTCACCAGTTTACCCGGTCACGTGGCGCAGAAATATTCCGCAATCAAACATACATGTAATTTGAAGTCATCTTATTTCATTTCTATATATTTCTCATTATTATACTATATATCAATTTGTCGTTATATCTACAGCTTTTATAGGATACTAGTCTTAAGGTCATGTTAAGACTGCTATACATAATAGATATAACACATGTTTGCTAAAAAAGGGTTCAGAAAATTGGCCTTAAATTCATGGTTTTTGCCAATTGTCTGTGTATTGTTTCTGGTCTCCTTGAAAAATTTCAGAAATAATGCTTATATTTCCTTAAAAATATTAACTTGTACTCCATTCTGGCCAAATTAAAAAAAAACACATGTAATTGAAAAAATGTGTAAAAACCAAAAAAAACTTCATATTTTGCCTTATGACGTGTTTGTCATTAACAGGGAAAATCCGGTACGCCTTTTAAAATATCTATATTTAGACTTAATAGGTAATGTGACCTAAAAACTTTATTGCTCTTACACAAGGCAGGCATACTCTACAATATGCAACTTACCATTATAGACTATCTTCATAATGGTCTTCTGAACCCACCTTTCAAAACCACTCAATTTCCCCTATTTCAGCTTTTCCACCCTGGACATTCTGGGTTCAGTCTAAAAACCGGTGAGCGGACCCAAAATAGATACACTAAATTCAATTTAATGGAGAATCATTTTGGCTTGATGTACCAATGATGAGGATTTACTTGCCGAAACACGTGTCTGGAACATTAAAACTGGTTTGAAATATTGATTATGAAAGTAACGAGGCAGAACACTTCAATTTTAAGTTAAATTCTTTTTAATTAAATTAGTTCAAATAAAAAATCAAATTACATCGTCATTTGGTCATGGAATTAGAATAAGTATAAGAAAACTTTTCAATGTATTCATTTAGAAATAAAACTAAACATCTCTATATGATCTATGTAATGAAGTTTCATTCAATGTAAAAGAAAGGAGGGGATCTCCAACAACACCGAGTTGCAGCACCAACAGAAAACCCCCAAAACACCCATTTTAAAACTACAAAGAAGAAGTCAGACGTAAGTCAAGTTCAGAAAAATTTTAGCAATGAATATTTTCATGTCAAATATTAAAATCAGTCATCCTCGGTTGTAGTTCTTGTAACAACGTCTATTTTTTCAATGTGATATTTTATTAACATGGTAACATCAGAAAAACTTTGAGACCAACAAAATTCATAAAAATTCATAAAAATTCTTAAAACAACTAAGCGTGTCAACTATGAATGTCCTATCTCTAATGGTACAATTGATTAAATGAAGATATGTTATCAGAAACTTATCTAAATCTGTCATTTACATGTCACTTGTACTATATTGACATATTGATGCAAAGAATCGCAACGTGTTTAACATAATTTTGGTCTTGTTGGTTGTTGTGTAGTATTTTGTATTTAGTGGATTTTGTCGTGATCTTTGGTATTTGCTGTCCTTATCACCTTGTATCTCTGGGCACATAATATGGACTTTTTGTGTGTGTTTAGCTGTGGGTATTTCAATCTGGAAATCACCTCCTTTAATGTATTTGTGCCTAAAAGAGGATAAACGTATTTGATAATTTTAAGAAGTTATCTTTGGTGCAAATGAAGATGTACCCATTCAAAAAAATAGACAAAACACTTTCCGCATATCGTGTTTAAATCAACTTACTATCCTTGCAAAGTGTTCCTTTGAATCCGTCCTCACAGTGAAATTCAGGACAAGCGCCAGATACTTTGTCACAAATTGCATTGTCTCTACAATTACCACAGGTAGTAATGCAGTTGAAGCCATAGGACCCATCGTCGCAAGCTAAATCGATAAATTCACATTTGAAAGGTTTCTTTTTTACCTTTATTTCTTTATATATGTATTTTTACATGGGAATATAGAAAAACAAGGTTCAATTCTATCCATTTTTTAAATTTAACTTTTCTACAAAAAACTATTAGACAAAAATCACCAACCTGTTCTGCAGTAAATTCCTTTAAAACCTCTTTCACATCCCTGTTGACATAAACCGTCCATGTTGTGACATAAATCATTGAAGCAGTTACCACATGTAAATGAACAGTCTGGACCGTATGAGCCGACAGGACAAACTTGGTTAATAATAACGAAAATGAGTAAACAATTTCTTAAAATACATAGAATAGAATGTGAACTTATTTATTGAATTATATGTATTCTTCTTATTTGTTGATTGTGGTATCAACACAAACAGTTATCATATCTTTTGTACAAATGAAAATGACGTATACATACTGAAATTGATTAAGATAAATTTCTTTTGAGTACCTCAAGCATTTAGTCATGATAAGATACTATCAACATATTATCCAACGTAGCCATGTCTTACTGACAAGAACATAGTATAGATAGTTTCAAAAAAGAGAAGGTATGAGGACGTAGTCGGCAAATTTGACAAAATTGAACATTTTGATCGCTTTAGACAACACCCGAAATTACTTACAATGCATCCATAAGGGTTGTCCTTTCCTAATGAACCAAAATGGTGAAACAAGCTTATAATGACAAATATGGACAACGACCATATCCCCGTCTACAGTACAAAATCGATAATTCAGAAAATCAGAAACCGAAGGCATACAAAACCAGGATAAAACAGGAACCAAAGCAAACAAAAACAAAAACCTCCACCACATGAAAAGAAGCGAACTCCCGACATGAGAGTGAGACCAGGTGCCCAGGAAGAGCAAGCATCTCCTGCTTGCATGCAACACCCGTCGCTTCAATTCGGTAGAACTGTCACATCCGGCTACTTCCACCCTGGAAGACACAGAGTACAATCCTTGGTTGGATGGTTCAAATGGTCTATGACAGAATATCATCCACCATTCCGGATAGCGGGACATCACAGTGTATGACGAGTTCCCCACATCGACCGTAGAACTTCCTCAGCGACGATGCCAGTCGGTCACAAACACATCCCTGATCGAGAAGCCCACCCGAAAGACGCCCAGCTCCCAGAACAAAATCCGCACACCTGGCACTTGCCCCGGCACAGCGCATCAACCGAGACACGAACACGCCACAAGCAGGCGACGAAGGGATGTTGCCACTCAGAAAAGGAAAGCCCGCAATGCCGAAACCGAAGTCGCCACGCCTGTCACAGAGCGAGGCGCCCATGCGACCACCAGCGCCGCAGGACAACACCATGCCCAAACAGGATGCCGAACTTCGTTGGCGGAGAGGATTTGAATGCTATTGCAGTATATCACTGATCAAACGACCAACGCTGGTAGTTTTAATGGCCTTTAGATAACTATGTGTACGATGCGTTAAAGTTAAGCACTATGCTATCATTATTTGATACAAGACCTTGAGACAAGATCTATTATGTCCGAAAGCCTATTGAGGTCAAATGGTAGCTGAGAAAATTATTTTTCGCGTTATAAGGCGAAACGTACGCGTTATAACGTGAAACTTTCGCTTTATAACGCTAATTTTACGCCTTATATCGCGAAACTTTCGAGTTTCATCGCAAAAAATAATTGCGCAGAAACTTTCGCGTTATATCGAGAAAGGGCAAGGGGCGGTAAGGGGGTTTCTACGCCCAAAATCGTTATATCGCGAAACCAAAAAGCAGGCTCTGTACGATTAATATATGTATGAAGTACATTTGTATCAATGGCCTTCCATTGATAGTATAAAAGATATCTGCGTTCAATTTTCTCAACTTTAAATGAAATATAGGCCAGAAGTTAATGTCGGACTGAGTGTACAGTACAAAAGTATATTAAACATGGTTAATATATTTTGGAGATATGAGAAGTCTAACATTGATCGAATGAGGTATATCTGTTTTCTAAACTTCCTAAAGCCCCAGTCACATTGTATTTACTTAGCTCCCCGATTAACCCCGACTTAAACATAGTGTCAGCAGAGATGATACAGAGCTCATCCCGATTGCAACTTTATCTCCTTACCAGCAACTGTACCTAAATTGCACCAAGTATATCCAGATGCATCACCCCTCATACAAGTTTGATTGATAAGCTTGAAATGAAGATGTCTAATTTTACCTTACCTGGTCTGGTCACTCAAGTATAAAGTATGATTCATCATTCATCATCATCCACACCAGAATTGCAGTAAGCATCCTCGGATACATCACCCATACAAGTCTGGTTGATCTAGGACTTCAATTAGGCTAGAAATGGACTTAATATGGCTGCTCAAGTGTCAAGGTCAGATGCAGCATCCCTATCATGCATTGCCGTAAGCATTCTCATATGCATAACTCACACAGGTTTGGATGGTCTAGGACTCATGATAAGCTGGACCTGTACCGTTTTACTTAACATGGTCAATTAAGTGTGAAATATAGATCAATTCAGCTTCCCTACCATGCATTGCAGTAAGCATCCTCAGATGCATCATCCACATAAATTTGTATGATCTGGGACTTATAATAAACTGGAACTGGACCTGTCCGCTTTTACTTAAACTGTTTTTTTTTTCAGGCATGCAATATAGGTCAAATGCAGCATACGTACAGTGCATTACAGTCTGTATCCTTACTAGAATAGATGCATCACCCACACAATTTGGTTGATTTATGACTTTTAAGATATGATGATAAAGGACCTCTCCTATTTCACTTAACCTCGTTGCTCAAACGCGAAATATAGGTCGGAAGCAGCATCCTTACCATGCATTGTAGTAAGAATTCTCAAATGCATCACCCACATAAGTTTGGATTAATAGGCTGGGAATGAAGGTGTCCCATTTTACTTAACAAGGTCGCTGAAGTATAAAGTATGGGTCAGATGCAGCATCCGTACATCAAATGTATCAATGTAAATGAAGTAAGCATCCATAGATAGTAAGTTTTGTTGATGTAGGACTTATACAAGCTTCGTTTGGAGGTGTCCCGTTTTCCACAGTGCGGACACCAAAACCGCATAACACCCCCCCCCCCCCGTCTTCTACGTTGAGGTGAATCTTGCTTGGACTATGCTACTCAATATAAGCTTTTGTATTCAAGTGCAATGATGTTCAATTCGACCCAAAATCTTGTCGCGATTAAAAATCTTAGTATTTTTCTTTTCTTTGTTGGGGTATCTTTTTTTCCTTTTCTTTGCATGGGGTAAACTTTTCTGTGCTGGGGGTATCCTGAAGCTGCTACCAGGGCTCGAATATGAACTCTTATACACACTGCATACTAACAGATTTTTGCGTTATATAGCGTTATAACGCGAAAGTTTCACGATATAACGCGAAAGTTTTGCGTTATAACGCGTAAATTTCGCGATATAACGCGAAAGTTTCGCATTATGATGAGAAAGTTTCGCGATATAACGCAACAAAAAAATTCTCAGCTACCACTTGAGCTCAATAGGCTTTCGTTATCATGCATATCTGTTAAGTAATAACAGTGACATGTTCCTACGGAGTGAAACAGATAAAATAATTTTTCTTACTCAAGCACAAGACGGAAAGAAAAATGATTTGTTTATACGATCCAAGGAAGAAGTGATTGAATATTGAAAAGTGACTGAATAATTTAAAAATGATTGATAACTTATCTTCGAAATAACATTTGCCGTGTGGAGCTCGTAAAAAAGTTCCCCGCGAGAGGTTTGACAGTAAGTGTTTTGAGTTTTTTCCCTGACCTAGTCGCCATAGCACTTTCTATATAGATATAACCTCAGTCAGTGCAATTCATGCATTTTATATATCGTTTTTATTTTCGTGCATGGACATCGACGGCGGGTGCGGCTAGCCAACAGGGGATGCTTACTCCTCCCGGGCAACTGGTCCCAACTCTAGCTTGCTAGGGGTCCGTCGATGTTCAATTTGGTGCTCTATTGTGGGTGCTGTTGGGATTATCGTCAGGATCTTCTTTAACTCATTTACACAAAAGTGAAACAATTGTGAAATAATATAATCAAAGCCATGACAGAACCTGCCAGCACATGTGTTATTTACTAATGTCTATGCAGTTAACTATGTTGAAGCCTTCTCTTTTGTCGTTTATCTTTGTCTGAATTTATCCGTTATTGATTTAATAGCAAGTTCGAAAATTGGTGTAGCGATATCATCTATGTTTGATTTACTCAAGATACACAACTGTATCAGAGCATTATCTAATTATCAAAACATATTAATGGCCTGAGCATAAAATGTTAAACGTCTTTAAATTCAATAGCATTATTTAAAACCTGATAAATTTACAGCATGGACCAGACATGCACATTTCGGGTACTAAACCTTCGTCAGTGATCCTCAGTCTAAACAATGTAATATGGCCAAAAAGTATGAAAATTATTATGTCCAAAAATATACCAAAAGACGTAGCAGAATGGGTGGGTTATGATGCTACAAGACACACGTTTTAGAAATTTCAAGAAATTTTGTAACAGAAAATTTCAAATGCATTGAAGAGACAGACGATCAGCCGAAGGTGATCGAACATGGCTAAACTAGAAAGTGTTTAAAACTTGCGAGTTCACTGCTATAATAAAAACCAATACTAAAGAATGAACACACAAGAATATAATGCAAGAATATAATGCAATCATCAAACAACAAAGGAAAACGTTCAATAACCAATTACAGCTAATCAATTTTACTGCTAAGTTCTTTACATGTACCATGTAGACTCTGTATAAGGGTACACTTTATCTAATAAATTGAAAAAAGATACAAGTAGAACGTAATAGTAGATTTTACATTTTGATGTATTCAATTAAATGATAGAAAAAAGGTTAATTATCTTGTATAAGTACATTGTTTTGTAAAAGTACGTAATTCGGAAAATACAGACAAAAATAAGATGAAATATTAATTCAATATTTGAATATTAATTGAGGGTGGGGAATATGAAGAAAAAAAAGCAACGTGTACGGTGCAAAAACAACGAAAGAACTTAAAAGTTGTTATAATGGTGCAATCGCATGAAGATCATGAATGTTAAACGTCTTCAAATTCGATAGCATCATTTAAGAACTGATACATTTGCAGCATGGACCAGACATGCACGTTTCGGGTACTAAACCCTCGTTAGTGACCCTCAATCTTAACAATTGTTATATGGCCAAAGAAAGTAAAAGCTACAAATGTATTACGCCCAAAAATATACCAAAAGATGTAGTAGGATAGGTGGGATATTATGCTACAGGACCCACGTTTTAGAAATTACAAGAAATTTTGCAACAGAAATTTTCGAATGCGTTGAAGAAACAATCATCCGAAGTTGATCTAACATGATATTTGGATGGTAAGACGTGTTGCCAAAAATACATTTATCACATAATACACCCATAATGCAGTTTCATAAAGTCATTTCATATCATAACACATTAAATATTACTCAGCTTTTATGCGAAGTTTGGAGGTGTGTCTACGTTGAAATATTTGATTGGTCGATACACTAGCCTAGTCACCTAAACTCTGTGACATTTGTAATCTTTCAAATGTTGGTCATTTATTTAAATCAGACGCAGATTCAATATCAATGATTACAATTGTTGTTGTTGAATTAATTATTGCATTAAATAACTATACAAATTCGAAATATTTTTCCCTTACGCACAGAACATCCATACGACGGAGATTTACTTCCCATAGCGTATCAGACGATTTCTAGGTCATGGTATAGTTCGTATCTAGTTCTCAGAAACGTTGATTTCGGATTAAAAATATACAGTGTTAGCCAGAATCATGCGATAAAATGGATTTCTAATGAATTTTTCGCTATATTCCATGTATTATATGAAACTCGTTGTGCGTTTTATATCCCCAAGCTTTGGCGACACACAACTCGTTTCATAATACATCATTTGAAATGAAGATTCAATTGAGATCCTATTTTCATAATACTTAGTAGTAATCATTTTTATGAAAGATACCTCTATCACATTTGTCCCCAGAGTAACCGTCCATACATCCTTCCGGACATGTTCCATTGATATGATGACACATAGCATTGTTCTTACAGTTATGACATCTCTGAGTACAGTTATAACCGTAATAATAATCAGGACATGCTGTGAAATAAATACAAAAGAAGGTGGTGTAAAACAAGAGAAGCGGTAATTTCAAGAAAGTTGGGAACTAATCAATGCAATCGTTGATCAGGAGTCTTTCTTACCTGTAGAGACGGTAAATCTGATTGTGATAAGGTATTTGTTTTAGATTTAAATCCAAATATAAAACAATGTAAGTATTTCAAGAGATAAAAGAAAGGAGGGGATGAGCTTGCGTACATACAAAAATGAGCTTGCGTACATACTTTCTGGTCGATTTGTGAAAATTCTTTTCTAAAACAGTTCCAACCGATTCCGAAAAGAAATGACAATCAGAGTCTTTGTTTTTGCAGGATTAATCAGAAACCACAAACATTTAATACGACCTAGAGAACTTGCCTTCTAAAAGGTTTTTATGAAATTGTCGAAAATGTATTTGACAAATAAAAAATCAACTGCCATGTTAATTGTGGGATCTGGTTAAAACACAATGTTGGTGGTAAACCTTGAGAAAAAGCATTTCTTAAATTAGTCCATAAGTTGAAGAGGGAAAGTTGAACATATGTAAGCACATTTGAGCCCTTTATTGCCATGATTATTTATGTCTCGAAACACCAAAATGGGACTTATGTTCTTCATTCGCTGCAGGTTTCGTTTAAGGGACAAGGGACAGCAATCACCACACCAAAACATCAAACACAAAAGACTAGTATACATAAACCAAGTAAACAAACCAGCAGTAGACATTCAAATGCATTGGAGATAAGATACCTCAATTTCAGACGAATAAATTGTGCAAGAGGTAACCCGCTAACTTTGAATAAGTGATCGGGATTCACGCCGCACGTCTGCAATGATTCTGTATACAGAAGGGAACGAAACACCAATTTCTACTATGTCATAAAGCAAGGACAGAACAACAATGTATAGTTTTGTATGATTAAGCAATTAACAAGACGTGAAGCACATCTCCTACCGGACTTATAGGGAACTCCAAGTAGGTTTTTAAGTCCAAACTTCTGTAGTATAATTCCTTAAATAGCTATGTTCGAAAATGTTGAGGAAGATTTCAACCGGATGGATCGTCAAGATTGTAGCAACTTTGATTTGATCATTTGGCTCAGTTGACCAAAACTAGAACTGACACAGTAAATACCGTAACCTGACAAATATAGCTAATGACCATATCCCTATACAAAGCACAAAAAAACGATAAGTCAGAAAATCATAAACCGAAGGCATACAAAACCAGGATTAAACAGGAACCAAAGCAAACAAACATCAAAGCACTGAAGTTACTGAGAGCGAATAGCTTAAGTATAAGAATATGTATCATATATGGTGTAATTTCACTTCGTAGACAAGTTTATTCAAGTATAAAATAATACTGAAATACAAATCCAAAATGTTGTCTGTAGAATTAAAAGATGTCCGTCCTCGAACTAGCAAATTCAAAAGCGTCAATACTAGTGGCCGACCAAGAGAGCTGACTATCGGGGTAGGGAAGGTACATAAAAGTATCGTGAAAGGACGGGGGAAGTTTGTTGTCGAACAATCTGAGACAGTCTCTCTAACAAATATCATTAATATTACATGAATTCTATGAAGATCAAATGAAAAAAATCCTTGAATTTTTCAAAACTATATTGCATTTCATTGAAAAAGGCTCTGGTATCATTAGTGTTTCTCGTTTCATACAGAATTGTATTGGTCAATTAAGGAGATTATATGCAGAAATATTTACACCCTGGTCTGGCATATAATGAAGAGAGAGAGAGAGAGAGAGAGAGAGAGAGAGAGAGAGAGAGAGAGAGAGAGAGAGAGAGTAATGTACCGGTAGCGTGATGCGTCCAATTTCTAAAAAGAATGATTAAAATGCATCCAAGGTCTATATTTTCATTCAATTTGTACGTCCATGATACATGTGATATTGTCTAACACGTCGAATTCATTTCCAATATTAAACATGTATTCTCGATGTTATGATGGAATTTATCAATCCCTAGAAACGAGCGACGTTTTAGTAAATATATGTTTTCAAAAGAATACGCATGTCGTGGGGTAGTCGTAATTAAAAGTTCGCTCGTTGCAAGGATTTATTTGAGAAAGAACTTTTTGATATATACAACGAACGCGTATCTTCTCGATTTTTTTAGACTTAGAAATTTAAGAAAATAGAAACGGACGGGACGGGTGCATAAATCGAAAATGGTTCTAATTATCTTTGTTTTACATTTTCTTTCTGAAAATGATATGAAAACTGCATGGCGAGGGTAACAAGCTTTAAGGTGCGGCTAGCCAACAGGGGATGCTTACTCCTCCCAGGCACCTGGTCCCATCTCTAGCTTGCTGGGGGTCCGTCCATGCTCAATTTGGTGCTATGTTGTGAGTGCTGTTGAGACTATCAGACTATCGTCAGGATCTTCTTTAACTCATCTGTGTCACACTTATGCCCTTTGCCGTGTGGAGCTGGTAAAAAAGTTCCCCGCGAAGGGTTTGACAGTAAGTGTTTTGAATGTTTTCCCCTCACATGCTTGGCATAGCACTTTCTATATAGACATGGCCTCAGACAGTGCATGTATCTTATATATTTTCATTTTTCGTGCATGAACATCGACGGCTAGCCAACAGGGGGTGCTTACTCCTCCCGGGCTCCTGGTCCCACCTCTAGCTTGCTGGGTGTCCGTCCATGCTCAATTTGGTGCTCTGTTGTGAGTACTGTTGAGATTATCGTCAGGATCTTCTTAAACTCATTTAAACAAATAAAGAATAAATAGTGTCTAAATAAGTATTCTCAGGGAACAAAAATAATTATTATGATACCGTTTTATTTTTCAAAGTGGCGAGCGGCATGTTTTATTTTATGTATATATTAACATTTTTTGAATTTTTTGCAAAGTTTCTAGAAAATGATATGGTTACGTAATAATGAAAAGAATTTTTTCTTATCTTTTTAACGTTTTAATTTTACAATACAGTAACAATAAAACATCTCCCGTAAAATTTATATAGTCTCTCTTACTTCACCTCAAGTTCAATTCTCGGTCCATTCAGAAAAGGGGCAGGTGATTGGATCAGTACAGCTACTTAAAATAAGTTATGAAACAGTATCAGATATGTCGTATACATAATTCTAATTCATACTGTTTGTTTCACGAATTCTGATTAGTTCACAGTATTTCTAAAAGCATATATAATGACGATATGCATGCTGAAAATTCGACTCACTTGACATACTTTAAAAAGTATTCCTACGTTAATTTGCACGTTACAAGCTTTAGCGCACTTTTTGCGTATACCGTCATGCTTCCCTTTGTTCTTCGCTCGTTTGACGTTATACTGTGACGTAAAACTACAAGGTATGATCTTGTAAATGACGTTCTCCACATGTAAACAATGAAGCAAGTAAGTTTATTATTGGTAACCATTTGATTTGTCGCCATTGTAATAAATACGAAGCAGTTGTATTTCATATTTGGCAGCGCAATAATTTCTGTTGGTCGTTGTTAGTCCTCCGTAGCAACGTCATCTCTAAAGCGATACGTGAGACCCTCTGAGGGGTATAAAAACTTAAATCAGAAGGATCTTCAGCAAACGGATACTAACCTTCCTGGCAAGATTCCCCTCTCCATCCAGAGTCACACAGACCATTAGGACAACTTCCATTTATATGGTGACAATTATTACTGTTGTAGCATCTACATATACCTGTGCAATTCATCCCAAATGTCTGTTGTGGGCATTCTGTTGATGTTACATACGAATCATATATAAAGATAAAAATAAAAATAGAAAACTTCTGATGTATTTGATTTTGATAATGCTTCTGATGTTATAATTCAATTATGTTGCGCATTGAATAACAAATATTCTGTGATGACTTATTGAATATCTTGTAATATAAGTTTTGCTCGTACGTAACTTCTTTGATGTATTTAAGGCAATAAGGACAGTGGAAGCATTTACAATGATATGTCTTTCCATAAATAGCTGAATTTTTCTTGGACACTGAGAATGTCATGTTTGACGATTAAATAGAATAACCACTGCTAAAGGGAACACGCCCTTACTTTCTTTGCATTCGTCTCCTATCCATCCACTTTTACAGCCATTCCAGCAAATACCAGTATCAGGATCACACGTTTCATTTAAGCAGTTTACTGGACATTCTTCAATGCAATCATTTCCATAGGTACCTGCAGGACAACCTATGGAAGAGGTGGATAATAGTGCTTTCTACATGTATTTTTCATCAAAATTTCATTTCAAAAGGAAAGTGAATAGAACACTTTTTTCGACCATTCAATTTGCCAAATACAGTGCACAAGACATGCAGGTATCGGACAATTAAATGTATTCAAACTTACCATGTACCTTTACTTCACATATTTCTAACATTGGTCCATATGTACGTCCATTGAGTGTAGTGCCCCGGTATTGTACTATTGTCAGATAATTTCCAGTTCCATGACAACTATTATTCTGATTGAGTGCTGGGTATGGTTCACTAGTATCCTGGTAACACAGGTTGTTATCTAACTCTATTCTGTATGCTTTTAAACGGTCGTTCTCTGAAGATAAATTGTACACTTTTTGTATCATTGCAATCGCCCTTTAGCAAATATACCTTGCGTATACAAACAATTAACAAGGAAACGAGTATTCTTCTTTCAATAACACTTATTTTCATAAGATATGAACATATTGATTCCAAATTAACAAGTCGTTCAAAATATAATATTTTGATATAAGTAACTATAAAGCTGTTTTCTTGTCAAATTATATTGCATTCCATACAAACGAGTCAATTGACTTCAACATTATTTGGAGCATTAGCATTTAGTAATAATATGTTTTACTTAAAAACATGATGAAAATTCATGGAAACGACCATAGTAACCGGGTCCTGTATTGCCCGGAAATAATACAAGGCAGACGAGTATGTTCATTTTGCAAATAATTCTTACTTTATACATTGAAAGAGTCTACAAGTATGAACAGGTAAATATCAAAGTAAGCAACTTATTACGTACGTATTAAATTATTTACTGTTATATTACTGCAGTTAGCAACGAATGGACGTCTGTTGTATATTTCCACCCTGTTGACAGAGGAAAGATTAGGGAGAATAATTTTCAAAAACGCAGGGCGTCCTCTCTGTTGCTGTGTAAGAAGACACGAGTGGCAATATACATTCTGGTTGGTATCACCATCCACTGTCTTGTCTGGACCCCATATGGATTCGTAACCATGCAGGACTTCACTTGACTCAACCATCTGGTACAGAGCAATATTTCCTTAAAAAAGCAAGAGCCGTAAAGGAAATACAATTCTTCATGAAATTATATATCGTACATTATAATTCAAAATCATATTTCGTATACGTTTTACTAAAATATTCTTATTTTTCAAACGTTTTGAAAATGTTCTTTTATATAAGGTTTTAGATTTTTTTCTTACCTGAAAAAAATGTATGTGCATCACACATTTATATAAGGAAATTTCGTAGACGATATGAACATTTTTAACACAAACTTTATATTCAATTTGATGGAAAAATTTAAATCAGTGCACCTGACCATATTTTTGATAGAAAATCCTCATCAGTGGTGCTGAACGCGAAAGTGATCATCAGACAGAGCCATTTATTTGTAGTAGTGCCCTCTAGTAAGATTTTAAACTAAATTGTACATAAATCGATTCAGCAGCAAAGTTAAATAAAATCTTTTACCAAAAGAGTAGCGGAGAGATGATGCTAGGAGGTTCACCGCCATATATTTCGATTATATTTTTGGATGAGATGGCAAGTCTCCGAAATACCAAATGATATTTGAATTCAATGACCTTTAAAATGTGTACCACTTGATGGGTCATTAACAAGGGTTAAGTATCTGAAACGTGCATGTTTGGTCCATGCTGTAAACTTATCTGCTTTTAAATGATGCTAATGACTTTGATGACGTTTAAAATATGATGTCATATTGATAAAAGGCAAACGCAAAACTCCTTTCAGGCGAAAGCTTCATAAAAAAATGGCTCAAAATTTAAAAAGTAAACAAAAAGAGGTCCTTTTTAGCTCTACTGGTCTCAGACCAGTCGAGCTTACGCGATACCCCGTCATCCGGCGTCCGTCCGTCTGTCCGTCCGTCCGTCCGTTAACAATTCTTTTGCTCGCAACTCCTCTAAAACTATTGGTGATAGAAAGTAAATTCTTTTTGCATCCTACTTGGTATGTGGTCTAGTTCTGCACCTGATATTTGGTTTCAGCCCCTGACCCCAGGGTTTTAGAAAATGGGCGTGGTTATGAAATTCTATGTAATCTTGTGCTCACAATTCCTCTGACACTATAAATGATGGAGACTTCATTCTTTTTGCAATGTGATGGGTCTGTGGTCTAGTTGTGCACCTGATATTTTGTTTAAGCCCCTGACCCACAGGGTCTTAGAAAATGGTTGTGGTAATTTGTTCCTATATAATCTTGTGCTCGCAACTCCTCTGACACTATAAATGATTGAGACTTCATTCTTTTTGCAATATGATGGATCTGTGGTCTCGTTGTGCACCTGATATTTTGTTTGAGTCCACTTGATATTTTGTTTGAGCCGCTGACCCCCCAGGGTCTTAGAAAATGAGTGTGGTTATTTCAGAAAATGGTTGTGGTAATTTATTCCTATGTAATCTTGTGTTTGCAACTCCTCTGACACTATAAATGATGGAGACTTCATTCTTTTTGCAATATGATGGATCTGTGGTCGCGTTGTGCACCTGATATTTTGTTTGAGCCCCTGACCCCCAGGGTCTTAGAACATGGGTGTGGTCTTTTTTTCCTATATAACTCTATGTAATCTTCTGTTCGCAACTCCTCTGACACTATAAATGACGGAGACTTCATTCTTTTTGCAATATGATGGGTCTGTGGTCTAGTTGTGCACTTGATATTTTGTTTGAGCCCCTGACCCCAAGGGTCTTAGAAAATGAGTGTGGTTATTTTTTTCCTATACAACTCTATGTTATCTTGTGCTCGCAACTCCTCTGACACAATAAATGATGGTGACTTCATTCTTTTTGCAATATGATGGGTCTGTGGTCTAGTTGTTCACCTGATATTTTGTTTGAGCCCCTGACCCCCAGGGTCTTAGAAAAAGGGTGTTGTTATGAAATTCTATGTAATCTTGTGCTTGTAACTCCTCTGACAATATAAATGATTGAGACTTCATTCTTTTTTAATTATTATTGGTATGTGGTCTAGTTGCGCACCTGATATTTTGTTTGAGCTACTGACCCTTAGGGTCTTACAAAATGGGTGTGGTCATTTTTTCCTATATAACTCTATGTAATCTTGTGCTCGCAACTCCTCTGACACTATAAATGATGGTGACTTCATTCTTCTTGCAGTATGATGGATCTGTGGTCTCGTTGTGCACCTGATATTTTGTTTGAGCCCCTGACCCTCAAGGTCTCAGAAATGGGTGTGGTCATTTTCTCGTATATAACTATATGTAAGCTTGTGCTCTAAACTCCTCTGCCTCTGACACTAGAAATGATGGAGACTTCATTCTTTTTGCAACAAAATGGGTCTGTGGTCTATTCGTGCACCTGATATTTTGTTTGAGCCCCTGACCCCCACGGTCTCAGAAAATGGGTGTTGCCATTTTTTCCAATATAACTATATGTAATCTTGTGTTCGCAACATTTCTGACACTATAAATTATAGAGACTTCATTCTTTTTGCAATATGATGTGTCTGTGGTCTAATTGTGCACCTAATATTTTGTTTGAGCCCCTGACCCCCACGGTCTCAGAAAATGGGGGTGGTCATTTTCCCCTATATAACTCTATGTAATCTTGTGCTCGCAACTCTTCTGACACTATAAATGATGGAGACTTCATTTTTTTTGCAATATAATGTTTCTGTGGTCTTGTTGTGCCCCTGATATTTTGTTTGAGCCCCTGACCCCTAGGGTCTTAGAAAATGGGTGTGGTATTTTTTCCTATCTTATTGTGCTCTCTTCTCTTCTAAATCTATTAATGATGGCGAGTTAATTCTTTATGCAATGTTAGGATCTGTAGTCTTGTTGTGTCATTGATATTCCATTTGAGCCAGCAGCCCCTTGCCCCTAGGATCTTGGAAAATGGGTGTGGCTTACTTTTTTGAAATGCTATATCTCGGATATAATGAATTATATGAGTTATATTCTACTTGTAGTCTAATTGATATATTGTTTTATTGTGCTTCTTTTAATTTGCTAGAGCGCCTGCTCATTATGGTCTTTGCGTTAAAAAAGACAGGAAATTGATGTTTTAGAAAACAAGAGGCCCAGGGGCCACAACGCTCACCTGAGAACACTTAGCATGTTAAGACAAGACAATGTTTATTGAAAATTGGCATATATGAAAACAGGTTAACACAAGCTCCTAAGAGGTTTTGACCGACAAATATGTATACATGTAAAATTAAACAAAGCACACAAAACTGAACAAAACAACAATTAGGAATATGACATATGAAATACATGCACAAAATAAGATATGAAATAAAGGAGGGGATAGATTAGCAGAGGAAACTACATGTACTTATTTATGCAGACTACTAGAAATAATGAAAGCACCCTACCATTTGACTTCTTCGGGGAAAGGATGCACAACCTAAAGATGCATCAGATAGGTTGTCATTAATTTAAAAGCCTTAAGAAATATTTTGTGCAAAACGTATGGAGTAAATGAAGTAATATTAATTCTAATGCACTCCGTTTGTAACGCGCATTCTGATTGGTCGAGCGATTGAAAAACTGCAAGGGGATTCACGTTTCACTGCAGTTTTTGCTATGACGTCATACGTTGCTATGGCGACGTCGTTAAAAGCATATGTTTTCTAGCTTTTTTACTGACAAAAGCATTAGAATAGGGTTACCATACTGATGTTTTACAAAAACTGACAGGGTATCGGCGAATCCCCTGTCAGAAATATCCGTTTTACCGCTCGGCTAACGCCTCGCGGTAAAACTCAATTTCTGACAGGGGATTCGCCGATACCCTGTCAGTTTTTGTAAAACACACGCATGGTAACCCCTAATTTTTACTCTTATTAGTTCATTAACATACATGAAGCCAATAAGAAAAGAAAGAATATTTGATCAGGTCCCTGTTTTCTGATTGCCTGTAGTAGTGCCACCTGTTGACAGATCCGAACAAAAAACATCAATACTTGTAGGGGACCATGATTACTTCTTTCCTACCAAGTTTCAAGAAAATCTGTTCAGCGGTTCTGGAGAATGTAATGAATTGACAAATTTTAGGCTCAACCATTTATTTACTATCTCTAAGACAACTCGACAATTCGATATACAGACATTTCATACAAGATACGTTACATCCTCTTTCTTTAAAAAAAATGAACTTATGAAATTAACAAAGAATTAGAATTTTATAGTCAATGAAATAAGTGTCTTTCAGATATGAATGTAATACTGAATGTCAATAAAATGTTAGTTTGATTAAATTGATCAACCTGTGACTTACATATGTAATACTTCATGTATCTTTAAAACTTACTATTTCGCTGATAATGTACTTCTGATCAACACATCAATATCAAATATGAAATTCTTAGATTGAATATAAACTTTTAAGCTACTTAGCTAAGGTACAAAATGAATACATGTATCAAATGCAATACACAATGAAATTTTTCAAACACTGAAATTGACTTTAGCACTATATATATATGCACTGAACACACTTCCATGAATTTCATCGGAATCCAAGAATTCTATGTCGAGTAGTCAGAAAGATACGACGGTTTGCGAATGACTCTGCCAGAACGAGTGGTAAGCTGCTTCTGAGACGGATCCTTCAGGATATGCTCATTGTCGTATTGCGCAGGTTTTGTTACTACCGATTGCGGTTGTGGAGGTGCAAATTTGGGTTGTACTGACTGCGCTTCCGGTGAAACCACTTTATTTCCGGCTTCCTTGTGTTCCTGTATAATATGCGGATCTTCTCGGGTTTTCAGCAACATACTATTGTTTCTGCGATAAAGCCTTCCGCTTGAACCTGCTTTAACAATATGAGAACGAGGTTCACTTGACTGCTTAATGTACTAAGCTGGTTTCCATCCATCAGGGGTATGTATTCGAACAGAGTCTCCTTCGCGACACTGCGCACGCTCTTTCGCATTTTGATCGTAGTAGAACTTCTGCTTCTGACGGTAGTCCATAAGACGATTGGAGACTACGCTAGGGTTGATCGAAGACGGTTTGCGCAGGTTTTCGCTGATCGGTAATCGAGTTTTCGCTCGACGACCCATAAGTCTCTGCATCGGAGAACCCATTTCGTCATCTCTAGGTGCATTCCTCAGATCGAGCAATGCTAGGTAAATGTCATCTCCGGAGTCTGAGCACTTCTTGATAAGGTTTTTGACCGTTTGGACAGATTTTTCTGCCAACCCATTCGACTTAGGGTATAGTGGAGAAGACGTTATGTGCTCAAAACCATAAGTTTGTGCAAACGATTTGAACTCAGCACTCGCAAATTGCGGACCATTGTCGCTTACGAGAGTGTCCATGATCCCATATCGTGCGATATTGTCCTTGACATGCTGAATGACATGTCTTGACGTAAGGTTACGGGCGAGTGGCGCAACTTCGATGAAATTCGAGTAGTAGTCGACAAGAATTAGGTAGTGTTGCCCATCGTACTCGAAAAGATCAGCACCAACTTTACTCCACGGCAAAGACGGCAATGGATGAATGATCATCGGCTCCTTCTGTGGCTTATTTTGGTATACGAGACAAGCACTGTAACGGCTAACGGTATCCTCTATCTGTTTGTTCATCCCTGGCCAGTAAACAAGCTCTCTGGCGCGCTGCTTACACTTAGTCATTCCCATGTGAGAACTGTGGATGGTTTTAAGAGTTGTGGCCCTTAGCTCAGACGGAATAACGACACGTTCGCCACGATATATCACGCCATTGTATGTCGATAGTTCATCGCGAACATCCCAAAACGGTAAAACTTCGAGCGGAACCTCGGATCGCTTATCAGGCCAGCCATCGCTTATGACACGTTTTAGCAGTTGTAGTTGATCGTCGCGTTTGGTGGCTTCTACGATAACATCGTGAGAAGAGCTAGTGAGTGTTTCAACCGGAAACACCATCACTTCGTCATCCATAGACTGGCATGTTTCAGGAAGCGGCAAACGACTGAGACAGTCAGCTAAGCCTAGGTCTTTTCCTTTCACGTGAATTAGCGTAAACTCGTAAGGTTGGAGTTTGAGTATCATTTTCTGTATGCGCATAGGAGCGGAGTGTATCGGTTTTTTCATGATGCTTTCGAGTGGTTTGTGGTCGGATTCGATTGTCACGTCAGATTTTCCGTATATGAGTTTGTGAAACCTTTCACAGCCAAACACTACCGCCAACATTTCTTTTTCAATTTGCGCATAACGCTGTTCCGCGGGAGTTAAGGCTCTTGACGCATAGGCTACGACACCATGGTTCTGTATGACTGCCGCACCGAGACCTTGCTGTGACGCATCCACGCTTAGCGTCAACGGTTTACTCGCGTCGAAATAACGGAGAACATCGGTAGATGTGAGCGCATTTTTCACATCACGGAACGCTTGATCGGCTTCGGGAGTGCAAAAATATTGCTCTTGTGTCTTCAAGGCTCTCAGAGACGCGTTCAGCTCGCTAAGCTTCGGAATGAATTTCGCGACATATGCTAGCATACCTAAGATAGTTTCGAGCTCAGCATGATTCTCGGGTACTCGCATTTCGGTAATAGCACGAACACGTTCAGGCGTTGGCTTCAGCCCATCACCAGTGAGCAAATGTCCTACATAGTTGACTTCAGATTTGCCAATGACACATTTAGCCTTGTTGAGCTTGAGATTTATCGATCTCGCTTTCTGAAGAACGGTACGGAGTCGCGCATTGTGCTGTTCCATATTCGCGCCATGAATCAAAATATCGTCAATCACGACTTCAACTCCCTCGATACCGCCAAAATGATTGATCATTTCGCGCTGGAAAACTTCTGCCGCGCACTTCAGACCCATCGGCATGCGTAAATAGCGGTAACGCCCAAATGGAGTGTTAAATGTTGTCAACATAGAACTTTTCTGCGTAAGTCTGATCTGAAAGTAGCCCATATTCGCGTCTAATGTTGAAAACACTTTGCTGCCATGAACACGCGTTACAATGTCTTCAATGGAGTTCATCGGAAAGTGCTCGCGCTACACGGCTTTATTTAGGTCGGTTGGGTCAAGACATATTCGCACACGACCATTTTTCTTACGAACGCACACCATGCTACTGACCCATTCTGTAGGCTCAGTTACGGAGGCAATAATTCCGCATCTCACAAGATTGTCAAGTTCGCGTTTGACTTGTTCGCGCATTGCAACTGGAACTGGTCTTGGTGCGTGAACAACTGGTTGAACACTAGAGTCAACTTTGATTTCATACTCACCGGGTAAGCAACCAATCTCTTCGCCTACGACATCGCTAAACGAACCAATCAGATCTTCGATACACGATGTGACAGAATTTACACGCGTAACTAGATTATAACGCACACTGTCAGGTCTGCCAAGTAAGCAAATAGGTCGCTCAGTGTCAAGAATTTGAAACATAAGGTTCATCAGCTTGCCATTGTGTCGACACGGTAATATGATTTGGCCAACCGGTTCAACAAGATGACCCGATATTCCGTTGATGTAATTGTTTGCCTTGCGAATTGGCGCAATTGCTGTAAATTTCTCTGCTATAGACTTTGCGATGACGTTACAACGCGCACCGGTATCGGTCTCAAGTGTCAAGTTTATGCCTTTCACGTCGAACGTTACGGACCAGTCAGAATCGGAATTCGATCGCGAAGTATCGTTTAGTACGTTGGAATCTGCAGCGTAAACATCATGAATAGTACACTGATCGAACATTTCACCTACATGCATGTCGTCATGAGTATCGGGTTGCGCAACATCAACAGTGTCAACGCTTTCGGTAAAATGTACATTTTGTCTATAACCACTGCGACCACGACCACGACTATGATTATAACCACGCGAAAAGCTACCTCTACCGGAAGTACCTCTCCTCGGAAAGCGACTACTTCTGGGTGCATGCTGTGTACCTTTGCAAATAGGCGATGCCTTAAAATGACCTCTCATGCCGCAAATATTACACTGTTTATTGAACGCTGGACAAGTACGCGGTGCATGATGTTTCGTACACTTATCGCAATAGGGGTGTGTACCTTGGTAACCTACTTTCTGTTTCGGTTTGACATAGTTTACATGTGGATATTCGGCATCCAAAGTGTCAATGTGAGCTTTTGTGAGCTCTACCTGCCTGCATGTTTGAATAACTTTGTCAAGAGTCAACTGTGTAGCGGGTATTTCCATAAGATTCTCTGTGCACTTACGATCGTTAACACCATTAATTATCATGTCACAAATGAGACCTTCACGCTGGTCACCATACTCGCAATACTCAGCTTTCTTTTTCAACTCTGTTATGTAGTCCATTATTGACTTATTTCCCCTTTTTGTGTTGAGAAACTCTTGACGTTTAATGTTACGGTAATTATGAACACCAAAATGCGTGTCAAATTTCTTAAAGACAGTGTCTAAATCATGCTTATCCTCTGCTGGCACGTCGGGTATGTTATTGTCAGCATTGCCTTCTACTCGAGGGGCCCAAGTGAACGAATCATATATCTTAATGGCTTCATTGCCCATGTTTGCAAGAAGGACACCCACTTTACGTTTTCCGGGTTTCTCATCGAGGCCAAGAGCGTCTAGATGTACGAGAAATGAGCGTTTGTACACTTCCCATTCTTTGGCATTTGTGTTGGGATCAGCGGGGTTGAATTCGGGAAGGGTCCGAAGCTGTGGGGACGACATCTTTCAGTTACACGCAGTGAAACATATGTACGGAGGGACAATGGTCAATGTTCCACAATTTTCCCTACCACCGTTCACCAGATGATGTCGATGATCCCAGATTTCTGACATCATGTAATGAATTGACAAATTTTAGGCTCAACCATTTATTTACTATCTCTAAGACAACTCGACTGAACAGACAATTCGATATACAGACATTTCATACAAGATACGTTACAGAGAAGAAGTTGAATATGTATGAAAATCATTTCCCCCCTTCTTCTTGAGTAATCTAAGTAACCCGAGAGGGACAGTTATACAGAAACTAAAGCAAAATCCTGCTAATAAATTACAGCCCCCTGCTTTCACTACGTTGTTGATAACATTGATGTAAATGTAGAGTTCTGTTTTTACATTAATATTTTGAGCTGCTCTCAATATTTTAATTTCAAAGTTATATATCTAAGTCCTCACAAGATAAATCTTTAAATACTTATTCATCTTTTTTGAATAATTTAGTATCCTTTTGCATACTTACTTAATAATTTAAAATATATAACATTCAAATGAATCGATAATCCAAGAATTTAAACCTCAAAAACATATATCAATATTAAAGAAAGACAACTCTTGCATACATGAGTTCTGCTGTTATACATGCACCAACTATATGAGTTCTTCTCCTTTTATACAAAAATAAAGTTACCAGGGTACCAGGGTTAAAATTCCTGTTATAGATAAAAGAAGTGCCAGAACTTGAACCCACAAGCCTTTGGTTCATGTGCACAGTAAACATATCTATTCATGATTGAAAAAATACTCATAAAAATCTGTTCAGCAGTTCTGGAAAAGAAGTTGAAAATGTATGAAAATCAACCCCCCCCCCCCCTTCCTTTTCACATAAGAAAAAAATTCATAGAAAATTCATAAAAAATCAAAAAATTAAAATTTTAGTATAAAATACATATCAAAGCAATGCTCAGGTGAGCTAAAAATTGTTGGGGTCCTGCCGGGGTTTGAAGCCACTCCCCATGGGTCCATTGGGCATGGAAAACATACATTATACCTATGTACAATCTTAAAAAATATTCCTTACAAATGCAAAAGTGGGTATCTTCACAAATTCTTTCACTTGTAGGGTACCATGCATGAGTACCTCATACCTACAAATTGTCATGACAATCTGAAGAGTGGTTATAGAAAAGAAGCAGAAAATGTATGAAAATCAACCCCCCTTTCCTTTTTACATAAGAAAAAAATATCATAAAAAATCAAAAAAAATAAAATTTAAGCATAAAATGCATATCAAAGCATTAAGTAAGTTAAATATGATAAATATGCAGTAAATGAGTGTGTAAAATCATACACTTATTGAGTTATTTAAAGAAATAGTGCAAACATGTGCTTTTCTGACTAAGTCCGAAAAGACGTCAAAAACGCGTTAAAAATTTGACTTCGAAGTGGAACCAAAAATAACAACACTTCTTAAGACATCTCTCTAGATCATCCTGATGCTTTCGGTTTGTCGATGCATGCTTCGGTTCTGAAGAAGAAGTTTGTCAAAGGAGGGTACCCTCCGTGACCTACTTTTCGCTGTGGTGGCGCCACCTGTTGACGGATCCGGACGAAAAACAACAACACTTGTAGGGGACCATAAGTACTTCATATACCCACCAAGTTTCATCAAAATCCCTTCAGCCGTTCTGGAGAAGAAGTCGAAAATGTAAAAAAGTTTACGACGGACGCCGGACTGACGCCGGACGGCACGTTATGACAATAGCTCACTTGAGCATTGCTCAGGTGAGCTAAAAAAACAACCAGGAGAGTTACAGTCTCGTCAGAGACTTCTGGTTTTGTAGATGGATATTTCATTTTATTATCTTCCATTTACAGAAATGTACGAAGATTCTAATAATGGCTTATGGTTCCAACTCTATACCATCTTGAAGAAAATTTCTAACAAATTTTCATGCACCACACACGTATTTCGAATATCAAATTCTCATCAGTGATGCCTCCAGCGGAGCCACTAAAATTCATTTCAGTAGCGCCCTCTTTTATTTTCTGAATTTAAATTTGTACATTTACTTTACAGAGATTGCGCGACTTCATAATCTACTGACGAATCCATTCAAGAAATAATCATCATAAGCACATTCTTAAGAAATGCACACCCAGTGTCTTTGACAAAGGGGCTCGATGATAGTATCTCTGCAAATCTGGCTACCCTCCCTAACACCCAGTCGCACACGACGAAGGATCGCATACATTAGCTAGCACTGACCGTCTGAGCACGGACTGTTGTTCCTACGCCCTTCTTCTTTTGAAATTAATTTACATATTCATATTTGTTTCTCGGGTCCCTGTGTTTTGATATTTTGTTTGTGTCATCAGCTACATTTGTGCGTTCTTCGAAATCACTTGGTTACCGGACATGTAGAAGCATTTTGTACTTAGTGGTTTTAAGTCATCTTTGGAGTTTGCTGATGGGTTTGTCCAATCTTGTCAAGTTGTTTTATCGCATTTGGAGGTTTCAATAATTTGCCGTGACTGCTGTAACCGAGTTCTATTGGAAACCTCCCGCGTTCTTTTAGAGTCATTGAGACAAGTAACTAGACGTTGTCGGTTACTATCTCAAAGCTACAAGAAATCCCATAGATGCACAAGATCAAGAAAACTGTTATCTGCTGCACAGTAAAATTTATATCGGACATTTACCTCAGTATCTGATGAATTCATCCAGTGTTACCTATAATATATCAGGGTCAGAATCGCATTTGAAAATTTGACAGTCATACTGTCATTAAAGGTAGTCGATCGATAAGTACATACCTTTCTGTAAAATTACATCAAAAAATTTATTTTAAAATATTTTTTCAAAAAACTTTATAATGGAAATCGGAGCTATGTTTCTTTGTTTGTCAGACTGATGTGAAGATGTAAATTTTTGGGTGCCGAATATGCCCTTAAATTCGAGTATTGTAGTCGTGTTTTGTATTTTACAGCTGAGATTGTCGGCACATCAAAGGTTTACCGATCGTTGCCGAATACCAGTAAACCATTAGCAAATTATTCGTCTTCGGCAAACAGCATAATTTTGAGGGGAAGTAGGCAGTTATGGGTTTTCAACCTTAAACACAATTGATATTACTCAACGGTATATTTTTAAAATGACATATTTTTGAAATTGATTTCTACATGAATACGAGTCAAATAATCTGACTAGTAGCATCTAATGAATATCTTCTTGTAGAATTTTATCTCTATCAAAGTGCATATGCTGCTCATGTGCAGCTTTACGAAAATCCTTGATGAACATATATATGTACATTATGTCTCCCCATAACGGATTGATACATATTGTTTTCTCTTGGATAAGACGATATATTAATTCTATATAGAAACAAATTCTTTGTTTGTGAAACAAAAATGTCCCCGGTGGAAGCTTTGAGAATATAAGACCTGTTATTCTAACAGAAGATCATAATCATAAGTCAAAGTCACAAGGTCAAACGTTTCTTTTTATATTAATGGCAATGTTATTCCAAAATGAATTCATAGATTAAGTATAGAGACCAAATCTTTTACAATTCGAAAGTTATAACCAAGTTTAATAAGGTCAAATTTGAAGATCAAGGTCACAGTGTAAAAGGTCATGGTCTGAAAGGAATGGTCATAAGTAATCTACAATTCCTACCACTTATAATTGACCCTTCGGATTGCGGGAAAAAATGCAAAATTTCGTGACGTCACAATGCTTTTTCCTCGGACAAACAAGCTTCGAACCTCGGTCAAACATCATTATGTTTGACCGAGGTTATGTTTGAAACATCATTATGTTTGAAATTGTTTGAAACATCATTATGTTTGAAATTGCATTATGACGTCATGGAATTTCTCAAATTTTTCCCTCCTTCGGAAGGGTAAATTCAGGAGACATATTGCCTAATTTTAAACTAGGATGAATGCGTCTTGCATCACAACGTCATAGGTTCACACTGTTCTCATTGTAATGAAGCGCTTAGCGGAATGAGATGCGCCTTGGAGACCAAGATGGGATGAATGGTCTTGGCATAAGTAATATACAGCCCTGAATAAAAGCCCTATCACTTAGAGTTCAAGATATATAGCCTTGTTCAAATTTTAAGAAAGGTAGGTGCTAAACGTCTTCAAATTCAATAGCATCATTTATAAACGAATAAATTTGCAGCATGGACCAGACATGCACGTTTCGGATACTCAACCCTCGTCAGTGATCATCAATCTAAACAATGCTATATGGCCAAAGAGGGTGAAAACTATTATGTCAAATATGTACCGAAAAAGGTAGAAGATCATATTTGAAGGTCAAAGTTCATGGTCTAAAATGAATGGTCTTGTCATTAGTAATCTACTCGTGTTCATCCTCAAAGATAAGGTTGTCTATAAAACATGAAAAATTATTAGGATTCGTACGTTGACTAAATTCAATAAGCTGGTACATGTATTATGCGTGGTGATATGACCATCATTATCTTATTACATTGTTTAGATTGAGAATCACTGACGAGGATTAAGTAATCGAAACGTGCATGTCTGGTCCAGCAAATTGATTTGTTCTTAAATAAAAGGAGGGGATCTCCAACAACACCAGATTGTAGCACCCACAGCAAAACCCCAAAACGCCCAATGCAAAAACAAAAAGCATACAAGCACGGAAAAAGACGCATAAGGGACAAGGAACGTCAACACACAACACAAAAACATCAAACACAAAGGACTACACATAAACCAACGAGGCCAAATGGGCAACCAGTGCCGACTTAGGACGGTCATCTGCCACGGAAGTAGCAGAAGGTGTGGTTATCCTGGATTACGTGCGCACAACCCTCCCACTTTTCCGATTACCCAGAGGTCTCGAAGAACGTACAATTGCGGTGTAAAACAACCTCCTCACTGTCAGATGTCACATAAACAAGACCGCAAAACGCACTGGCCCAAGCAACACAGATGAATATGTAAATTGATATAAAAAGAGGGCGTACGTAATACAATCCGTGCTCTGCCGCCGCGAGCTCATGTATGTTATCACCCGAGGAGTCCGACTGACATTCAGAGAGGCCAGGTGGTCGGGGCCATGTCTTCTCTAAAGAGGTTTGGACAGGGCCCGTCATGGAGTCCCGTCGTCACAGTCAGTCAGAGTGCAAGTTTTAAGAATGCGCTTGTACAAGACTGTAGATTGATCAAGTACCAAGCCTAGTGTCCGTCTGGTGACATTATGATCATATTCACGGTATAAAAGGCGTTTGATGATTCTGACGCATTTTCGATAGTGATTTTGTCTATCTTTGATCCTTCTTTTCTTGTTAATAATGTCACCATAAAATGCAGGTTGTGAAATACCCAAAGTAATATACTCTGTTGCCTGTATTGGTCCGAATTTCAGAGGAAGTTGACAATAATTTTTTGTAAAATTTCCAGAAAGTCTTTACTAGTTTGTGGAAGCGAAAACCTTGTCCTAAAAGTTTCTTGGTAATTTGTAAATTTCTACTATGAAAATCGAAAACATCAGTACATGCTCTAGCATACCGGATGCGCTGTGAAATATAGATACCATAGGACGGTAATCTAGGAACATCACCGTCAAGCCAGGGGAAATTTACTATGTTAAATTCAAAATCATGTCTTTTGTCATACAAACTTGTATGGATCTCTCCGTTAACAATTTTGATATTTAGGTCCAAAAATGTTGTTTCTGTGTTTGAAACGTGTGCCTTGTTCAGAATCAATTCTTGTGGATAAATAACATTTTTATACTTTTCAGAAACAGGATTGTCGATAGTAAGAATATCATCCAGGTACATAGAAGTACCAATGAAGCATTTCACATCATCATTTTTTCTTTGCTTTTGAAGATTTTGGATAAATTCCTTTCCATACGTGTATAAGAATAAATCTGCAACAATAGGTGCACAATTAGTACCCATTGTAATCCCTACAACCTGCTTGTAGAGTTTCTCACCAAATCTTACATAAATATTGTCCAAAAGGAAGGACAAGGCGATACACAGGTCACCACATGTCCATGATTTGTATGATTTGTAATCTGTGGCGGAAAAGAAACCCTTCGATTCAGAAGAACAAATATAAGTTTTCCTCTCTCGATCAAAACACCATTTAATGAGTTTGCACAGTCGAGCATTTATTTTTTCGTGGTGTACATATTAGAAAAGTCGCATGAAGATATCTTATTTGCTTTAAAATTTCTTGATTTCATTTTGTCAATCACATCCCCTGAATTTTTGATAGACCAAAAGAAGTTTTGTGAGGTAAAATGGAGACGACAAAATAGAAGAGGAATTTTTAAGGCGAATTGTACAGGGGAAAATAGAGGAGAAATTTGCAAGGTGAAAGAAGAAAGAGAAGAGGAATTAGTAAGGTGAAATAAAGAGAACCCTGAAAGCGAACTCGAAAGAGAAATATTTCTCCTTTAATCCCCCTTCGATTCGCGTCCGTGTTCTGTTACGTTCCTCTTACGATTCCGCTGACGTTTCTCTTTCAAATTCCGCCTTCAGTTCGCCTTCAATGTTCGCCTCCAGCCTCGTTTTGGGCGGGGCTTAATGCGGTCTAAATTAGAACGCGAATGTAGGCATAAAATCTAAATATTACAATATCTTTAAACGTTTATTTACACTCTTTTCTTTTATCACGCTAATAGAATTATATGCTATGACAGTGGCGGATTTAGAGGGGGGGCCCAGGGGGCCCGGGCCCCCCCCCCCCTTTTTCACCCAAAGTTATTGATTCAGAATGCTCTTTTTATGCTAATCTCTTTACTTTTGGGGAAATTTTCGGCTCGCTTCGCTCGCCACGCTTAATTTTTCATTAGCTGTCTATTTTTTCGTCTTCACTTTGTCTTGAACTTTCTATGTCATCGTGTTTGAACAGATTCATATGTCATAAACATATACAAAATTCAAAATTAAATTAACACTTGAATAATTACCAAATGCTTCATTTTCATGGGCCGATCTAACCAGTTTAGACAGGTGGATAGTGGGGTTGCAATGCCCTAATCTTCCCAACCTTCCCCAATTGGTCAAACAAAAATAGAGGATGGAAAATGAGAGAGATATTGTAATCTTATGACAAAATGTAACCATCTATTCCAAAAATTTCCCGGCTCGCTCCGCTCGCCAATTTAGAATAATATATATACATGTATGTATATATACATGTATGGATGACTGAACCAAAAAAATTTCCTGCTCGCTACGCTCGCCGGTATACCTATAAACTTCAGTTAAACGTATCAAGAAACTCTATCTTCTAAATGCAACATGCAGTTGGAATGACCCCCCCCCCCCCAACTTATTAATTAAAATCACCAGTCTTGAGCTTTAGGTTTCGGAGGTCTTTTTGGAGGTCTTTTTTTTTTTTTGCTTGTCAGTTTTTCTTTGAACAATTTTCTTCGAGCTGAAACTTTGGGCCCCCCTTTTCTGAAATCTTAGATCCGCCACTGTATGATAACTGTTTTAATACGTCTAGATATATTTACATATAAAATCTATATATGTAAATTAATCATTTCAAAAAAGCTAAATTTATCATGTAAATTATGTCCGTACGAACAGGTTATAGAAGGTATTTAACAATTTTTTTTTTAAAATATGAGTCAAGGACCAAGTCATTTTAATTCATCTAGATGTCAGTTCTTATTATTGACCCCTTGCACTTTACATGTATATACCCCGTAATATCGATCGATTATGACAGGTGTCGTCTACCTGTGTGGAGTCAGTCATGCGCGCGTTCATGCATTTACGTCCAAAAGTGAGTTTCGGGAATGGTCAGATATGAAATGTTTACATAAATATTTCTAGAGTGATCGTGTGTTTTATATTCTTTTCAATAATAACTACAGGAAACACGTAAGTGAACCCCCCCTTGCGAATATTAATTATTTTTTTTATTTGTGTGTACGGGGTAAACTTTTATACTCGATGCTCCCTACCCCCTCTCCCATTACATTTCATACACATTTTTTGTGGGAGGTCCAATTCCGTGCACTTACTCGTCGAAAAAGAAGTTCTTACTTCACTGTTTTTCTTGAAGTTCCTTTTTTATTGAGTAGATTTTTCATCTTCATTTCGATTCTGTCTCGCTTTTTCCTTGTTCCTTCATCCATTTACGAAAATTCTTCTTTGCTTCCATATTTTGACTAAAATTTTCTCGCGGATTCTTACATAACGATCGCTACCATATCGGGAAGGAATCACGGCCGTCTTATCAAATATATGGAAGTAAACTGTACGTGAACAATTGATAACTTTTCTCGACAGACATGGACAAAAACTACATTCTTTCGATTTTAATAGGGCCCGCATTCTCGATACAACATGCTGCGCTTGATAGACGATCCTGGTATGTGAAGCCCTGGTCATGAGATGAAGTGGCCACATTGTTGATATAGTATGTTTTTTCATAAAAATATTAACATGTAATAGATCTAGAGACATTGTTTGAATGAAAGCGCGGATCTAGAGCGATAGTAGGAGGACTCCCCATCCTTTCAGAATTTGCCAAAATGCTTATACATAACATATATGATTATTTTTGTTTTGTACGTATACTTTTTTCTTTATAAACATGATGCTCGTCATGATCCCCCCCCCCCAAAAAAAATAATCATCTAATCACCCTCCTTGTATCATTGTTCTCTTTGTCTGTATTTCATTTCAGATGAAGAGACGACCAACAAGATGCGTCTAACAGTTTCAAACATTTATTGACGAACGACAACTAGTGCACAAACTATTCGACCCACAGACAATTCACATTAACAATACATACGTTATTGTCACACTCCTCTCCCCTAAAGAATTGTTGTCGATTTCGGCATGCCATGCAAAAGAATAGGTAGCATTAGAAAATGTAGACAATGATAGGGTTTCCTTTTTTAAAAGATATAAATGCGTCGGAATCAATGGGCTCGGTCCAATCTTGAGTTCAAGTACGAACTAGAAGCCACCATTTGTTTTTTTTTAAACTTTATCCGTCTCCAATACCCCCTCTCTCGGCCATTCTGACCTCGCATTTCATCCAAATAAAAAGTGTAAGCTCTTCCCGACAGATGAGGTTCTGGATCCGCCCCTGACTTTTTGACCATAACAATTCTTTTCCTTTTTTTTAAAGCTACGAGCTTTTCAATCGAAATGTATTACCATTTGATAAAATAGATTTTAATATGTCATTATGAAACAGGAAAAAAAAAACGATAAAATAAATAAAAGGTTAAGAAAAAATAAAATCTCTTTAAAAACCAATCGTAGTTACACATACAATCTGAGTACGTGAAAGGTAGCAGGTAGTTAACATATTTTTGAATTACATTATTTTGAAGATCAAGGTCACAGTGTAAAAGGTCATGGTCTGAAAGGAATGGTCATAAGTAATCTACATGTAAAATACTTAATTCCTACCACTTATAATTCAGGAGACATATTGCCTAATTTTAAACCAAGATGAAATGGTTATTTATGCGCCATGGGTCAATGAGATCAAACTTTCTCTTTAATGATTCTACTGCCTCAATGTTAAACGTCTTCAAATTCAATAGCATCATTTAAAACCTGATAAATTTACAGCATGGACCAGACAAATACTATTTCTGTTGTTCTTATTTGTGTAATTATAGCAGTCAATTTCAAAATGTTGAACTAAGTTCCAATCACCACACATTATTATGAAATCATATTCTAGGTTATTTAATTTTCTTTCTATTTCATGAAAGAAATCAGGCGAATCAGTATTTGATCCAATTAAATTTACTAATATAATTTTCGTTTTTTGTCGAATGTAAAGTTCTGAAATTAAGAGATTTCTATATTCATCCTTCCATAAATATTTTTGGGTATATTCATAATTGTTATTTTCAAGATTAATTATTCCTCTTGCGTCACTGCGCCCAGGACAATTTAGAATATTATAGCCCCACTGTGAATAAACATATTTACAGTCTGATTCGACAAAATGTGTATCTTGAAGACAAAAAACAGATGCACCCTTGCTTCTTAAATAAGAAAAAAACATCTTTTCTTTTATTAATATCTCTAAGCCCCCTACAATTCATAGAAATTATGCTAAAAATATCTTTCTTTACTCTATCACCCATATCTATTTCTTGATTCTATCACATCGGAAAAAAAAAACATTACAACACATTACCTTTAAAAAGGTGCAACACCTATTCTTACATGCATCTTTCTCCCTCTTTCATACATGCATAAAATATACACAGCAAACATACCTCTACTAAATTTCGTGACAGATCTTGACATCTTCTTCTACTCTCAAATAGTGCTCTTGACAGCGAATGTTTCATGGCCGCGGAGTAAGCAATACATTAGGCAAATAAGAATCACATATTCCTTAGTCCGAAGCCACGGGATTAATTTGTACACTATTCATAAATATTTACCCCTCTTCTTTCTTTCCAAAACAGCACCGGAAGATCAGAACTGAAAGTACTTTTCGGTAAAATACGTAGATTTCCGGTGTCCAGCATTTTGGCGGAAACAACCGAAATAAATGCTACCAAAATGGCGGGATATTCGAACGTAAAAAAAACTAGAATTTTCGTTTTCATTGTCAAATTGGCTGAATAACCCGAATAATCACCAATATACTTGGTTCAGAAGGAATCCTGTAAGAAAAGCAAGATTAGATTTTTTTCTCATTTCTAAAGAAATGCTGTCTATTGTCAATAATATTGCGATACATCCTGGATACAAAACTGATCACTCACTTATAAACCTAGACCTAAAAATATCCAAGCATGAACGTGCAAAAGGTTTCTGGAGGTTTAACAACGCATTATTGAAAGACAAAGTCTATGTAAATAAGGTAAAACAGATAATTTTAGAACCTAAAAAAGAATATTCCCCGTTAATTTTAATACCAGAAAAAATAAACGAAATTCCAAATGATCAGTTACAATTAACAATAGAAGATGATTTATTTTTGGAAACCCTGTTAATGAAAATCAGGCAAATGGTTATACCCTACTCTGCACATAAAAAAAGACAACAAACTAGTAGAAAAATAGATATAGAAAAAGAATTGAAACTCAATCAAGAGAGGTGTAACCAAACAGACAGTGAATACATTCGTAATAAAATATAGGAGTTAAACAAAGAACTAGAAGATATTAGAAAATGTGAAGTAGATGGGATGATAGTGCGGGCTAGACTTAGGTGGATAGAGAATGGGGAAAAACCCTCAAAATATTTCTGTGGACTTAAAAAAAAGGAACTATATTAATAAAACTGTATATAAATTGATAGACCAAGTAGGGAATGAAATAACAAATCAAAAGAATATACTTAATGAAATTAAAAGTTTTTTGAAAATCTTTACTCAAATAAAGATGAAAATTTAGATGATGTGGATTTGAATCAACTTTTACACGAATATCAAATTCCAAAACTTGATAACATTCAAAGAGAATCATTAGAATTTGAAATATCTAAAAAAGAAGTACTAGCAGTTTTAAAATGTTGCAAACCAAACAAGTCGCCCGGAATGGACGGCTTTGCTGGAGAGTTCCTGAAATTTTTCTGGTTGGACCTGGGGGACTTTCTGCTATGGTCATTAGATGTAGCTTTCAGAAAGGGGAACTACCGATATCACAGAGAAGAGGTATAATTTCCATACTTCCAAAAAATGACAAACCCAGAGAATTTCTTCGAAACTGGCGTCCTATTTCTTTATTAAATATAAGTTACAAGTTAATATCAGGTGTTATTACTAATAGAATAAAATCAGTGCTTAATTATTTAATTCATGATGATCAAAAGGGGTTCATGGAGGGAAGATATATCGGTGAAAATACAAGACTGCTTTATGATTTGATTAATTACACAGAACACTATAGAAAACCAGGTATAATATTGTTGCTAGATTTCGAAAAAGCTTTCGGCTCCGTATCATGGAAATTTGTTTTTAAAGTTTTGGACTACTTCAACTTTGGTGAAAACATAAAAAGATGGATATCAAATTTCTTTTACAATTTTCAACTTTGTGTGATACAAAATGGATTTTTTTTTTCAAATTTCTTCAATGTAGGTCGAGGTTGTCGACAAGGCGACCCAATCTCAGCTTATATTTTTTTATTATGTGCAGAAATTATGGGGATTATGGTTAGAAATAACAAGAATATAAAAGGTTTTACAATTAACAATAAGGAATTCAAACTTATGCAGTTGTTATGGGTCAGAATACCCCAAAACGCCAGCAAAAATCAGACAAAGACAGAATATAAATTTACAAGTTTAATTATGTACAAAATATATATATTTGAAATGTTTACAACTTACAATACAATGTCCGGATCAAAGTGTCCGTTACGGTCCACAAAGTCTATCGAATGTATGGTTTCCGGTAATCACAAACGTTCTCGAAAGATCGGTGTCCAAACGTTGTTAAATGGATTAAAGTCTCAACAAATAAAATGTCCCAGTATATCAGAATAGATGAATGAATCGTGTCTACCAATGTGTACGAATGCTCCTTAACACAGTTCCTCAGAGGTATTTATACTTAATAACAATGAATTTACCATAAGCTTCTAGAACAATGACTCATTACAAATGATTAACAATAGAGTAAATTCTAGAAATCACAGTCATGTGATGATAATGATGTAACAAAGAACATACTGGAATATTCTCTAATGAGATAAACATGACATAGTAAAATCAAGAAAGAATTATTATGAAATCATTAAATAACATGACTAAGTACATGTGTACCTACACATAAAGTAAAACTAAAATAATACATGACCCACAACACCTCCCCCCTTAAAAAAAGTTTGAATGTCAATGAAAACTTAGGTGGTAAATTCTTCAAAAATCACTCATGAAACTCTCGATAGTGCATCTGCAATCACATTGTCTTTGCCCTTGATATGGTTAATAATGATATTGTACTCTTGCAACAATAAACTCCACCTTGTAAGTCTTTGATTCTTGTTTGACATTTTGTGCAAAAATGTGAGAGGGTTGTGGTCAGTATACACAAGAATGGGATGTAAAGTAACATTCAAATAAACATCAAAATGTTGTAAAGCTAACAATAATGCAAGACACTCTTTTTCAATAGTAGAGTAATTCTTTTGACATTTTGTCAATTTCTTTGAAAAAAAACAAACAACTCTATCTACACCATCATCATTTTCTTAAAACAAAGCAGCCCCGATTCCTACGTCACTGGCATCAACAGTAAGCTTAAATTGCTTATCAAAATTTGGAGCTGACAGGACAGGACTTTTCATAAGAACACATTTGATTTCCTTAAAAGATTCGTCACAGTCATTGGTCCATGCAAAATTCACTCTCTTTTGTAACAGATTGGTAAGTGGACCAACAACTGACGAGAAATTTGGACAAAATTCTGACGAGAAATTTGGACAAAATTTTCTGTAAAATCCTGCCATTCCTAAAAATCTCATGATGTCTTTCTTATTGGTAGGAATCGGGAACTTTGAAATACCTTCCACCTTGGCCATGATAGGAGTAACAAAACCTTGACCTACTTTGTGACCCAAATATTCTACAGTCGCATGACAAAATTCACTTTTCGCAAGGTTCACTGTGAGGTTTGCTTTCGCAAGTATGTCGAAGAAGTTACGCATGATTCGGAGATGATCATCCCAGGTGTCGCTGTAGATGATAACGTCATCGATGTACGCCTCGCATCCTTCGAGATGATTTAGGAGCGAATGAATCATCCTCTGGAATGTAGCTGGGGCATTACTTTATATTGGTATAGCCCATCTGGAGTCGCAAATGCCGATATTTCTCTGGCTCTCTCGGTAAGCGGGACTTGCCAATAGCCTTTAAGCAAGTCAAATTTGCTGACAAATTTTGCACTGCCAATTTTATCGATACAGTCATCGATTCGTGGGATCGGATAAGAGTCAGTTTTGGTGACTGAATTGACTTTTCTAAAGTCCGTACACAATCGGTAAGTTCTGTCTGGCTTCGGAACAAGAATACATGGGGAACTCCAATCACTATTGCTGGGTTCAATAATGTCATTTTCAAGCATGTATTGAATTTCTTTCCGCATGTATTGAAGCTTTATCGGGTTTAACCGATAGGGATGCTGTTTGATAGGTGACGCATCACCCACAATGACGTCATGATGAGATGCATTCGTCTTTTTTGGAACGTCCGGAAAGATGGTCGTATATTCCCGCATTAATTGGTGCACTTCCTCTTTTTGATGCACGGTCAAATGTCCGAGTTTCACTTCCGGATTTGTCAGAATTTCCGAATTCTTCAAACGGACACTTTGAGCGAAGTCTTTTTCGACAGTCTCTTCATTACATTCAGGTTCAACACAATTTTCTAATGTATTTACATTGGCTAAAGTCGAAACTGGTTTTACAAAATTTCGGTCACTTCTATCAAAATACTCTTTCAACATGTTAACATGACACACTCTTTTTTCTTTTCGCCGACCTGGTGTCTTAACCACATAGTTAACATCACTAATTTTACTCTCAATCTCATAAGGACCGAAATATCTAGCTTGCAAAGGATGACCAGGGATAGGCAAAAATACAAGAACTTTATCGCCTGGTTTAAAAACTCTGTTTCTAGCATCTTTGTCATACCATGTTTTCATTTTCATTTGTGAGGTTTTGAGATTTTCTTGAGCCAATTTGCAAGCATTATATAATTTCTCTTTGAAATTAGACACGTAGTCTAAGAGATTCAAATCGCTAGTCTCAGTCAACCATTTTTCCTTTAATAACTTCAATGGCCCCCTGACCGTATGCCCAAAAACTAGCTCAAAGGGACTGAACCCCAGGGACTCCTGAACCGCTTCTCGTGCCGCAAACAACACGAGGTGAACCCCTTCATCCCAGTCTTTTTCATACTGGTGACAATATGTTTTCATCATAGTTTTAAGGGTTTGATAAAAGCGTTCAAGTGCCCCCTGGGACTCAGGATGGTACGCAGAAGACTTATACTGCCTGATACCTAGCTCATGCATAACCTGCTGAAACAATCCTGACATAAAATTCGAACCCAAATCTGACTGAATAGCCTTGGGAGCACCTACGAAACTGAAAAACTTTGTTAGGGCCTTAACTATGGTCTTTGCCTTAATATTCCTAAGAGGTATGACTTCAGGAAACCTAGTCGAAAAGAAAGGAGGGGATCTCCAACAACACCTAGTTGCAGCATCAACAGCAACCTCCCAAAACACCCACTGAAAAACACAAAAATGACACGCACAGAAAGAGACGCAGTAGTACAATGAACGTCAAATCACAGAAAAACATAAAACACAAATGACTACACATAAACCAACGAGACCGAAGTACACATAATTGTCAGTAAGTACTGATTCCCTGACCTAGTCCTAGGCAAAGGACCTACACAATCAACTAACACCCTACTAAAAGGTTCCTCAAAGGCTGGAATGGGTTGGAGGGGAGCAGGTGGTATAACTTGATTGGGTTTACCTACCATCTGACAACTATGACAAGACTTACAAAACTCAGACACATCTTTTCTCAACTTAGGCCAGTAAAAGTGACTTAAAATCCTATTATAAGTCTTATTGACACCTAAATGACCTGTCATGGGTGTGTCGTGAGCTAAACTCATGATGTCCCCGCGATACGCTACTGGAACCACTATCTGGTGAACGACCCGCCACACGTCATTAGGGGGTGCATCGGGTGGTCTCCATTTCCGCATAAGGATGCCATCTTGTATATAGAAGCACTCTCCGACTTTGTCCGCTTCTTCTCGGGGAAGGGCCCTCTTGCTTAGTCGGATGATCTCCGGATCTTTTGTTTGCTCGGAGAGGAGCTGCTCACGGCTTAAGGCATCTGTATCTCTGTCTAATGGCGGATGGGAATCATCACCAGGTACTGTGGGAGACTTGTCAACATGAAGTGGTACTGACGTCTCAGGTACGCTGTCATCAATAGTAGACATGAATGTGTCAGAAAGGTCTATATTTTTGGAGGGATGGTCCTCGTTAAGTGCAGAAGTACTCTCAGCCTCTTTCAGTCTGTTCCTGGCCATCGCCCTGGTAACAGCGCAGGCTGGATACAAGTCGTCGTCTTCATCATCGGACACGACATCGGACGTGATTTTCTCACAAACAATCGGATCGGCTACAACTTTGCCGCCAGCTAAATCGTTGCCAAGCAACAAGGAAACGCCTTGAACGGGAAGAGTAGGTCGAACACCTACGATAACAGGTCCAGTAATTAAGTCTGACTTCAAATAAATTTTATGAAGGGGAACATCAATGACGCCTAGCTCCACACCCTGTAATAAAACTGACCTACCAGTAAAAGTGTGCTCAGACAAAGGCAATGAACCATCTAATAATAAAGTCTGGGCAGCACCAGTATCTCTCAAAATCTGAACAGGCAACGCTTCGCTAGAATCACTGAATGAAACAAATCCCTGTGACAAAAAGGGCTTATAATGATCCTCCACAAAATAATCAGAACTGGACTAAGAACCCTGAATCTCAGGAGTGTCAGAACAAATCGAATCTAAGGCTTTCCTATCATTTCTAACAGACGCACAGGCCTGTGACTTAAGTTCTTTTTTCTTCTTAAGCTTCAAACACTCACCAATAACATGACCTTTTTTCTTACAATAATTGCATGTAGGAGGCGACCCCACCCCTGGGGATGCCTCAGAACGCTCGGGCCTAGGACCGGACGTAGAACCACCTTGAGATGGTGACTGGGAACTAATGGACGACTGAGACTCTTGTAAATTTTTCTTTGGAAAATCTGACGTTTTAGCACTATCGCTAGATTGAGTTTTTGACACAAAATTTTTCTTATGAGTGAGAGCATACGTATCAGACAAAACAGCGGCTTCTTCAAGAGTTTTAACATTTTTGTCTTCCAAATGAGTTCTTAAATCTTGATGTACACACTCTTTGAACTCTTCTATCAGAATGATCTGACGTAAATTGTC
Organism: Pinctada fucata; assembly: GCA_028142955.1. NCBI lineage: Eukaryota > Metazoa > Mollusca > Bivalvia > Pterioida > Pteriidae > Pinctada > Pinctada fucata. Next base: position 70,696,991 of record AP027103.1, read on the forward strand.
AAATGAATTGGGAATTTCCTTAGGTCGAAACCACTGATCAAATAAATCTTCTTTTTCTCGAGCGAATTCAACATATGTTTGATTTTCAAACTTTTTGTACTTTCTAAACTTTTGTCTGTACGCCTCAGGTACTAACTGATATGCTCTCAAAATCGTGTCCTTGACCTTGTCATAGTCTGAACTCTCAGCAATACTGAGCGCCGAGTACACTTCAGCCGCTTTGCCAATAAGTACGCTTTGTAATAAAGTTGGCCAAAAATCGCGTGGCCACTTCAGATTGTCCGCGATTTTCTCAAAATGTGGAAAATATTTGTCCACGGACTTTTCTTGAAATTTTGGTACTAATCTGATGTTTTTGGCGGCGTCGAATTCAGACTTGACAGGCGAAGGAACAGGATTTTCCTTAGCGCTTTTCTCTAATTTTAACTTTTCTAACTCAAACTGGAGTTCTTTCTCGTGCATACGTTCCTGTTTCTCTCTTTCTTCTTTTTCTCTTTCAAATTGTAAATGTCTTTCTTTTTCTTCTTTTTTAATTTGAAATTGTCTTTCTTTTTCTTCTTTTTCAAACTGTAATTGTATTTTCATTTTCTCTAATTCAAACTCATATTTTGACATTTTGGTTTCGCTTGAAACAGGTTCAACAGGAAAATCGTATGACGAAAAGATTTCCATAGCTAAAAGCTCTTTAGCCACAATATTTCTAATTTCTTGTTTTCTCATAGAAGATTTTACATCTAACTTCAAGTGAAGACCTAAACCAATCAAATCATCTTTCTTCAATGATTCGAACTCTTGTACAGTCGGCGATTTCAAAAATTCAGTGACCGAAAATACCATGATTGATTTCTGCTGGCAAAAGTTTTGAGAATTTTCCTTTTTTTCAAAAAACGAACTTTACGTAAAGTGCAAATATGCAGAGATTACTATCCCGGACGAGCCCCCAATTCTGTTATGGGTCAGAATACCCCAAAACGCCAGCAAAAATCAGACAAAGACAGAATATAAATTTACAAGTTTAATTATGTACAAAATATATATATTTGAAATGTTTACAACTTACAATACAATGTCCGGATCAAAGTGTCCGTTACGGTCCACAAAGTCTATCGAATGTATGGTTTCCGGTAATCACAAACGTTCTCGAAAGATCGGTGTCCAAACGTTGTTAAATGGATTAAAGTCTCAACAAATAAAGTGTCCCAGTATATCAGAATAGATGAATGAATCGTGTCTACGAATGTGTACGAATGCCCCTTAACACAGTTCCTCAGAGGTATTTATACTTAATAACAATGAATTTACCAGAAGCTTCTAGAACAATGACTCATTACAAATGATTAACAATAGAGTAAATTCTAGAAATCACAGTCATGTGATGATAATGATGTAACAAAGAACATACTGGAATATTCTCTAATGAGATAAACATGACAAAGTAAAATCTAGAAAGAATTATTATGAAATCATTAAATAACATGACTAAGTACATGTGTACCTACACATAAAGTAAAACTAAAATAATACATGACCCACAACACAGTATGCCGATGATACAGCTCTAATACTTGATGGAAATGAAAATTCACTTAAAGCTGCGTTGTCATTGGTTGAGTTGTATGCTAAATTTTCAGGCCTTAAACCAAATTATGAGAAAACTTTGTGCGTAAGAATTGGAACTTTGGCATATTCCAATAAAAAATTCTGTCTTTAATATAATCTAAAATGGATAAGAGAACCTTTCACTTTTTTAGGAATAAATTTTAGTGTGAATTTGAATGGAATAGTAGATTTGAATTATAAAAAGAAGATAATTGATATTGAAGGAATCCTAGGTTTCTGGCGTAGAAGGTCTATCTCCACTCTTGGGAAAATAACAGTTGTGAAAACTCTTTTACTACCAAAATTGACGCATCTTTTCATAAGTATACCTAATCCTAGTAGTATGATGATGAAGCAACTTGAAAAATTATTTTACAATTATATTTGGAATGATGGTAATGATAAAGTTTCAAGAAAAAATATTGTTCAAGACTATGCAGATGGGGGATTGAGAATGATTAATATGCATATCTTTATGAAAGATTTGAAAATTACATGGTTCAGATGAATGCTTCATCAAAATAATGTTTGGACTCAGCTTCTAGATGCTCAAATTAATAATTTTTCATCAGATTGGATTTTTTACGGAAAAGAGTTTTTGAGAAAAATTAGTTGTAACATCTCAAACCAATTCTGGAAAGAAACAATTTTGTCTTTGTATGAGTTTAGAACCATAGTTGAAAACAATACTGAATTCAATTTTTTATTTAGACCACTGTGGTATAACAATGACATAAGGATAGATAACTCCTACATTTTTTATAAAAGTTGGAATGAAAATAATAATAGATATATATATATGATTTATTTGATGTTGAAGGAAATACACTCAGCTATGATACTTTTTGTGAGCGATTCAATTTTTATCCACCTTTTACTCAATTTTTGGGAGTAAAATTGTCTATTGAAAAACTGAAAAGATGTGAAATTCTTAATTTTGAACACTTTAGGATAAATCAACCATATATTCCAGACTTCATAAAAATTCTATTGAAAAGTAAGAAAGGATCAAGGGAAATTTATGATATTCTAATTAAAGAGTTATATACAAAAAGTGAAAAAAATGGGAATCTGAGTTTAATGAAGAAATTGTTGATAAAAGGTGGAAAAAGATAAATAAATTAATATTTATGTCAACAAAAGATTCTAGTCTAAGATGGCTGCAATACCGCATTTTACATAGAATCATAGAAACCAATTCATACCTTCATAAAATAGGTATTTCTGATACAAATACTTGTAGTTTCTGTAATAGTAGTGTAGAAACAATCAGTCACATTTTTTTCCAATGTAATTTTACAAACTTGATATGGAATGAATGCGTTGAAGAAACGATCAACCGAAATTGATCGAACTTGGCTATATATCCTTTTGTGCAAGTCGAACATTTTGACGTTCTTCGTGCAATTACGCAACGTCATCGTTATTGTTCTATTTCGCGGGAAAAGTTACGCAGAGACGCTGAATATGATTTGCACGAACAATAGGCAGATTTCCCTTTAATATGGTCATGCAAGATTTTGTTCATTATACACTATTTCCATAAAAAGTGGGTCGTAGTCTGAATTCCGAGAAACCAGACATGTATATTTTGTTAGGAAGAAATAATACAGTTCTTGTAAGATTTGTACTGAAAGAGCATCGTATTAGGATCTTTCGCAAGGTCCCGCAAAATCTTTTTACTGCCTGAATTCAATCTGTTTTTCTCTTTTTTATTATCTATTGAATTATCCGCTATTTTGTAAAACGTCCATTCATTCTCTAATATATCTTCATATCGTATCAAATTATTCAATGCACACCAGCTTTCATTTTCTCATGTTTGCATTTTCTAGTGTATGTATTTGTTTTCTTTATTCTTTTATTTTCGAACCAATTTACAAATGAATAAGATGGTACTGTAACCTAATCAAGGCCGATGTAGGTCGCCGTCTTTTGATCTCTCATTTTCTGTTCACTAATAAAATTTTGCTTTAAATTCTTCATCTCGGTGAAAAAAACATCACTCGATAAGTTTCTAGTTTCAATAATTCATAGGTTTAGAACGATTGCATCTCAAGCAATTGTTTAAAACAGTGATCGTCGGTCTTTTGCACTTTGACTGTCGTCAGCCATTCGAAATTTCAAACGCGGGATGCTGTACACAAAAACAGTTACGATGGGATTGTAATTTGAAAAAAATAGATTGGAGATTTTGTTTCTCTAGTGATTACACCAGTACATCATCGAAACTGTAAAACAATTTTCATTCATTCTGATATCGTATTGATATCCAGGAAATACTATTCACATTTTTTTCTTTTGCATTTTTATCATTCAAAAGTCGATCTTAGCAACAATGAATGGTTTTGATGACAGTTGTTCCGTCTCATTCGGTACTTTATCGTGTTCATTGGGGTATGAACGTGTATTTTTGGACCAATCAAAATGCGTAGATTCGTGTAAACAAACATATTTGTAAATTATAATCAAATATAAACTATGAGCAGAATGTGCCTCTGGTAAATACAACTGTTTCTAATCCAATTTGACTTATTTCTTACCAAAAACAAACCTACTGTACGTATAAACAAACGATTATCTTCATTCTGTCAAAGCCGATAAAATGATTCGATCAATATTGTCAAAGCCGATAAAATGATTCCATCAATATGGCAGGCCTATTTCTCAATATATCAATTTTGCAACCCAAAAATGACAGGACTTGATTTCATTTTATGATTCTCAAGTTGGCCAAATCGGGAATTTGATATCGCGATCTATCCGAAACGATGTTGACAAATACACAGCTCCCATGATTTCCGAATGTATCGTCTCAAATGTTCACCTAAAAAAAAATGACAGAAGTAGAATTTCGTTAACTTATCAATTGCAAAGATGTGGATTTATCAATACAGATTGTTGAAGAGTTTTTCCTATATGTGGACAAATTTGATTGGTGTCATGAAATCGTGGGGATCTCGATGTATTACTTGCTCCCCATAGACTCTTACAGTAAGAATATGAAGCCTACGTCTTCCAATATGGCAGCTATGCAAATTAGGAAATTGAGCGCTATTTTGCCATATGAAATGCTAAACAACTTGGAAGGAAAGGAGGAGATTTAACTCCTCCTCCCGCTCTCCTTAAAATGGGTTTTTATAATAAATCAGTAGTTATATTTTATGCTGGTTCTCTTCCTCGAATTCATGGATTGATCCCCTTTCTAATTTGGTTACGAGTTTGAATCCTCCTTTATTTCCATTCTGAAACGTTTCGACGCACGGATCGCTTTTCACATGCACAGTAGGGTCGCGCTCACCACTGACAGGCAAAATCTATGGATTTAAAAAAAAGATATCGAGCCATTCTAAAATGAAACGAAAGAAATTGTTATTTAGACTTCCATTCGAAAAAATTAACATCTGTATCATTGGCTGAGTTAGAAGGGGTGTGAGGAGAGCAGCATCCTCCCCTTCTAATAGCTGAGAAATTAAAGGTATTGATTACTTGGGATCAAACTTCTATGTATATACTTCATTTCTAGAAAGTCTTGGGTGGTATTTCAGAAAATTTTCGCTGAATCGCTTCTTGAATTTCAGTTTAGATTGATTTGCATATACTTTTTATCTACAGATTCAAAGCTATGCGCGTTAAAAGCTGTCCATTTTATGCCCAGCAGCCAGAATTGTGAACTATACTTTTTCAACTTCGCTTTTTTACGTTTTTTTTCTGATATATCACTAAATCGAACAATGGGGACTGAAGTGTGGTTCGTAACACCTAAAAAGTAATCTGAAAATTTTCGCTGTCTCGAATTGCTCGCCAGATTATATCAGTCGGGGGGAAGGGAAGGGGGTGTTCTCTGTTCGATGTAACCTGGTCTCACTCCCATATCGGGAGTTCGCTTCTTTTCATGTGGTGGAGGTTTTTGTTCGTTTGCTTTGGTTCTTGTTTTATCCTGAATTTGTATGCCTTCGGTTTCTGATTTTCTGAATTATCGATTTTGTGCTGTATACAGGGATATGATCATTATCCATATTTGTCATGTAATGTAATGCTTATCAGTCAGAAACTCATCGGCCTGTACAAACATAGTCTTGCATAACCTCAGACAATGGATGCATTTTAAAATATTGTTTTCATTTTTTGCATGAACATCGACGGCGGATGCGGCTAGCCAACAGGGAATGCTTACTCCTCTCGGGCACCTGATCCCACTTCTAGCTTGTTAGGGGTCCGTCTATGCTCAATTTTGTACTCTATTGTGAGTGTTATTTAGATTATCGTCAGGATCTTCTTTAACTCAGTTGCATTAATACGATTATCATTTTATCCGTTTCCATAAGTATGACAAAGTTTCGCATGTTTTTAAGATATGAATTAAAATAAATATCGAATACTTCCAATTTTCCTTTTTTTGTACGCATTGCGTAAATTTATGGCGCGCGCCCGAAAAACTAAAAAGACGGATTTACCATTAAGATTGCGAATGTACCATTTCCAGCGTTAGGGGATCAGAAAAAAACGCGATATTGTTGAAATAGAAAGTAGGATTTAGGGTGATTCTCGCAAACAATTTTCGTCGAATTTCTGTCATAAAAAAATCTTGAAATTTCTAAAACTTGGGTCCTGTATCATCATATCCCACCAATACTGCTACGGTTTTCGGTACATTTTTGCACATTATTTTGAAGACGTTTTTGAAGACGTTTAACATTTGTACTACTTGGCGAGTGTCACTGCTGGTGGACCAGGAGTCCCTGAGGGCACTTGTAGCGAAGTTCGATCAACTTCGGTTTATCGTCTGTCTCTTCAACGCATTCTAAAATTTCTGTTACCAAATTTCTTGAAATTTCTAAGACGTGGGTCCTGTAGCGTCATATCCCACCCATCCTGCTACGTCTTTCGGAACATTTTTGAAACATAATAATTTTCACACTTTTTGGCCATATTACATTGTTCAGATTGAGGATCGCTGACGAGGGTTAAGTACCTGAAACGTGCATGTCTGGTCCATGCTGCAAATTTATCTGCTTTCAAATGATATAATTAAATTTGAAGACGTAAACATTTCTACTACTTGGTGAGTGTCACTACTGGTGGACCAGGAGTCCCCGAGGGAACATGTAGCCAAGTTCGATCAACTTCGGTTGATATTCTGTCTCTTCAACGCACTCTAAAATTCACCAAATTTCTTGAAATTTCTAAAACATGGGTCCTGTAGCATCATATCCCACCCATCCTGCTACGTCTTTCGGTACATTCTGGAAACATAATAATTTTCACACTTTTTGGCTATATTACATTGTTAAGATTGAGGATCACTGACGAGGGTTAAGTTCCCGAAACGTGCATGTCTGGTCCATGCTGCAAATTTATCTGCTTTTAAATGATGCTATTGAATTTGAAGACGTTTAACATTTGAACCACTTGGTGAGTGTCACTGAAGGTGGACCAGGAGTCCCCAAGGGCACATGTAGCCAAGTTCGATCAACTTCGGTTAATCGTCTGTTTCTTCAACGCATTCGAAAATTTCTGTTATAAAAAAATCTTGAAATTTCTAAAACATGGGTCCTGTAGCATCATATCCCACCCATCCTGCTACGTTTTTCGGTACATTTTTGTAAATTATTTTCACACTCTTTGGTAATATTACATTATATTGTTGAGAGCAAAAGAAATTAAATCATATTTCAAAGAAAATTATATGATTAAACATTCAATTCTGAACAGACGGTTTTCCTGGATCTAAAAACAATTAATCACTGCACTATATTTTGTAAGTGTGAGGGTTTCGCAGTGATATGTCTGCCAAAACTAGTTATGGCAGCCGCCATGATCGATTCAAACAGCGAACGATCGTCTCTCTATATCTTTGGAATAAGGACCAGTTTGAGCAAATTCTAAATGCACTGTTAATTTTTGAGTAAATAGAAAAGAAATGGTACCCTTGAAATGATAAGCAAACATCAACAAATCGTATTTTTAGCAACGAGTTCATAAGTGTTTGAGGGAACCCACAGTTCTAAAAGAAGTGTTATAAATAGACTTTCGTGAAAAAATTATGTTGATCGATGTATCAACAATATTTCTTAGCCAATCAGAATCTTCATTTCTTGAAAATGACAATGGAAATCAAATGATTGTCTGTTCCATGCTGCAAATTGCATTTGAATTAATCTGTTCTTAAATGATGTTATTGAAAACGTTTAACATTCATCCATGCAAGCCTGCATGTAGTATATTTCAATGTCTGCATGTAGTATATTTCAATGTTTGATCATCATAACAATTTACAAGTTCTCAATTCATAGTTACTTTCTTTCATTTTATCTGAATCATTTATTAAGCTTGAAGATTTTGGATTTAATCTTGTGGCAACAAACGTTTTGATTTTGAGGCCTGCCGTATATATACTAGTTTTAGAAATTTGAATACGATCGACCGCCAACTGTATTGTTTACGTCGGCATTAAATAAACATCTTTAATAATCAACATTTAAAAATAAAGACTGAACTATTCATCGTTCAATATGAATAAAGAGGAAAAAAATAAAAGATTATGTTGAATCGAATTGATAGCCAGTCGACCAGCAGCGAATAGACAGCAGCCTATTATTACTATTATTTATAGCATTAAAAGTATATAACCGATTGAAAATGAATAAATCTATGATACTGGAAATATCGACAATCATTTTTTTCTTTATCATTTCTTTATCACCATATGCCTGTACATTATGTTAGTATGAAGCCTGTCACTCTAATGACATCAAATGTCGTGATGTCACACGATGCAGTCGAAATAGATTGAGTACTATTGTAAATAACTCAAGAACGATACAACTTAAAAAGACGGGGGTTTCGGGATCTTTTATTATGCATAGAGATGGTTATTAGTGAGTGTACATATTTTCTTCACTGCAGCTACTCTTTAAAATTATCCCGTTTTCCCGTTGTAATGTAAGGGAATTTATTTACCTTCGTGTTTTGATAAATGCATCGATTTAGTTTAATATTATATTTCTCTTTCTACAGCGTGCAAATTCCCCACATAAAATAATAATTTACCATAAATATTGTGGGAAAAAGGCCATATGGTTACAGAATGCGTTTTAGTATTTTCCCTGAATAAATTGCAAAGGAAGATCAAATGTCAAGGACAAGATCAAAATTCAAATATTTTTTGATACAAAATGTGTCTTCTCAAGATACATAAATATACAAAACATCTCTTCTTAATTTGTTTTACCTTTTTATTAAAGCGGGACGGAAGAACAGACGGACGAACCAATCGCTACATGCCTCCTTGGTCAAGTGACCGGGGAATAGAAAAAAATAATATTATTGTCATGACAAACAATTTCATTTCAAATTTTAAAGACTATCAAACTAGTTGAAAATAATTTATTGCTGAATTCAGCAAATGAGATCATGGTTACTCGCGTACAATGTATTTTTTAACTTCCTTTTTACCTGATGACGTCTATTACTCATACATTTGTATAACTGAACAAATATTCGTTCGTGACTTGAAGTTCAACTTGAAGTACAGAATAAACCATAAAAATTATAAGAAAGGTAGTCCTCTTTTATATCTGACTGATTATAAAGTATTCGATATAAATTGGGACGTATATATTGAACAACAAATGCATCCCTGATATATTTAGACAGTATCGCGGCTATGAAAATGTATATTAGGGAATTAAAAATACCAATCGCTACTTGCCTCCTTGGTCAAGTCACCGGGGCATAAAAAAACAATTAATATTATGGTCATGACAAACAATTTTATTTCAAATTTTAAAGTCTATCAAGCTAGTTGAAAATAATTGTTTGCTGAATTCAGCAAATGAGATCATGGTTACTCGCGTACAATGTATGTTTAACCTCCACTTTACCTGGTGACATCTAATACTCATATAACTGAACAAATATTCGTTTGTGACTTGAAGTTCAACTTCAAGTACAGAATAAGCCATAAAAATGATAAGAAAGGTAGTCCTCTTTTATATCTGACTGATTATAAAGTATTCGACATAAATTGGGACGCAAATATTGAACAAAAAATGCATCCCTGATATATTTAGTCGGTATCGCGGTTATGAAAACGTATATTAGGGAATAAGAAATACCAATCATCTGCATTAGTATTCATTGTGATAATTTCAAACACGACTTCCATTTAACCATTCCATTTTTCGTTTATATTCTAGACATTAGAATTTGTGCTGACAACAAAATTTCAAAAATGTAAAGATACATCAAGCAATATTCACGTGAGCAGTATTATCCAGAAAAACAAAAACACAAAATAATCCACAATTCAGTTTTTAAGTGGAATAAATACATGTATAAAGATAACCAAAAACTTAAAAGCAACCAGGAAGAAAATTATGCAATATTTTGAATTCAAACGTATGGACAAAATAAAGTGAATATAATGATACACGGTTATGAATATCATAATATGCAATCAAATCTTTAGTGTGGGTTTAAATTCGGAACAGTATATTGAACTCTAATCGGTAATGTTTGGCTATTCTAAGGAGTTTTATAGCAAAAACGTCTGGAAATACTATTGGACCCACTCACTCTTTGTGAAAAAGATATAATTATGAAATCTTAAAATTAAACTTGAATTGGATATTTCTTTGAATAAGTACCGCTGATGAGGATTTTCTAAAAAAAACACGAGTCTGGTGTATTAAAATTGGTTTGAAATTTTTAAAGAAGGTAGAGATTTGGGCACTTCCGTATTATTCATTTAAAACTTTCTCCAATATGAATCATTTATTTTGAAAGTACCTCTTATGAGGATTCATCATCCAAAACATTCGTGTAAGGCACCCCTTATTTAGATACTTTTGTATAAAGGGCTACTGTCTGTCAGTAGTTTTTTTAATAGAATATAAATTGAAATACTGAATTTGACATATTTCATTTTATTTCAGTCCCTGAAGTTATATGATTAATTGAGAATAGTAACAAATTTTGCTTTTCCGCAGAATATCCATTCTGGGATTCGAATACGAGACCGTAGAGATGAGAATATTTCTATATTTACACTTGCTTGATTAATATTTGGATATTCCGAGATGCTTAACTCTCTATTTGTTATTTTTCCATTGTACAACTTGTATACAACTCCTTGCCATGGTTTTATTGATCTTAAAAGACAGTAAGATATTTATTATCAGTTTACAAATACATTGTAATGCTCTGAATTCCCGTCCCCACTTACTTTAAATTAAGTAACAAGACATGACGACACAATCTTAAGGTGAATCATTCAACCTGAATCATGAAATGCTACAGCATGTATAACTGTAATAACCATGAAAGAAATCTAAGCTCGATTTGAAATAAATTACTTTACTTTATGAAAAAAAAACTAAACATTAGTGTATGATCTGTTTTTATGTTTCCGTGTTTTGTCATACGCCCTGTTAAATTCACTTTTGAGATGACCTTTCAACTAAATTAACCTTGTGATTTTGAACTTGTACCGTGGTCAACCTTTTATAGAGTAAATTGGATTAAATCTTAAGAATTGTTAAGTGATAGAGTTGTGACATTACATGTGTGCATGTATAATGACAATATCATTATGAATGTAAACGTCTTCAAATTGAATAGCATCATTTAAGAACAGATAAATTGGCAACGTGGACCAGACATGCACGTTTCGGGTTACTTAACCCTCATCAGTGATCCTTAATCTAAACAATGTAATATGCCAAAAAGTATGAAAGTTACTATGTCGAAAAAGTATGCCGAAAGACGTAGCAGGATAGGTGGGATATGATGTTATTGGACCCACTTTTTAGAAATTTCAAGAAATTTTGATACCAGAAATTTAGAATGCGTTGAAGAAACGATCAACCGAAATTGATCGACCTTGGCTACATGTGCCCTCGGGGACTCCTGGTCCACCAGCAGTGACACTCACCAAGTGGTGTAAATGTAAACGTCTTCGAAGATAGATATATGTTTTACATTATGACCATGAAATTTTGCCTTCTTTTGAGGAAAAAGCCTTCATTTCAATAGTAAGTGATATATTTGTCATATTTCGCATTCATACTGTGTAAAACTTTAGGTAACATTTAGAATATAGGTCTCAACCATCATTTATTATTAGACATACATGTGCATATGATGCAATGACGTTATCAATATAGAGCATATAAAAACTGACATATTTTGGTCATTTTTCCACCAATGAGAGAGGCTCTTCTTTGGGTTATACTCACATATCAATACCCGTTTGTGTGGGTACTATTCTCTCATAGTGTTGCTTTTGGAAGGAATAGTGCGCGAGCGTTAGAGAGGGCACTATTTACCTTCCAAAAGCAACACTATGAGAGAATAGTACCCACACAAACGGGCATTAATGGGTTTAGTGCATCAGATGACTGTAGAATCAATTAATTAATCAATTGCAATTTACTCGAGATATCAAAGAAAAGTGTTCTTTATTTTCCCCTACTTCGCTTATTTCTATTTACATTCATGCATTGTTCATGACGTCATAATTCTTCCTAAGGTACGTAACTCTGTTAGGCAAAAAGCAATAGTGCCGTGCACTATTCTCTCATAGCCCCCGCGTGCTTAACCAATGAAATTCCGAGGATTTATCATGTGATGCACTAATTGGATATATCATCGAAATTAAGGGAGGTTAACATATTACATGTAACACCATCCCTCCAATGCTTTTTGAACACAGATTTTATTTTGATATGTTACTGAATCGACCCTACAAGAAATTTGGAGCCGCGTACTCTTTGATAAGTAAATGTACAAATCTAAATTCTAAAATTAAAACAAGAGATTAATTTGGGCGGCTTATAACAAGAGCCCTAGGGGGCACAACGCTCACCTGATACCCATGCAAACTCTCAATCTATGAATATTGCATTATGATAGTGTCAGTGCCAGAATTTGGACCCATATCCTTTGTACTATGTATACATAAACCATTTTAACATTCAAAAATGTTAAATTTAGGCATGAAATATATATCACAGCAATAAGAGACCGAAATATATCAAATACACGTTGAAAGAGTGTGCAAAACAGAAAAAGATTATGAAAACGGAAAACAATTTTTTTATCAAGAATGAGATTAAAGGTATTCAGATGATTTAACAGTGCATAAAAAGGTGACAAAATTTTTTTTAAATGAAGGGAGAGGAAAAAACATTTTGGGGTGCCGGTGCCGGGACTTGAACTCAAAACCCTTTGGTCTATGTCTACGGCAAACATATCTATTCATATTTTAGAAAATCCATACCAATTCCACGAAAGAAGATTATAGCATGTTCTGAATATCAAATCAGATAGTAACTTAATGAGTTTGAAGACGTTGAATATTTGTACCACTTGGTGATCGAGTGTCACTGCTGGTGGACCAAGAGTGCCCGAGGGCACATGTAGCCAAGTTCGATCAATTTCGGTTGGTCGTTTCTTCAAAAGCATTTGAAAATTTCTGTTTACAAAATCTTTTCAAATTTCTAAAACCTGGGTCCTGTAGCATCATATCCCAGCCATTTTGCTATGTCTTTCGATATTTAGGACATAATTTTCACAGATTTTGGTCATATTACATTGTTAAGATTGAGGATCACTGACGAGGGTTTATTACCCGAAAAGTGCATGTCTGGTCCTTGCTGTAAATTGATCTGCATGCTCTAAAATGATGCTAATGAATTTGAAGACGTTAAATATTTGTACCACTTGGTGAGTGTCACTGCTGTTGGACTAAGAGTCCCCGACGGCACATGTAGCAAATTTCGATCAATTTTGGTTGATCGTTTCTTCAAACGCATTTGAAAATTAATGTTTACAAAATCTTTTCAAATTTCTAAAACCTGGGTCCTGTAACATCATATCCCAGCCATTTTACTATTTCTTTCGGTTTATTTATGACATAATTTTCACACATTTTTGTCATATTGCATTGTTAAGATTGAGGATCACTGACGAGGGTTTTTTATCCGAAACGTGCATGTCTGGCCCTTGCTGTAAATTTAAATGCCCTAAAATGATGCCAATGAATTTGAAGACGTTAAATATTTATACCACTTGGTGAGTGTCACTGCCGTTGGACCAAGTTAGTACAATGTCGAAAATATTTTTCGTCAAATTTCTGATAAAAAAAATCTTGAAATTTATAAAACGTGGGTCCTGTAGCATCATATCCGATCCATCCTGCTACGTTTTCGGTACATTTTTGCACATTATTTTCACACTCTTTGGCCATATCATATTGTTTAGATTGAGGATCACTGACGTGCATGTCTGGTCGATGCTGCAAATTGCATGTGAATTGATCTGTTCTTAAATGATGCTATTTAATTTGAAGACGTTTTATATTCATCCATGCAAGCCTGCATGTAGTATATTTCAATGTCTGATCATCATAACAATTTATATGTTTTCAATTCATAATTATTCTCATTCATTTCATCTGAATTATGAATTTAGCTTGAAGATTTTGGATTTAAGCTTGTGGTAACAAAAATTTTGATTTCGAAGCCTGTTGCATATATACTATAATATAAAAATTTGAATACAATCGACCGCTGACAATATTGAACCGCCAACTGTATTGCTTACGTCGGCATCAAATGAACATCTTCAATAATCAACATTTAAAAAAATAAAGACTGAACTATTCATCGTTTATCATGAATAAAGAGGAAAAAATTAAAAGAGTATGTTGAATCGAATTAATAGCCAGTCGGCCAGCAGCGAATACACAGCGGCCTATTATTACTATTATTTATAGCATTAAAAATATATTACCCGATTAAAAATAAATAAATCTATGGCACCAGAAATATCGGCAATCATTTCATTAATATTTTCTTTGTCGTTTCTTTTATCACTATAAGCCTTTATATTATGTTTGCTTAGTATGAAACCTGTCACTCTAGTGATATCAAATGTCGTGACGTCACACGATGCGGTCTTTGACAGGTGAAGAAGTAGACTGAGAACTATTGTGAATAACTCCAGAACGATGCAACTTAGAAAGATGGGGTTTCCGGGATCTTTTATTATAAATAGAGATGGTTATTAGTGAGTGTTATATTTTCTTCACTACAGCTACTCTTTATAATTATCCCGTTTTCCCGTTTTCATGTAATGGAATTAATTTACCTTCGTGTTCTGATAAATGCATCGATTTAGTTTAATGTTATATTTCTCTTTCTACAATGTTCTAATTCCCCAACATAAAATGATAATGACTATTGTGACCATATGGTTACATTTGAAGAACGGTCAAATGTCAAGGACAAGATCAAAATTCAAATATTTTTTTTATAAAAGATGTGTCTTCTCAAGATGCATACATATGTAAAACATCTCTTCTTAATTTGTTTTACCTTATTATTATAGCGGGACGGAATAACAGACGGACGGACGGACGAACCAATCGCTACTTGCCTCCTTGGTCAAGTCACCGGGGCATAAAAAAAAATAATATTATGGTCATGACAAACAATTTGATTTCAAATTTTAAAGTCTATCAAGCTAGTTGAAAATAATTGTTTGCTGAATTCAGCAAATGAGATCATGGTTACTCGCGTACAATGTATGTTTAACCTCCACTTTACCTGGTGACATCTAATACTCATATAACTGAATAAATATTCGTTTGTGACTTGAAGTTCAACTTGAAGTACAGAATAAGCCATAAAAATGTTAAGAAAGGTAGTCCTCTTTTATATCTGACTGATTATAAAGTATTCGACATAAATTAGGACGCAAATATTGAACAAAAAAATGCATCCCTGATATATTTAGTCGGTATCGCGGTTATGAAAACGTATATTAGGGAATAAGAAATACCAATCATCTGCATTAGTATTCTTTATGATAATTTCAAAAGCGACGTATTCTAGACATAAGAATTAGTGCTGACAACAAAATTAAAATGTAAAGAATTATCAAGAAATACTCACGTGAGCAGTATAATCCAGAAAAACAAAAACACAAAATAATCCACAATTCAGTTTTTAAGTGGAATAAAAACATGTTCATATGTAGATAGACAACCAAACACTCAATCAACCAGGAAGAAAATTATGTAATATTTTGTATTCAAAAGTATGGACAAAGAAGAGTTAATACAATGATACACTGTTAAGCCAAACCAATTTTAAATATTATAATATGCAATAAAATCTTTAGTGTGGGTTTAAATTCGGAACAGTATACTGAACTCTAATCGGTAATGATTGGCTGTTATAAGGAGTTTTATAGCAAAAAAAATTTGAACGTCTGGAAATACCTTTGGCTTTTGTCGATACAATTGTCAGTATTGAAATATATGTTCTATAGTACCAATTTTATTTTACTAGACACGTGTTTCGGATATTTTAATCCTCGTCAGTAGTACTTCATGTTAACCAGTTAAAATAAAGCCGAAGTTATTTTTCCTGGCGCCATCTACAATACAGAGCTTTAATGTCCTCTTCCCAAAATGAGCGGTTCCAAATTTTGTGTAGGGTTTATTCAGAAGCGTATGTAAGTGGAAAATATGGCCAAAAATCGTTGGAGGGTAGGCGCAAGGCGTTAGAGGGTAGGCGAGATACAATATATTTCTCTAGACCCACTGTTCCCGCTCACTCTTTGTGAAATAGGTATAAGTATGAAATTTTGAAATTAAACTTAAATTGAACATTTCTTTAAATAAGTACCACTGATGAGGATTTTCTATTAAAACACGAGTCTGGTGCATTAAAATTGGTTTGAAGTTTGTTTTTTTAAGAAGGTAAAGATTCTGGCACTTCCGTGTTATTCATTTAACCATTTCTCCATTTTGACTCATCTATTTTGAAAGTACTTCTTATGAGGATTCATCATCCGAAACATGCGTGTAAATTACCCCTTATTTAGATACTTTTGTTTATAGGGCTACTCTCTGGCAGTAGTTTTTTTTTTCTTTTTTTTTTTTTTCTTTTTTTGTTGTTGTTGTTGTTGTTTTGTTTTTTTTAATAGGATATAATTTGAAATACTAAATTTGACATATTTCATTTTTTAAAGTCCCTGAATTTATATAATTTATTGAGAATAGTGACAAATTTTGCTTTTCAGCAGAATATGCATACCCTCCACGGGCGTACATGACCTTTTTACATCTGTATTTAAATAAAACTTTATTTATTTTACAACGTTTAACAAACAAGTTACATGCCTATATATACTAATGACATATATGGATAAGGACCATATACCTGTATATGTCTCACAATCCTTCCAGACCATCCAGATGCTTTCGGTTTGTCGATATATGCTTCGGTTCTAACGAAAAAGTTTATCAAAGAAGGGTACCCCACATGACCTACTTTGGCCTGTGGTGGCGCCAACTATTGACGTATCCGAACAAAAAGGAGACCATCAGTACTTTATTCCTACGAAGTTTCATCAAAATCCCTTAAGTGGTTCTTGAGAAGAAGTCGAAAATGTGAAAAGTTTACGACGGACGGACGACGGATGGATGGACGACGGACGCCACGCTATGACAATAGCTCACCTGAGCTTCGCTCAGGTGAGCTAATAAAAAACAAAGATTTTTCGGTCTTGCCTAAGTTCATATTAAACTATACTGAAATCTATGAATGAGAGCTTTTGAATACTTAATACATGTTACAGTCAAAATTGTGTTAATCCAATATTAATTTGGGCCAATTTGTTTTCCAAAAAGCAGTATACGGGTATCAAACCTAATGACCCAGTGAAGGCACTTGAACAAAGTATTTTCGGTAAATATGCTGAAATGCAGCGCTTCTCGCCTATGCATATTTCAACTGGTTTGAAAGAGCATCACATTTCAGCATACATTGTTCGTCAACTCAATAAAGTGGTTTCGCTAGGTCTCGCAGTTTGATGCACCATACTCTGGTGTATGCTGCTTTTAGGGAAACAAATTAATAGGCCCATGATATTGTTAGGTTTGTCCAACTAGCAGACCTACGACCTCGTTGTTTACTGTTAACTAATTGTTTGGCCTCGTGATAGGTCTATTACGCGGACAAGTCCATGGAAAGTATCGGTTGCATCGGATTTGCCGATAAAAAAATCATTTGGTCCGATGAAAACTCATGTTGTATCTATTATATGGATAAAAGATATGCAAGTGTTCCAAGTACATAAATGATAACAAGTATGAAAGTGTTCCAAGTACATTTTTTGCACATTAAATAAAAATCTATTCAAATGCCAGCACTATTTCGTTTGCACGATATATTCTATTAATGAAGGGAGGAGATCTCCAACAAGACCCCGTTGCAGCATCAACAGCAAAACACAAAAACATCCCGATTCAAAAACACGAAAGACGAGTACAGCACGAGACGGAAAAGAGACACACGACATGTAAACATCAATCACAAAAGACTACACATAAACCGACGAGACCATTGGGCAACCGGTGCCGACTTTTGACGGTCATTTGTCACGCAAGTAGCAAATGGTGTGGTTATCCTGGATTACGTGCGCACAACCCTATCACTTCTCCAATTACCAAGAGGTCTCGAAGAACGTACAATTGTGGTGTAAAACAACCTCCTCACTGTAAGATGACATCACACAAACAAGACTGCGAAACACGGAGGCTCCAGAGACACAGATGAATATGTAAATGGATATAAAAAGAGGGCATGCGTAATACAGTCCGTGCTCTGCCGGCTGTAGCGAGCTCATGTATGTAATCACCCGAGGAGGCCGACTGACATTCAGAGTGGACAGGTGGTCGGGGCCCTGTCTTCTCTAAAGTGGTTTGGACAGGGCCCGTCATGGAGTCCTGTCGTCACAGTCAGTCAGAGTGCAAGTCTCAAGGATGCGCTTGTACAAGACTGTAGATTGGTCAAGTACCAAGACTAGTGTCCGTCTGATGACATTAGGATCATATCCACGGTATAACAGGCGTTTGATGATTCTGACGCATTTTCGATGGTTATGCTGCCTACTTTTGATCCTTTTTATTTTGTTTATCATATCACCATAAAAGACAGGTTGTGTTATGACCATAGTAATGTACTCTGTTGTATGTATAGATCCGAATTTCAAAAGAAGTTGACTGTATTTTTTGTAAAATTTCCAGAAAGTCTTAACATATTAATGAAAGCGGAAACCTTGACCTAAAAGTTTTTTTGGTAATTTGTAAATGTCTACTGTGAAAATCCAAAATATCAGTACATGCTCTAGCGTACCGGATGAGCTGTGATATATAAATGCCGTATGACGGTAATCTTGGAACATCAGCCAAGCCAGGGGAAATTTACTATGTTGAATCCAAAATCATCCCTTTTGTCATATACACTTGTATGAATCGTTCCGTTGAAAATTTTGATATTTAGGTCCTAAAACGGTGTTTCTGTATTTGAAAGGTTTGCCTTGTTAAGTGTTAATTCTTGTGGATAAATTTCATTCTTATATAATTCAAAAGCAGGAGTGTCAATGGTTAGAATATCATCCAGATACCTAGAAGTATTATTGAAACATTTCAGATCATCAAAGTTTCTTTGCTTTTGAAGATTTTGGATAAATTCTTTTTTCATAAGTGTATGAAAATAAATCTGCAACAAGAGGCGCACAGTTAGTACCCATAGGAATTCCTACAACTTGCTTGTATAGATCCTCGCCAAATCTAACATAAATATTGTCCAAGAGGAAGGACAAGACATTACACAGGTCACTACATGTCCATGATTTGTATGATTTGTAGTCTGTCAAGGAAAAGAAACCCTTCGATTCAGATGTACAAATGTAAGTTTTTCGCTCTCGATCAAAACACCATTTAATGAAATTAGAAAATCGATTATTAATTTTGTCATGATTAATGTTAATATATCGCAGTACTAACACGGTACGATGGGTAATCTCGCACTGCAGAACAATTGATTTTTCTATATTTTTGCGCAAAATAGATACAGTAATTTATTACAAACTATGGAACTGTGATACAGTGTAATAACGCCCTAACTATGAGTCTCATTCGAAATAAGGTGGATATTAGCTTTTTATAACGCATAAACACGATCGGCGTTCTACTTTCACTCTCAGCTTCACGATCACGTCTATCATTTTTTAGCTTTATAAAAGGATATAGCTTCTCTTACACTGCATCACATTCCGCTTTCTGTGAAAAAAAAAACAATTTGTATTAAACAAAATGTTAGATAAATCGAATGTTCTGCGTAGCGAGATCACCCATCATGACAAAAGGGGCGTGGAGGTATTGAACCAAAAAAAAATCTGTAACACAAGATATATGGCGACTTTGTTTACCATAGATACAGAAATAAAACAGAGAAAATAATTATTGAATAGGAAAATTGTTATGAAATATGCATGTATGGAAGAAGTCAACATTTCAAAAATAGATTCAGAGTATATTTGATTGCCTATGTGGCCGAGTTATTTCGACGTACGAAAATAAGTACACAAAGCCAAACTAGCTTGTCTCCTTCAAAAAATCATTAAGAATGTAAAAGTTGATATTTTCACAAATTTCTTTCATAATATCATTGCTAACGATAAATATATAAAAAGAAAAATTTAATGAGGAAAAAAACTGAAAAAGTAAAATAAAATTTGTTGGGGTCCCGCTGGGGTTTGAACCCACTCCCCATGGGTCCATTGGGCATGGAAAACATACATTATCCCTATGTACAATCTTAAAAACATTCCTGAAAAGTGGATATCTTGACAAAATTCTCTCACTCCCAAATCGGGGGTTCGCTTCTTTTCATGTGGTGATGGTTTTTGTTTGTTTGCTTTGGTTCCTGTTTTATCCTGATTTCGTATGCCTTCGGTTTCTGATTTCTGAATTATCGATTTTGTGCTGTATGGATATGGTCATTATCCATATTTGTTATTTCACTTGTAGAGAACCTTGAGAACCTCATACCTACCTAATCATGACAATCTGAAGAGTGGTTAAAAAAAAGAAGCAGAAAATGTATGAAAATACCAGCAACCCACCTACCCACCCCTCCTTTTAACATAAGAAAAAAAATCTTTAAAAATCAAAACATTAGAATTTAAGAATAAAATACATATCAAAGCACTAAGTAAGTTAAATATGATAAATATACAGTAAATGAATGTGTAAAACCATATACTTAGTGAGTTATTTGAGGAAATAGTGCAAAAATGTGCATTTCTGACTAATTCCGAAAAGACGTCAAAAACGCGTCAAAATTTTGACTTTGGAGTGAAACCAAAAACAAAAACACTTTAAGACATCTTTTTAGATCATCCTGATGCTTTCTGTTTGTCGATAGGTGCTTCCATTCCGAAGAAGTTTATCAAAGGAGGGTACCTACCATGACCTACCTTTACCTGTGGTGGCGCCACCTGTTGAGGGATCCGGACGAAAAACAACAAACACTTGTATGGGACCATAAGTACTTTATACCTACCAAGTTTCAAAATCCCTATGGCCGTTCTTGAGAAGAAGTCGAAAATGTGAGGTTACGACGGACGGACGGACGACGGACGCCTAGCTATGATAATAGCTCACTTGAGCTTCGATCAGGTGAGCTAAAAAGCACTTTGGGGAAGCATCACTGATGAGAATTTAATATTCTAAATACTTGTCTTGTGCAAGAAAATTGGTTTGAACACTTCCGTCTTATTGTAGATATTGTTTTCATCTCCGTGCGGGAACATCCAGCGAAACAAGGGATGCTTCCTCCTCCCGAGCACCTGGTCCAACCTCTAGCTTGCTGCCTACCTTTGATCCTTCTTATTTTGTTTATCATATCTCCATAAAAGATATGTAATACCCAAAGTAATGTACTCTGTTGCGTGTATAGATCCGAATTTTAAAAGAAGTTGATTGTAAGTTTTGTAAAATTTCCAGAAAGTCTGAACTAGTTAATGAAAGCGGAAACCTTGACTTAAAAGTTTTCTGGTACGGTAATTTGTAGATTTCTAATGTGAAAATTCAAGATATCAGTACATGCTCTAGCGTACCGGATGAGCTGTGATATGTAATTACTGTATAACGGTAATCTTGGAACATCACCGTCAAACCAGCTATGTTGAATCCAAATCATTCCTTCTGTCATATACACTTGTATGACTCTGTTCGTGTTCCATTTTGATATTTAGGTCCAAAAATGGTGTTTCTGTATTTGTAACGCTTGCCTTATTCAGTGTTATTAAATGACATTCTGACGTAGACTTTGTGCCATGACATAACAATCTATACGTTTGTCTTCCTTTTTGGGAGTTACCGATTGTGATATTTCTAACGAATCTTGAGATTTACCTATTGTGACCTTTTTACCGATTGAAGTGGCGGGTGTTGCCTGCACGCAGGAGATGCTCACTCTTCCTTGGCACCTTGTGGTCTTGCTTGTGTGAGGTCATCTAACAGTGAGGATGTTGTTTTACACCACAATTGTACGTTCTTCGAGACCTCTGGGTAATTGGAAAAGTGATAGGGTTGTGCGCACGCAGTCCAGGATAAACACACCATTTGCTACATGCGTGACAAATGGCCGTCCAAAGTCAGAACCGGTTGCACATTGGTCTCGTCGGTTTACGTATGGTCTTTGTGTGTGATGTTTATATGTCGTATGTCTCTTTTCCTCTCATAGTATGCTCGTCTTTTGTGCTTTTGCATAGGGTGTTTTGCTGTTTTGCTGTTGGTGCTGCAACAGGGTCTTGTTGGAGATCCCCTCCCTTCTTTTATAATTCTGGACAAGGGGACTTCATACACTGAACTTGAAAGAATCATAATAATTGGCTTCACATGATTTAAAATTATGAATTGTAGTAACGAAAATGTAAAAAGAAACTTTTCTCATCTGCACAATTTTTTTCCAAAAATTGTCATTTTTATATAAAAAAGTTTAAAAATTCAAAAACTTCAAATATTTTGGTCAAGTTTGTTACAAATGATTTCTACAAGGTTCATTATTAGAATCATTCAGCAATGGATTTGAAACTGTTCATTTTATAACAGCAGAATGAGTAGAAATAGTGTATACTAATTTATGGATGGCAGTGTAGTATGTTACAATTTCCCGTTATCGACCATAGAACTTCCTCGATATCGGTCATGAATGTATCCTTGAATGAGAAGCTTAACGGAAAGCCGTCTAGCTTTTTGAACAAAATCTGAGTACTTGGAGCTTACCTGAGCATTACGTATTAATTGAGAAATGAAAACGCCATATGCTGGTGATGACGGGATGTTGCAACTCAGAAAAGGAAAATTTGTTATATTGAAATCGAAGTCGTCACGTTTTTCATAGAGTTGGGTGTTAATATTACCATATGCGCAAAAGACAACATGGTATCCAAATAGGACCCTTAATTATTGGTCTCTGTCGTTTCTTTAACTTCAATTTATATAGATTGCGCCGAGGTAATTTGCAAATTGTGAATTATTGTAGAACAGTAGATCATCAAATTATCTGTACGTGAAGTTGAAGTTGTGAGCTAACTGCATTTTTGTCCCTCAGATATCAAGGATTGAATAAATTCAGCTTCGTAAGAGTATGAAAATATGTCAGCAAGGAGTGTGGCACATTTGGTTCTCATTGGAATGCCACCAACCTGTTGGAAGACCTTATCTCCAAAGACCACATAAAATGTTATCAGGAAATTTAACATCTTAATGACATCTGATTCGGTATACTTTGTTTAAAACACGCCTAGGAGAAGCCTAAAGGTTGTCAGCCAATAAGAGCCTACGCCGGCCATTTTGTTCACAATTCGAAACGAAAAACACAACATATGAAGAGGATCTTGAGTTTTTGCTTCCTTGTAAGGTTGAATAGAGGCTGCGGAGCAAAAGTAGAAATGCTCTGGCACATTAGAGCTCTCGTCGACCATATTTGTTTACCGATCTTCTCGAAAAAAATAAACTTGGTAGAGGATTTGAGTACATTCATCATGTAAATTTTCGTTTAATTATTACATGTAGCCGCGAGGAGAAGTCGAATATCAGAAGCTTCGGCAGCAATGTTTGTTGACGGATAGGCTCGAAAAAAACTCAAACTTGGTAGAGAACTTGAGTACTTGCTTCCTGTAAAATTTCATGACATTCTTTGGTTGCAGGGGCACTTGCTAGTATTTGTAGCTATCACGTCGATGGCGAAAGATGCATAGGTATTTTACCCTATTCCTTGTCCCTTGAAGTCTGCAGCCTATAATAATGACCCTTTTTTTTAGAGGAATGCATTATAAAGGGTCAATTAATTGTCCATTGTTAAGAATTACGAATGTGTAATGGCTCGAAAAAAACTCAAACTTGGTAGCTAGAACTTGAGTACTTGAATTACGAATGTGTAATACAAATAGAAGGGCATAACGTTACTACAAACTTTAAGTTACTTTTAAATATTTCTACAAATACGAAATCATACTTTTAGGCGAGTTCAACAGTCCGACAGGGCACTTTGAGCATACAGTACGGGAGAAGTATAGCACGAAAAAGTTTCATTTTTCGAACATATCTATATGATTTGAAATATAACTCTATGTATAATGCCATTTATATTAATTTATTCATTAGAGAATACAAAGAACAATTCGCCATAGACAAGATTCACATAAAAATGGGAAAAGAAATAATAACATGAACATTATGATAATAAAATGGTAACGTACAAAATATGACACATACAGAGAAAAAATGGAAACATAGGTAATCACGGATTACGAAGCGGCAGCAAAATTCGTTTTAAACATATTTCAAAGCACATGTATATCGGCTTTAAAAAGTAAAATCGCTCAAGCAGAAAAAGTAGGTCAAGTTCATTTCATGAAAGTTTTGATCAAAGATACATCCACTATGCAAGAACATGTAGCACTTATACTTTGCTCAACATTGGCTTTTAAAGACAAAATCACTCTAGCAGAAAAAGTAGGTAAAGGTCATTTTATGTTTGGTACATGTAGCAACATATACTTTGCTCAAAATTGGCTTTTAAAGGCAAAATTACACTAGCGGAAAAAGTAGGTCAAGGTCATTTTATGACAGTTTAATCAAACACACATCCACTATGCAAGTTTGATACATGTAGCACCAATTTTGATTTTTATTCTCTCTTTTAGGATGATAGGTAATTTATGTCAAACAGATAACTATAATATTCTGTAACCTGAATTAAAGGGGTAGGGATAAAAGTGACCTTTTTCGCCCCGATCAAAAATTTAAAGAAGGTTCTATTTTCTGATTTAGTATGCTTCTGTTGAACAAAAAATGATAACTTTTATTTGATTTCTCGAAAAACTTACATTTAAGGGCAAAATGATTGAAAGTTTAGCTTTTTGTTTTCACATTAGAAATTCAGGTTTTCGGCAAAGGACAAACATACCTACAGTAATAAGCCCCAGAGCAAGGGCATGTTACAGATTCAAACTCATATGGGACATTCCTTTTTATATTCTGAAGGTACATGGAAAGTATACCTTTGTTACACGCACTTATAACCTATATAACCTATAAACCATAATGTGAAAATATGGTTGCTATAATTTTACCACTAATATCGGTAGTATTGAGCTATTTTGGCGGCAAATACCACCCATATAAATCACTAATATCTATTTTCGATTCAATTTTAATAAATAACAACATTTCTACCCTTACTTGAAAGATAAAAAACAGTAATGAAATACATTTTGAAAAAAGTAAAACATGAGGCTAGATATGGCAGATTTTGCCCTTACCCCTTTGACATCTTTCACTTCATCACTATAAATTTGAAAATTATTTAATTATCCAACTTTGTTTTCACTTTGCATAAATGACAATTTACAAAGTTCATAATTTTTCTCTAATGAATGAAATGAAATTGCTTGAGTTAAATACAGACTTTGCTTGATGAATCTTATATGAAAAGATACTGGTTGGTAAACTGAGAGACTCCTTCTTTTACGTTCCTCAATTTTAACTAATAATCTTTATGCTATGCGTAATAGGTGAAATATTTCATATGATTTGCTTGTTATGGTACATGTTTCATTTCAAGAAATATTTTGATTGGCTATCGAAGTGAGGATTTTAAGAATATGTCAAACAAAAGACATCGTTTCATAAAATACAATTACATGTAAGGAAAACAAAAGTAGTAAAAATAATAATGAAATAAATTGTATTGTTGTCTTGTAGACGACCTGTCGGCTATCCATTGAAATCTACTAATTTCGTTCATCAAAGGCATCACTCAACCCTATCGCCTTTCAAGTACAATCTTTTTTTTTTCACTAAACATCATTCGATCTACATCATTACGCTTTTCCACTTCAATGTGCTAAGAGCCCTTATAAGCCTATATTGCTAGGCCTATTTCTCGACATGAAGAGCTTCGTAGTTATCGGTTTCTGTAAAATTTGAATCTTTTTTAAATGAGAAGAACATGGAGCCTGTAAAGGACAATACAATGTATAGGTAAGTAAAAGGATGTACATAGATAGTTTGGTGCTTTATTGTGAGTGCTGTTGGGATTGTCGTCAGGATCTTTTTTAACTCATTTGTGTCACACTTATGCCCTTTGCTGCGTGGAGCTCGTAAAAAAGTTCCCATTGAAGGGTTTGACTGTAAGTGTTTTGAAAATTTTTCCTGATATAACCTCAGACAGTACATGTATTTTATATATTGTTTTAATTTTCGTGCATGAACATCGACGGCGCGTGTGGCTAGCCAACAGGGGATGCTTACTCCTCCCGGGAACCTGGTCCCACCTCTGGCTTGCTAGGGTCAGTTGATGCTCATTATAGTGCTCTATTGTTAGTGCTGTTGGGATTGTCGTCAGGATCTTATTTAACTCATGTGTGTCATACCTATGTCCTTTGCTGTGTAGAGCTCGTAAAAAAAGTTCCCCGCGAGTGGTTTGACAGTAAGTGTTTTGAATATTTTTCCCTGACATGGTCGTCATAGCACTTTCTATATAGACATAACCTCAGACAGTGCATGTATTTTATATTTTGTCTTCATTTTCGTGCATGAACATCGACGGCGGGTACGGTTAGCCAACAAGGGATGGTTACTCCTCCCTGGCACCTGGTCCCTGCTCTGGTTTGCTAGGGGTCCGTCGATGCTCAATTTGGTGCTCTATTGTGAGTGCTGTTGGGATTGTCGTCAGGATCTTCTTTAACCCATTTCTCATCACTGCAACATCGATATTTTTCTGGCCTCATCCAAATCAATCTTGTTTGCGCCAATCCCACAAGAGCAATGCAAAATGTTTAAAAGTTCTGAATACGTAAGACAGAAGTTTTATAAATTCACAGTTAAATTTGACAATACATATCCAATCCTAAGTAAAAAGTCGTTGTTTTTCATTGATCAAAATCACACATATTCAAACTGATAATTTAATCAGTATGGAATTTAATAAAGGTTAATTGTTTCTATTTATATATTTTCCCGAATATGGTTAATATGATACTCGATTGTGGGTGCTGTTGAGATTATCGTCAGGATCTTCTTTAACTCTTTTCTTTCATCTATGAAATACATGCAATTTAAAGATTTGAAAAAAATAATGTATTTAATTTTGATACATCTCAAATTTGAAAAAGTAAGGCAAAATCAAAATCAATAGGAACAATTGCGAACCTCGGAATGATCCACATTCCAAAGTGAGACCAGTTGCCCGTGTAGCGTCAGAATCTCCTGCTTGCATACAATATCTGTCATAAAAAAATGTACGATGATTGTCTCAACGTACATATTGATACATGTATGCATATCATGTAAATTTGTCTTGATTGTTGGTGATGACAAAAAATATCTCACATCTCTTACCTGATGATTTACCTAGTACTTCGTAAGACTGCTCTGCCACTCCATTGTCATCAAGTGAACAAGTCGGTACTTCGTACGTCCTCTCCGTAGATTCTTTCTCACTTGCTACGTTATCAAGCTCCTCGTATGTCGTCTCTACTTTCGCATCTGTCATATATTCAGATTTAGGTTCTTCATAATGACTCGTTGACTCCTCCTTTTCATAAGCTGTCGTCCTAATCACTTCGTTTTCGTATACAATTTTCATATTGCCTGTATTTCGTGTGTCTTTACGCCTATAAGAAGTAGATATTAAGCCTGACATGCTTTCAA
Source organism: Pinctada fucata (assembly GCA_028142955.1). Lineage (NCBI taxonomy): Eukaryota > Metazoa > Mollusca > Bivalvia > Pterioida > Pteriidae > Pinctada > Pinctada fucata. The sequence continues at coordinate 70,724,679 of AP027103.1, forward strand.
TATGTCATATTAATTAAGGTATCCATTGTACAAATAAATATCAAGTGTTTTATATAGTTGGAATCATGGCATATTTTTACCTAAATATACCTTATACGTATAATTGTACGTTCTTCGAGACCTCTGGGTAATTGGAGAAGTGAGAGGGTTGTGCGCACGTAATCCAGGATAACCACACCATTTGCTACTTGCGTGACAGATGGCCGTCCAAAGTCGGCACCGGTTACCCATTGGTCTCGTCGGTTTATGTGTAGTCTTTTGTGTTTAATGTTTACATGTCGTGTGTCTCTTGTCCGTCTCGTGCTGTACTCGTTTTTTCTGTTTTGCATCGGGTGTTTTGGTGTTTTACTGTTGATGCTGCAACGGGGTCTTGTTGGAGATCTCCTCCCTTCTTTTTATACAACATAAATAATGGTTTCCATCATCAAAGGTCTACATGCTGACCGTCACTCATGCCACGGATACTATCGAGACACTGCCGAAGATTACCGAGATAATTTTAACACTGTTTAAATGGACGAGACGTCCGCGAGATCTTCATTTGTACATTGGATACGTTAAAACAGGGCATCAAATATGTTTCTCTCAAAATCATTATTAATCTGGTACTTCAAATGTATAACGCGGTAAACTATTTTGGGCAAAATGTCAATTCAATATGAGGTATAAACATTGAAAATAGTATATGTTCCGCTGAAGAAGCTTGACTGAAACAACAACTTTAAATGAATGGAAAAGGAACATTAACCTTTGACCAATTGACTCTTACATCCATTAGTTCCTTTCCTTCCAGTAAGGTATCTATAATTAAATCATACCTATGACGTGATAATATTGATTTTCTGTTCCAAATGTTTCGCTTTGTCCAACAATTTACTTGTTGTGCATTGAATTATCTAAAAATGTCAATTACAAAAAAATTGGCAGTTCGAGATTCACTCGAATATTAAAATATCGAATAAATAAACACGCATAATGATGACAAAATATCATACAGAGAGAACTTTATATCCTACTGAAAATTCACTTTCAGGCTTCTTGTTTATTTCGATTTCCACGCTCAATTAACAATTTTCGATTAACGATTTTGTACTTCTTTATAGGGATATGGTTTTTCCATATTTGTCATTCTTAATAGGGATATGTTTTTTCCCATATTTGTCATCAATGTTTATTTTTGCCAATTGCAGTAATATTTGATGGGGATTTCATCTAATCTGAGTGAAGCTCAAATGAGCTAAGTTCATAGAGCGCCGTCCATCGTCTGTCATCCAATTTTGTATGTTCGCATCGATCAGTAAACAAGTATGACCTCCAAGAGCTCTTTGGGACTGACACATTTTTTACCTCTCAACTCCTGTACAGAATTTCATGAAGTTTTATACGGAGCAAATACTTAACAAAGTTCTCCGGAGCTCAGATTGGCTAAATCATTGTTTATTCCTCCTACAGCTACTGCTTCATAGAATTTCACAAAACCTTACAGGAAGCAATTACGCAAGGTCCTTTATTAAAATGGACACTTTCAGTCCTTCCCCAACACAGGTGAGCGACGTGACCCCTGGGGGCTCTTATCTTGTTTTGAATTCTTATGCAAGGGCGAAAAATCTAAACTCTCCCCTTCCCTCCTTGTTTTTGAATAATACCGCAAAAGAGGTTGAAGTAAGCTTTGAGCTTCTTGTTTATTCACTTGGATTTTGAGGTTATTAGTGGAAATTATCAGTAAATGGTGTTTTTTTATATCAAAATCTTCAATTTACCTTGTCTTTATTTACATTTTACATTAATCGAGTATTATTATGTATGTTCGTTAAGATTTTACGTCTTTTATACCCTTTCCGCCACCAATACGCTAGTGAAATAAATTTGGGTGATTTATGAAAAGCACTTTCGCTGGAAGCATCACTGATGAGAATTTAATTTAATATTCGAAACACGTATCTAGTGCATTAAACTTCGTTTGGAATTTTCTTTAGGAAGGTATAGAGTTGGAACACTTCCGTATTATAAGAATAAGGAAGAAACTCAAAAACCAAAACGGAATCCCACGAAATATATTAGACTGAAGATAGAAATGACTACTTTCATTACAAGAGTGATAATAAATGAATATTACGTGTTCAGGTTATACGGAATAAAATTAATGAATCCAAGATAGTGTTGATATATGACGCTAATATGCAGTTCATGTGACGACACCATTCTCGACAAATTCATTTTATTCTATCTCCAGGCTTAGAGAGTGGACCAGCTAATGTTGAGTAAAAATAGATTGTGTTATTGGCCTTTATTTTTTAGAAGCGCATACGCATATCCAGGCGATTTTCCTCCCATAAGCATACCCCTCAAATTGTCCGAATACCAAGGAGCCTCAAAGATCGCATGATTATTGTGTATAAAGTATCCTCGACTCGACGTTAGATGACTACGCAACTACACATGGGCCCAAGTAACACAGAGACGAACATTAAATGGATATCAAAATCATTGGGCAAAAAAACTAGACGGTTAGGCAGCTGGAACAAGCTCATGCATGCAATCACCTGAGGAGTCCGACTGACATTCAGTGAGGAAAGGCGGTCATAAGCAAGAGCACAAAAAGAGACGTAAAAGAGACATAAGACATTAAAACATGAAACACAAATTAATTTTAAAAACTCACACAAATTCCTTAACATGAACCAACTACGAGGGCTAATCGATAAATTCGTAGACAAGTTAAATAAAACTTATGTCGTTATCGTCAAACATTTTGTTCATATAATAATAATTATTAATTTAGATTGGATATTGTTATTGTGCAAATTTTAAAGCAATCGATCAATTATGAAAGAAATGCGGTGTTTTTCTTTAGGAGTGACTTCGGAAAGCGGCGCAGTAAATGTCGTCCAAAGCAACGTCACGCAAATTACGGAGTACTTATCATTTTCCACCTTTTGTTCTGTCTCTAAATTTGAAATCATATTGGCGCATAAGTCATTAATTGTATGTCAATCGACTCAAAAATTCATAATACAGAATAAACTAGGCAACAATGCGCTCAAATTATTCCCCGATCATATCTTATCGGTTTACAGAAGACGCATTAAGAATTGCATTTTAGAACGTATGGATCACTCGGTTTTGCTTTCTCATGTAGTCCAAACCGTTCTCTTTGAATGATTTTTATCAAATTATCATCTTCTGTGCAAATTGAAGGCATATTGACGTGCGCTCGAAACATTTTCTTGCGTTCCATAGCCATTTTCTCATATATAATGTCTTTTTTGGAGGTTGTATCCGCTTGAATAACAGATCAATGATTTCACGTTCTAAAAAAATGCAGGAAAACGTCATTATTTCAACGTATACGTATTGATGGCGCTTCTTGTAACAGTGATATCTAAATATCAATGCATCGTAAAAAGTTCAAATTTCAGTATGATAACTTTTAATTACTGTCGAATAATAAATATATAGATTTACTTTCACGGCGTCCGCATTTAGAAATAATAAAGGAATTATGCGCGTGTACACAATTTTCTATATCTCAGTTTTCGTATTGCGCCGCTAAACGTCACAACACTTAATTTAAGATAATTATTTAAATGACATATTTTTTCAGTAACCTTGATATTGTATGAATTGATTATAATAAACCTCATAAATGTATTGTGAGAAAATTGTACAGTTACTGTCACGCATTTCTTAAATATTGCGATTATCTACGAACTTTCCGAACAACCCTCGTACATCAATGAACAATCGGCGCCGAGTCAGAACTTTGTAGTGTGAAATAACATCCTCATTGTTGACGACACAAGAAGACAACAAAGCGCATGAGTCCAAAACAAAGGAGGGGATCTCCAACAACACCAGGTTGCAGTACCCACAGCAAAACCCCAAAACATTCAATGCAAAAACACAAAGCAGACAAGCACAGAAACAGACGCATAAGGGACAAGGAACGTCACTGCACAACACAGAAACATCAAACACAAAAGACTACACCTAAACCAACAAGACCAATGTGCAACCGGTGCCGACTTAGGACGGCCATCTGCCACGGAAATAGCAGAAGGTAAAGTTATCCTGGATTACGTGCGCACAACCCTCCCACTTTTCCGATTACACAGAGGTCTCGAAGAACGTACAATTGTGGTGTAAAACAACCAATGAATATTAAAAAAAAGGAGCGCAAGAAATATACACTCAATGCCCTGCCGGCTGTAGCGAGCACATGCACGATGTCACCGAGGAGTCTGACCAACACTCAAAGAGGACGGTTGGTCGGGACCCTGTTTTCTCTAAAAAGGTACAGAAAGGGCCCGTATTGTGTCTTGTCGTCACAGTCAGTCTTAAGAATACGCTGGTGCAAGACTGCTAATTGGTCAAGCACCATGCTTGGTGTAATTCTGCTGAGATTTAGCAGGATTATATTCGCGGCATTAAAAGCGTTTTATGATTCTGACGCATTTCCATAGTAATTACATTAAAGGCAGTTTGTAAAATACCCAAAAGTTATATACTATTTTGCTTGTACAGGTCAAAATTTTTAAGGAAGCTGAACATGATTTTTGTAAAATTTCTAGAAAGTCTTTACTTAACTTAGAAGTCTTAGTTTTTGAAAGCGAAAAGCTTTACCAAAAAGTTTCTTTGTAATTTGTTAATTTCTATTTTGAAAACCCAAACAATTTGTACATGCATTAGCGTGCCTGTTGAGCTGTTATGTTTGAATGCTTATGACGATAGTCTTGGAACATCATCGTCATACCAAAGGATGTTTACTATGTTTCTGCTGTGTGTGAGTGTGTGGTGAGAGGGAGTGTGTGTATGTGAGGGAGGGTGTGTATGAGGGTGTGTGAGGGAGGGTGTGTGTGTGTGTGTGTGTGTGTGAGGGTGTGTGTGTGTGTGTGTGTGTCTATAACATTAAAAATGTAAATGTTGAGTTTCTTTTCTTTTGGATATATTTCATTCCTAAATGATTAAAAAACAGGACTGTCCATAGTCAAAATATCATCAAGATACATACTATTGAAACATTTCAAATTATAACATTTTCTTTGCTTTTGACGATTTTGAATATTCTTTATCATAAGTATATGAAAATAAATCTGCAACAGTAGGCACACAGTGAGTAACCATCAGAATCCATACAACTTTAATTTTTATAGACCCTCAACGAATTTTTAAAAGAACTAGAATGTCTTTCAAAAGTTTGAGCATTTCTAAATACATTCTGGCTGGTTGCATGTCTATTCATTATCTATAATTGCGTGAATATTCAAGTTATGATATGAAAGAGGAAATTCAGATCTTATTATAGTTCAATTATAGTTCAATGTCATAAATCCTCGTTTTCAATAAATTGGCACAAAACATTCACTAAGTTTAAATTCTAATATTGTTGTATGACTAGAATGGTCCTAATGAGGAAATGGGTAAGAATGTCATATAAAAAATCTAAATGAATATATGAAAATTCTAATCCATCAATTTTAAAACATCTCAAGTTCAGTTATATTTCCCTACCGTTGGACATCCTAGTTCGAGTATAACCAATAATTTACTTTGTGACGTAATATATACATGTATGTTAAGTATAACCATTAAATGTAATGCATTCAAATTTTACCTTTTCATTACGATAACGACGATGATGAGGATGATGAAGACGACGAGGACGATGAGACTACCAGCTATCATTGAACCGATCAGCACTGCATCATTGCTTGTGTTACTAGATTTTGTTATCTCTTTGAAACCAAAAGAAATTATGTCTTTTAGATTTTACAGAAATGATCGATGGGCAAAATGATAATGGACGAATGCCAATCATTTTTGCATTTTAAAATCCATCTGATTATATCGTTTGTCATGTACCATATACTAAACACCTTTCTGTCATGGTGGTCCAGTCACATTTCTCCATGCAACAAATTTGTATCTATTCAGATCTATGTGTAGATGAATATGAAGGAAATCAAGCTGAAATAAGAAGGTTATCATAGACATCCTTGGGATATGTACTTGCAATTCTGCAATGGACAACGGATGCATTTGTTGTCATTTCTCTGTTTTAGTGGTGATGTTGTGGTGTACTATCACCGTGCACTTTGGAATATTGTTTATTCCGGGGCTTGCAATATTTTTTCAAAAGAAATTCTAACAGAAAACAGAGTACTGTTAGAGATCTTCTCCTTTCTTCTAATGATTTCGCCTTAACATCCCGACTTTGAGACTGATAGCTGATAGGGTAAATTTTCAATGCATACATATAAGTTTGTAATGCAGTGTTTGTTATTCTTGTATTGAACTTTGTCGTGTTTAGCTCGTAAAAAGTTCACCGCGAGGGATTTCACAGTAGGTGTTTTGAACATTTTCCCTGACATGGTCGCCATAGCACTTTCTGTACAGACATAACCTCAGACAGTGTATGTATTGTATATACTAGCATTGTTTTTATTTTCGTGCAAGAACGTCGATGGCGGTTGCGACTAGCCAAACATTGGGTGCTTTTTCCTCCCGGACACCTGGTCCCACCTCTAGCTAGCTAGGGGTCCTTCTATGCTCTATTTTGTGCTCTATTGTGATCAGTGCTGTTGAGATAATCGTCAGGATCTTTTTAACTCATTTGATTTCAAAGTCCTATATTCTTTGTTCAAGAATTATTTCCTTGGCACGTTTTCACAATAACTATATGTCAACTTACATAAGAATAAAATGGCTATTATTCTAAATTGAAAGAAAGATTGATATGAGATACTGACATTAAAATCCGGATTTCTTTTATAACATAAAAGATGCAACATAGACATGGTTCTTGATTACCATCTGAATTTCCCTCGTGTCCCTGTTATGTAAACTGAATTGCTACAGTTTAAGGTGGATTCCTACTCATAGATTTAAGAGATGAAATATTTAAGGGCTTTTTCCTAAACACAATGATCCAAATTAGAAATAAAACACTGACATAGATATGTGATTTTTTCATCACAAAGATAGGTACCCTTGCACATAAAAATTAAGGAATATAAAATATCCAGCATATGCGTTTGAATACATCAAAGTCGGTACGATAAGAATATGTTTATTTCTTTTGTTTTATTTTATGATAACAAGTCATATAGATTAAGTATATCACATAAAATGATACTCTAACATTCAGCATCACTGATGAGATATTTATATTCGAAACACGTGTCTGGTGCATAATAAATTGTTTTGGAAGTTTCTTAAAGAAGGTATAGAGTTGGAACCCTCCCGCATTATAAATCTAAGTATGATATGTCTCCGAAGATAGGGGTACCCATTTATAATTTCATTACATTTTTATCAATAATATATACTAAATCAAAATTTTTGCATAAAAAACAGATGAATTTTTTGTTCGTTTTGTAATATTTCATAAAATTATGAATGTACACGAAGAAAAAATCACATAATGGTACACAGTTTTATAAATGATCAAGATATGGCTCTTTATAGTTTTATCATATTTTCGACAAATACTATATAGTATACCCCAATTATGCAAAAAAAAAAACCAACAAATGGAATTTCTTCATACTGCATCATTTCATAAAATAATGTATATACATTTAAATGGTGAAAATCACATACAGGTATTCAGTTTTATAAATGATCAATACATATGGCTCCAAACATAAGGGTACCTCCTTATAATTTCATAACATTTTCATCTAAGAGTATATACTATATAATTGGTGTGGAAAGATTGCTCCATCTTTTGTTACTTTTGTCATTCAATACCTTTTGTCTGCGTTTTTCAATGCGCTGGTTCATACACGGACTGCTGCATATAAGAAAAACCTATAACGGTTCGAGTAAGGACCCACCTTTTATAAAATATATTACTTTGTCGCCACTTAGCGTTATCGAATAAAAGATGGAATAAACCTACTTTCTTTGCAGAGCAATCCCTCGAATCCTTCCTCGCATTCATTTCCTGGACAAACACCAGATTTTTTGTCACACGATGCATTTTGTCGACATTTCCCACATGTGAAGATGCAATTATGACTAAATGTACCGTTTTCACACACTAAAGTAAAAGTAAATAGTCCGATTATTATTTTTTTTGTTTTAAGATCTCTCGTGTTGTAATGATAGCTTAATTGGAAAGATAAGATAAATGAATATCATAACGACTGACTGGATGAACGAATCAACAAACCAAAGAATGAATGAATGAATGATTGGAGCGATTTTCCTTACCTGTTTTGTAGTATATTCCTTTTTTATTATTAATTTCGGGTACTTCTCAATGTTTATTTGTAACCTTTACTACATCCCTATTGGCATAATCCGAATTAATAAAGTAATATATGAATAAATGAATGAATAAGCCAATGAATGAATTAAAGTACTAACAGCCAGTTAGAAAACTACAATTTACAAACGGTAAAGTAGAATCATTGGAAAATTGAAATTGTAATACAAAAGGTAAAGCACTACTCAAAACTGTAGCTATTCAAATCTTATAAGACATCATTTTGTGTGTACTCGTTGGTAAATAGCAATATTTTACGCTTAAAAAAATGAAGTCGTTTTTGTGTCGCCTGCGAAGCATAGCGACACTTAGGGATCACTTTGTCCGTTGTCCGTCTGTCCGTCCGTCTGTCTGTCTGTCACACTTTGGGTGTCACAGCCCATAACTTTTGATTGGTAAGTGATAGAGCTTTGATATTTCACACGTACATTCCTTGTGACAAGACCTTCCAACACATACCATAATTTTTGGCCTAGTTACCTAGACCTACATATTTGACCTACTTTTCAAAAGAATTAAGAATGGATATATCTTTTGATTGGTAAGTGTTAGGACTTTGATATTTCACAAGTGCAATTCTTGTGGCAAGACCTTTCTACACATACCATAATTTTTGACCTTGTGACCTTGACCTAGATATTTGACCTACTTTTGAAAAAAAAATAAGATTCGCTATAGCTTTTTATTGGAAAGTGATAGGGTTTTGATATTTCACATGTGTATTCCTTGTGACAAGACCTTCCTACACATACCATAATTTTTTACCTATTGACCTTGACCCACATATTTGCCCTATTTTTCAAAACAAAAATTAAGAATGAATATATCTTTTGGTTGCTTTGGTATTTCACATGTGTATTCCTTGTAACTTTTGACCTTGACCTAGATATTTGACCTACTTTTCAAGAAAAGTAATATTGGCTATATCTTTTGATTGGTTGGTGATAGGGCTTTGATATTTCACATGTATTTTTCTTTTAACAATGCCATTCTATACATACCATATTTTTTACCTTTTGACCTTGACCTAGCTATTTGACCTTCTTTTCTAAGGTTTTATATATCTTTTAATTGGTAGGTGATGGGTCTTTAATATTTCTTATGATGATACCTGTTTGTTACTAATTTTTACGTTGTAACCTTGACCGAGATGATAGACACTCTTTTCGGAAAATTTCAGAATGACCATATCTTTTAATTTGTAATTAACAGATAAAGAGGTTTGATATTTGAAATGAATTTCATTTGACAAGACTTTTCTACTGATATCAATAATTTTGATCCATTTTCTAGAGTAATAATCGAACTGCTTCGCAGGCGACACAAGCATTCCTTGGATTGCTATTTTTCTCAACAAGGGTGGAGTATGTTAAATGTAACAGCAACTCCTTTTCATATAGGTAGATTCATTCAGGCATAAATACATGTTTCGCGCCTAGTTGAACATTTCCCTCGATATTCATATGTATCCATCTTGAATCGTTTCGCGTAAAATCAAAATTTCCGTTTTCTTAATTCGCTTTTAGTACTTAAATGAATTAATTAATTAATCAATTAATGCATGCATGAATGTATTAAGCGACTTTTCTTACCTGTTTTACAGTATATTCCTTTGTAACCTTTACTACATCCCTGTTGACACAATCCATCTGTACTTCGACAGGAATCTTTGTAGCAGTTACCACATTCTAATGAGCATTCTGGACCATATAAGCCGAATAGACACTCTGAATACAGTAAACAAGGAAACTACTTTTATCAGTGAAAATAAGAGGCCCAAGAGGGCCACGATCGTTCATCTGAAAGTTTGTCAACAAAGCATACCAAAAAACATGAAGAAACTTCTCAAAAGACGAATCTTGACTTCGGAGTGGAACCAAACATATCAAAACTTCTTAAGACATCTCTCTAGATCATCCTGATGTTTGTTGATACGCCCTTGGGTTCTGCAAAAGAAGTTTGTCAAAGGAGGGTATCCCCGTGACCTACTTTTTCCTGTAGTAGCGCCACCTATTGACAGGTCTGGACTAAAAAACAAGAACACTTGTTGGGGACCATGAGTACCTCATACATTTGTACCTACCAAAATTCATAAAAATCTGAAAAGTGGTTATGGAAAAGAAGCTGATCAAGTATGACTCCCCCTTCCTTTTTACATAAGAAAAAAAATATCATAATAAAATTTAAAAAATGAAAATTTTAACATAAAATAAATATCAAATCATTAAGTAACTTATATATGACAAATGTTTCATTAATGAGTAAGTAAAACCATACAGCTATTTAGATATTTAAATAAATAATGCAAATATGTGCATTTTTTACGAAAAGACGTAAAAAAATACGCGTCAAAAATTTGACTTTGGAATGGAACCAAAATAACAAATCTTTTTAAGACAATTCTCTTGATCATTCTGATGCTTTCGGTTTGTCGATACATGCTTCGATACATGCGTCGGTTCTGAAGAAGAAGTTTGTCAAAGGAATATACCTCCTGTGACCTACTTTTGCCTGTAGTGGCGCCATCTGTTGACGGATCCGGACGAAAAACAGGAACGTTTGTAGGGGATCATTAGTACTTAATTCTTACATACCAAGTTTCATCAAAATCCTATCAGCCATTCTCGAGAGAAAGTCGAAAATGTTAAAAGTTTACGACGGACAGATACCGGACTGACGCTGGACGGCTCGCTTTGAAAATAGCTCACTTCAGCTTTGCTCAGGTGAGCTAAAAACTAAATGAAAACTGAATAACATTCAAATTCAACGCCATTATCTTATTGAACATCAAAGAGATGGATATGCTTATCAATCACTTCAATTTACGTACCTTTACACCTTCTCCCTCTGAATCCGTCTTCACATTCCTCATAAGGACAGGAACCTGATACTTTATCACATATGGTGTTATTTCTGCAGTGTCCACAGGTTTCATTGCAACCATGACCGAATGTATGATCATCGCATTCTGGATTGAAAATGCATGTTCTTTTATCACTGCTAAACAGTCCTAAGTCGGCACTGATTGCCCATTGGCCTCTTTGGGTAATTTATAGTCTTTCTATGTTGTGATTTGGTGGTCCTTGTCCCTTTGAGTAACTTGTTATATATGTCTGTTCTGTGTTTCATGGGATGTTCTAGCGTTTTGCTGCTTTGGGCTTTGCAATAGAAGTGTTGTTGGTGATTCCCTCCTTCCTTTAACTAAGCTTTTTGTTGCAAAACGTATTTAGCTGGAATTTCGGCATAATGTTTTCGGTCATGTTAAGGTTTAAGCTCCTTTTGCCTACCCTACCTTACGATTGTTTGGCTTTATTTTTCACTTAATTACGCTTTTGAATATACCCTACACAAAATTTTGAACCGCTCATATTTGGCAAGAGGCAATTAAAAGTCTATATTGTAGATAATTTAATTTCGCTTCATTCAACCTCTTTGACATTCAGTACTACTGACGAGGATTTAATATCCGATACACGTGTCTAGTACAATAAAATTGGTACATTTGTACTATAGAACAAATATCCCGATACTGACAATTCTATTGGTAGATTAGCTCTTGTGCGTGACTTACTAAGTTGTGGCCACGAACTTTTTGACCGACAGAAATCTGCCTTGGATTTCTTAATAAGATTGACTCTTTTAACCTTTATAATCAACCATGAGCTTTGTTTCCCCTCGCGCAATTTCGCTGTCGGAGGAATATAGTAACGCCACCGTGTGTTCATGGGTGGGATGATATAATGGTGGATATTTATGTGTCCAGAAAAGCATGTGGATCACAGTTTATTCTCTAACTTCATCAAAATTTTCACGTATGTTGTCCACATGCAGTGAGAGGACGACTCTGGTTGATTACCAAGGTCGAGGAAACTTTCGTGGGCACACTAGAGGTCAAAGATTACTTCTGATCTTCATCGTAATTTGCATGTAATTTTTCCATGGTGATAATATCAAACTTATCAGAGGTCATGGGTCAAAATATCTTTTATGGGATGTTCTAGCGTTTTCTATACTTTGCAATAGAAGTGTTGTTGATGATTCCCTCCTTCCTTTAACTAAGCTTTTTGTTGCAAAACAGTATAGTTATTCGCACTTTTACTTCAGCATTTTTATGTATATTTCAACTTTACTTCATGTAATAAGCATTGCGCGCTTTAAACAGTGTCATATACACCGTAGATTATCCTGCTATCACCAGACGGGCTCTGGCATGGTACTTGATCGACAGTCTACAATCGTGAACTGGTCAGCGCTTTTCTAAGCAGTGCATTCTGACTTACTGTGACGACGGGACTCAACGTAATCGAGATAACCAAACTATATTTGCTATTTAAGAGGCAAATTGCTGACCTTATTCACCAACTATAATCCGTTAATCTATTTGGCTTATGTAGGAAAGGGAATGATCTCCAGCATGACAAATATGGATAATGACCATATCCCTGTATAAGGCACAAAATCGATAATTCAGAAAATCAGAAACCGAAGGCATACAAAATCAGGATAAAACAGGAACGAAAGCAAACAAACAAAACCCTCCACAACATGAAAAGAAGCGAACTCCCAATATGGGATTGAGATCAGGTGCCCAGGAAGAGTAAGCATCTCCTGCTTGCAGGACCATCCTGCTTGCATGACCATCCTGCATTCACCCAGTGAAACAACCCCATAAGAAAGTGACACATAAAAGGAATCGGACAAAATTACAAATAGCAAGATGAAACAGCAATATTCATTAGAACATCATACAAATCAATCGCAACAGACGCACAGAAACATTAAACATTGATGACAACACATAAAAGTAGGGAATTGTGTGCTTATCCGGGTTACGTGCGCACAACCCTCCCACTTATCCGGATACACAGGTCTCCATAGACACACAAATGTATACACATTAACCTTCTCACTGTAAGGTGACATCACAAACAAGATAATTAAACGCAGCGGCCTCTTGTATAACAGATTCTATGTAAATGGGTCTAAAAATTATAGGGCATGCATATAATAGCCTTTGCTCTGCTGATTGAAGCGAGCTCAAGATAAATCATTCGAGAAGTCTGACTGACTTTCAGATAGGACAGAGAATCAGGAATTTCAACCACTAGGTTGGCATCGTTGTTGGTGGACTGTACGTCGCCGAGGATATCGCGTAGTTTTAGTGTTTAAGCACTGCATTGAAATATATTCTAACTTTTCTGTCATCGGTCATTGGTCATCTGTCATTGACTGCTCATAGCGTGTTCTTATTTCAATTGATATACAAATGTGCAGACTTTGTTCTGATCTGAGAGCAAGGCGTCTCTGTCGATGATACTTTTGTGATCGATAAACATCGCCTCCGAGGAAGTTCTACGGTCTATAAAGGAACTTGTCATACACAATAGTGTCCCATTGTCAAGAGTGGTGATTGATATTCCATCTTAGAACATTTGAACATCCAACCACAGAATATACTTGTATTTTCCGAAATGGAATTAACCGAATGTCATATTTCTGCCGAATTGAAACGACGGGAATTGCATTCAAGCAGGAGATGCTGACTCTTCCTGGTAACCTGGTCTCGCTCCTAATTGGGAGTTAGCTTCTTTTCATGTGGTGGAGGCTTTTGTTTGTTTGCCTTGGTTCCTGATTTACCCTGATTTGTATGTCTTTAGTTTATGATTTTCTGAATGATCGATTTTGTACTGTGTATTGGAATATGGTCCTTGTCCATATTTGTCAATTAAATTAGACCTACATTTCTAAAACTAAGGGGAACCTCCATCGGTGCATAGCTTTGTATTTAGCTGGGGTCTCGGCATAATGTTTTCGGTCATGTTAAGGTTTAATCTCCTTTTGCCTACCCTACCTTACGATTGTTTGGCTTTATTTTTCTTAGCTTGTGGTGGCTATCTTGGATTTCCGATCGGCTTGAAAAACACAATCTTGGTAGAAGACATTGAATACTTGCTTCCTGTGAAGTTTTGTGAAATGCTGTTCAGCGTTTTGAGAGGTTAAGTTGGAAATGTGTTAGCCAATCAGAGTCAGTGTCGGCCATCTTGGATTTTTTATCGGGTGGAAAAACACAAACTTGGTAGAAGGCATTCATTAGAAGAAAGGAGGGGATCTCCAACAACACCTAGTTGCAGCATCAACAGCAACCTCCCAAAACACCCACTGTAAAACACAAAAATTACACGCACAGAAAGAGACGCAGTAGTACAATGAACGTCAAATCACAGAAAACATAAAACACAAATGACTACACATAAACCAACGAGACCAATGGGCAAACGGTGCCGACTTAGGACGGCCATCTGCCTCGTCAGTAGCAGACGGTGTGGTTATCCTGGATTACGTGCGCACAACCCTCCCACTATTCCGATAACCCAGAGGTCTCGAAGAACGTACAATTGTGATATAAAACAACCTCCTCACTGTCAGATGACCACACACAAACAAGACCGAAAGACGCAGGGGCCCAAGCAACACAGATGAATATGTAAATTGATATAAAAAGAGGGCATGCGTGATACGACCTGTGCTCTGCCGACTGTAGCGAGCTAATGTATGTTATCACCCGAGGAGTCCGACTGACATTCAGAGAGGACAGGTGGTCGGGGCCCTGTCTTCTCTAAAGAGGTTTGGACAGGGCCCGTCATGGAGTCCCGTCGTCACAGTCAGTCAGCGTGCAAGTATTAAGGATGCGCTGGTACAAGACTGTAGATTGGTCAAGTACCAAGCCTAGTGTCCGTCTGGTGACATTAGAATCATATCCACGGTATAAGAGGCGTTTGATGATTCTGACGCATTTTCGATAGTAATTCTGTCTACCTTTGATCCTTCTAATTTTGTTGATCATGTCACCATAAATTGCAGGTTCCGAAATACCCAAAGTAATATACTCTGTTGCTTGTATGGGTCCGAATTTCAAAAGTAGTTGACAATAATTTTTGTAAAATTTCCAGAATGTCTTGACAAGTTTGTGATTACTTGATTCCAGTGAAGTTTCGAGAGATTCTATGCAGAAGTTTCAGAGGGTAAGTCGAAAACGTGTCAGCCAATCAGAGCCTGTGGCGGCACTCTTGGATTTCTAATCGGCTCGAAAAACACAAACTTGCAAGAGGGCATTGAGTTCTTGCTTCGTATTAAGTTTAGTGAAATTCTGTGTAGCGGTTTCAGAGAAGTCGAAAATGTGTCACCCAATCAGGTCCAGTGGTGGCCATCTTGGATTTCTGGTCGGCTCGAAAAACACAATCTTGGTAGAGGGCATTGAGTTCTTGCTTCCTGTGAAGTTTCGAGAGATTCTGAGCAGCGGTTTCAGAGGAGAAGTCGAAAATGCGTCAGCCAATCAGATTCTTTGGCAGCCATCTTGGATTTTCGATCAGCTCGAAAAACACGAACGTAGTAGAGGGCATTGAGTTCTTGATTCCTGTGAAGTTTCATGAAATTCTGTGCAGCGGTTTCAGAGGAGAAGTCAAAAATGTGTCAGCCAATCAGAGCCTGTGGCGCCCATCTTGGATTTCCGATCGGCTCGAAAATTACAAACTTGGCAGAGGGCATTGAGTTCTTGCTTCCTGTGAAGTTGCGAGAGATTCTATGAAGCCGTTTTATAGAGGTCGAAAATGTGTCAGCCAATCAAAGCCTGTGGCGGCCATCTCGGATTTCCGATCGGCTCGAAAAACACAAACTTGGTAAAGGGCATTGAGTACTTACTTCCTGTGAAGTTTCGTAAAATTGTGTGCAGCGGTTTTAGAGGAGAACTCGAAATTGTTAAAAAGTTTACGACAGACGACGGACGACGGACGCCGCGCTTTGACAATAGCTCACTTGATCTTCGCTCAGGTGAGCTGATAAAAAAAAAAACGCCGCACTATTGCAGCACAAGTGCCGCAATAGTACGGCGCTTTAATCAGTGCACCAGAAGGGTAGCGCCAGAATTGTGCAGGCAGGATTTGACCCTCTGGCACTACTCTGGCACTAATTTCAAATGATAACAGGATATTGCTGTAAAGTGTTGCCAGACACTACCGTTTGTTGCACTAGTGCCAGAGTAAAGCAACAAACCTACTATTCCGTAAATATCTTGGACGCATGTTTCGTAAGACGTTTAACATTTGAACCACTTGGTGAGTGTCACTGCTGGTGGACCAGGAGTTCCCGAGGGCACATGTGGCCAAGTTCGATCAACTTTGGTTGATCGTCTGTCTCTTCAACGCATTCGAAAATTTCTGTTTTGAAAAGTTCTTGAAATTTCTGAAATGTGGGTCCTTTAGCATCGTATCCAACCCATCCTGCTATATTTTTCGGTACATTTTTAGACAAAATAATTTTCACACTCTTTGGTCATATTACATTGTTTAGATTGATCACTGATGAGGGTAAATTATCCGAAACGTGCATGTCTGGTCCATACTGTTAATCTATCTGCTTTTAAATGATGCTATTGAATTTGAAGAGGTTTAACATTTAACCCTCGGAGAGTGTCACTGCACGTTGACCACGAGTCCCCGAGGGCACATGTAGCCAAATTCGATCAATTTCGGTTGATCGTTTTTCTCATCAACGCATTCGAAGATTTCTGTTACATTTATAAAAAATTCTTGAAATTTCTAAAACGTGGGTCCTGTAGCATCATATCCCACCCACCCTGCTACATTTTGCGTTACATTTTTAGACATAGTAATTTTCATATTCTTTGGTCTTATTACACTGTTTAGATTGAGGATCACTGACGAGGGTTAAGTACCCGAAACGTGCATGTCTGGTCCATGCTGCAAATTTATCTGATTTTAAATGATGCTATTGAATTTGAAGCCGTCAAACATTTGAACCATTGGTGAGAGTCACTGCTGGTGGACCAGGAGTCCCCTGGGGCACATGTAGCCAAGTTCGATCAACTTCGTTTGATCGTCTTTCTCATCAACGCATTCGAAAATTTCTGTTTTCAAAAATTCTTGAAATTTCTAAATCGGGGGTCATGAAGCATCTTATTCCATCCATCCTGCTACATTTTTCGGTAACTTTATAGACATAATAATTTTCACACTATCTGGTAATATTACATTGTTGAGATTGAGGATCACTGACTAGGGTTAAGTAACCGAAACGAATATGTCTGGTCCATACTGCATATTAATCTGCTTTTAAATGATGTTATTGAATTTGAAGAGGTCTAACATTTGAAATTCTTCGTGAGTGTCACTGCTGGTGGATCAAGAGTCCCCGAGGGCACATGTAGCCAAGTTTGATCAACTTCGGTTGATCGTCTGTCTCTTCAACGCAAACGAAAAATTCTGTTACTAAAATTTCTTGAAATTTCTAAAACGTTGGTCCTGTAGCATCATATCCCATCCAACCTTTTACATTTTTCGATACAGTTTTAGACATTATAATTTCCACACTCTTTGGTCATATTACATTGTTTAGATTGATGAGGACTGACGAGGGTTACGTTCCCGAAACGTGCATGTCGGTCCATGCTGCAAATTTATCTGCTTTTAAATGATGCTATTGAATTTAAAGACGATTAACATTAATCCAGAGTAGTACCAGAAAAAGAGCATTTCATTCTGTAGGTGGAAAAGTAGAAGTATACAAATGGTTCAGTTTGAAAGGAGGGAAAAGAAGTGTTAGAAATTTAAAGTTTCCTGGTTTAATTGAGTACACAACAATATAGGAAGATTATGTATAATGGATAAGAAAAGATTTTAAGGGAGATTAACTAGTCAGTCAAAGGTATACATATACAAGTTTATTGCTATTAATAAAAAATGATGAAAGAGGAAATTAAGTCTAATGAATGATGCCAGAATAGTGCCACAAGATAATGCTAGAAAAGCGCCACAATATGGTGCCACACTGTTGCCACATTATAAGATAGTGCCACAAAGTAGTACCTATATATCTATGTACAATATGGTGCCAGAATGATGCCACAATAGTGCCACAGTGGTGCCATAAAGACAGTGCCGCACAATTCATTTCGTACGAAAAACGCAATAGTGCGGCACTATAACGCCAGATTGGTGCGGAGCTATTGCTGCACTAATGCCACAATAAAATTTCTGTAAGGGACCTGTTGATTCTAAAGGTCAGGGGTCATAGTCGTCCATTTTACGACGTTGAAGTATATTGGTTAACTAACTCAGACTTGTAAGTTGTACGCATAAGATAATCAACCGATTGATCTGATGCACTCCACTTATCATGCCGTGGTGACGAGAAAATTATGTAATGGCCACTAATTAATAAGTCATGCACACAATATACTATGTTATCGTGGCCACGAATTAATAAGTCGAGGCCACGAGATACTAATTTGTGGCCATAAGTTTATTAAGTCGTAACCACGCGATACTATGATGTTGCCACGAAATAATGAAAACAATTACACAAATCCCCTCATTACTTCCGTACCTTCGCGTCTCTTGATGTGTACGCGACTTTTAGAATGTTGTTGTTTTGGTGGACATCCCCTCATTCCTTCTACAATTACCTTCCGTTTATATTTCTATGGGGCTGTGCCTTTTCTCTGACTTTTCTTTTCTCGCGAGAAAGTATTCGCGAAATATTTTTAGATAGTGATTTTGGAATCTTATTTTGAGGTTTTGTGTTTGACTTTCATTATTTCATTCTACAATTGTTGCTAATTTCCCGTCTTTTTCTTTACACTGCTTTCCTTATTACATGTACCGCAAAGAACTTTCTGAAATGATAAATTCCTGTTAAACGTCTTCAAATGCAATAGCATCATTTAAAAACTGATAAATTTGCAGCATGGACCAGACATGCACGTTTCGGATACTTAACCTAGCTCGCGGTTTTAGAACAAAATTGATTACCCACCCTGAAAGATTGTATACGAAAACTAGACGATTCAAACCTTCACTCGTGAAAAAATGAATTTATTTCACCACCGATTCAATATCTTATAGGCCTCCAAACATAGTACATTCCATTGTATAAAATGACAATAATGTCGAAGAGTTCCAACTCTCTCCCTTCTTGAAGAAAATTCCAAACCAGTTTACATGCACCAGACACGTGTTTCGAATAATAAATTCTCATCAGTGATGCTTTCAGCGGAGCCACCAAAAATAATTTCAATAGCGCCCTCTTTAATTTTTTGAGGTTATATTTTTACATTAACATTACAGAGAGCGCGCGGCTCCAAATTTCCTGTTGGATCGATTCAGTAGCATATCCAAATAAAATCTATGTTCAAAATAGCATTGAAGGGATGGAGCTAAGATGTTTATCTTCTTTAATTTCGATGATATTTATCGGTGAAATGACTAGTTTCCGAAATAGCAAACAAATATATTTGATATCACATTAATTATAGGCAAAAACAAAGCTTCTTTCAGTTGACAGAGCTGGAAAGAAGAAATTAATACACTTGACAAACATCGGGCCTCGGGGAACGATTTTAACTGCTCCACACTGCAACGTGAAATAAGTGTCTATATTAATAATGTCGAAGGGTTCCAACTCTCTACCTTCTTGAAGAAAATTCCAAACCAATTTACATGCACCAGACAATTTACGTTACTTTTGTCAATTATAAAGATGTTGCTTTGCTTTCATAGAACTTTCTTATCTTGCAGTCAACTCCTTTAATTAAATCTATTTCATAAACGGCATTATTTCTAAATCGATTCATAATAAAAGATATATATCATATATTATATGTGATCAATTTTGTTTTCAAGTTATCAAACCAAGAAAATACAAGAAAAGAGTGTGAACTCCGAATGAAAGATGACGTCGCAGTCATAACGTTACGTATTTTTTTGACGACGACAGGGTGTTATGATCCATATCCAATCGACAATAACAATAAAGTGTTGATTATAACAGAGTTGTGGGGGTATATTGGATTCAGCATGGTCGTCCGCCCGTCTGTCTATCTGTAGACGAAAGCTTTTAATCGCAACTCCTCCAAAAATCAATCGATAAATTTCAATGAAACTTTACACAATGAAAATTCATGTTTTGTAGGTGTGCATGAAGAGAGGGAATTAACACCCGAGTTATGGCTTAATTGAGTTTATTTCGATAGGAGAGGAGGATTTTTTTTGCTAGCAGGATTATTATCTAATGATTGTTATGACTGGTTTTATAGCATATATTTTCAAGAAAAGGGGGCTAGTATGGATGAATGTATATATATGTTACAGGAAACATTTTACGTCATTCCTCTATTTCAATACTATTTGAAAAAAAATCAGAGCGCGTTTAACAAATAACATTTGAAATAAAAAATATGTATTTGTGAAACACAAATGCCCCCGTCGGCATCTTTGTCAGTAGAAAGTGTATAATGGTCAAACTCCAAAGCCAAGGTGACGATGTCAAAAATTTTGGTTTCAATGGAAAAGTGTTGTCACAAGGAATACACATGTGGAATATCAAAGCCCTATTCCTTTCCGTTCAAAAGTTATGGCCAAGGTTAAAGCTTTTGTGGACAAACAGACAGACAAACGGACAGGACAAAAACTGTATACCCCCGAATCTTCGAATACGGGGGCATAGAAATAAATCAAAATAAATTGCACCGGTTTGAAATCAAACTTTTAATTTTCATTTTTTTAAAGTGCGTATATTTTTATCAAAGTTTGTTGTCACAAAGCCGTCAAAGGGGGTCCAACATCTGGTTTTGAAAAATAGCATACGTAAGAACGAGATAATTCAGCATTTTGGCAATTCCACGAGGAAAGGGGCCCTGACAACTCTAAATAAGAAGCATAGGATGGAAATGAAAACTAATTTCACATTTTTAAGACAAGTCGGATCGGCCTAACTCGACAAAAGAGCTTATGCACATCACTTTGAAAAAAAAGAAAATAAAAAATACAGAAAAATGTTAAAATGACAGCGACTCGATTTATTATCAAATTTTCAAAGCACTTTGGCTTACACATAGACTGATTTTATCGATCCTTGCTATCATTTTAATCCAAATTTAATATGAGTGTGAGCACTTGTATGCTAGGGGCCCAGGCGGAATTTTCTTTTCAGTAAAACATGGCCAGGTTTCTTTCTATATATTCCTGTGTCCTCTCCCCCTCCCCATTCTCCTACGCATACGTCAGATTTCAGTTCCGCTTTTCTACATATTGCAAGCCTGTGCAGCCTATGACCTTGTTGCAAGTTGTCTCCCTTCCTTGTGAAAGTAAATGTTGCATTACAAATGTTAAGAGCACAAGGTAATAAGCGAATCATTAAAAAAAATTAAATAAAGCATGTATTTGTGAACCACGAATGCCCCCGGTGGCATCTTTGTTTGTATTAACACAATTTTCTTTTAAGTATATGAAAGGTAAAGGTCAGGGTCACAAGGTTAAAAAAATGTCGGTATCAATTGAAAAATCTTGTGACCAGGAATATGCATGGGAAATATCAAAAGCCCTATCACTTACCATTCAAAAGTTCTGCCCAAAGTTTTTGTAAAGTAGGACACAGATCAAAGTCAAGGTAAAAATGTGTATCAATGGAAAGGCCTGGTCATGAAAAATACACATGTAAAATAGGAAAGCCCTATGACTTAAATTCCAAAGTTTTGGAAATTAGGTCAAGGTCAATGTCATGAGGTCAAATATTTTTGTTTCAATGGAAAGGTCTTGTCACAAGGAATACACATATGAAATATGATAGCCCTATTACTTACCATTCAAAATGTTTGCCCAATGATAATTTTTTTAAAAAGTAAGTTAAAGGCCAAGGTCAAGGTCACGATGTCAAAAATTTTGGTATCAATGGAAAGGTCTTGCCACATAGAATACAATTGTGAAATATGACAGCCCTATCATTTACCATTCAAAAGTTTTGTGGACAGACTGACAGGCCAAAAACTATATGCCCCCTATCTTGGATTCCGGCAAAGTAATGCAGATGGCGTCGCATTGTAAGCGTTGTGACATTACAAATAAAGTGTGCACC
This sequence comes from Pinctada fucata, assembly GCA_028142955.1. Lineage (NCBI taxonomy): Eukaryota > Metazoa > Mollusca > Bivalvia > Pterioida > Pteriidae > Pinctada > Pinctada fucata. Next base: position 70,746,877 of record AP027103.1, read on the forward strand.
ACTATTCTTCTGAAGGGGGCGCGGAGGTATTGAACCAATCAAACTTGTAACACAAGAAACATGGCGACTTTGTTTACCATAGATACACAACTAAAAGAGAAAAGTAAAATGTAGACACAAAAAATGTTTTGAAACATGCATACATGGAAAAAGTAAATATCTACATTTTGAAGTAAGAGCATATTTGATAACATATATGCCCCAGTTAATCGATGTACGAAATTTTATACACACAGTGTGAACTTGTAATCATGATGTAAACATACCCCTGTGTAGTTTTGCAGAAAAGAAATCTCTTAACAGGTACATAACCTATGCTGATTTTTATAGATGGGAGATGGAACATAAGTCTACAAAATGAATGATGTCTTTCACCCAGTACTTCTTCGTAAAACAAGATAATTGAGAAAACGTACAATGAAATACATTGTTAAAATCAAAACAGGGGTGCTACATTATAAACGAACATGTGTATGGATGTGAAAATGTACATGACGGACTTTGTACGTATCAAAGATCGACTCTAAAAAGAAAGTTTGTATTTTCATAATTAATTTCCATCGAAATTGAGGCGTGACACACAACGTAGACGACATCCTGATGTACAGAATATGAATACGGGAGGAAGGAAAAGAGGGTGCGTTCAATGACACCCTACCCACCTTTTTTCATCGATTTAACATGGAAATTATTGTCTCTTATTCATTTAGAAATTCCAGTTTCCAAAGTGATTTTTGAAGCATCGAATTCTGTATGAGATGGAAAAAGTTGAGCTATTGGCTACATTCTATGAAGGTTTTACGCTTGTATACGAAAATGGGCTTACCGATTTAGGGGTTGGGCTTATGTTCTGTACACTGAAAGACGTTCTTTGGATAAAAACTTCATTTTATGAGCTGTGAAGTTAGTATATACATTCATTATGTAATATCACCCAAAATTTATGAAATAAAATCAATTTTTTTTTTCACGAATTTTTATTCTTTTTTTTTTCTTACTTTTATCGCTCTTTTGATTGACTCCTGAATAATACTCATATCATTTCCAAATGAAAATCATCAGCTTTCAAATTCATAAATACTAGACAATGACCCGCGCAAGCGCGGGAAAGACTGTCATAGATATGCTGGGTTACAGAAGATCCTGACATTCACCTCCACAGCACTCACAATAGAGTACCATGATGAGCATCGACTGACACCTAGTATGTTGACATACATTACTATGGGTATTACACAACCTGTCTTTTATGGTGATATGATAAACAAAATAAAAAGTATCAAAAGTAGGCAGCATAACCATCGAAAATGCGTCAGAATCATCAAACGCCTTTTATACCGTGGATATGATCCTAATGTCACCAGACGAACACTAGGCTTGGTACTTGACCATTCTACAGTCTTGTACAAGCGCATCCTTAATACTTGCAATCTGACTGACTGTGACGTCGGGACTTTATGACGGGCCATGTCCCAACCTCTTTAGAGAAGACAGGGCCCCGACCACCTGTCCTCTCTGAACGTCAGTCGGACTCCTCGGGTGATTACATACATGAGCTCGCTACAGCCGGCAGAGCAAGGACTGTATTACGCATGCCCTCTTTTTATATCCATTTACATATTCATCTGTGTCTCTGGGGCCTCTGTAATTCGCGGTCGTGTTTGTGTGATGTCATCTTACAGTGAGGAGGTTGTTTTACACCACAATTGTACGTTCTACCTCTGGGTAATTGGAGAAGTAAGAGGGTTGTGCGCACGTAATCCAGGATAAACACACCATTTGCTACTTGCGTGACAAATGGCCGTCCAAAGTCGGCACCGGTTGCCCATTGGTCTCGTCGGTTTATGTGTAGTCTTTTGTGTTTGATGTTTACATGTCGTGTGTCTCTTTGCCGTCTCGTGCTGTACTCGTCTTTTGTGTTTTTGCATCGGGGTGTTTTGCTGTTTTGCTGTTGATGCTGCAACGGGGTCTTGTTGGATATCTCCTCCCTTCCTTTGTATTAAGATACATTATTTATTGCTCTAGTATGCAATCTTCTGTTCAGATTTATATTGTTTTGCACTGATATTTTATATAAACTCACTTTATGCAGTGGCGAAGGGGGCGCCCCCCTCCCCGGCACTGACCCCACATTTTCTCAAAACGGGTATATTTTTGCCCATTTTCAGTAAAAATCGGCAAATTTCGCCCCTTGACCCCAAGAAAAAGGGAGCGCTGGATCCGCCACTGTTATGAATTTGAAATAATATAATTTTCATTGTCACCGGTAAGATGATGACTTTGATCAATATTACGGCCATCTTAATATATTTTAGTATAATAAACGACTAAGCAAAATCTATTGATATTTTTATAGGAACGTATTGGTCATAACCTTTTTAAAACACATTATTTGTGTACAAAAGTGTAAAAAAAATATGTAAGAAACTGTCCACATCTGAGTTTGACATTGATCCAATAGAAAACGTCATTGGAAAAATTAGCATGGGAAAATGCATAGCGTAATTAAAAAGAAAATACATACTTCATACTATTAGTGTTGTTGGGGGTCTTACCAGATCGTTCTAGTTCCCTCAGAGTGAAAGAACAGACGGTGGCGAAACAATAAATCATCTCTGAGAAAGTTCTCCCACGACGGGATTCGAACACTGACTCTTCAAATTGGAAAATCGGGCTGGGTGCCCGGCGCTCTACCAACTATGAAACCCCTTTCTCGAATATTCTCTCGTTTATGGTTAGTGCCCGATCCCGGTTTGAATGATTACACAATAATTAGAAATAATTAATTCTAAACACTTATCAAATTCACATGGTCTCAAATCATATGCTATACATTCATATCACACAATTTATCTCTGATCTCTTCGTTTCGACGGAGAATCGGCTAATTCGTTCCTTCAGTAGAATAGATAGTAGAAAAAAAGCTAAGGGTATGTTCTGAAACTTGTTGTATACAAAATTAAGTAAATTAAGTAAGAGTAGATGGGAACATTGAAAAGAGCAAAAATTGTGTATTTGGCTAATTTTTACGGCCTATGGTTACCTCGGAAATGACCGTATTAAAACCAGACGGATAAATATATTTTCCTGAATTTGGACGTGACATGAGTAGATGACAAATATGGATAATGACCATATCCCTGTTTGCAGCACAAAATCGATTATTCAGAAAATCAGAAACCGAAGGCATACAAAATCAGAATAAAACAGGAACCAAAGCAAACAAACAAAAACCTCCACCATATGAAAAGAAGCGAACTCCTGATATGAGAGTGAGACCAGGTGCCCAGGAAGAGTAAGCATCTCCTGCTTGCATGCAACACCCGTCGCTTCAATTCGGTAGAACTGTCACATCCGGTTACTTCCATTTTGGAAGATATAGAGTACAATCTTTGGTTGGATGGTTCAAATGGTCTATGACAGAATATCATCCACCATTCTGGAGATTGGGACATCATAGTGTATGAGGAGTTCCCCATATCGACCGTAGAACTTCCTCAGTGACGATGTTAGTCGGTCACAGACATATCCCTGACTGAGAAGCTTATCTGAAAGACGCCTAGCTCTCAGAACAAAATCCGTATACTTGGTACTTGCTCTGGCATAGCGTATCAACTGAGATATGAACACGCCATAAGCAGGCGATGAAGGGATGTTGCTACTCAGAAAAGGAAAGTTTGTAATGCTGAAATTGAAGTCGTCACGTTTGTCATAGAGTGAGGTGTTCATGTGACCATCAGTGTCGTAGGACAACATTATGTCCAAATAGGATGCTGAATTATTTGTCTCTGTAGTTTCTTTGGCTTCAAGCTCCAAAGGATAGATACTGCTCAGGTAATCCGCGAATTTTGGATTATTGATGGACAACACATCGTCTATGTATCTGTAAGTGAAGTTGAAGTCAGAAGCTAAGTATCTTTTCCTTTCAGAGACCAAAGATTGAATGAATTCAGCTTCGTACGAGTAAAGGAAAATGTCGGCAAGGAGTGGGGCACAATTGGTCCCCATTGGAATTCCGACAATTTGCTGGAAGACCTTTCCTCCAAACACCACAAAAAAGTTGTCGATCAGAAAGTTTAACATCTGAATAATGTCTGTTTCAGTGTACTTATTTTCAGAATCGGACTTTTCTTTTACAAGGTAGGTTTTGTCATAGTTAACAACAATAAATTTGTATTTGCGATTACCGTTCTTACTTGTAAACGCATTACTGATAATTTTTGCGAGTCTTTCTTTCAATTTAGAATGTGGAATTGTAGTGTAAAGTGTCGAAAAATCAAAGGCTTTGATCGAATGGAATCTACTAAAATGAGTGGATTTCAGATGTTCTAAAAGTTCCTTCGAATTCTTTAAAATCCACATCTGGTTGATACCACTGCGAGAATATACCGTCGAACAATATTTTTGAAGCCCAGATTTGATTTCAGATAAAACTTTGGTGAGTAAGATCGATACAAATTTGGTAGAACATTTTGAGGAACCAGCGATGAAACGTTTTTTTGTACGGACTCTTATGCATTTTAGGTATACAGTATAAGTATGGATAATCTAAATCTAACTTGGTAGTGTCGAAGCCAAAGGAAGCAAGAGCTGATTTGTGGTTATCTATTATTTCAGAGGCAGAAAGGTTTGTTGGGGTGTAAGTGGGATTTCCAGGTGTCGGATTTAAACCCAACTCTTTAAGTAGAATGTCGAAATAGTACTTTTTGCAAGTAAATGTGTAATTATTTGAGGCTTTGTCCGCTGATGTGATGACATAATGTTCTTGGAGGTAGGTAAGCTCTGTGATAACATCAGGGTCTTTAAATATAGACACGAATCTGATGTTCACAGTTGATTTTAATCGGTTAATTCTAGATAAAAGTAACCCTCTGATTGATTTTATCCATTCGGAAAGGGTGTCGAGCTGTACATCCTCTTTCTTTGCCAAACGTCTTGCATATTCCTCACAAGAGTCCATGATAATTTTGACATTCTGGTTCCATGTAAAGGACATATTTTCTCTGTATTTGGGACCCTTTTTTATATTGGTGTATGTAGCGGCATTGTGATTTTGATCGAGAAGCCAAAAAGTACATCCACTTAACATGCTTAACCACGAAACTTGTGTACTCAAAGTCCAATGACGAAACAAATCCGCGAGATCAGTTATCCTCAATCTAAATAATGTTATCTAACCAAAGAGCGTGAATGTTATTATGTCCGAAAATGTACCGAAAGACATAGCAGGATGGGTGGAATATGATGCTACCGGAATCATGTTTTAGAAATTTCAAGAAATTTTGAAAACAGAGATTTTCGAGATGTATAGAAGAAACGATCACCTGAAATTGATCGAACTTGACTACATTTGCCCTCGGGGACTACTGGTCCACAAGCAGGGACACTCGCCTAGTGGTACAAATGTCATTTTAGTCGAAAAAAGACATGTGTAAGCGATTGTCATTGATTAATGCATGTATTCATTTCAGGGCACTCGGATACATTTTGTTTGAATTTTTGTATGATCACTCTTGTAATACAGATACATTATATTAAATTTTTCACATCTCTAGTGCATGGAGATAAACAACTTTTGTTGCCTGTCATTGTTCTTAAAGTCCTTTCGTAGTGCTCTTGATTTATATTTTATCGTTTAAAGTTACACATGACCTTGTAGGGAATGATCTGTCGATAACGAAGTTAAATCCTAAATAGCTCATTAACTTTTTTATAATACTACCATTTGAAAATCTATATATTACTTTTGTCCAGTTGGGAGGACAGGTTGTCCCTACCACCAGATTTCAACTTTTGTACCTTTGCTACTTGTACATTTGTCCATTTCTAGATACTTTTTTCAATAATATATGTAAATAAAAACGACCACCTACCATCTGAACAAAAAGGAGGTTGTTTACCTACATCACAGCCATTAAGACAGTGACCAGTGACCTTATCACAAGGTACATCGTTATGACACATTCCACAAATGTCTGTGCAATTAAGTCCATATGTGCCATCATCACATTCTGCAATAGAACAAAATTCGGAAGTTACTCTGCTTTAGAATGAAATAAGAATGGTGCTTAAGCAAAATAATGCGATCGCAAACAATGTTGAAGACAAAACTTTTTGATGAACTTTTTAAGAAATTGAATAGATATCGTGTATTGTTTGTTTTCAATCTCTTTTGAATTATAGGTAAGACTTTTGAGGTTGTAATTTTGACTGCCTGTTAAAGGTTTTTACTTAAAACAAATTGTCTCTAGGAATGTGTATGTTTAAACGTGAAAGTTCTTTCTCTGAATGTCTAAGTATTCTAAGTATAAGTCTTACGTACACGTTGGAAGCACTTACTAGACCTCTCTATTATCTTAAGAAGACAATTAGATAATGTTTGAAAAAAGAACATTCATTCAATGAATAGTTCAGCATAAGCACCTACTTATTTTTCTTTTCATCTACCACGAGTACATCTTGTTCCCTGTTTTCGAGGCTCACATTCCGACGGACAAGCTCGATACACAAAATAAAACTTACTTTTCCATTTATCCTTAGAATATTCAACATCGCATTATGAGGTGCACATTCTAGTTCCTTTGTTACACGATTTGTCATCAAGACATTTCACGCATTTTGATGAGCAGGTACTATTCGGGCAAGATTTTGTAAATCAATCAATCTTATCAATCATTTTCAAAGCTTTACAAATGGACCCATCAACAGAATATGTCCTCGACATAATTTTTATATGACGTGAGGATAGAGGGAATGCCATATGAATGAATCAAGGATACCTTATTTGAATCAATTTCAAAATATGCTTCGTATGGATTTAAAAGAACGAACGAATTAAATCAAAGTAAATTACCACCAGACTATCTAAGCATTTTCCAAAGTGGGTTAGAATATTCATTGCTGTTCTCAATGAAATAGTTGAGTATTTTTGATATCATTTAATGATAGAAAGAATTCATAGACCAGAGTAAGCTGAATACAGATGTAGAAGAAGAAGAGCAGAAGAAAAGGCAGATCCTACTCTTAAAGCAGTGCAGTGATTCAGTACATTAAAAAAGTATATATTAATTGATATGTGAGGATTGGAGTACACTTGAACCTCTCAACACCTTTCGTATAACACACACATTACCAGTTTTACACAGCACACCAAGCCACCCAGCATCACATCCGTTCGTACAATATCCCGTAGTAGCGTCACAGCTGACACCGTCCTTGCAGCTCCCACAAGTTTCATTACAGTTACGACCATAGGTATTAGGTAAACACGCTGAAATAAGGATTTACATTTTGTACATCACTACCTATTAAGATATAAAATCAGTGATATGATTCGGAATAAGAACGCAGCACTTTTGTCTTAAAAGTGTAATTGAAAACCCAATGTTAAGCATCACTGATGTAGCATCATCAAAAGAAAGCGCATATGGTGCACTGTAATTTTCATTCTAGAACATTTCATGGTTAATAATATGTATATATACATACTATGTAAACGTCTTCAAATTGAATAGCATCATTTAAGAACAGATAAATCGGCAGCGTGGACCAGACATGCACGTTCCGGGTACATAACCCTCATCAGTGATCCTAAATCTATAAATCTTAACAATATAATATGCCAAAAAAGTATGAAAGTTACTATGTCGAAAAAGTGTATATACATTGTACATACAATTTAAAACAATTTGCATAAGTTTAAACTATCCTTACCCATTTTGCCAAAAATGATACAACAAATTATCCTTAACAATAATGATATAACTTATCTGTATGAAATATAAAGAAATTCTAAAAATCGATAATACGTTTATGAATACATGTATAACATTTTCTAAAGTTCGAGAACAATTCTAAATGTAATTGTATATAACACATACTGAATATACACGTTTTCCCTCTGTATCCGTCCTCACAATCATCATTAGGACAATAACCAGAAGCTTTGTCACAGATGGCGCTGTTTCTACATCTCCCACATGTTTGGTTGCAGCCGTTACCATACTTATGGTCATCACATTCTGGGTTGAAGATATATATTCGTATCTCAATAAATATGTTTTTCACTATGTCTTCATTCTTTTTCATTCTTCATTCTTCATTCTTCAGACTTAAAATCATTGTCTCATTCGCACAGTATAAACTTTATCCTATTGTGAAAAACACCTCCATGTTGTTACAGGTGACTTTTCAATTATCCAAGACAGACAGCTCCGTGGTCTTCTTAAAAAAGGGCCTAAGTATAGAATCCCATCCAAGATAGATTTTGTCAAATGCCGTGAGGTGCTTACGGAAGCCTTAGATACTTATACGAAAAGATGGTGTAAATCAGGAGTCGAACCGCATGCTCTGAATGACTAGAAAAACCTCATTTTAGATAAAACGGATATCGAATAGATAACTTCCATAAAAACCCTATTTTTTTTCAAAATCCATGTTGCAAATCAGAAAGATATTTAAATCCAAACTGAGTAAATTACATGAAAAATATCTCTTTGCACCAGCTGATAAAGCAGCCAACAACACCATTTTCATTTGAAAACGTTACTACATATCAACTTTGGTTTCGGAACTTTCGTCTACTAAAACATATATCAAAAGCAATGAAAGTGCATCTAACATTTTAAGCAAGCATAACAGTGAACTGTCTTCATTCAATATCTCTATTTCTAAATTGGATCTCCGAACACTATATTGCATACCGAAACTGCACAAATCTCCTTACAAATTTCGATTTATTGCTTATTCAGGTAACTGCTCCACTACAATTTTGTCTAGAAATCTGACGTCAGCACTTACTGCTATTAAAGAACACATAACTAGATATTGTGAAACGGCTCTAAACAGGAACGATGTAAATTTACTTAGGTCTATTAAGAATTCAGGGGATGTTATTGATAAAATGAAATCTGGAAATTTCCAAGCCAATACGATTTCTTCATACGACTTCTCTAATATATACACCACACTTCCTCATGACAAAATTAATGATCGATTATCTAATCTCATTAAATGGTGTTTTGTTCGAGAGCGAAAATCTTACATTTGTACATCTGAATGAAAGGGTTTCTTTTCCTCGACAGACTACAAATCATACAAATCATGGACATGTAGTGACCTGTGTAATGCCTTGTCCATCCTATTGGACAATATTTATGTTAGATTTGGTGAGGATCTATACAAGCAAGTTGTAGGAATTCCTATGGGTACTAACTGTGCGCCTCTTGTTGCAGATTTATTTTCATACACTTAGGAAAATGAATTTATCCAAAATCTTCAAAAGCAAAGAAAAGTTGATGATCTGAAATGTTTCAATAATACTTCTAAGTATCTGGATGATATTCTAACCATTGACAATTCTGCTTTTGAATTATATAAGAATGAAAGGGGTAGGGCCACGAAACCCCTAAATCGTCCCTGTTTCTTAACATTTGAGTTGATTGAATGTTTCTTGTGACTTGATACTTTGTTAACTTCTTTACTAAATGTCTTTAGATTTTGCAAATAATGCATGTATCAGCAACTATGAGCCCCGTGAAAAAATCATGTCTTTAGATTTTGCAAATAATGCATGTATCAGCAACTATGAGCCCCGTGAAAACCCCAAAATCGGCCATTTTCCGTCAAATTGCTGCAAATCCTACATGTTTCCTTAAAATTAGCATTGGCCACATGCATTGAGAAACATGAAAAATGAACAAATTAAAGATAACAATTATATCTTCTTGTCATGAAAGTTTTTTGTTTTTGACAAATGTGGCCACGTCCAAATTCTCCATGAAAGACGTATTTTCGAGCATTTTTGGCCATATTTTTTCAATAACGTCAAAATGACGTCACTTGATGACGTCATGAGTTTTCCTATGGTGCTTAGGTCCGTGATATGTTCTTTTTATCAAAAGCGGGGGAAACATTCATTATATTTTATGTGATATATCAAGTATTTATCATCAAGTTTACTGTTAAGGAAAATTGCAGGGCCGTTTTATTGGCTTCGTGGCCCTACCCCTTTATCCACAAGAATGAACACTTAACAAGGCAAACGTTACAAAAACAGAAACACCGTTTTTTTTTTACGTAAATATAAAAATTGTAAACGGAAAGATTCATACATGTATATATGACAATAGGGATGATTTTGGATTCAACATAGTAAATTTCGCCTGGCTTGACGGTGATGTTCCAAGATTACCGTCATACGGCATTTACATATCACAGCTCATCCGGTACGCTAGAGCATGTACTGATATTTTGGATTTTAATAGAAGAAATTAACTAAATACCAAAAAACTTTTAGGTCAAGGTTTCCGCTTTAATAAACTAGTTAAGACTTTCTGGAAATTTTACAAAAATTACAGTCAACTTCTTTTAAAATTCGGATCTATACACGCAACAGAGTACACTACTTTGGGTATTACACAACCTGTCTTTTATGGTGATATGATAAACAAAATAAAAAGGATCAAAGGTAGGCAGCATAACCATCGAAAATGCGTCAGAATCATCAAACGCCTTTTATACCGTGGATATGATCCTAATGTCACCAGACGGACACTAGGCTTGGTACTTGACCAATCTACAGTCTTGTACAAGCGCATCCTTGAGACTTGCACTCTGACTGACTGTGACGACGGGACTCCATGACGAGCCCTGTCCAAGCCTCTTTAGAGAGGACAGAGCCCCACGTGTCCTCTCTGAATGTCAGTCGGACTCCTCGGGTGATTACATACATGAGCTCGCTACAGCCAGTAGAGCACGATCTATATTACGCATGCCCTCTTTTTACATCCATTTACATATTCATCTGTGTTTCTAGGGCCTCTACGTTTCGCGGTCGTGTTTGTGTGAGGTTATCTTACAGTGAGGAGGTTGTTTTACACCAAAATTGTACGTCCTTCGAGACCTCTGGGTAATTGGAGAAGTGAGAGGGTTGTGCGCACGTAATCTAGGATAACCACACCATTTGCTTGACAAATGACCGTCCAAAGTGGGCACCGGTTGCACATTGGTCTCGTCGGTTTATGTGTAGTCTTTTGTGTTTGATGTTTACATGTCGTGTGTCTCTTTTCCGTCTCGTGCTGTACTCGTCTTTTGTGTTTTTGCATCGGGTGTTTTGGTGTTTTGGTGTTTATGCTGCAACGGGGTCTTGTTGAAGATCTCCACCCTTCTTTTTTGACACTTTGTTTTCCTAAAACAGTTGATTTTAGAAGAAAACAGCTATCATTCTATCCTCTGACAACTCAAACTTTACAAGAAAACTAAATTGTTATCTGTGTCAGTGGAATGAAAATATTCTTTGCCTGACAACGATTCAAGAATTTCAAAAGACTGCACTTAAAATCAATTTCAATTTCCAATTTGCATTTGACTGTAGGAAGTATGAAAAATACATGAACTAAAGCAAAGATAGAGAGGATATTCGCTACAGAGAAAACAACGACAGACGGAGTCAATAACACATCACCATAGAAACAGGAAGGGCAACCCAAAAAAAAGTTTAAGCAGGATTTTGAATTCCTTCTACTGAAAAAAAGTGCAAAAGCTTGCATATCTTATTCGTAATTCAAGAGTCATTAGACTTAAACAAATAACAATTTGAGTATTGATACTGTAGTATGAATATATTCGGGTAAGGGCTTCATTTAAGTGACGTCACACGAACAGCTGTTCAGGTGTATTCAGTTGTTTTTCCCCCCGGATCTAGCAGGATGTCGCCCAGGACTTCTCCGTACCTTAGGCGCGATTCGACAACTCAGGTGGTGAGTAACTTATTCGGTTACCCCTCACCATATTACTAGCATTGTCTCTAATATTATATGCACTTCACTTCAATACTTAAAAAGAAGCAAAGCAATGGAAAACAAGAACCCAAGGAGGACCACAATCGCTCACCTGAGAACCATGTTCACTCCCAAAATATCATACCCGGGCCTTGCACCATAAAACAAGAATTGACTTTCTACCTTTCGTTGATGTTTCTATAGAGCTGTGTATTTTCTCTGTCTGTTTGTCTGACTTTTCTTTTCTTTCGAGAAATTCTTCGCGAAATATTTTTAGATTGTGATTTTGGAATCTTATTTTGGGGTTTTGTGTTTGACTTTCATTCATACACTTATTGCTCATTTCCCGATTTTTTCGTTACACTGCTTTCCATATTGCCGCAAAGAACTCTCTGAAATGATAATTTCCTGTTAAACATGATCCTCAATCTGGACAATGTAATATGACCAAAGAGTGTGAAAGTCATTATGTCCAAAAATGTACCAAAAGACGTTGCAGGGTGGGTGGGATATGATGCTACCGGAACCGCGTTTTAGAAATTTCAAGAAATTTTGAAAAAAGAGATTTTCGAATGTGTTGAAGAAACGATCACCTGAAATTGATCGAACTTGACTATATGTGCCCTCGGGGACTACTGGTCCACAAGCAGGGACACTCGCCAAGCGGTACAAATGTCATTTTAGTCGAAAAAAGATGTGTAAGCGATTGTCATTAATCAATGCATGTATTCTTTTGATGGCATTCGGATGCATTTCCTTTAAATTGTGGAATGATCACTCTTGTAATATTATATTTGCAAATCTCTAGTTCATTGAGATAAGTAACTTTTGTGGCCTGTCATTGTTCTTAAAGTCCTTTAGTATTGCTCTTGATTTATTTTTCATCGTTTAAAGTTACACATCACCTTGTACGGAATCATCTGTCGATAACGAATTTAAATCCTACATAGCTTATTAACTTTTTTACATTACTACCATTTGAAAATCTATATATTACTTATGTCCAGTTGGGAGGACAGGTTGTCCCTACCACCAGATTTCAACTTTTGTACCTTTGCTACTTGTACATTTGTCCATTTTTAAAGATTCTTTTTTCTATACTATATGTAAATAAATACGGCCACCTACCTTCTGAACAAAAAGGAGGTTGTTTTCCCACACCACAACCGTTTAGGCAGTGACCAGTGACCTTATCACAAGGCACATCGTTATCACACAGTCCACAAATGTCTGTGCAATCAAGTCCATATGTGCCATTGTCACATTCTGCAAAAGAACAGAATTCGGAAGTTAATCTGCTTTAGAATTAAATAAGAATGGTGCTTAAGCAAAACAATGCGATCGCAAACAATGTTGAAAACATAACTTTTTGATGAACTTTTTCAGAAATTGAAAAAATATCGTGTATTGTTTGATTTCAATATCTTTTGAATTATAGGTAATAATTTTGAAGTTTTAATTTTGACCGTGTGTTAAACATGTTAAAGGTTTTTACATAAAAAAAATTGTCTATAAGAATGTGTATGTTTAAACGTGAAAGTTCTTTCTCTTAATGTCTAAGTATTCTAAGTATAAGTCTTAGGTACACGTTGGAAGCAATTGTAACTAAACCTCTCTATAATCTTAATAAGACAATTAGATAATGTTTGAAAAAAGATTATTTATACAATGGATATTGCAGCATAAGCACCTTAATTATTTTCCTTTTTACCTATCACGAGTACATCTTGTTTCCTGTTTTCCAGGCTCACATTCCGAAGGATAAACCCGGCACACAAAATCAAACTTAATTTCACATTTATCCTTAGAATATTCAACATCGCATTATGAGGTGCACATTCTAGTTCCTTTGTTACACGATTTGTCATCAAGACATTTCACGCATTTTGATGAGCAGCTGCTTTTCGGGCAAGATTTTGTAAATCAATCAATCTTGTCAATCATTTTCGAAACTGTACAAATGAACCCATCAACAGAATTTGTTCTCGACATAATGTTTATATGACGTGTGGATGGAGGGAATGTCATATGAATGAATCAATGATACCTTATTTGAATCAATATCAAAATATGATTCGTATGGATTTAAAAGAACGAACTGTTTAATCAAAGTAAATTACCACCAGACTATCTAAGCATTTTCCAAAGTTGGTTTGAAGATTCATTGCTGTTCTCAATGAAATAATTGAGTACTTTTGATATGATTTAATGGTAGAAAGAATTCATAGACCAGAGTAAGCTGAATACAGGTGTAAAAGAAGAAGAGCAGAAGAAAAGGTAGATCCTACTCTTAGAGCAGTGCAGTGATTCAGTACATTAAAAAAGTATATATTAATTGATATGTGAGGATTGGAGTACATTTGAACCTCTCAACACCTTTCGTATAACACACACATTACCAGTTTTACACAGCACACCAAGCCACCCAGCATCACATCCGTTCGTACAATATCCCGTAGTAGCGTCACAGCTGACACCGTCCCTGCAGCTCCCACAAGTTTCATTACAGTTACGACCATAGGTATTAGGTAAACACGCTGAAATAAGGATTTATATTTTGTACATCACTACCTATTAAGATGTAAAATCAGTGATATGATTCGGAATAAGAACGCAGCACTTTTGTCTTAAAAGTGTAATTGAAAACCCAATGTTAAGCATCACTGATGTAGCATCATCAAAAGAAAGCGCATATGGTGCACTGTAATTTTCATTCTAGAACATTTCATGGTTAATAATATGCATATATACATACTATATACATTGTACATACAATTTAAAACAATTTGCATAAGTTTAAACTATCCTTACCAATTTTGCCAAAAATGATACAACAAATTATCCTTAACAATAATGATATAACTTATCTGTATGAAATATAAAGAAATTCTAAAAATCGATAATACGTTTATGAATACATGTATAACATTTTCTAAAGTTCGAGAACAATTCTAAATGTAATTGTATATAACACATACTGAATATACACGTTTTCCCTCTGTATCCGTCCTCACAATCATCATTAGGACAATAACCAGAAGCTTTGTCACAGATGGCGCTGTTTCTACATCTCCCACATGTTTGGTTGCAGCCGTTACCATACTTATGGTCATCACATTCTGGGTTGAAGATATATATTCGTATCTCAATAAATATGTTTTTCACTATGTCTTCATTCTTTTTCATTCTTCATTCTTCATTCTTCAGACTTAAAATCATTGTCTCATTCGCACAGTATAAACTTTATCCTATTGTGAAAAACACCTCCCCTAAAAGACGATTCATAAAAACCCTGTTTATTAAAAAGGTTTCGATCTTCTAAACATCTCTGATATTTTTCGGAATCATCTCGTACAAAATACCATTCCTCAATATTTTGAAAATTTAGAGCCACCTCTTATTTGTTATAAGTACAACAGAAGGGAGGAGATCTCCAACAAGGCCCCGTTGCAGCATCAACAGCAGAACACCAAAGCACCCGATGCAAAAACACAAAAGACGAGTACAGCACGAGACGGAAAAGAGACACACGACATGTAAACATCAAACACAAAAGACTACACATAAACCGACGAGACGAATGGGTAACCGGTACCGACTTTGGACGGCCATTTGTCACGCAAGTAGCAAATGGTGTGGTTATCCTGGATTACGTGCGGACAACCCTCTCACTTCTCCAATTACCCAGAGGTCTCGAAGAACGTACAATTGGGGTGTAAAACAACCTCCTCACTGTAAGATGACATCACACAAACACGACCGCGAAGTGTAGAGGCCCCAGAAACACAGATGAATATGTAAATGGATATAAAAAGAGGGCATGCGTAATGCAGTCAGTGCTCTGCCGCCCGTAACGAGCTCATGTATGTAATCACCCGAGGAGTCCGACTGACATTCAGAGAGGACAGGTGGTCGGGACCCTGTCTTCTCTAAAGAGGTTTGGACAAGGCCCGTCATTGAGTCCCGTCGTCACAGTCAGTCAGAGTGCAAGTCTTAAGGATGTGCTTGTACAAGACTGTAGATTGTTCAAGTACCAAGCCTAATGTCCGTCTGGTGACATTAGGATCATATCCACGGTATTTATACGTACAATTGTGGTGTAAAACAACCTCCTCACTTTCAGATGACCACACACAAACAAGACCGCAAAACGCAGGTGCCCAAGCAGCACAGATGAAAATGCCGTATGACGGTCATCTTGGAACTTCAACGTCAAGCCAGGGGAAATTTACTATGTTGAATAAAAAATCATCCCTTTTGTCATATATACTTGTAAGAATCTTTCCGTTTACAATTTTGATATTTAGGTCCAAAAACGGTGTTTCTGTGTTTAAAAGGTTTGCCTTGTTAAGTGTTAATTCTTTTGGATAAATTTCATTCTTATATAAATCAAAAGCAGGATTGTCAATGGTTAGAATATCATCCAGATACCTAGATGTATTATTGAAACATTTCAGATCATCAACTTTTCTTTGCTTTTGAAGATTTTGGATAAACTCTTTTTCATAAGTTTATAAAAATGAATCTGTAACAAGAGGCGCACAGTTAGTACCCATAGGAATTCCTTCAATCTGCTTGTATAGATCCTCACCAAATCTTACGGAAATAATGCCCAAGAGGAAGGCACGGCATTACACAGGTCACTACATGTCCATGGTTTGTATGATTTGTAGTCTGTCGAGGAAAAGAAATCCTTCGATTCAGATGTACAAATGTAAGTTTTTCGCTCTCGAACAAAACACCATTTAATGAGATTAGATAATCGATCATTAATTTTGTCATGAGGAAGTGTGGTGTATATATTAGAGAAGTCGTATGAAGAAATCGTATTGGCTTGGAAATTTCCAGATTTCATTTTGTCAATCACATCCCCTGAATTCTTAATAGACCAAAATAAATTTACACCGTTCCTGTTTAGAACCGTTTCACAATATCTAGTTATGTGTTCTTTAATAGCGGTAAGTGCTGACGTCAGATTTCTAGACAAAATTGTAGTGGAGCAGTTACTAGAATTAGCAATAAATCGAAATTTGTAAGGAGATTTGTGCAGTTTCGGTATGCAATATAGTGTTCGGAGATCCAATTTAGAAATAGAGATATTGAATGAAGACAGTTCACTGTTATGCTTGCTTAAAATGTTAGATGCACTTTCATTGCTTTTGATATATGTTTTAGTAGACGAAAGTTCCGAAACCAAAGTTGATATGTAGTAACGTTTTCAAATGAAAATGGTGTTGTTGGCTGCTTTATCAGCTAGTGCAAAGACATATTTTTCATGTAATTTACTCAGTTTGGATTTAAATATCTTTCTGATTTGCAACATGGATTTTGAAAAAAAATAGGGTTTTTATGGAAGTTATCTATTCGATATCCGTTTTATCTAAAATGAGGTTTTTCCAGTCATTCAGAGCATGCGGTTCGACTCCTTCAGATTTACATCATCTTTTCGTATAATTATCTAAGGCTTCCGTAAGCACCTCACGGCATTTCACAAAATCTATCTTGGATGGGATTCTATACTTAGGTCCTTTTTTAAGAAGACCACGGAGCTGTCTGTCTTGGATAATTGAAAAGTCACCTGTAACAACATGGTCAGCTGGTTTGTAGAGATATTTCGAAGTTGTACATTCTCAAAAAGCAGGTTCCGATTCAAGAATATCAGGATCCGTTGTAACTTTATTATAGTTAAAAGCAAAGTTTCGAATAGGTTTCTTGTACCTATAACAAATAAGAGGTGGCTCTAAATTTTCAAAATATTGAGGAATGGTACTTTGTACGCGATGATCCCGAAAAATATTAGAGATGTTAAGAAGATCAAAACTTTTGTTAATAAACGGGATTTTTATGAATCGTCTTTTAGGTGAGGTGTTTTTTCACAATAGTTCACAAAGTTTATACTGTGCGAATGAGACAATGATATTAAGTCTGAATCAGTCGGTGTTTCTTAAGAATGCAATCTCTGCCTCATCCAAGATAGATTTCAAGTGCATCACTGGTATTGAAGACAGAGCATGAAACAGCTCATGTCTGCCGTCATTGCGTGCTATAGTAAGTAAATCGTTGAGAGAGCGGTAGATCCTGGATCGTTTTCTTTTTTGTCTGTTTCGTCTTTTCCCGTGCGACCTGTATTTCCTTTTAGTGTTTGGGCGAAGAAACCTATTCGAAACTTTGTTTTTAACTATAATAAAGTTACATCGGATCCTGACATACTTGAATCGTGTCCTGCATCTTGAGAATGTGCAACTTCTAAATATCTCTACAAACCAGCTGGCCATTTTGTTACAGATGACTTTTCAATTATCGAAGTGCTATAGTAAGTAAATCGCTGAGAGAGCGGAAGATCCTGGATCGTTTTCTTTTTTGTCTGTTTCGTCTTTTCCCATGCGACCTGTATTTCCTTTTAGTGTTTGGGCGAAGAAACCTATTCGAAACTTTGTTTTTAACTATAATAAAGTTATATCGGATCCTGACATACTTGAATCGTGCCCTGCATCTTGAGAATATGCAACTTCTAAATATCTCTACAAACCAGCTGGCCATGTTGTTACAGGTGACTTTTCAATTATCCAAGACAGACAGCTCCGTGGTCTTCTTAAAAAAGGGCCTAAGTATAGAATCCCATCCAAGATAGATTTTGTCAAATGCCGTGAGGTGCTTACGGAAGCCTTAGATACTTATACGAAAAGATGGTGTAAATCAGGAGTCGAACCGCATGCTCTGAATGACTAGAAAAACCTCATTTTAGATAAAACGGATATCGAATAGATAACTTCCATAAAAACCCTATTTTTTTTTTCAAAATCCATTTTGCAAATCAGAAAGATATTTAAATCCAAACTGAGTAAATTACATGAAAAATATCTCTTTGCACCAGCTGATAAAGCAGCCAACAACACCATTTTCATTTGAAAACGTTACTACATATCAACTTTGGTTTCGGAACTTTCGTCTACTAAAACATATATCAAAAGCAATGAAAGTGCATCTAACATTTTAAGCAAGCATAACAGTGAACTGTCTTCATTCAATATCTCTATTTCTAAATTGGATCTCCGAACACTATATTGCATACCGAAACTGCACAAATCTCCTTACAAATTTCGATTTATTGCTAATTCTAGTAACTGCTCCACTACAATTTTGTCTAGAAATCTGACGTCAGCACTTACCGCTATTAAAGAACACATAACTAGATATTGTGAAACGGCTCTAAACAGGAACGATGTAAGTTTACTTAGGTCTATTAAGAATTCAGGGGATGTTATTGATAAAATGAAATCTGGAAATTTCCAAGCCAATACGATTTCTTCATACGACTTCTCTAATATATACACCACACTTCCTCATGACAAAATTAATGATCGATTATCTAATCTCATTAAATGGTGTTTTGTTCGAGAGCGAAAATCTTACATTTGTACATCTGAATGAAAGGGTTTCTTTTCCTCGACAGACTACAAATCATACAAATCATGGACATGTAGTGACCTGTGTAATGCCTTGTCCATCCTATTGGACAATATTTATGTTAGATTTGGTGAGGATCTATACAAGCAAGTTGTAGGAATTCCTATGGGTACTAACTGTGCGCCTCTTGTTGCAGATTTATTTTCATACACTTAGGAAAATGAATTTATCCAAAATCTTCAAAAGCAAAGAAAAGTTGATGATCTGAAATGTTTCAATAATACTTCTAAGTATCTGGATGATATTCTAACCATTGACAATTCTGCTTTTGAATTATATAAGAATGAAAGGGGTAGGGCCACGAAACCCCTAAATCGTCCCTGTTTCTTAACATTTGAGTTGATTGAATGTTTCTTGTGACTTGATACTTTGTTAACTTCTTTACTAAATGTCTTTAGATTTTGCAAATAATGCATGTATCAGCAACTATGAGCCCCGTGAAAAAATCATGTCTTTAGATTTTGCAAATAATGCATGTATCAGCAACTATGAGCCCCGTGAAAACCCCAAAATCGGCCATTTTCCGTCAAATTGCTGCAAATCCTACATGTTTCCTTAAAATTAGCATTGGCCACATGCATTGAGAAACATGAAAAATGAACAAATTAAAGATAACAATTATATCTTCTTGTCATGAAAGTTTTTTGTTTTTGACAAATGTGGCCACGTCCAAATTCTCCATGAAAGACGTATTTTCGAGCATTTTTGGCCATATTTTTTCAATAACGTCAAAATGACGTCACTTGATGACGTCATGAGTTTTCCTATGGTGCTTAGGTCCGTGATATGTTCTTTTTATCAAAAGCGGGGGAAACATTCATTATATTTTATGTGATATATCAAGTATTTATCATCAAGTTTACTGTTAAGGAAAATTGCAGGGCCGTTTTATTGGCTTCGTGGCCCTACCCCTTTATCCACAAGAATGAACACTTAACAAGGCAAACGTTACAAAAACAGAAACACCGTTTTTTTTTTTACGTAAATATAAAAATTGTAAACGGAAAGATTCATACATGTATATATGACAATAGGGATGATTTTGGATTCAACATAGTAAATTTCGCCTGGCTTGACGGTGATGTTCCAAGATTACCGTCATACGGCATTTACATATCACAGCTCATCCGGTACGCTAGAGCATGTACTGATATTTTGGATTTTAATAGAAGAAATTAACTAAATACCAAAAAACTTTTAGGTCAAGGTTTCCGCTTTCATAAACTAGTTAAGACTTTCTGGAAATTTTACAAAAATTACAGTCAACTTCTTTTAAAATTCGGATCTATACACGCAACAGAGTACACTACTTTGGGTATTACACAACCTGTCTTTTATGGTGATATGATAAACAAAATAAAAAGGATCAAAGGTAGGCAGCATAACCATCGAAAATGCGTCAGAATCATCAAACGCCTTTTATACCGTGGATATGATCCTAATGTCACCAGACGGACACTAGGCTTGGTACTTGACCAATCTACAGTCTTGTACAAGCGCATCCTTGAGACTTGCACTCTGACTGACTGTGACGACGGGACTCCATGACGAGCCCTGTCCAAGCCTCTTTAGAGAGGACAGAGCCCCACGTGTCCTCTCTGAATGTCAGTCGGACTCCTCGGGTGATTACATACATGAGCTCGCTACAGCCAGTAGAGCACGATCTATATTACGCATGCCCTCTTTTTACATCCATTTACATATTCATCTGTGTTTCTAGGGCCTCTACGTTTCGCGGTCGTGTTTGTGTGAGGTTATCTTACAGTGAGGAGGTTGTTTTACACCAAAATTGTACGTCCTTCGAGACCTCTGGGTAATTGGAGAAGTGAGAGGGTTGTGCGCACGTAATCTAGGATAACCACACCATTTGCTACTTGCTTGACAAATGACCGTCCAAAGTGGGCACCGGTTGCCCATTGGTCTCGTCGGTTTATGTGTAGTCTTTTGTGTTTGATGTTTACATGTCGTGTGTCTCTTTTCCGTCTCGTGCTGTACTCGTCTTTTGTGTTTTTGCATCGGGTGTTTTGGTGTTTTGGTGTTTATGCTGCAACGGGGTCTTGTTGAAGATCTCCACCCTTCTTTTTTGACACTTTGTTTTCCTAAAACAGTTGATTTTAGAAGAAAACAGCTATCATTCTATCCTCTGACAACTCAAACTTTACAAGAAAACTAAATTGTTATCTGTGTCAGTGGAATGAAAATATTCTTTGCCTGACAACGATTCAAGAATTTCAAAAGACTGCACTTAAAATCAATTTCAATTTCCAATTTGCATTTGACTGTAGGAAGTATGAAAAATACATGAACTAAAGCAAAGATAGAGAGGATATTCGCTACAGAGAAAACAACGACAGACGGAGTCAATAACACATCACCATAGAAACAGGAAGGGCAACCCAAAAAAAAGTTTAAGCAGGATTTTGAATTCCTTCTACTCAAAAAAAGTGCAAAAGCTTGCATATCTTATTCGTAATTCAAGAGTCATTAGACTTAAACAAATAACAATTTGAGTATTGATACTGTAGTATGAATATATTCGGGTAAGGGCTTCATTTAAGTGACGTCACACGAACAGCTGTTCAGGTGTATTCAGTTGTTTTTCCCCCCGGATCTAGCAGGATGTCGCCCAGGACTTCTCCGTACCTTAGGCGCGATTCGACAACTCAGGTGGTGAGTAACTTATTCGGTTACCCCTCACCATATTACTAGCATTGTCTCTAATATTATATGCACTTCACTTCAATACTTAAAAAGAAGCAAAGCAATGGAAAACAAGAACCCAAGGAGGACCACAATCGCTCACCTGAGAACCATGTTCACTCCCAAAATATCATACCCGGGCCTTGCACCATAAAACAAGAATTGACTTTCTACCTTTCGTTTATGTTTCTATAGAGCTGTGCCTTTTCTCTGTCTGTTTGTCTGACTTTTCTTTTCTTTCGAGAAATTCTTCGCGAAATATTTTTAGATTGTGATTTTGGAATCTTATTTTGGGGTTTTGTGTTTGACTTTCATTCATACACTTATTGCTCATTTCCCGATTTTTTCGTTACACTGCTTTCCATATTGCCGCAAAGAACTCTCTGAAATGATAATTTCCTGTTAAACATGATCCTCAATCTGGACAATGTAATATGACCAAAGAGTGTGAAAGTCATTATGTCCAAAAATGTACCAAAAAGCAGGGTGGGTGGGATATGATGCTACCGGAACCGCGTTTTAGAAATTTCAAGAAATTTTGAAAAAAGAGATTTTCGAATGTGTTGAAGAAACGATCACCTGAAATTGATCGAACTTGACTATATGTGCCCTCGGGGACTACTGGTCCACAAGCAGGGACACTCGCCAAGCGGTACAAATGTCATTTTAGTCGAAAAAAGATGTGTAAGCGATTGTCATTAATCAATGCATGTATTCTTTTGATGGCATTCGGATGCATTTCCTTTAAATTGTGGAATGATCACTCTTGTAATATTATATTTGCAAATCTCTAGTTCATTGAGATAAGTAACTTTTGTGGCCTGTCATTGTTCTTAAAGTCCTTTAGTATTGCTCTTGATTTATTTTTCATCGTTTAAAGTTACACATCACCTTGTACGGAATCATCTGTCGATAACGAGTTTAAATCCTACATAGCTTATTAACTTTTTTACATTACTACCATTTGAAAATCTATATATTACTTATGTCCAGTTGGGAGGACAGGTTGTCCCTACCACCAGATTTCAACTTTTGTACCTTTGCTACTTGTACATTTGTCCATTTTTAAAGATTCTTTTTTCTATACTATATGTAAATAAATACGGCCACCTACCTTCTGAACAAAAAGGAGGTTGTTTTCCCACACCACAACCGTTTAGGCAGTGACCAGTGACCTTATCACAAGGCACATCGTTATCACACAGTCCACAAATGTCTGTGCAATCAAGTCCATATGTGCCATTGTCACATTCTGCAAAAGAACAGAATTCGGAAGTTAATCTGCTTTAGAATTAAATAAGAATGGTGCTTAAGCAAAACAATGCGATCGCAAACAATGTTGAAAACATAACTTTTTGATGAACTTTTTCAGAAATTGAAAAAATATCGTGTATTGTTTGATTTCAATATCTTTTGAATTATAGGTAATAATTTTGAAGTTTTAATTTTGACCGTGTGTTAAACATGTTAAAGGTTTTTACATAAAACAAATTGTCTATAAGAATGTGTATGTTTAAACGTGAAAGTTCTTTCTCTTAATGTCTAAGTATTCTAAGTATAAGTCTTAGGTACACGTTGGAAGCAATTGTAACTAAACCTCTCTATAATCTTAATAAGACAATTACATAATGTTTGAAAAAAGAACATTTATACAATGGATATTGCAGCATAAGCACCTTAATTATTTTCCTTTTTACCTATCACGAGTACATCTTGTTTCCTGTTTTCCAGGCTCACATTCCGAAGGAAAAACCCGGCACACAAAATCAAACTTACTTTCACATTTATCCTTAGAATATTCAACATCGCATTATGAGGTGCACATTCTAGTTCCTTTGTTACACGATTTGTCATCAAGACATTTCACGCATTTTGATGAGCAGCTGCTTTTCGGGCAAGATTTTGTAAATCAATCAATCTTGTCAATCATTTTCGAAACTGTACAAATGAACCCATCAACAGAATTTGTTCTCG
Source organism: Pinctada fucata (assembly GCA_028142955.1). NCBI lineage: Eukaryota > Metazoa > Mollusca > Bivalvia > Pterioida > Pteriidae > Pinctada > Pinctada fucata. The sequence goes on from AP027103.1 coordinate 70,770,798, forward strand.
ACATAATGTTTATATGACGTGTGGATGGAGGGAATGTCATATGAATGAATCAATGATACCTTATTTGAATCAATATCAAAATATGATTCGTATGGATTTAAAAGAACGAACTGTTTAATCAAAGTAAATTACCACCAGACTATCTAAGCATTTTCCAAAGTTGGTTTGAAGATTCATTGCTGTTCTCAATGAAATAATTGAGTACTTTTGATATGATTTAATGGTAGAAAGAATTCATAGACCAGAGTAAGCTGAATACAGGTGTAAAAGAAGAAGAGCGAAGAAAAGGTAGATCCTACTCTTAGAGCAGTGCAGTGATTCAGTACATTAAAAAAGTATATATTAATTGATATGTGAGGATTGGAGTACATTTGAACCTCTCAACAACTTTCGTACAACACACACATTACCAGTTTTACACAGCACACCAAGCCACCCAGCATCACATCCGTTCGTACAATATCCCGTAGTAGCGTCACAGCTGACACCGTCCCTGCAGCTCCCACAAGTTTCATTACAGTTACGACCATAGGTATTAGGTAAACACGCTGAAATAAGGATTTATATTTTGTACATCACTACCTATTAAGATATAAAATCAGTGATATGATTCGGAATAAGAACGCAGCACTTTTGTCTTAAAAGTGTAATTGAAAACCCAATGTTAAGCATCACTGATGTAGCATCATCAAAAGAAAGCGCATATGGTGCACTGTAATTTTCATTCTAGAACATTTCATGGTTAATAATATGTATATATACATACAATGTAAACGTCTTCAAATTGAATAGCATCATTTAAGAACAGATAAATCGGCAGCGTGGACCAGACATGCACGTTACGGGTACATAACCCTCATCAGTGATCCTAAATCTATAAATCTTAACAATATAATATGCCAAAAAAGTATGAAAGTTACTATGTCGAAAAAGTGTATATACATTGTACATACAATTTAAAACAATTTGCATAAGTTTAAACTATCCTTACCAATTTTGCCAAAAATGATACAACAAATTATCCTTAACAATAATGATATAACTTATCTGTATGAAATATAAAGAAATTCTAAAAATCGATAATACGTTTATGAATACATGTATAACATTTTCTAAAGTTCGAGAACAATTCTAAATGTAATTGTATATAACACATACTGAATATACACGTTTTCCCTCTGTATCCGTCCTCACAATCATCATTAGGACAATAACCAGAAGCTTTGTCACAGATGGCGCTGTTTCTACATCTCCCACATGTTTGGTTGCAGCCGTTACCATACTTATGGTCATCACATTCTGGGTTGAAGATATATATTCGTATCTCAATAAATATGTTTTTCACTATGTCTTCATTCTTTTTCATTCTTCATTCTTCATTCTTCAGACTTAAAATCATTGTCTCATTCGCACAGTATAAACTTTATCCTATTGTGAAAAACACCTCCCCTAAAAGACGATTCATAAAAACCCTGTTTATTAAAAAGGTTTCGATCTTCTAAACATCTCTGATATTTTTCGGAATCATCGCGTACAAAATACCATTCCTCAATATTTTGAAAATTTAGAGCCACCTCTTATTTGTTATAAGTACAACAGAAGGGAGGAGATCTCCAACAAGACCCCGTTGCAGCATCAACAGCAGAACACCAAAGCACCCGATGCGAAAACACAAAAGACGAGTACAGCACGAGACGGAAAAGAGACACACGACATGTAAACATCAAACACAAAAGACTACACATAAACCGACGAGACGAATGGGTAACCGGTACCGACTTTGGACGGCCATTTGTCACGCAAGTAGCAAATGGTGTGGTTATCCTGGATTACGTGCGGACAACCCTCTCACTTCTCCAATTACCCAGAGGTCTCGAAGAACGTACAATTGGGGTGTAAAACAACCTCCTCACTGTAAGATGACATCACACAAACACGACCGCGAAGTGTAGAGGCCCCAGAAACACAGATGAATATGTAAATGGATATAAAAAGAGGGCATGCGTAATGCAGTCCGTGCTCTGCCGCCCGTAACGAGCTCATGTATGTAATCACCCGAGGAGTCCGACTGACATTCAGAGAGGACAGGTGGTCGGGACCCTGTCTTCTCTAAAGAGGTTTGGACAAGGCCCGTCATTGAGTCCCGTCGTCACAGTCAGTCAGAGTGCAAGTCTTAAGGATGTGCTTGTACAAGACTGTAGATTGGTCAAGTACCAAGCCTAATGTCCGTCTGGTGACATTAGGATCATATCCACGGTATTTATACGTACAATTGTGGTGTAAAACAACCTCCTCACTTTCAGATGACCACACACAAACAAGACCGCAAAACGCAGGGGCCCAAGCAGCACAGATGAAAATGCCGTATGACGGTCATCTTGGAACTTCAACGTCAAGCCAGGGGAAATTTACTATGTTGAATAAAAAATCATCCCTTTTGTCATATATACTTGTAAGAATCTTTCCGTTTACAATTTTGATATTTAGGTCCAAAAACGGTGTTTCTGTGTTTAAAAGGTTTGCCTTGTTAAGTGTTAATTCTTTTGGATAAATTTCATTCTTATATAAATCAAAAGCAGGATTGTCAATGGTTAGAATATCATCCAGATACCTAGATGTATTATTGAAACATTTCAGATCATCAACTTTTCTTTGCTTTTGAAGATTTTGGATAAACTCTTTTTCATAAGTTTATAAAAATGAATCTGTAACAAGAGGCGCACAGTTAGTACCCATAGGAATTCCTTCAATCTGCTTGTATAGATCCTCACCAAATCTAACGGAAATAATGCCCAAGAGGAAGGCACGGCATTACACAGGTCACTACATGTCCATGGTTTGTATGATTTGTAGTCTGTCGAGGAAAAGAAATCCTTCGATTCAGATGTACAAATGTAAGTTTTTCGCTCTCGAACAAAACACAATTTAATGAGATTAGATAATCGATCATTAATTTTGTCATGAGGAAGTGTGGTGTATATATTAGAGAAGTCGTATGAAGAAATCGTATTGGCTTGGAAATTTCCAGATTTCATTTTGTCAATCACATCCCCTGAATTCTTAATAGACCAAAATAAATTTACACCGTTCCTGTTTAGAACCGTTTCACAATATCTAGTTATGTGTTCTTTAATAGCGGTAAGTGCTGACGTCAGATTTCTAGACAAAATTGTAGTGGAGCAGTTACTAGAATTAGCAATAAATCGAAATTTGTAAGGAGATTTGTGCAGTTTCGGTATGCAATATAGTGTTCGGAGATCCAATTTAGAAATAGAGATATTGAATGAAGACAGTTCACTGTTATGCTTGCTTAAAATGTTAGATGCACTTTCATTGCTTTTGATATATGTTTTAGTAGACGAAAGTTCCGAAACCAAAGTTGATATGTAGTAACGTTTTCAAATGAAAATGGTGTTGTTGGCTGCTTTATCAGCTAGTGCAAAGACATATTTTTCATGTAATTTACTCAGTTTGGATTTAAATATCTTTCTGATTTGCAACATGGATTTTGAAAAAAAATAGGGTTTTTATGGAAGTTATCTATTCGATATCCGTTTTATCTAAAATGAGGTTTTTCCAGTCATTCAGAGCATGCGGTTCGACTCCTTCAGATTTACATCATCTTTTCGTATAATTATCTAAGGCTTCCGTAAGCACCTCACGGCATTTGACAAAATCTATCTTGGATGGGATTCTATACTTAGGTCCTTTTTTAAGACGACCACGGAGCTGTCTGTCTTGGATAATTGAAAAGTCACCTGTAACAACATGGTCAGCTGGTTTGTAGAGATATTTCGAAGTTGTACATTCTCAAAAAGCAGGTTCCGATTCAAGAATATCAGGATCCGTTGTAACTTTATTATAGTTAAAAGCAAAGTTTCGAATAGGTTTCTTGTACCTATAACAAATAAGAGGTGGCTCTAAATTTTCAAAATATTGAGGAATGGTACTTTGTACGCGATGATCCCGAAAAATATTAGAGATGTTAAGAAGATCAAAACTTTTGTTAATAAACGGGATTTTTATGAATCGTCTTTTAGGTGAGGTGTTTTTTCACAATAGTTCACAAAGTTTATACTGTGCGAATGAGACAATGATATTAAGTCTGAATCAGTCGGTGTTTCTTAAGAATGCAATCTCTGCCTCATCCAAGATAGATTTCAAGTGCATCACTGGTATTGAAGACAGAGCATGAAACAGCTCATGTCTGCCGTCATTGCGTGCTATAGTAAGTAAATCGTTGAGAGAGCGGTAGATCCTGGATCGTTTTCTTTTTTGTCTGTTTCGTCTTTTCCCGTGCGACCTGTATTTCCTTTTAGTGTTTGGGCGAAGAAACCTATTCGAAACTTTGTTTTTAACTATAATAAAGTTACATCGGATCCTGACATATTTGAATCGTGTCCTGCATCTTGAGAATGTGCAACTTCTAAATATCTCTACAAACCAGCTGGCCATTTTGTTACAGATGACTTTTCAATTATCGAAGTGCTATAGTAAGTAAAACGTTGAGAGAGCGGAAGATCCTGGATCGTTTTCTTTTTTGTCTGTTTCGTCTTTTCCCATGCGACCTGTATTTCCTTTTAGTGTTTGGGCGAAGAAACCTATTCGAAACTTTGTTTTTAACTATAATAAAGTTATATCGGATCCTGACATACTTGAATCGTGTCCTGCATCTTGAGAATATGCAACTTCTAAATATCTCTACAAACCAGCTGGCCATGTTGTTACAGGTGACTTTTCAATTATCCAAGACAGACAGCTCCGTGGTCTTCTTAAAAAAGGGCCTAAGTATAGAATCCCATCCAAGATAGATTTTGTCAAATGCCGTGAGGTGCTTACGGAAGCCTTAGATACTTATACGAAAAGATGGTGTAAGTCAGGAGTCGAACCGCATGCTCTGAATGACTAGAAAAACCTCATTTTAGATAAAACGGATATCGAATAGATAACTTCCATAAAAACCCTATTTTTTTTTCAAAATCCATGTTGCAAATCAGAAAGATATTTAAATCCAAACTGAGTAAATTACATGAAAAATATCTCTTTGCACCAGCTGATAAAGCAGCCAACAACACCATTTTCATTTGAAAACGTTACTACATATCAACTTTGGTTTCGGAACTTTCGTCTACTAAAACATATATCAAAAGCAATGAAAGTGCATCTAACATTTTAAGCAAGCATAACAGTGAACTGTCTTCATTCAATATCTCTATTTCTAAATTGGATCTCCGAACACTATATTGCATACCGAAACTGCACAAATCTCCTTACAAATTTCGATTTATTGCTAATTCAGGTAACTGCTCCACTACAATTTTGTCTAGAAATCTGACGTCAGCACTTACTGCTATTAAAGAACACATAACTAGATATTGTGAAACGGCTCTAAACAGGAACGATGTAAATTTACTTAGGTCTATTAAGAATTCAGGGGATGTTATTGATAAAATGAAATCTGGAAATTTCCAAGCCAATACGATTTCTTCATACGACTTCTCTAATATATACACCACACTTCCTCATGACAAAATTAATGATCGATTATCTAATCTCATTAAATGGTGTTTTGTTCGAGAGCGAAAATCTTACATTTGTACATCTGAATGAAAGGGTTTCTTTTCCTCGACAGACTACAAATCATACAAATCATGGACATGTAGTGACCTGTGTAATGCCTTGTCCATCCTATTGGACAATATTTATGTTAGATTTGGTGAGGATCTATACAAGCAAGTTGTAGGAATTCCTATGGGTACTAACTGTGCGCCTCTTGTTGCAGATTTATTTTCATACACTTAGGAAAATGAATTTATCCAAAATCTTCAAAAGCAAAGAAAAGTTGATGATCTGAAATGTTTCAATAATACTTCTAAGTATCTGGATGATATTCTAACCATTGACAATTCTGCTTTTGAATTATATAAGAATGAAAGGGGTAGGGCCACGAAACCCCTAAATCGTCCCTGTTTCTTAACATTTGAGTTGATTGAATGTTTCTTGTGACTTTGATACTTTGTTAACTTCTTTACTAAATGTCTTTAGATTTTGCAAATAATGCATGTATCAGCAACTATGAGCCCCGTGAAAAAATCATGTCTTTAGATTTTGCAAATAATGCATGTATCAGCAACTATGAGCCCCGTGAAAACCCCAAAATCGGCCATTTTCCGTCAAATTGCTGCAAATCCTACATGTTTCCTTAAAATTAGCATTGGCCACATGCATTGAGAAACATGAAAAATGAACAAATTAAAGATAACAATTATATCTTCTTGTCATGAAAGTTTTTTGTTTTTGACAAATGTGGCCACGTCCAAATTCTCCATGAAAGACGTATTTTCGAGCATTTTTGGCCATATTCTTTCAATAACGTCAAAATGACGTCACTTGATGACGTCATGAGTTTTCCTATGGTGCTTAGGTCCGTGATATGTTCTTTTTATCAAAAGCGGGGGAAACATTCATTATATTTTATGTGATATATCAAGTATTTATCATCAAGTTTACTGTTAAGGAAAATTGCAGGGCCGTTTTATTGGCTTCGTGGCCCTACCCCTTTATCCACAAGAATGAACACTTAACAAGGCAAACGTTACAAAAACAGAAACACCGTTTTTTTTTTTACGTAAATATAAAAATTGTAAACGGAAAGATTCATACATGTATATATGACAATAGGGATGATTTTGGATTCAACATAGTAAATTTCGCCTGGCTTGACGGTGATGTTCCAAGATTACCGTCATACGGCATTTACATATCACAGCTCATCCGGTACGCTAGAGCATGTACTGATATTTTGGATTTTAATAGAAGAAATTAACTAAATACCAAAAAACTTTTAGGTCAAGGTTTCCGCTTTCATAAACTAGTTAAGACTTTCTGGAAATTTTACAAAAATTACAGTCAACTTCTTTTAAAATTCGGATCTATACACGCAACAGAGTACACTACTTTGGGTATTACACAACCTGTCTTTTATGGTGATATGATAAACAAAATAAAAAGGATCAAAGGTAGGCAGCATAACCATCGAAAATGCGTCAGAATCATCAAACGCCTTTTATACCGTGGATATGATCCTAATGTCACCAGACGGACACTAGGCTTGGTACTTGACCAATCTACAGTCTTGTACAAGCGCATCCTTGAGACTTGCACTCTGACTGACTGTGACGACGGGACTCCATGACGAGCCCTGTCCAAGCCTCTTTAGAGAGGACAGAGCCCCACGTGTCCTCTCTGAATGTCAGTCGGACTCCTCGGGTGATTACATACATGAGCTCGCTACAGCCAGTAGAGCACGATCTATATTACGCATGCCCTCTTTTTACATCCATTTACATATTCATCTGTGTTTCTAGGGCCTCTACGTTTCGCGGTCGTGTTTGTGTGAGGTTATCTTACAGTGAGGAGATTGTTTTACACCAAAATTGTACGTCCTTCGAGACCTCTGGGTAATTGGAGAAGTGAGAGGGTTGTGCGCACGTAATCTAGGATAACCACACCATTTGCTACTTGCTTGACAAATGACCGTCCAAAGTGGGCACCGGTTGCCCATTGGTCTCGTCGGTTTATGTGTAGTCTTTTGTGTTTGATGTTTACATGTCGTGTGTCTCTTTTCCGTCTCGTGCTGTACTCGTCTTTTGTGTTTTTGCATCGGGTGTTTTGGTGTTTTGGTGTTTATGCTGCAACGGGGTCTTGTTGAAGATCTCCACCCTTCTTTTTTGACACTTTGTTTTCCTAAAACAGTTGATTTTAGAAGAAAACAGCTATCATTCTATCCTCTGACAACTCAAACTTTACAAGAAAACTAAATTGTTATCTGTGTCAGTGGAATGAAAATATTCTTTGCCTGACAACGATTCAAGAATTTCAAAAGACTGCACTTAAAATCAATTTCAATTTCCAATTTGCATTTGACTGTAGGAAGTATGAAAAATACATGAACTAAAGCAAAGATAGAGAGGATATTCGCTACAGAGAAAACAACGACAGACGGAGTCAATAACACATCACCATAGAAACAGGAAGGGCAACCCAAAAAAAATTTAAGCAGGATTTTGAATTCCTTCTACTGAAAAAAAGTGCAAAAGCTTGCATATCTTATTCGTAATTCAAGAGTCATTAGACTTAAACAAATAACAATTTGAGTATTGATACTGTAGTATGAATATATTCGGGTAAGGGCTTCATTTAAGTGACGTCACACGAACAGCTGTTCAGGTGTATTCAGTTGTTTTTCCCCCCGGATCTAGCAGGATGTCGCCCAGGACTTCTCCGTACCTTAGGCGCGATTCGACAACTCAGGTGGTGAGTAACTTATTCGGTTACCCCTCACCATATTACTAGCATTGTCTCTAATATTATATGCACTTCACTTCAATACTTAAAAAGAAGCAAAGCAATGGAAAACAAGAACCCAAGGAGGACCACAATCGCTCACCTGAGAACCATGTTCACTCCCAAAATATCATACCCGGGCCTTGCACCATAAAACAAGAATTGACTTTCTACCTTTCGTTTATGTTTCTATAGAGCTGTGCCTTTTCTCTGTCTGTTTGTCTGACTTTTCTTTTCTTTCGAGAAATTCTTCGCGAAATATTTTTAGATTGTGATTTTGGAATCTTATTTTGGGGTTTTGTGTTTGACTCTCATTCATACACTTATTGCTCATTTCCCGATTTTTTCGTTACACTGCTTTCCATATTGCCGCAAAGAACTCTCTGAAATGATAATTTCCTGTTAAACATGATCCTCAATCTGGACAATGTAATATGACCAAAGAGTGTGAAAGTCATTATGTCCAAAAATGTACCAAAAGACGTAGCAGGGTGGGTGGGATATGATGCTACCGGAACCGCGTTTTAGAAATTTCAAGAAATTTTGAAAAAGAGATTTTCGAATGTGTTGAAGAAACGATCACCTGAAATTGATCGAACTTGACTATATGTGCCCTCGGGGACTACTGGTCCACAAGCAGGGACACTCGCCAAGCGGTACAAATGTCATTTTAGTCGAAAAAAGATGTGTAAGCGATTGTCATTAATCAATGCATGTATTCTTTTGATGGCATTCGGATGCATTTCCTTTAAATTGTGGAATGATCACTCTTGTAATATTATATTTGCAAATCTCTAGTTCATTGAGATAAGTAACTTTTGTGGCCTGTCATTGTTCTTAAAGTCCTTTAGTATTGCTCTTGATTTATTTTTCATCGTTTAAAGTTACACATGACCTTGTAGGGAATCATCTGTCGATAACGAATTTAAATCCTACATAGCTTATTAACTTTTTTACATTACTACCATTTGAAAATCTATATATTACTTATGTCCAGTTGGGAGGACAGGTTGTCCCTACCACCAGATTTCAACTTTTGTACCTTTGCTACTTGTACATTTGTCCATTTTTAAAGATTCTTTTTTCTATACTATATGTAAATAAATACGGCCACCTACCTTCTGAACAAAAAGGAGGTTGTTTTCCCACACCACAACCGTTTAGGCAGTGACCAGTGACCTTATCACAAGGCACATCGTTATCACACAGTCCACAAATGTCTGTGCAATCAAGTCCATATGTGCCATTGTCACATTCTGCAAAAGAACAGAATTCGGAAGTTAATCTGCTTTAGAATTAAATAAGAATGGTGCTTAAGCAAAACAATGCGATCGCAAACAATGTTGAAAACATAACTTTTTGATGAACTTTTTCAGAAATTGAAAAAATATCGTGTATTGTTTGATTTCAATATCTTTTGAATTATAGGTAATAATTTTGAAGTTTTAATTTTGACCGTGTGTTAAACATGTTAAAGGTTTTTACATAAAAAAAAATTGTCTATAAGAATGTGTATGTTTAAACGTGAAAGTTCTTTCTCTTAATGTCTAAGTATTCTAAGTATAAGTCTTAGGTACACGTTGGAAGCAATTGTAACTAAACCTCTCTATAATCTTAATAAGACAATTAGATAGTGTTTGAAAAAAGAACATTTATACAATGGATATTGCAGCATAAGCACCTTAATTATTTTCCTTTTTACCTATCACGAGTACATCTTGTTTCCTGTTTCCAGGCTCACATTCCGAAGGATAAACCCGGCACACAAAATCAAACTTACTTTCACATTTATCCTTAGAATATTCAACATCGCATTATGAGGTGCACATTCTAGTTCCTTTGTTACACGATTTGTCATCAAGACATTTCACGCATTTTGATGAGCAGCTGCTTTTCGGGCAAGATTTTGTAAATCAATCAATCTTGTCAATCATTTTCGAAACTGTACAAATGAACCCATCAACAGAATTTGTTCTCGACATAATGTTTATATGACGTGTGGATGGAGGGAATGTCATATGAATGAATCAATGATACCTTATTTGAATCAATATCAAAATATGATTCGTATGGATTTAAAAGAACGAACTGTTTAATCAAAGTAAATTACCACCAGACTATCTAAGCATTTTCCAAAGTTGGTTTGAAGATTCATTGCTGTTCTCAATGAAATAATTGAGTACTTTTGATATGATTTAATGGTAGAAAGAATTCATAGACCAGAGTAAGCTGAATACAGGTGTAAAAGAAGAAGAGCGAAGAAAAGGTAGATCCTACTCTTAGAGCAGTGCAGTGATTCAGTACATTAAAAAAGTATATATTAATTGATATGTGAGGATTGGAGTACATTTGAACCTCTCAACACCTTTCGTACAACACACACATTACCAGTTTTACACAGCACACCAAGCCACCCAGCATCACATCCGTTCGTACAATATCCCGTAGTAGCGTCACAGCTGACACCGTCCCTGCAGCTCCCACAAGTTTCATTACAGTTACGACCATAGGTATTAGGTAAACACGCTGAAATAAGGATTTATATTTTGTACATCACTACCTATTAAGATATAAAATCAGTGATATGATTCGGAATAAGAACGCAGCACTTTTGTCTTAAAAGTGTAATTGAAAACCCAATGTTAAGCATCACTGATGTAGCATCATCAAAAGAAAGCGCATATGGTGCACTGTGATTTTCATTCTAGAACATTTCATGGTTAATAATATGCATATATACATACTATGTAAACGTCTTCAAATTGAATAGCATCATTTAAGAACAGATAAATCGGCAGCGTGGACCAGACATGCACGTTCCGGGTACATAACCCTCATCAGTGATCCTAAATCTATAAATCTTAACAATATAATATGCCAAAAAAGTATGAAAGTTACTATGTCGAAAAAGTGTATATACATTGTACATACAATTTAAAACAATTTGCATAAGTTTAAACTATCCTTACCAATTATGCCAAAAATGATACAACAAATTATCCTTAACAATAATGATATAACTTATCTGAATAAAATATAAAGAAATTCTAAAAATCGATAATACGTTTATGAATACATGTATAACATTTTTTCTAAAGTTCGAGAACAATTCTAAATGTAATTTTATATAACACATACTGAATATACACGTTTTCCCTCTGTATCCGTCCTCACAATCATCATTAGGACAATAACCAGAAGCTTTGTCACAGATGGCGCTGTTTCTACATCTCCCACATGTTTGGTTGCAGCCGTAACCATACTTATTGTCATCGCATTCTGGGTTAAAGATATATATTCGTATCTCAATAAATATGTTTTTCACTATGTCTTCATTCTTTTTCATTCTTCATTCTTCAGACTTAAAATCATTGTCTCATTCGCACAGTATAAACTTTATCCTATTGTGAAAAACACCTCCCCTAAAAGACGATTCATAAAAACCCTGTTTATTAACAAAGGTTTCGATCTTCTAAACATCTCTGATATTTTTCGGAATCATCGCGTACAAAATACCATTCCTCAATATTTTGAAAATTTAGAGCCACCTCTTATTTGTTATAAGTACAACAGAAGGGAGGAAATCTCCAACAAGACCCCGTTGCAGCATCAACAGCAGAACACCAAAACACCCGATGCCAAAACACAAAAGACGAGTACAGCACGAGACGGAAAAGAGACACACGACATGTAAACATCAAACACAAAAGACTACACATAAAGCGACGAGACGAATGGGTAACCGGTACCGACTTTGGACGGCCATTTGTCACGCAAGTAGCATATGGTGTGGTTATCCTGGATTACGTGCGCACAACCCTCTCACTTCTCCAATTACCAAGAGGTCTCGAAGAACGTACAATTGGGGTGTAAAACAACCTCCTCACTGTAAGATGACATCACGCAAACACGACCGCGAAGTGTAGAGGCCCCAGAAACACAGATGAATATGTAAATGGATATAAAAAGAGGGCATGCGTAATGCAGTCCGTGCTCTGCCGGCCGTAACGAGCTCATGTATGTAATCACCCGAGGAGTCCGACTGACATTCAGAGAGGACAGGTGGTCGGGACCCTGTCTTCTCTAAAGAGGTTTGGACAAGGCCCGTCATGGAGTCCCGTCGTCACAGTCAGTCAGAGTGCAAGTCTTAAGGATGTGCTTGTACAAGACTGTAGATTGGTCAAGTACCAAGCCTAATGTCCGTCTGGTGACATTAGGATCATATCCACGGTATTTATACGTACAATTGTGGTGTAAAACAACCTCCTCACTGTCAGATGACCACACACAAACAAGACCGCAAAACGCAGGGGCCCAAGCAGCACAGATGAAAATGCCGTATGACGGTCATCCTGGAACCTCAGCGTCAAGCCAGGGGAAATTTACTATGTTGAATAAAAAATCATCCCTTTTGTCATATACACTTGTAAGAATCTTTCCGTTTACAATTTTGATATTTAGGTCCAAAAACGGTGTTTCTATGTTTGAAACGTTTGCCTTGTTAAGTGTTAATTCTTTTGGATAAATTTCATTCTTATATAAATCAAAAGCAGGATTGTCATTGGTTAGAATATCATCCAGATACCTAGATGTATTATTGAAACATTTCAGATCATCAACTTTTCTTTGCTTTTGAAGATTTTGGATAAATTTTTTTTTCATAAGTGTATAAAAATGAATCTGTAACAAGAGGCGCACAGTTAGTACCCATAGGAATTCCCTCAATCTGCTTGTATAGATCCTCACCAAATCTAACGGAAATATTGCCCAAGAGGAAGGACAAGGCATTACACAGGTCACTACATGTCCATGGTTTGTATGATTTGTAGTCTGTCGAGGAAAAGAAATCCTTCGATTCAGATGTACAAATGTAAGTTTTTCGCTCTCGAACAAAACACCATTTAATGAGATTAGATAATCGATCATTAATTTTGTCATGAGGAAGTGTGGTGTACATATTAGAGAAGTCGAATGAAGAAATCGTATTGGCTTGGAAATTTCCAGATTTCATTTTGTCAATGACATCCCCTGAATTCTTAATAGACCAAAATAAATTTACACCGTTCCTGTTTAGAACCGTTTCACAATATCTAGTTATGTGTTCTTTAATAGCGGTAAGTGCTGACGTCAGATTTCTAGACAAAATTGTAGTGGAGCAGTTACTAGAATTAGCAATAAATCGAAATTTGTAAGGAGATTTGTGCAGTTTCGGTATGCAATATAGTGTTGGGAGATCCACTTTAGAAATAGAAATATTGAATGAAGACAGTTCACTGTTATGCTTGCTTAAAATGTTAGATGCACTTTCATTGCTTTTGATATATGTATTAGTAGACGAAAGTTCCGAAACCAAAGTTGATATGTAGTAACGTTTTCAAATGATAATGGTGTTGTTGGCTGCTTTATCAGCTGGTGCAAAGACATATTTTTCATGTAATTTACTCAGTTTGGATTTAAATATCTTTCTGATTTGCAACATGGATTTTGAAAAAAAAAAATTAGGGTTTTTATGGAAGTTATCTATTCGAATATCCGTTTTATCTAAAATGAGGTTTTTCCAGTCATTCAGAGCATGCGGTTCGACTCCTTCAGATTTACATCATCTTTTCGTATAATTATCTAAGGCTTCCGTAAGCACCTCACGGCATTTGACAAAATCTATCTTGGATGGGATTCTATACTTAGGTCCTTTTTTAAGAAGACCACAGAGCTGTCTGTCTTTGATAATTGAAAAGTCACCTGTAACAACATGGTCAGCTGGTTTGTAGAGATATTTAGAAGTTGTACATTCTCAAAAAGCAGGTTCCGATTCAAGAATATCAGGATCCGTTGTAACTTTATTATAGTTAAAAGCAAAGTTTCGAATAGGTTTCTTGTACCTATAACAAATAAGAGGTGGCTCTAAATTTTCAAAATATTGAGGAATGGTACTTTGTACGCGATGATCCCGAAAAATATTAGAGATGTTAAGAAGATCAAAACTTTTGTTAATAAACGGGATTTTTATGAATCGTCTTTTAGGTGAGGTGTTTTTTCACAATAGTTCACAAAGTTTATACTGTGCGAATAAGACAATGATATTAAGTCTGAATCAGTCGGTGGTTCTTAAGAATGCAATCTCTGCCTCATCCAAGATAGATTTCAAGTGCATCACTGGTATTGAAGACAGAGCATGAAACAGCTCATGTCTGCCGTCATTGCGTGCTATAGTAAGTAAATCGTTGAGAGAGCGGTAGATCCTGGATCGTTTTCTTTTTTGTCTGTTCCGTCTTTTCCCGTGCGACCTGTATTTCCTTTTAGTGTTTTGGCGAAGAAACCTATTCGAAACTTTGTTTTTAACTATAATAAAGTTACATCGGATCCTGACATACTTGAATCGTGTCCTGCATCTTGAGAATGTGCAACTTCTAAATATCTCTACAAACCAGCTGGCCATGTTGTTACAGATGACTTTTCAATTATCGAAGTGCTATAGTACATGTAAGTAAATCGTTGAGAGAGCGGAAGATCCTGGATCGTTTTCTTTTTTGTCTGTTTCGTCTTTTCCCATGCGACCTGTATTTCCTTTTAGTGTTTGGGCGAAGAAACCTATTCGAAACTTTGTTTTTAACTATAATAAAGTTACATCGGATCCTGACATACTTGAATCGTGTCCCGCATCTTGATAATGTGCAACTTCTAAATATCTCTACAACCCAGCTGGCCATGTTGTTACAGGTGACTTTTCAATTATCCAAGACAGACAGCTCCGTGGTCTTCTTAAAAAAGGAAAGTATAGAATCCCATCCAAGATAGATTTTGTCAATTGCCGTGAGGTGCTTACGGAAGCCTTAGATAATTATACGAAAAGATGGTGTAAATCAGGAGTCGAACCGCATGCTCTGAATGACTGGAAAAAAACCTCATTTTAGATATAACGGATATTCAAAAGATAACTTCCATAAAAACCCTTATCTTTTTACAAATCCACGTTCCAAATCAGAAAGATATTTCAAATCAAAACTAAGTAAATTACGTGAAAAATATGTCTTTGCGAAAGCTGATGAAGCAGCCATTAACACCATCATCATTTGAAAACGTTACTACATATCAACTTTGGTTTCGGAACTTTCGTCTACTAATACATATATCAAAAGCAATGAAAGTGCATCTAACATTTAACATCTCCCAACACTATATTGCATACCGAAACTGCACAAGTCTCCTTACAAATTTCGATTTATTGCTAATTCAGGTAACTGCTCCACTACAATTTTGTCTAGAAATCTGACGTCAGCACTTACTGCTATTAAAGAACACATAACTAGATATTGTGAAACGGCTCTAAACAGGAACGACGTAAATTTACTTAGGTCTATTAAGAATTCAGGGGATGTTATTGATAAAATGAAATCTGGAAATTTCCAAGCCAATACGATTTCTTCATACGACTTCTCTAATATATACACCACACTTCCTCATGACAAAATTAATGATCGATTATCTAATCTCATTAAATGGTGTTTTGTTCGAGAGCGAAAAACTTACATTTGTACATCTGAATCGAAGGGTTTCTTTTCCTCGACAGACTACAAATCATACAAATCATGGACATGTAGTGACCTGTGTAATGCCTTGTCCATCCTATTGGACAATATTTATGTTAGATTTGGTGAGGATCTATACAAGCAGGTTGTAGGAATTCCTATGGGTACTAACTGTGCGCCTCTTGTTGCAGATTTATTTTCATACACTTAGGGAAATGAATTTATCCAAAATCTTCAAAAGCAAAGAAAAGTTGATGATCTGAAATGTTTCAATAATACTTCTAAGTATCTGGATGATACTCTAACCATTGACAATTCTGCTTTTGAATTATATAAGAATGAAAGGGGTAGGGCCACGAAACCCCTAAATCGTCCCTGTTTCTTAACATTTGAGTTGATTGAATGCTTCTTGTGACTTGATACTTTGTTAACTTCTTTACTAAATCATGTCTTTAGATTTTGCAAATAATGCATGTATCAGCAACTATGAGCCCCGTGAAAACCCCAAAATCGGCCATTTTCCGTCAAATTGCTGCAAATCCTACATGTTTCCTTAAAATTAGCATTGGCCACATGATTTGAGAAACATGAAAAATGAACAAATTAAAGATAACAATAATATCTTCTTGTCATGAAAGTTTTTTGTTTCTCGACAAATGTGGCCACGTCCAAATTCTCCATGAAAGACGTATTTTCGAGCATTTTTGACCATATTCTTTCAATAACGTCAAAATGACGTCACTTGATGACGTCATGAGTTTTCCTATGGTGCTTAGGTCCGTGATATGTTCTTTTTATCAAAAGCGGGGGAAACATTCATTATATTTTATGTGATATATCAAGTATTTATCATCAAGTTTAATGTTAAGGAAAATTGCAGGGCCGTTTTATTGGCTTCGTGGCCCTACCCCTTTATCCACAAGAATGAACACTTAACAAGACAAACGTTACAAAAACAGAAACACCGTTTTTTTACGTAAATATAAAAATTGTAAACGGAAAGATTCATACATGTATATATGACAATAGGGATGATTTTGGACTCAACATAGTAAATTTCCCCTGGCTTGACGGTGATGTTCCAAGATTACCGTCATACGGCATTTACATATCACAGCTCATCCGGTACGCTAGAGCATGTACTGATATTTTGGATTTTAATAGAAGAAATTAACTAAATACCAAAAAACTTTTAGGTCAAAGTTTCCGCTTTCATAAACTAGTTAAGACTTTCTGGAAATTTTACAAAAATTACAGTCAACTTCTTTTAAAATTCGGATCTATACACGCAACAGAGTACACTACTTTGGGTATTACACAACCTGTCTTTTATGGTGATATGATAAACAAAATTAGAAGGATCAAAGGTAGGCAGCATAACCATCGAAAATGCGTCAAAATCATCAAACGCCTTTTATACCATGGATATGATCCTAATGTCACCAGACGGACACTAGGCTTGGTACTTGACCAATCTACAATCTTGTACAAGCGCATCCTTGAGACTTGCACTCTGACTGACTGTGACGACGGGATTCCATGACGAGTCCTGTCCAAGCCTCTTTAGAGAGGACCGGGCCCCACGTGTCCTCTCTGAATGTCAGTCGGACTCCTCGGGTGATTACATACATGAGCTCGCTACAGCCAGTAGAGCACGGTCTATATTACGCATGCCCTCTTTTTATATCCATTTACATATTCATCTGTGTTTCTAGGGCCTCTACGTTTCGCGGTCGTGTTTGTGTGAGGTTATCTTACAGTGAGGAGGTTGTTTTACATCAAAATTGTACGTCCTTCGAGACCTCTGGGTAATTGGAGAAGTGAGAGGGTTGTGCGCACGTAATCTAGGATAACCACACCATTTGCTACTTGCGTGACAAATGACCGTCCAAAGTGGGCACCGGTTGCCCATTGGTCTCGTCGGTTTATGTGTAGTCTTTTGTGTTTGATGTTTACATGTCGTGTGTCTCTTTTCCGTCTCGTGCTGTACTCGTCTTTTGTGTTTTTGCATCGGGTGTTTTGGTGTTTTGGTGTTTATGCTGCAACGGGGTCTTGTTGAAGATCTCCACCCTTCTTTTTTGACACTTTGTTTTCCTAAAACAGTTGATTTTAGAAGAAAACAGCTATCATTCTATCCTCTGACAACTCAAACTTTACAAGAAAACTAAATTGCAATCTGTGTCAGTGGAATGAAAATATTCTTTGCCTGACAACGATTCAAGAATTTCAAAAGACTGCACTTAAAATCAATTTCAATTTCCAATTTGCATTTGACTGTAGGAAGTATGAAAAATACATGAACTAAAGCAAAGATAGAGAGGATATTCGCTACAGAGAAAACAACGACAGACGGAGTCAATAACACATCACCATAGAAACAGGAAGGGCAACCCAAAAAAAGTTTAAGCTGGATTTTGAATTCCTTCTACTGAAAAAAAGTGCAAAAGCTTGCATATCTTATTCGTAATTCAAGAGTCATAAGACTTAAACAAATAACAATTTGAGTATTGATACTGTAGTATGAATATATTCGGGTAAGGGCTTCATTTAAGTGACGTCACACGAACAGCTGTTCAGGTGTATTCAGTTGTTGATTTCCCCCCGGATCTAGCAGGATTTCGCCCAGGACTTCTCCGTACCTTAGGCGCGGTTCGACAACTCAGGTGGTGAGTAACTTATTCGGTTACCCCTCACCATATTACTAGCATTGTCTCTAATATTATATGCACTTCACTTCAATACTTAAAAAGAAGCAAAGCAGTGGAAAACAAGAACCCAAGGAGGACCACAATCGCTCACCTGAGAACCATGTTCACTCCCAAAATATCATACCCGGGCCTTGCACCATAAAATAAGAATTGACTTTCTACCTTCCGTTTATGTTTCTATAGAGCTGTGCCTTTTCTCTGTCTGTTTGTCTGACTTTTCTTTTCTTTCGAGAAATTATTAGCGAAATATTTTTAGATAGTGATTTTGGAATCATATTTTGGGGTTTTGTGTTTGACTTTCATTCATACACTTATTGCTAATTTCCCGATTTTTTCGTTACACTGCTTTCCATATTGCCGCAAAGAACTCTCTTAAATGATAATTTCCTGTTAAACATGATCCTCAATCTGAACATGTAATATGACCAAAGAGTGTGAAAGTCATTATGTCCAAAAATGTACCAAAAGACGTAGCAGGGTGGGTGGGATATGATGCTACCGGAACCGCGTTTTAGAAATTTCAAGAAATTTTGAAAAAAAGAGATTTTCGAATGTGTTGAAGAAACGATCACCTGAAATTGATCGAACTTGACTATATGTGCCCTCGGGGACTACTGGTCCACAAGCAGGGACACTCGCCAAGCGGTATAAATGCCATTTTAGTCGAAAAAAGATGTGTAAGCGATTGTCATTAATCAATGCATGTATTCTTTTGATGGCATTCGGATGCATTTCCTTTAAATTGTGGAATGATCACTCTTGTAATATTATATTTGCAAATCTCTAGTTGATGGAGATAAGTAACTTTTGTGGCCTGTCATTGTTCTTAAAGTCCTTTAGTATTGCTCTTGATTTATTTTTCATCGTTTAAAGTTACACATGACCTTGTAGGGAATCATCTGTCGATAACTAATTTAAATCCTACATAGCTTATTAACTTTTTTACATTACTACCATGTGAAAATTTATATATTACTTATGTCCAGTTGGGAGGACAGGTTGTCCCTACCACCAGATTTCAACTTTTGTACCTTTGCTACTTGTACATTTGTCCATTTTTAAAGATTCTTTTTTTCAATACTATATGTAAATAAAAACGGCCACCTACCTTCTGAACAAAAAGGAGGTTGTTTTCCCACACCACAACCGTTTAGGCAGTGACCAGTGAACTTATCACAAGGCACATCGTTATCACACAGTCCACAAATGTCTGTGCAATTAAGTCCATATGTGCCATTGTCACATTCTGCAAAAGAACAGAATTCGGAAGTTAATCTGCTTTATAATTAAATAAGAATGGTGCTTAAGCAACACAATGCGATCGCAAACAATGTTGAAAACATAACGTTTTGATGAACTTTTTCAGAAATTGAAAAAATATCGTGTATTGTTTGATTTCAATATCTTTTGAATTATAGGTAATAATTTTGAGATTGAAGGTACACGTTGGAAGCAATTGTAACTAAACCTCTCTATAATCTAAATAAGACAATTAGATAATGTTTGAAAAAAGAACATTTATACAATGGATATTGCAGCATAAGCACCTTAATTATTTTCCTTTTTACCTATCACGAGTACATCTTGTTTCCTGTTTTCCAGGCTCACATTCCGAAGGATAAACCCGGCACACAAAATCAAACTTACTTTCACATTTATCCTTAGAATATTCAACATCGCATCCTGAGGTGCACATTCTAGTTCCTTTGTTACACGATTTGTCATCAAGACATTTCACGCATTTTGATGAGCAGGTACTATTCGGGCAAGATTTTGTAAATCAATCAATCTTATAAATCATTTTCAAAGCATTACAAATGGACCCATCAACAGAATTTGTTCTCGACATAATGTTTATATGACGTGAGGATAGATATGTCATATGAATGAATCAATGATACCTTATTTGAATCAATATCAAAATGTGCTTCGTATGGATTTAAAAGAACGAACTGTTGAATCAAAGTAAATTACCACCAGACTATCTACTGCCCTGTTCACTAAATCCAGAGCACCCTGTTTGGGCGATTTATTCTGCCGTCTGAAGAATTTTGCTATAAATTATTGTTTCCGAGAATTGACCTCCTCTAGTCGTAACTGAAAATTAACTTCAACTTACCCTATCAGCTGCCTTCAAACCGCAATATGAAAAAATAAAATGTCTACGGGAAATTCCCATGTTAATTTCAAGCCGCCGCCATATTGTTCTCCGTGTCAACAGTAGTAAACAATGACGTCAAAGCCTCCGACGTCACACATTTTCAGCGATTTTACTATAGAAAATTCCCGTAGACTTTTTATTTTCCGTCCTATTTCTAACTTAGCTGACGCACAGACAAAACAATGGTTTTTTCTGCTACGACTAAAGAAGTACTATAAAATTGATATCTTTTGAGAGGATGACATTATCATATTTTAGAGAAAACCGGGGAAACAGGGTGCTCTGGAATTAGTGAACAGGACAGTAAGGATCTTCCAAAGTGTATTTGAAGATTCATCGCTGTTCTCAATGAAATAATTAAGTACTTTTGATATCATTTAATGATAGAAAGCCTTAAACCAGAGTAAGCCGAATACAGGTGTAGAAGAAGAAGAGCAGAAGAAAAGGCAGATCCTACTCTTTAAGCAGTACAGTGATTCAGTACATTAAAAAAGTATATACATGTATTAATTGATATTTGAGTATTGGAGTACATTTGAACCTCTCAACAACTTTCGTATAACACACACATTACCAGTTTTACACAGCACACCCTGCCAACCAGCATCACATCCGTTCGTACAATACCCCGTAGTAGAGTTACAGCTGACACCGTCCTTGCAACTCCCACATGTTTCAGCACAGTTACGCCCATAGGTATTAGGTAAACATGCTGAAATAAGGATTTACATTTTGTACATCACTACATGTAAAGATTTAAAATCAGTTATAGGAATCGGAATAAGAACGCAGTATTATTATGTTGAAAGTGTAATTGAAAATCCAATGTTAAGCATCACTGATGAAGCATTACTCATTAAAAAGCACATATAGTGCATCGCAATTTTCATCCTTAAATTTTTCATGGTTGATAATATAGCATATATAAGTACTGCATACTTATTATTTACAATGGTTTCCATATGATATATGATATAACTAAACTGAATAAAATATGAACATTCGTGTAGTCGATAATACTGTTCAGGTTGATATAAAGTTCGAAAATAATTCTAAATGTAATGAAATATAACACATACTGAATCTACATCCTTTCCTTCTGTATCCGTCCTCACAATCCTCGTTATGACAAACACCAAATATTTTGTCGCAGACGGCGTTATTCCTGCATATTCCACATGTTTCATTGCAGTTATAGCCATACTTATAGTCATCACATTCTGAATTGAAACAATATCTTATCTTTAATGAATACATGTATGTATTTTACTACGTCCTTAGTCTGCGAATCATTAATTTTTTTCACAAGATTTGATAACAAAAGATGTCACCAGATGCAAGGAATCTATATGTAGTGTGTCAAGGATTTGCTTGTACCACGAGGTTTGCCAAGCCGTGGACAAAGGTTAAGCCATGAAACAAGGATTGGGTATCAATGTACCTGATAATGTAATTGATTACTTTCTTCTATTCTTTGGAAACGTCATGAAATTAAAGCTTATTACTTTTTTGGTATTTGAGGAAGTTCTACGATCGATAGGGGGTACTCGTCATACACTATGATGTCCCATTGTCCAGAGTGGTGAATGGTATCCCTTCTTAGACCATTTGAACCATCCAACCACAGACTATACCTGTATCTTCCGAAATGAAAGTAACCAGATGTATTATTTCTGAAGAACTGAGGTGATCGATGGGTGTTACATGCAAGCAGGAGATGCTGCATCTTCCTAGGCACCTGGTCTCACTCCTGAATCGGGATTTCGCTTCTTTTCATGTGGTGGAGGTTTTTGCTTGTTTGCTTTGGTTCCTATTTCATCCTGATTCTGTATGCCTTCAGTTTGTGATTTCCTGGATTATCGATTTTTTTACTGTGTTTAGGGATATGGTCATTGTCCATATTTGTCATTATGAACAAAAGCACATTCGTGTATGAATTAACTCATTCACATATGTTTCCCCATCATTTTATGGATTGTGTTGTCTACAGAGGCCGGATGGAAAATATCCATTGTGTTTATCTATATCTTTCGATATCGATATCCAACATTCGGCTGGTATCGCTACTGGTGGACTGTAATGCCTCTAGGATATCGCTCACCTATTTTTAGTCTTTACGCACTGCATTGAAATAAATTCTAAATTTCCTGTCATCAAGTAAGACCTAAATTTCTAAAACTATAAGGGGTATCTCCCTCATTGCATAGCTCTGTCTTTAGCTGGGTTTCGGCATTTTTTTTTTTCGGTTTAGAATAAAGCTCCTTTGGCCTATTCTCTAACGATTTTTAATACGCTTCTGAATAACCCTACTCAAAATTTGGAGCCGCTCATTTTGGCAACAGGAAATAAAAGCTCTGTATTGTAGATGGCGCCAGGAAAATTCACGTTGGCTTTATTTAAACTGTTTGGCATGAAATACTACTGACGAGGATTAGAATATCCGAAACATTTGTCTAGTACAACAAAATTGGTACTATAGAACTTATATTTCAATACTGACAATTCATTTGTTATAAAATTATCCAAATGCATGTATGAAAAATGAGATATGTTTCTAGTAGGTTTTTTTTTTAAATCTTAACAACGAAGATAATGACTTTTTGAATTCACTAAAAGAGGTCTTACAATCATGAATCTGAGTGAATGAAAGTCATACCCCTAACTAAAATTTAGAATCCAAATGGTCAAAAATATTTATTAAAGAACTTGATATTCTGTAAAGCAGCAATAATGTCCCCCTAATTGAGATGAAAGTCCTTTGCCCGGGGAAAGCAAAAATAACGATCGAAGGGATCTCAAACAGAAATCAGTTACAGCATCGAAATACCGACATAGATTAATAGAATATATCACGACGTTGCGACTGAGATAGGGTAATCTCATCCGAGTGTAAAAAACTGCAATCCATGAAGAGGCTTGTCGAGTCGTGGATGTAGCAAATCTTTTGCAAGAGGATGAAATTCACCTGTCTCAGTCGTAACGTCGTGATTGATTATTTTTCTCACTCATCTCATTTTCTCATCACTATAATGATTGATTTTTAAGACTAGAATCGATACTAAAACCTACACAAATCTAACGATGGCGTGACGTTACGTTCTATGACGTCATTTTAGGAGTCATGTAGAGTGTGAGACAAGGAAATCTCAAACCGCTACGTGTACATGTACGTTTTCTTTTGTCTCACGACGTAAGTGAGTGAGAAAATAAAAGCTTAACAAGAGACAGTTACAAGGTTGACCAAACAAAAGATACCATATTAAATCATTTGATATAAAGACTACATATAGAGCAACGAGACCAATGGGCAATCGGTGCAAACAACCTTTCCACTTTTTCTGGTTACATAGTGGTATTCAAGAATACGAAATTGCTATCACAATTTCTTCCTCCATCACTTTTTTCTTGAAGAAAAGCTGGATGCTTCGGTGTTTTCTCGTGACAAAAAATGTGCTTTAAGATTGTTATCTATGCTACTTTTTTGTATTATCCATATTTAAGATTGTTATCTCTGCTACTTTTTTGTATTATCCATATCTTTAAAGTGACATAATGAGACGCTTAGAACATAAGTTGAGAGGTTTCTATATTATTCATGTCAGTACCATCATAACGAAGTCGTTATAGTTTGAGCTTTGTCTGAAATATCGTATAAATTGCGATTTGAAACACTTTAAGGGGGGTAGATGGAATTTGAATACTCATAATACTCGGGATGGGAAAATATAAGTTACATATTCATGTTGGTCGTTGGTCATATATTGAAGTAGGTTAATAATTTCGTCAAAATTAAACGTAAAATTTATATGTGGAGCGTATTCATCTTCATTTCCAATGGATAGATTGTACTAAGGCAATCTACAAAACTTTTAGCACGTCATCAATGTATCTGCATGGCGATTTAGACTAAAAGTCGGTAAAACAGAACCAAAGGAATAAACAATTCAATTAACTAGATACGGATTCTAGGTGCAACCTTTCCCAACATACATCCTTGTGCAAATTATGAAGAAATGGGTTCACTTTTACAAAATAAATGTTAAAATTCGCAAGAAAAATAAACTATGCCTTTGACTGGGATTAAAGATTTATTGTCCTGAAACCACATCGAAAAAATTGATAGGCCGAGCCTAATATCAATATTTTTTCATTTTTCGTGTAAAGTAAAAACTGAAAGAAAGAAAATAAACAATATAATTTAATGAAGAAGATTGTGTATCTAGGAAGTATTTTTTTTCAATATCAAAAGCAGAATAATCATTTTAATCAGAACCAAAATATTTGTACATGTTATATTACCCTTAGTACAGCGGTTGTTCTCGTAGCCTCTGTCACAACCTTGGAGACATACACCGTCTGTGTTACGGCAAGAATCGTTGTAGCAGTTTCCACACTGAAAGGCACAGTTCTCACCATAGTATCCTTTTTGACATACTGAAATGTTTATGAGATATTTTAACACTTGAATTATTTTAGCTTAAAGAGCCACTGACGACGACTCAGAAACATTTATGTTTATTGCACCCCATTTATAATTGTTTTATCCAGGAGGCAACTCTCTGGCATCATAAAAGGAAACGTTCTCTTTTCCTCTTTTAACAGATTTAAAGTGGTTTTTGTCATTATAATAATACGGAAGTGTTACATAACATGCTTGTTGACTTCTAAATACTTATTATTATTTTAAAGTCTTTTTGATTTCAAATAACTCTATTCAATTTAAAATATTTTAGTCAGCACTTTCATCAAGAAAAGAGGTTTGTCAACTGCCCCATATCAGATCACTCATTTGAATTTCTTTATTCACTTCTCTTGATGATCTTACAGATGGCCTTGATCCACATTGCTTGTTGCCTCTCATCACGGTTGAAACCTCCACAAGATTCATTCTAAGTATAACCAAGGATTTTTAAACATAAGTCCTTGGTATAACGCAGTCAAAGTCATATATTCATATTGAAAAAGATAGTATATGACAGACAGATGCCTGGCAAAGTGGTATTTTTGCAGCATAAAAACTCCAAATAAAAAGAAAGACGAAGACTAACATAACTGAAGTTTACCATTATCACATTTATTTCCCCTATAACCTGCGTCACATCCAGTAAAACAGGACCCGTTTACGTGGTGACAGACGGCATTGTCTTTACAATAATCACTACACTCTAACATACAGTCTTGTCCATAGTAATACGGATCACATTCTGAAAACAAGAAAAAGCATATTAGAAATAATGAAAGTGTCCTCTTAGACTAACTTAGATTTTTAATTTTTTTAATAATAGACAGCAACTGAAGATACTAGCATTAGAAGCATTCAGTATGATTAAACTATATGGCACAATATACCCAAGGCATTTACATATGAATTAACATTTTATGTGTGAATAAATTATATACATGTAACATTATATGAAATCAAAATTCTTTAGACATTCCTGCAAACGAATTTAAGGAAAGATCACCTTGACTACACGTCAATCCCTGCCATCCAGCGCTGCACTCCCCGGGACATACGCCTGTTTGACTGTTACACATTTCTCCATTAAAACAATTACAAACTCCAGCACAGTTTTTTCCAAATGTTTGTCCCGTACAATCTGCTCAATACAACAATGAGAAATATGAAAAAAATATATTAGCGATACAAGTACAAGCACGTTTCATAAAACAATGAATATAATGTTTCGGTTAGAAAACACAAAATATGTTTTTAGAACTGATGAAACATACAGACCTTGATCACACATGTCTCCTTCCTTTCCAATGACACACCCATGTCGACAGATCCCGTCATCTGGCTCACAGATTCCATCCACACAGTTAACACTACAATCATCTGTGCAATTCGTTCCATACTTTCCTATCGGACAACCTTAAAGGAGAAATGTGTTTTATACGACAAGAATACTTTTTATACTTTTACGAAACTATCTTTCTCCGACATTCAATTCACGTTGTAACACCGTCTGCTACTGACGTGACAGATGGCCTTCATAAGGCGGCACCTACTTTCCATTGTTCTCCTTGGTTTATGTATAGTAATTTATGTTTATGTTTCTATGTGATTTTGTGTTCCTTGTACCATTTGCGTCTCTTTCTGAACATGTCTGCTTTGTATTTTTACAGTGGGTGAAGTATACATGTACGTTCTATAGTACCAATTTTATTGTACTTGACACGTATTTCGGTAATTAATGATCGTCAGTAGTACTTCATGTCAAACAGTTTAGGTAAGGCTAAAGTGAATTTTCCTGGCGCCATCTACAATATAGACTTTCCTATTGCCAAAATGAGCGCCTCCAAATTTTGTGTAGGACTGGGTTTATTCAGAAGCGTATTTAAGTGAAAAATATGGTCAACAGTCGTTGGAGGGTATGCGCAAGGAGCTTATTTCTAAACATGACAAGTCTAGATTTTGAATCTCAATACTCATACAAGAAAGCAGAATGCAGTTGTTACAGCACCCACAGCAACAAAAATCTTTGCACAAAAGAAAAATTCTTGCGCCATAATAACCAGCTTGCCTGATATAAACATCAAAGAGGTATCCATCAGTTATTCAGTCTCACAGTTGAGAATGCATGGTAAAATCACAAGAAAATAAGCTAAGGGAATTTTCTGTAAAATGACGTTTAAACTTAATTTTAATTCCTTCTACTGAAAAAGTGCAAAAACCAATATGTTTTATTCGTATTTCAAGCGTTCTTAACCTTATACAAATAATAATCTGAATATTGATACTGAAAAAGAAGCAAATCAATTGAAAATTACTGTGTGTATGTAAGGTCAAATTTAACTGATTCCAACATAAAGACAGCAACTACATTTAAAAGAAATGTAAAATTAGCAGCTGATTTAACACAAATCAAATTTGAACTTTAAATTGTAATACAAATCAAATTTCCCTTGGCTTGACTGTGACTTCCGTCATACGGCATTTACATGTCACAGCTCATCCAGTACGCTAGAGCATGTACTGATGTTTTGGATTTTCATAATAGAAATTTACATACAAACAAGAAACTTTTAGGTCACGGTTTCCGCTTTTATAAACTACTTAAGACTTTTTAGAAATTTTTACAAAACTTACAGTCAGCTTCTTTTAAAGTTCGGACCTATTCAAGAAACAGGGTATATTCTTTTTGGTATTTCACAGCCTGCATTTTATGGCGAAATAATAAACAAAATTAGAAGGATCAATGGCAAAAAGCTGAACCATCGAAATTGCGTCATAACCATCAAACGCCTTTTATACCGTGGATATACTAGTAGTCCTTGTGTTAATAAACTGTAAAGTGCGAAACGAAACAAAAACGAAACGAAACAAAACGAAACGAAACAAATCGAAACGAAACGAAACAAATCGAAACGAAACGAAACAAAACAAAACGAAACGAAAAAAACAAAACATAAAACTTAAAGAACTTCAGAAAAAAATGGATAAAGAGAAATCATTGCTGAGAACAAACATTTAAAGACATATCTGCATATCCATAAGTTGTAGTGGCTATCTAGCGTATCTTGAAATAGTCGCAGTTGACCTTTAGAAACATTTTTTTTAATACCATCGATGTATTCTGGTGGATTAAGGGGGAGGGGATAAATGACCTCGTTATGAGACCGTAATAAGAAAATATATCAGGGATAAAATCTTATCTTTTTCAAGCAAAATATGCCACCCCCTACCACCACCCCCTCATTTTCTTGATAAAGTTTTTCTTTTTAAATAGAAAATTGAACAGTGCCATCTCCTCTGTACTGTAATCATCCCCTGCTTAATAGTATTTTTCATCTGATTATGACGAGGTCATGTACCCCCCCCCCCCAATTTAATCTTCTCAAATGCAATAATATTATCGCATTTATCATAAAGTTTATGTCTTAAACGTCAATTTTACTCTTTCAAGAAATCCTCAAGTCACTATCTCAAGTTGAAATAATATGTATATCTCAACTTTTCGTAATCGGTCTCGGCGGCATTTCCTTCTCCTGGCTTATTCTCTAAGTTCTTTAAGATATGTGTTTTGCCGGTTTCGTTTCGTTTTGTTTTGTTTCGTTTCGTTTCTGTTTCGTTTAGCAATTTTCAGGGACCCAAATAGACGGACACTTCGCATAGTACTTGATCAATCTACAACCTTGTACCATTACATTCTTAAGACTTACACCTGACTGACTGTGACGACAGGAAATCATGACGGGTCCTGTCCAATACTCTTTAGCGAAGACAGGGCCCCGACCTCCTGTCGGTCGGACTCCTCGAGTGATGATATACATGAGCTTGCTACAGGCGGTAGAGCATGGACTGCTTATCGTTTTCCCCCTTTTTAATGTGTCGCCTGCGAAGCATAGCGACACTTAGGGATTACTTTGTCCGTTGTCCATCTGTCCGTCTGTCAGTCAGTCAGTCCGTCTGTCTGTCTGTCACACTTTGGGTGTCACACCCCATAACTTTTCATTGGTTAGTGATAGGGCTTTGATATTTCACATGTGTATTCCTTGTGATGAGACCTTCTTACACATACCATAATTTTTGACCTAGTGACCTTGACCTAGATATTTGACCTACTTTTCAAAAAAAAATTAAAATTGGTTATATCTTTTGATTGGTAAGTGGTAGGGCTTTGATATTTCATAGGTGTATTCCTTGTGATAAGAACTTCTTACTCATACCATAATTTTTGACCTAGTGACCTTGACCTAGATATTTGACCTACTTTTCAAAAAAAATAAGATTGGTTATATCTTTTGATGGGTAAGTGGTAGGGCTTTGATATTTCATAGGTGTATTCCTTGTGATGAGAACTTCTTACACATACCATAATTTTTGACCTAGTGACCTTGTCCTAGATATTTGACCTACTTTGCAAAAAAACTAAGATTGGCTATATCTCTTGATTGGTAAGTGATAGGGCTTCGATATTTCAGAAATGCATTCCTTGTGATGAGACCTTCTCACACATGTCATAATTTTTGACCTAGTGACCTTGACCTAGATATTTGACCTACTTTTCAAAAAAGACTAAGATTGGCTATATCTTTTGATTGGTAAGTGGTAGGGCTTTGATATTTGACGTGTGTTCCTGATGATAAAACCTTACTATACATGCCATAATTTTTGACCTAGTGACCTTGGCCTAGATATTTGACCTACTTTAAAAAAAATAAGATTGGCTATATCTTTTGATTGGTACGTGATAGGGCTTTGATATTTCACATGTGTATTTCTTGTGACATAACCTTACTACACATACCATCAATTTTGACCTAGTGACCTTGACCTAGATATTTGACCTACTTTTCCAAAAAATTAAGATTGGCTTTATCTTTTGATTGGTTAGTGAAAGGGCTTTTATATTTCACATGTGTATTCCTTGTCATTAGACCTTTCTACAGATATCATATTTTTTTTTACCTAGTGACCTTGACCTACGTATTTACTATATCTTTTGATTGATAAGTGATATAGCTTTAATATTTAAAACATGTATTTCTTATGATGAGTCCTTTCTTTTATTCCCAAAAATGTGTACCTAATTACCTTCACCTAGATGATTGATCTTTTCTAAAAGTAATAGATTGACCATAGATGTATCTTTTAATTGGTAAGTAAGAGGCATGAGAGTTCATTTGACAAGACTTTCCCACTGATACATGTACAAATATTAAACGAAGTGACCATGACCTACATATTTGATTAACTTTTTAAAATAGGCCGCTTCGCAGGCGACACAAGCATTCCTTGGATTGCTATTTTAAATATTTACAAATCCATCTGAATTGGTTGGGTCCCTGCGTTTTGCTGTCTTGTTTGTATGGTTATCTTACAGTGAGGATGTTATTTTACACTACAATTGTGCGTTCTTTGAACCTTTGGGTAACCAGAAAATTGGGAGGGTTGTGTGCACGTAATTTGAATAAGCACACCATTTGCTACTAAAGAAGGAGATGGCCGTCCTAAGTAGGCACCGATTGCTCATGGGTTTCAATGGTGTAGAAATGGTCTTTTGTGTTTGATGATTTGATGTCTTGTTTGCTTTTCTTTGTCCCTTTTGTGTCTCTACTGTTTATGTCTCTGTGTTTTCTGTTGGAGTGTTTTAATTTGTTGCTGTTGGTGCTGCAACCGATATCCCCTCCTTTCTTTCCTTTCATGTAGTAGTCGAATGCTAAACGTCTTCAAATTCAATAGCATCATTTAAGAGCTGACAAATTTACAGCATGGACCAGACATGCACGTTTCGGGTACTAAACCCCCGTCAGTGATCCTCAGTCTAAACAATGGAAAATGGCCAAAAAGTATGAAATGTTAGGTTTTCTAACAGTATGGCTACTCTAGCTAGGAAAGTTTTAATCCAGTGGTACAATAAGAATAGTTAGATAAACTGATCATCGTGATAGAGCGTCCGATTACGTCCTAAATATTGGATTTAATGAAATTCTTTTCGCTTCTTTGCTCGAGGAAAATGAGTCAATTACGGATAAACAATGGATGACGGACACTTTTAAAGATGAAGGAACTACTTCTTAAATATCTTACTTCAGAATTTTAATTAGATGGGCTAAAAACTCATAAGAGTTTATCGAGCCAAACTTCATTTTGTTTGCAAATGTGAGCGTATGGCTATATCTGATCGCAAATGAAACCAAATACTACAAAATGCTATATTACCATAGACTTCCACCTCACAGAGTCCAAGAAGGGATCCTGGTAAAGCCTCATATGTGGACGTGTATGT
This sequence comes from Pinctada fucata, assembly GCA_028142955.1. Classification (NCBI taxonomy): domain Eukaryota; kingdom Metazoa; phylum Mollusca; class Bivalvia; order Pterioida; family Pteriidae; genus Pinctada; species Pinctada fucata. Next base: position 70,802,275 of record AP027103.1, read on the forward strand.
CTGTACAACCCTGACATACTGCCCTGTACTGCTACATGTGTTGTTTTGGTAAAGGTCTGGGTAAGGCTGGCTGTTATCCTGGTAACACGTGCTTGTTATGTCTATACCAGTAGTATCTGATACTTCTATTCTGTACCCCTTGAATCTGTAATTCTCTGCAAAAGATTAAATTGACAAATATGGATAAATGACCATATCCCTATATACAGCACAAAATCGATAATTCCGAAAATCATAAACCGAAGGCATACAAAATCAGGATAAAACAGGGACTAAAGCAAACCAACAAAAACCTCCATCACATGAAAAGAAGCGAACTGCCGAAATGGGAGTGAGACCAGGTGCCAAGGAAGAGTCATCTTCTGCTTGCATGAAACAACCGCCGCTTCAATTCGATAGAATAATGCGGAAGGGTTCCAACTCTATACCTGTTTGAAGAAAATTTCAAGCCAATTTTCATGAACCAGACACGTGTTTCGAATATTAAAATCAGTCATGCTTCCAGCCAAATTGCTTTACATAAGCATAAGTAGAATGGTCACATCCGGTTATTTCCATTCTGGAAGATATAGAGTATAAATTGAAGCATTTGATTTGCTTTTAAAGTACCATTTACTGTTTTTTGATTGGCTAAACAATAAATTTACTCTCAATATGTTCGTTTGTGTGTTTGTTTTGCGTAGTGTCCATTGTTTGTTCAGGTCTTTATTCCTTTAATGAAGTAGCATATCAAAAACTACGGATTTCGTATTCTACAAAAGGATGTAAAAAGACAAAATCTCAGTGCAACAAATGCATATTTCAACAACTAACGTCATAGAGTTTTTTTGTATTTTAAGATACGGTGCCACCTTTTATTGGCACCAACTATAATAATAATAATAAACATAAAAAAGTATCATTTATTCAGTCTCAATGTCGAGCAGGCAAGGCGAAATCGTGAGAATTCCCATCGGAACGGTTACGAATCCCGGAATGAACAACATTCTGAAGTGAGACCAGGTGCCGGGGGAGTGTCAGCGTCTCCTAATTGCATGCACCACCCGTCACAACAACTCGATGGAAACCTGTCAAATTCGGTGATTGCCTCGATGTACATTTTGATGTACAGATAGGGTAAGTATGTCTTGTTTGGTGATGACGACAGCCATTCAACCATAATGTAGAATATCATTCTGGAAAGGTAGAACATAATAAATTATGTTCTTACACCAGACTCTGTGGAGATTGTTAAATTAAGATAGTGGTGTCTTTAGTTATGCTATGGTGCTTTGTTGTCGTCTTGTTTGGTTTGTCCACGTTTTTCTCTTCTCGTGAGAATACGTCTCACGGTTTTCACTGTTGAGGATTTCCTCCCTATGCATATTTTGTTTTGTTAAGAATTCGTATGTATACGATTGCGATTTTCTAATTTTGATTTTATGTTTGTGTTTGAATTTGATTTACTGATAATGCGATCTTTACTAATATTTGATTTTGAATTGTTAACAAATGGTCATTATTTTGCTTAAATGAAATCTAGCCATAGCGGATGTAAAGGCATCGATTAGTCTTCGCAATATAATACTTGACATTAAAATGCGGGGCGCCTATTTCTAAAAGAAAGTCAACTTTAAGGAGGACATTACGTTGATTACAACGGAACACACACACATGAAATGACAAATATGGACAAATATGGATAATCCCTGCACACAGCACAAAATCGACAATTCAGAAAATCCGAAACCGAAGGCATACAAAATCAGGACAAAACAGGAACCTAAGCAAACAAACAAAAACCTCCACCACATGAAAAGAAGCGAACTCCCGACATGGGAGTGTGACCAGGTGCCCAGGAAGAGTAAACTTAGAGCTTGTAAAACTACCGTGTCAACAAACAGCCGGAGACAACGAGAACGATTACACTAAACAACCTGGGCACAAGAAATACCAGTAAAAAGGGAGGAGACTAAATCCTTATATTGCAATAATGTCGAAGGGTTCCAACCCTCTACAAGGGTTGGCCGCTTCTGAAAAAAAGTTTTCAGATTATGCATATGGTCTGAGTGAAACGAAGAATCTAAAGGCTGAAGTACAAGTGTCAAATTCAATACCGTGGGCTTACAGGAGAGGACTCTTCCTTCTCATAAGTCCATCTCAATTAAAGTCCGTATTACATTTCTGATAAGTTGCACATCCGGAGTGAAATCACTTCTTCCACGATGTGAATGAGATGTACATAATGACACAACCCTCTACTTTTAACTCTCTGGAAGTGGAGTATTTCTTCTTTAAATTCTAATGTTCCTGTTTAAAAATATCTAAATACAAAAAACATGTTAAGGATGTTATAAAAAGTCCACTATGTAAGGGTTCTAATTCCGCGGATTTCAACGTGTTTTACATGTAGTACCATACCGGTAACGCCGAATGGGACTAAAGGCCCCTTCACATATAGACGAATCCATAGAACGAAGCCTTGCGAATGAGTAAAATTTGTCAAACTTGACGAATTTTGAACGAAAGCGGTGTTCAAAAATATGGTCATAACGAAATGCAAACGCAATGGAACTGCTTATTGCGAATAAGAAACGAACACTGCGAATGATTACGACTTCGCGCTATGATACCTTAGAATGAGCATTGTGTATTTGTTTTTTCACTTGTGATTAGGAGCGTAAATATGCGAAAGTTTACGCAGCGTTGCGCATTGATACGAACTCTTCCGAAGCTAGCCGCGACATTTCCTGTAGACTAGCATACGTAAGTACAATTAGGGGAAGGTATGTGTAGATGATCGGGAAGGAAGCAGCAAGAAAATCGGCCTAGTAGTCCGTAAGAACTATGTGACTGTTTTTGTAATATACACTAAACGTGATTTTATTGATGTTTTTATTATCACCGAAAAAAGCTGTCTTTGAGTCCATCATTTAGTCCACCTCTCTACCTGTCCGTCTGAGCTCAAACATGTACATCCTTATATATAATACATGTATGTATACATCAGAATTTGATTTTCCCCAGAAGTTTGTTCATTTGGATAACGGCAGTTTGGGTCAAAGGTAACTTAATGTCGTTCAGAAGTCAAGGTCACTTTATAGCTAGATTATAGCATTTACTTCATAAAAAATTTCAAACTTTCATTAAAATGTATTTCTCGCCCAAATGATATGAAAGAATATATTACATTTGTATACAATGTTAGAAAAATACATCCATGTGTTCTATAATTATATAAGAGTTATAATTATTATCAAGAGGCGATTACACTCAACTTCTTATGAATATGCTGTTCATATTATCATCATACAACGACAAATTGTTTTTGATTGTGAGCTTTTGGACATGTCACTAAAATGGGCAATTTCTTAAAGATCAAGGTCATTTGTTGACCAATGATAATATAGGATATGAAAATGATAATTTAGCAGACTTCGCAAAATGTTTTGCATGATCTGAGCTTTCTCTTAAAGGTTCTCAATGTATAGGATTAAAAGTCAAGGTTATAGATATGAACTTGTAGTTTCAGGTTATTAATATGAAAAATAAATTAACAAACACATGAAATTCTTATTAATCTCTTAAAGGTCAAGGCCACTCAGAAAACAGAAGTTCATTAAGACTGAATTGTTTTTGGAGTATAGTTTTCTTTATCAATTCTAATTATTGGGGGGGGGGGATCAGAAGCAGTGATACGCAGCCAAAAAGTCCAATCCTTGAATGTTCTAAGATTTTCTCTCCTGAGCTCAACCATGAGTTGAACATAAATTCCTAATTGGCGCAACATGTCGTGATGCAGCAATGGTCTTCTCAAGGTACGACCTGCTCTGGCTTCTCTTTTCCATCTGATACGGCATCTGATATACAAAAATGTACTGATAGATGTCGAGTTGTTGGCGTAACACATCCTAATGGGCTATTTCAAACGTACACTGAAGAACCAGACGTTGTGTATCTTCCATTTTGAACAAATAATTTCCATAATAATTCCCTTTTCATATTAAAAATAGATATATTTGAAAGATGTTTCAAAAAGCCATCGAAAGTTTTCGTTGATATTCGTATGCAGTGGTAACCCTTCGTAATGATTATTACTAAAACGTTTGCTATTCGTTTCGTCTCGGCAGCCTAACTCAATAATTCGTATTTATTCGCCATTTAATTCCGATTTGAATTATTTACGCATCGTCGCTATTCGTTACAGGTCGCACCAATAAGTAAAATATCGCAAAGGTGCGCTTTCAGTCGCCTGGAATGCAAATGCGTTGTGTAATATGCAAAACAGTAGGTCACATTCTAGTCCCTTGCGAACGTCGACGAACATATAACGAATGCATACCGAATGATTAACGCATAATAACGCATTATAACGAATACTTACGAATGATGGACGAAAATTTTATTCGCTGAGAAATTTTTAACATGTTCAAAAATTAACGACGAACAGTAATAAGCGGAACGAATCAAGACGCTCACAAACGAATCCGCGCGAAGTCGACAACGAAGTTTAACGTTGATATGCAAACGGAAACGAATTTTGCAAAAACCTTATTCGCCAGTTTGCGCAAGTTGACGTCGGAGGGCTTTCGTCTATATGTGAAGGGGCCTTTAGTTTGTTCTATATGAAAAGGGTATGAATAATTATATTTTCTCGCGGTTCGAAGTATAGCGAGAAAATGTTGTATTGGAGAGTGTTTTATGTAAAGAATGTGATTGGTTGATATTAGCCAATGAAATTGTTTTAAATTGAACGTTCCACGTAAGCGCTCAGGTAAGCTCTTAGGTGTATAATGTGGTCATTCTCTAGCCGTGACTCACAAAGCAAAGTTCGTTTTATTTAAGGTCAAATAAGTAAGGGTTATTCTACTGCCTCCGAGGGCGTAGCCCGAGGAGCAGTTGAATAACCCACTTGTTGCACGGCAATTGTTAGGCCATCAAACAATTATCACCAATGATTGAGTAATTAGAAGTCGCCATTCCTAGTACGTAACGGTAAGAGAAAACTACTCATGGTCAGTAAACAATGACAATTGTACAATACATCGTAGAGAGATCAGAATTTTACGCATTTTAAAAATGACTTGATTTGAAAGAAAATTACATTAAAGAAATTAAAAGAATTATTTCCAGAATTTGAATTGAATGAGAGAAAATAAAAGAAACTAATACGGTATTCAAACTAACGATACTATACCTAACAAGCGAATTTAAGGAGGTGGGGTCGGGGATTCTTCATAAAATATTCGAAACTGTTGGAATCTTCCGCTATTATTTGTGTTCTGTCCAAATCTATTTGAAGGGTTCCGGTCAGTACAATATTATTCGATCGAAATCTTACTTTTGTCTGGCTCCGTTTATAGCGGATCCTATTCATTCAAGTACTAATCTAGAGGGCGCTAGAGGATTCAGTATCCCGCCCCTCCCTACAATTTGCCGTTTTTCAAATAATTTTTTTTCCACAAAACTAAGGTTAATTGGACCTTTTACCCCATTCACTGTGGAAAAAAAATCTAGATCCGCCCATGACTTTGATGAAAGTAATTCAAATCTGTAAGTTGCGGGATGTCCTTCTCATTCCTTAGAAATGCGCTTTTAGTGATGTTTCTAATAATTCTAAAGGAAAAATGCGTTTCCATTTTTCAAAACGGAAGACAACTGCATGACTTCGGTTCAGTTAAGGACAATAAACGGTTCAGTCGATCGTTCAATAATTGGTTCAATCATTTATTTAATCATTGCTTCACAATGAAAAATATTGCACCGTCTGGAAAGGTGTTAATTACCGTCTACAACATAGACCGTGCAACAATATATGATAATCTTGTTTTCTACGTGTATGACTACCCAGTTTTCAGAGAAATTTTTTTCCAACAATCTCAAAGGTTTTTTTTATCTCTGTTTTTCCCCTGGGTTTTCATATATAATTATCAGATTTGATATTGTTTAGCATATTGCTTGTAAGAGAAATATATTGTGATGTGACGCATATCATTGTTATATAATACATTTGTTGATAATGTACGTCGTCAGCCTACTCGTATTACGGACTAGTCGGCAAATTGATATTTGCGTTTTTGTTTCTTATTGAAAACATGAATAAAATACATAATATAGCTTTGGTACCAGACAGGTGATATTGTCTGTATTTATGTTCCCCGAGCCGAACATATGTAAGTATTCATTGTTGTTGTTTTTATTTAACCTGTAAAAGATCTTTGAATCAATAGATTGATAAACATTTATCACTGTGTCCAATCCACTACGGGTACGGATGTTTGGCCTCATTTTCCGGTTTCACTTTGGAGCAGATATTTTAAATATTCAGGACCAAAAACCTTAATTTATGTTGATTTACCAAAATCATAGGCTGGTATTTTTTGTATGTATGGTACCAAGTGGAATGTAAGTTTGTTTTACAATAACATGTCAGATCAGATCTATTCAATTATTGAAGTTAAACAGAGAACTTTGCCGCAGTCAACGCCCCAAGTCACATTGAACGTCCAATTATTCAGAAAATTTGGCATTGATCTCAGTCGAATAGCATCCATTGATATTAAAATAAGATTTTTTATATTTACAAATAATAGCAAAGTCATTATATTAGCAAATCATTTGTGAAATACTCGATTATTAGCAGAAAAAGATGGACATGTGGTTTTTTGACTGTACGTGTTTATAAAATATGCACTGTACGGTTTATATTTAGTCGTTTTATTTCATGGGCCCCGGTACATTCCTATTTTCGTGGGTACTATTTACATATTGATACCCGTTTGTGTGGGTACTATTCTCTCATAGTGTTGCTTTTGGAAGGAATAGTGCCCGAGGGTCAGCGAGGGCACAATTACCCTCCAAAGGCAACGCTGCGAAAGAATAGTACCCACACAAACAAGCATTATTCTAAAAGGTTTATTAAATGCATCAAATTGCCTCAATAGCATATCTCTATAAATCTTTAGATTATTTAAAAAGAAGTGGCGACACCTACAGTGCTCTCCAAGCGACATAGATCTGGAAAGTAAACCGCGATAGTGTCCGGTCCAAGGATTTATCATGTGATGCACTAAATGCACTAAGTTCTCATCGTGTTGCGTCTGCAAAGAATGATAAAGTAAGGTTCCCGTGATCCCTTTTACTCTTTACAAAAAACAAAAAACAATAGGCGTCCCGGGAACCTGACTAGTTTTCTCTTCGTAACATTGTTTTTTTACATTTCGCTTCACAAAAACAAATTATCAACATCACTGTATAAGACATGTCAAGGGCGTAGGAGAAGTGGGGGGGGGGGGGGGGGGGGCGGCAGCGGGGCACATGCCCCCACTTTGAAAAGTGGGGGTGCCGGCACAACCATGTTTCTTTCTGAATAATTTAGCTATTCTGATCCATCCTTTATACATATTACTTTATCAATGTACATGATGACATTTAACTCAAACTATATAGAATATTATTACATGTACTTGTTAATGAAAGAGGGTATAGAAAGTTTTATCTGATTAGTCAATAATATGCAAAAATTTATGCATGTACTTAAAATTTAGAATTGCATCAGAAATGTTAAAATTTGTGCAAACAGAACATGAAAATCCCATATTTTTAAAATCTCTTCCTCTCCCCTTCTTTTTAGAAATTTTGGGATGTTGTGCCCCTCCACTTTTACAGGCAGAGCTTTGTATAATTTCATATGAATAAATGAATGAACTTCTGTACGAAATTCTCAAAACGCCTTACAAGCCCTCAATGTTCTCTACTTGACAACCATCACTACCAGTCCTTCCATCGTCCACAATGATTTTTGAACCACAGGAGCTCGACGTAAAGGATCTGCAACCGCATCCTCCTTTTCTTAAGTTGCGTGTATATTTGAAGGTTGTTGGCGCCGAGCTCCTGTGGTTTTAACTCCATTTTCCACTTCTCTTCTACAATCACAGCAAAGACTGTAAAATCAATAGGCCCTCGTCGATCCAATCATATAAACTTTTAACTTTGAAGGTAGCGTTATTAACATACAAGTGGACAGTACAGTTCAACAGATGCCCTCATCATTGACCTTGACAAACACCTTCTTCCCTATAAAAAGGAGAACTTCCTCTTGATTGGTAAGTGATAGGACTTTCATTTTTCGTACGTTTTCAACAGATACCTATATTTTAACCAACAAGCACGAGCTCGCTACAGCCGGCAAAGCACGGACTGCATCTCGTACGCCCTCTATTTATATATTCATTTACATATTCATCTATCTGTTGCTTGGGCTCCTGTGTTATGCTGTCTTGTTTGTATTGTCACATCACAGTTAGGAGATTATTTTACATCACTATTGTGTATTCTTTGAGACCTCTGAATAACCGAAAAAGTGGGAGTGCTGCGCACACGTAATCCGTATAACAACATCTTTTTGCTAATTGCGCGGTAAATATTACATTTGAGTTTTGTAGATATCACAATGATCCTATTTGACAGCAAGGCTGCCCTTGGACTTAGAAATCTTTAACAGCCGAGGAGATACAATTCAAGTTTGAGTTTCATTGTTTTTTATCCATTAACAAATTTCCATCCTTGGACTAAGTAAATTTCTTTTCTTTTTTTTTTTGAATTCAATCCTTTCAACATCTTCCATCTTCTTTTCAACATTTGTTCTACTAAATGGTATCCAGTTTTAAGATTTGCTGCTGTTATTATTTTTGTCTCGTTTATAGGAAAACACAAAGTTCACATTATTTCCACGTTTCTCCCGTGATCAGCCTCTTTATAGTATAAAGTCCTGGAGTTGCTCCTTTGCCCCAAAGGCACCATATTTGTACGTATTCTGCCCGATATACAAATTTGGAAGTGTGATACATGACCGTCTGTAACCTGTCTTTCTCGATAAATTGAATTTGAACTATATTTGTTTCATTTTATTGTTACTCTGCACTGAAAAAAATGACATTGAAGATCGAAGATAAATACATGTAGTGACCTGTTGAAAATAACATTCCCCTCGAGTTCTAGAAAAAAATATTTAAGGATCTAATCGCAAATTCGCTGTAGTAGGTAAATGAACATCTTCGCGAGCCAATGGTATAGATCCGCCGGGCTCCTCAAATAGATGGTAAATGAACTGAGACCTATGAAGTTAAACCAAACCGTACAGCACATAATATATAAACCGTACAGTACGTATTTTTCAAACACATACAGTCAAAACACCAATATATCCATTTTGCTGCTAATATTGGAGTATTTTACAAACGATTTGCTAATGCAATGACTTTGCTGTTATTTCTAAATATAAAAATCTTATTTTGATATCAATGTTTGCAATTTGACTGAGATTAATGCAAAATTTTCTGGAAAATAGCACGTTCAGTGTGACTTTGGATACATTCTGCGTCAAAATTATGTGTTTAGCTTTAATAATTCAGTGGATCTAATCTGACATGTTATTGTAAAACAAACTTACATCTCTCCTGGTACCATCCATACAAAAAATTCCAAGCTATGTTTTCGGGAAACCAACATAAAATGAGATTTTAAGACCTGGGTACTTAAAATCTCCGCTTCAAAGTGAAACCGGAAAATGAAGCGAAACATCCGTACCCGTCGTGGATTGTACACAGTGATTTATATAATTAGCGAATCATTTCAAACCGGAAAATAAATGTAAGTCATAAATTTGACAAATGGACGAATAACACGATAAGGGGTAAAGTGTGAAACAAAACAGATCCGAAAGGAAACGAAAATACCGAAACGGAACAGCACATCAAACTTAGGTACCTAAGGTACAAGGCCTCTAACAACACGATGTTTATTTGAAAGCGTTATTACATATCAGTATTACTTCGGAACTTTCTACCACTAACACTTATATAAAAAGCAATGAAATTATCCCTAAGGCTTACTTATTTAACCAAAGCACCAACATGCATTTTCTTCATTTCAACTCTCTAGTTCGAAATCAGACGTACATGTACCAACTATTTACTGTTTGCCCAAACTTCACAAATCTCCTTACAAATTTCGATTTATTGTTTACTCGAGCAATTGCACTACTACATTTTTATCTAGGAATTTCACATCAGCGTTGACAGCAATTAAAGATCATGTATCGAAATATTGTGAAACTGCATTCAGTGATAGCGATATCAACTATTTTTGATGAATAAAAAATTCTAGTGATGTGATCATTTAATTTTAAAGCCGAATACATGGGCGGATCCAGGATTTTTTTCCAGGAGGGGTCCTAAAATTCATTGGTCCTAAATTTTTTGAAAAGCAAAAAAAAAAAAAAAAAAAAAAAACAAGGAGAAAATCTTGAATTTCCAACGCGCTGTTCTTGATTAATAATCAAATTATATGTAAAATAGTCTTCTGGCGAGCGGTAGCGAGCCAGCGAAAATTTGTCAGAGTTGGAATAAAAAGGACAGACAATAATACTATTTGCATCCTCTATTACTGTATTTATTCAGTTAATTGTACTTGTTTATTGACAAAGATGTACAATGTATAAGGGTTGCAAAGGTAAGCATCATTTGAAATTGATATGTATTTGCAATGAGCGTACGCGAGCCCGGGAAAATTTTGAAATGTGGACCAAAAAATGAATAAAAATGAAAGATTTTAAATACAAATTCATGTTATTTTTCAAATGTCATAACAAAAAAGGGGAATCGGTACTTAATCTTATGAAATATGTAAATTTAAAAGCGTTATCAAACTATGCTTCGAAAATTCCAGGGGGGGGGGTGGGGGGTCCGGACCCCCCGCGACCCCCCCCCCCCTCTAGATCCGCGCTTGCCGAATATATCTCTCGACTTCTCTAACATGTACACCACCCTCCCTCATGAGAAGATAAAAGATTGCTTATCAAAACTTATTAAATGGTGTTTTGATCGAAAGGGTAAAACATTAATATGTACTTCTGACACAAAAGGATTCTTTTCTTCAGTAGATTACAAATCATGGACTCGATCTGAGTTGTGAAAAGCCTTGTCCTTTCTTTTAGACAACATTTTTGTAAGATTTGGTTACACTCTATACAGGCAAGTTATTGGAATTCCTATGTGTACTAATTGTGCGCCTCTGGTTGCGCACACATACGAGAAAGAATTCATGCAAAATCTGCACAAACTCAAGAAATTTGACGACTTGAAATGTTTCAACAGAACCTCTTGGTAACCTAATCAATATTTTGAATATTGATTACCCAAATTTTGACCATTACAAAAATCATATTTATCAACCTGAAGTCAATGAAGCAAACACAGATGATAAAACTACATCATTTTGGATCTTAATATCAAAATCCATAATGGAGAAATTCAGACAAATATATACGACAAAAGAGATTACTTTGGGTTTAACATAGTTAATTTTCCTTGGCTTCATGGCGATGTTCCAAGATTGCAATCGTGCGGCATTTACATCACTCAGCTCATCAGATACGCTAGAGCTTGCTCACATGTTTCGGACTTCCATGAAAAAAAATAAACAAATTACAAAGAAACTAATCAGTCAAGGTTTTGGTGGATGAGTGCAGGGTAGTCATGCTGGAGATCATCCCCTTTTCTTGAGAAAAAAAAAACCATTCGAAGGAATACATGTGTCGAAACTTAAGAATCACTTTTATATACTGGTAGAGTGTGACTTACATCTTTGACCATATTACATTGTTTAGATAGAGGATCACTGACGAGGGTTAAGTACCCGAAACATACATGTCTGGTCCATACTGAAAATTTATCTGTTGTTGAATGATGTTATTGAATTTCAAAACGCTTAACATCTCCCTTCATCGCCTACTTATGGCGTGTTCATATCTCAGTTGATACGCTATGCCAGAGCAAGTACCAAATATACGGATTTTGTTCTGAGAGCTAGGCGTCTTTCAGATAAGCTTCTTAGTCAGGGATACGTTTGTGACCGACTAACATCGTCACTGAAGAAGTTCTACGGTCGCTATGGGGAACTCGTCATACACTATGATGTCCCACTCTCCAGAATGGTGGATGATATTCTGTCATAGACCATTTGAACCATCCAACCAAAGATTGTACTCTATGTCTTCCGAAATGGAAGTAACCGGATGTGACAGTTCTACCGAATTGAAGCGGTGGGTGTTGCATACAAGCAGGAAATGCTTACTCTTCCCGGGTACCTGGTCTCACTCCCATATCAGGGGTTCGCTTCTTTTCATGTGGTGGAGGTTTTTGTTCGTTTGCTTTTGTTCCTGTTTTATCCTGATTTTGTATGCCTTCGGTTTCTGATTTTCTGAATAATCGATTTTGTGCTGTATACAGGATATGGTCATTATCCATATTTGTCATCCAAGTGTGCAGACGGACGGACAAAGGACAAAGTGATCCCTAAGTGTCGCTATACTTCGCAGGCGACACAAAAACATATAAAGGGGAACATTACCGAGATCAAACATGCAAAACATGCATGCATCATTGTATTCATAGATTAATTTCAGTGCCGAGGGAAACAAAAATGCTCCTTAAATGCATTTAAGAGGATTAAAGTATAGGGGATAAATAATGTCACAGGAGGATAGAAAATATCATGTTAATTTCTTAAACTTGGGTCCTGTAGCATCATATCCCACCCATCCTGCTACATCTTTCGGTACATTTTTTGACATAATAATTTTCACCCTCTTTGGCCATATTACATTGTTTAGATTGAGGATCATTGACGAGGGTCCATGCTGCTAATTTATCCGTTTATAAATTATGCTATTGAATTTGAAGACGTTTAACATTTGAACGACTTGGTGAGTGTCACTGCTGGTGGACTAGGAGTCCCCGAGGGCACATGTAGCCAAGTTCGATCAACTTCGGTTGATCGTCTGTCTCTTCAACGCATTCAAAACTTTCTAGTACTAAAATTCTTGAAATTTCTTAAACATGGGTCCTGTAGCATCATATCCCACTAGTGCTGTATATTGAAATAAATTTTTCAATACAATACGATACAATACATTTTTCTTCAATACTCAATATTTTCAAAACAATACGCATTTTTTTCATTTTTCTCAAATCTCTCATCATAATGAATCAATGAATGGAGTTTTTATGTTTCAATCAATGACAACTTTATAAAACAGAACAAAAATAAACAACACATGTATTTTTTCCATTAATTCAAAAACAAAAAAGGAATAAAAAGATAACAAAAGCACCTATGGAAAGAGTTGCTTTGTCTAGCAACGATTTATTTTGACACATGTATATATATATATACACATATCTTCTACATACGAGTAATTACATTTGACTTCTGTAAAATGCTGCCAAACAGCTGACCTCACCAGTTCGTTTTTCAACTCAATGTAAGACTGATAGAATGACAAATATGGATAATGACCAATATATATACCAATACACAAAACAAAATTAATCAGAAAATCATAGACCGAAGGCATAAAAATCAGGATAAAACAGGAACCAAAGCAAACAAACAAAAATATCCACCACATGAAAAGAAGCAAAAAAAAAAAAAATTGGGGAGTGAGACCAGGTGCCCAGAATTTAAACTCAATGCCAAAACGTACAAGTGATCGGAGAATATTCAGAAGAAATATGGAAATAAAAGCAAAAACGAATTAAAAGTTTCTATTTATAAAATGTATTGAAAAGTATCGATACTCAGCATTTGTGTATCGATACGTATTGAAAATATAAAAATATCGATACTCTTCAATATTTCAATATCAATATACAGCACTATATCCCACCCATCCTGCTACATCTTTTAGTACATTTTTGACATATAATTTTCACCCTCTTTGGCCATATTACATTGTTTAGATCGAGGATCACTGACGAGGGCTGAGTACCCGAAACGTGCATGTCTGGTCCATGCTGCAAATTTATCCGTTTATAGATGATGCTATTGAATTTGAAGACGTTTAACATTAAACAGGGAGGAGTCTAGAACAGGGGAGACGGGGTTGTTTCATTCTGCACTTTTTTTTAAAGTTTTATCAACAACAATGAGAACGTAGACCTCTTTTCGGGGGGAGGGGGCATAGTTCAGAAAAGAAACTTATTCCTCTTCAAACCCCTTCTTTCATTTAGACCCGCAATGCCCATAACCCGATGCTAGTGCATTGTACATGTCAATATTGAAATATATGATCTATAGTACCAATTTTATAGATCTCGGCCATTTTCCCTCTACATGGCTTTTATTCTCAAGTACCTAAGTTTTATGTGTTGCTTCGTTTCGGTTTGTTAAGTTTCGTTTCGTTACGATCTGTTTCGATTTGTTTCGTTTCGTTTTGCACTTTACAAGGCCCCTTGTCTTTTACAAAGATGCTTATGTTGATTAGTTACGTTCATTTGACAAAAGGTTGATTTGATATGTACAATTACTATAAAAGTGCTAAGACTTACGATTTAAATTTGTGGGAATGACGTTTCCGAGGTCAGGGTTACATCTTCCTGTATAAGGTACTCTATGATAAATCTCTACTCTACTGATTGTAGATGTTTCCTCAAGGTTAATTCTTAAGAAGCTGTCTCCATTTCTCTTTGATCTGGTATGCATGCATGTACCACACCAAATGTTCTGTGTACGGTTACCATCAACCGTACGCGCGGCATTCCATTGTGGATAGTCCCGTAGTAAACTGTCCGATTCTGATGGCTTGTTTAAGGCGAGGTTCCCTAAAATAATGGAGTCAATTATATAGTTTTTACAAAGCAATTAGGTAAGGCTTTATATCTAAATAGAAAGTTGATCGAAGTACTGGCAATTCAAAGTGATGTCCATCATTTAGATAAGTTGGCATTAAGAAGCGATTCTACAAAATAAAAACATCGAAGAAGTACCCATCAGCTTTTCAGTCCACTATAGAACATATACATGTATTTCAATATTGATAATACAAAAACATACATAATTTGAATTTAAATATAAGGATGCGTTGACGTCAAATTTACTGATGATAAATATTGAAGAATTACCAATTAGTTATTCAGTCTCTATGTCCAGAAGGCAAGGCAAATCATGCGAATTTCAAATAATCCGAATTTCCATTGGAACAGTTACGAACCTCGGAATAAAATAAATCGAAGGGAGATCAGGTGCCCGAAGAGATTCAGCGTCTCTTATTTGCATGCAACACCCATTGCAACGGATCCATAAAAACTTGTCAAATTCGGTGATTGTCTCGATGTACATATAGATGTTCATATCAGGTTAAAATGTATTGTTTTGGAGATGTTGACAGCCAATCAATTGCAAGCTAGAATGTCACTGAACCTTCTGGATAGAGGGATTGTAAAATCATGCTTTTATCAGATCACCGCACCATTTAAATGCCTTGTTTGTTTGCGTGTTTGTTTGTTTGTTTTTATTATTATTATATTTAATGGTTTTATTTTTAATTTTTAAAAGGGAATGGTAAAATGGATAATTATGAAGATCAACTGGGTAGTAGGACAATTCAAGCTATACTATATTGATATCATATTTGTCCATTAATCCTTATTTTTCTTAAGCAACATAGGTCATTTCTATTTTTTTCTTTTTTTTTTCTTTTTTATTCTGTTTTGCGTCCTTTTGAAAAGCCAACCAGGGAGAAAAGCAAACGAGCATATTAAACAAAATTGCAATCTCAAAACAAATCTAATAAGTGACTATGTGAAAGGGCAAGGGGCGGTAAGGTGGTTTCTAGGCCCAAAATCATTGCTAATTCCAAAGATTTAAAAATATTGAAATTGATACTAAAATTGGTAAAAGGAAGCTTATCTTTAATAGATTCAACATGAAAAATGATTAATTTCATTTTTTCGTTACAGTAATACCCCCTTGAAATCACCTATGAAACCGGAAATGAACAAAAAATCAATATATTTTCACATTTAATAGCAAAATTAGACTTGGCCACATCAAAACAACAAGTTCATATTTTTTCTGTATATCCGTATAAGTATTTTGTAAATGCTGTGAAAGTATGAATCTGTTGTTTTCATGTGGCCACATAGAAAACGGAAGGAAATCAATGACTGTTACCATACGAGCGGGTCGTTTTTGAAACAGAAAAACACCTTTTAACTTCAATAATACAAGAATTATTTGAGTAAAATCGACACAATTAAATAGAGTTTGTTTTGTTGTTATTGATGATATTTATTATTTATTCCGACATGCACGAAATCAAATAATACAGACAAAAATGTCTTTCGTAACGTAACGAATATTCAGGACGACAGAATGACGTCATACTGAATATATGACGTCATATATGTTCGCGACTTTGATATTGCTTGTATTTGAGAAAAAAAAAAATTAAAGTCAAAGTGATCATTTCATATGCATATTGAATCGAAATGACAGAGTATCTAAATGGGTACATCTAAATATGTCAAACTTTAAGCCAGAATCAACGTATAAAAATATTTTAAAATAAAAGAAAAACCATGAACAAACGAACAATAAACAAGAAAAACTAAACAAACAACATCAACACCCCCCGACACACACTAAAATCAACCAATATAACCCTCCGTTAAAAAAATATTCATTTCATATCAAATTGAGAAATGAAGGTCATGTAACATAGACACCACCGCGTATGATTTGCCGTCCACGAGATGTACTTATTTTTGCAAATTCAGGGGGAAAATGTCTGCCGTGTCTCATTTTCGACTGAGAAAAATCTTTTATTTATATGAATATTTAGGAAATTTGTATGTACACAATACTCGCAGAGTGTCCGTTACCGTGAAATGACGCGCCGTGTCCGTCTGGACAATTTTCGTTAATATTGACAGCATATTTTCTATAAAACATTTTCAATGAAATAAAAAAATAAAGAATCATCATCTTAATTCGGGGAGATTTATTTTAACATATATTGATAATTACAGTCAGCATAAAATCAGGGCGTTTAGAGAGAAGGAAAACGTACATACTGAAAAATTCAGCTGCCTTTATTTCGTAATCTGTAGAGCTGAATTTGAATAAGACTGTAAAATGATGCAAGCAATACAGTAGACATTATTGAGTGCTAAACTGGAAGGTATTATAGGTGGCGCTATAATAAACAATTTTATGTTTAAATTATTGATCACGAAAGCCGCGTTTTTTTCTTGGTCAAAGTCCGTCAAAGAAAACTTGGTCAAAGTTTTCTTGGACAAAGTTGTCTGTTTACACTATCAAAGTTCTTTGAGCGACTTGTACAAGAAAACGTGGTAAATATGCCCCAAAACATGTAAATATTGTGAATATTTCTCATGAAAACTTTATATAGTTTATATGATAGTGGTTGTTCATAGGACTTCTTACATAATATGGAACATTTAAGCACGAGTTCAAGGATTTATAAAACAAAAAACATAGATGGAATTCACTACATCGCGTCTTAATTTTGTCTTTGTTGCTATATTTATTACTTTTAACGTTCTAAATTGCCTCTGTTTCTGTCATCAATTCCTTAAGTACTTCTGGTGTAACTTTGAATCTCTACTCTGATTGGTCGATTCCCGTCAAAGTCCGTCAAAGTTTCAAGAAAAATAGGATGGAGTTCTGTACCGTCAAAGTCCATCCAAGTTCTTTGGCGGACTTTGAGAAAAGTTTTCTTGGATCGTTTACACTCTCAAAGTTTACGTCAAAAACTTTGATCAAGTTTTCTTGAAAAAAAATTCTATTTGACCACCACAAAGAGGGGATCGGAGCCCACTCATTACCCTCTAAATTCGCAATTTAAATACATTAGCAAAGACATCACAATGCAAAGTTAGCTGAAAAAAGAGCATCAATTCTGAATCAATGACTTTTTGCGAAAGAGAGGGGGGGGGGCTTAATTTTTCTGCTTCATCTGGGCTATCTTCTGGGGATGAATCGGAAGAGAAAAAAATTCTACCTGAAAAGGGGGGGGGGTTAAATTAGGGTCTGCTGGGTTACCGGAAATACACATACTTTTTTAAAAGGCCTTGGTGTATCATTATAACTTAAGATTTCCATAAGTCAACAAAGGGGTGTCCCAATTACCCCTCATTATATTATAGTGAAACCTACCATGTACATATACTAGTATTATATCGTGATATTGATAAATATCTACACAATTAATATCATAAATAGCATTAGAATATAGCAGCAAATTACCTACAGACAGCGTTACATTACCATGTGATCGTAACTTCATATGACGTCAAAATCAGTGTAAAATATAGCTGACCATCCTGTCTTCAAATTAGTGCATGTAGAATCGCAACGGGATGTCCGATTCTCAAAATTTAAATTGATTTATACTCTGTAAATCCTGTATTTTCAATGTTCAATATTTGTCCCAGTTTTGAAATTGGGCCGATTCTGGCCCTTACCGCCCCTTGCCCTTTGACAGAAACTCGTTTCATTTGATTATTTACAGATTTTAGTCAATATAAATATGATAGATAATACGATATCAAGATCTTGAATCATTGCAGTACTTTTACATTTTTCAGTGGCAAATCTAAGATTTCAGAAGGGAGTGGTGGGAAGGGGGGGGGGGGGGGAAGGTTTCAGCTCGAAGAAAATTATTCACAGAAAAACGTGAATCTCACAACTGATGATCTGATGAAGAAGTGAGGGTGTGTGTGTGTGTGTGTGTGTGTGTGTGTGAGAGTGAGGGTGAGGGTGAGAGGGTGTGTGTGAGGGAGAGAGGGTGTGTGTGTGTGTGTGTGAAGGTGGGTGTGTGTGTGTGAGGGAGGGTGTGTGAGGGAGGGTGTGTGTGTGTGTGAGGGGGGTGTGTGTGTGGGGGGTGTGTGTGTGTGTGGAGGGGGGTCATTCCAACCGCATTAGAGTTTCTTGATACATTTACTTTAGTTTATAGGTAGACTGGTGAGCGTAGCGAGCCGGACAATAATTTAAAGATATGGAGTTTTCATTTTTTTTTAATTCAGTCGTCCATACGTGTATATATACAAGTTTATTCTATATTGGCAAGCGGAGCGAGCCGTAAAATTTTACAAAATTTTCCATAAATGGAATAGATGGTTACATTCTGTCATAAGAATACATTCTCTCTTTCCATGCTCTATTTTTGTTTGACCAATTGGGGAAGGTTGGGAAGATTAGGGCATTGCAATCCCACTATCCACCTGCCTAACCTTGTTACATCGGCCCATGAACATGAAGCATTTGGTTATTATTCAAGTGTAAATTTGATTTTAAATTTTGTATGTGTTTCTAACATATGAATCCGTTCAAACACGATTACAAAGAAAGTTGAAGACAAAGTGAAGACAAAAATTGACAGTAAATGAAAAAAATCAGTGCGGCTAGCTAAGCGAGCCAAAAATTTCCCCACAAGTAAAGAGATTAAGCATAAAAAGAGTATTCTGAATCAATAACATTGGGTGAAAAAAGAGGGGGCGGGCCCCCTGGGCTCGGGCCCTCTGGGCTCGGTCCCCTCTAAATCCGCCACTGTTTTACATGAAATATAAAGATTTAAACAATTAATCTATAATCTGTAGAAAACACATTATAATTTGCAAAAGATTTTATTATCTTATTTTTTTTTTATTGTTTTATGACTTTGGGCTCAAAACCTACCAGCATGATGACGCAAAACAGAAAATAACAAAAAAAAATGGCCATAATAATCTTTAAGAAACCATCAATCTTTGTATGTGGTTTTTCACTTGCTAAAGGGACGTGAAGCTGTAGACATTGGTCAACACGCCGTCCAAAATAATGCAGCATTGGATTTAGTGGTTAAAACGTTTTACATATATTGTCTACCAATGAGTGCAAGAGTATTCTATCTGCCATTTTCCTGTTTTCGAGAAAATCGACTTTGAAAATTTTGCCATTCTATTTGATATCTGACATGATCCATGCCATAAAGCATTATTATATCAAAATAATACATTAAAAGTGGCTAATATGTTTAATTTTAAATCAAACAGTTAAGTATTTCTCATGAAATTTTTACATGGAGATAGAATAGTGAGGCTAAATCCAAGTAAACTTTACTTTTGTACATAAATGTTCCAAAAGCAATAAAGGCTACATTAAAAGAATAAAATCTTATCTTGTTCCTTAGCCCTTTCTATATGAACTACATCAGACTGTGCATGTATTTTAGATATTGAAAAACGACGGCGGGTGCGGCTAGTCAAACAGGGGATGCTTACTCCTTATCCACATCAAAACAAAGGGTCTTACATCATTTACATGTAAGAAATAGCCTCCTATAATTTTGAATCATGATCTCAGTGTATAGGCATTCACTTCTTCAGTTATAATTATTAACGTATTTGCACATGCACGTTCCGTGTAACAATTTTTAAAAAATCTATTCTAAAAGTCTTGCATAGAAATATAAGGTATCAAATATCCCGAACCAGCTGCGAATATTACAATAGAAAAGTTAAAACTTGTTTTGTTTGAATGTTTTCACTTACAACGATCGACAAAATGACTCGAAGAATGGGACGTATGATCGTAGGAAATCGTACATATTATGCCTTTGCTACGCTTATTCGCAACGATGTGTAGGACTCCAGAGTCGAAGGAAATGTGAGAGAGCATGGGGTTGATTCGTGAGGATTGCGAGAGAACATGGATAAATCGTGATGATCGTAGAAAATCGCACAAATAGTGTCTTTGATACGATTGTCTTGATTTCTCCGTACATGAGCGTTGTGTACACTTTTGGAGCTTTCTAATAGTAATTTAATGTATAAGAATAGACCTCGAAAATTCGCTATGTTCAAAATGACGATTTTATCATACAAGGAAGACAGTTTGCAAGAAAGCTCCTCGTTCAGGTTTATATTATACAACTATCGAAATCATCATTGAGAAAAAAAGGAGGGGATCTTCAATAACACTTTGTTGCAGCACCCATAACAAAACCCCAAAACAACCAATGAAAAATATAGAACAGACATCCACAGAAAGAGATGCAAAAGGGACAACACCAACTCACACCATAGAAACATGAAACACAAAAGATCAGACATAAACCAACGAGACCAATAGGCAACGGGTGCCGACTTAAGACTGCCATGTGTCAAGGAAACAGCAGACGGTGTGGTTATACTGGAATTACGTATGCACAACCCTCCAACTTTTCCAATTACCCAGAGGTCTCGAAGAACGTACCATTGTGATGTAAAATAACCTCCTCATTGTAAGATGAACATACAAACAGAAAGCATGATGCAGGGGCCAAAGAAACACACAGATGAATATGTAAATGGATATAAAAACAGAAGGCGTAGGAAATACAGTCCGTGCTCTGCATGTGATCAATAGTAGATATTGTTTTCAGTTTCGTGCTATGGATTCGTCCAGGCTAAATTTGGTGGTCTTCTGTGAGTGCTGTTGAGATTGTTGTCAGGATCCTCTTTATCTAATTTTCTTCCTGTAAGGTTTCGTGAAATTCTGTGCAACGGTTGCAGAGGAGACGTTGAAAGTGTGCTAGCTAATCAGAGTCCTTGCCGGCCGTATTTAATGACCGATGAGAACTAATAATTCACAAACTTGGTGAAGGACATTAAGTACTTGCTTCCTCTAAGGTTTCGTAAGTCAAAAAAGTGTCAGCCAATTAGATCCCTCGGCGGTCATATTTCTTGACCGATCGGCACGAAAAACGCAAACTTGGTGATGGACCTTGAGTACTTGCTTCCAATAAGGTTTCGTGAAATTCTGTGCAACGGTTACAGAGGAGAAATTGTAAATATGTCAGCCAATAAGAGTCTTCAGTGGTCATATCTGTTGACCGATCAGCATGAAAAACACAAACTTGGTTGAGGATCTTCGGTACTTGATTTCTGTAAGGTTTCGTGTAATTCCGTGCAACAGTTGCAGATGAGAAATTCAAAATGTGTCAGCCAATCAGAGTCATCAGTGGCCGTATCTGTTAACTGATCAGCATTAAAAACACAAACATGGTAGAGTAATTTATGTACTCGCTTCTGTAAAGTTTCTTGAAATTCTGTGAAGCGGTTGTAGAGAAGTTGAAAATGTGTCAGCCAATCAGAGCCTCCGATGGCCATACTTGTTGATCGATCGGCACGAAAAACAAAAAAAAATTGTAGATACATGTAGTTTTAAGTACTTGCTTTCTGTAAGGTTTAGTGAAATTCTGCGCGTTGGTCGTAGAGGAAATGTCGAAAATCTAAAACAAAAATTAAGAAGGACTACAGACGGAAGACGAACGGCCATCACAATAGCGCACTTGCGTATCGCTCTGGTGAGCTAAAATAAGAGGCCTAAGGGTCAAAATCGCTCACCTGAGTTTCAGACAAAATAATGATACTGAACAATTTTGTGCAGACCTTTGAATACTTGCTTCCTTTAAGGCTACGTCAGATTCAATATAGCTGTTGCAGAGTAGTTGAAAATGTGTCATACAATCAGAGCCCTTGGCAACCATATTTGTACTTATATAAAAACAAACTTGGTAGAACACCTTGATTCATTCCTTCCTGAAAAGTATTCATAAAATTCTGCGCAGTGGTTCAAGAGGAGAAGTCGAAATTACGCCAGCTAATCAGAGCCCTCGGCGGCCAAATTTGTTGACCAATCGGCACAATAAACAAAATCGAGATACAAGACCTTGAGGACTCAGTGCTTCCTGTAAGGTTTTGTAAAAGTATGTGCAACGGTTTGAGAGGAGAAGTCGAAATGCGTCAGCCAATCAGAGCCCTCGGAAGCCATATTTTATGAACGATCGGCACTAAAACTCAAACTCGGTAGAGGACTTAAGTAATTCCTTCCCGTAATGTTTCGTAAACATTTTGTGCAGCAGTTGCAGAGAAGTCAAAAATGTGACAGTCAATCAGGGCCCTCGGCGACCGTATTTGTTGACCGATCGGCATGAAAAACACAAACGTGGTAGAGGATGTTGAGTGCTTGCTTCATGTAAGGTTTTGTGAAGTTCTGTGCAGCAGTTGCAGACGAGAAGTTGAAAATTAGTCAGCCAACCAGAGCCCTCGACGGCCATATTTATTGACCGATCAGCACATCAAAAAGGCAGTGAGGACGCCATGTCAGCGCAATAAGGTCGCAGAAGCAGCGCTGTGAGATCACATACAACGCCGTAAGAACACAATGGGACTCGCCGTACATCGAATTGGAAATTGATTATTTGAATGTCTATGACATTTGCACGGCGATCTTATGGCGCTCTTGGAGACTCCACTGCGTCCTTTCTGTGTTTCTATGGCGCTCTCATGACTCAAAGTGGTTGCACTGCGTCTTGTCCATTGTA
The DNA here is from genome assembly GCA_028142955.1 of Pinctada fucata. Taxonomy (NCBI): domain Eukaryota; kingdom Metazoa; phylum Mollusca; class Bivalvia; order Pterioida; family Pteriidae; genus Pinctada; species Pinctada fucata. Next base: position 70,825,466 of record AP027103.1, read on the forward strand.
TACGTCGATCATTGCGCTCCCGCTGCGATGGTTTCACATTCTTTCAAATTGTTGTGATAAAGACTTTCTTGTATATAGAAACAAATTTTCGAACAAGAAACAAAAATCTCAATGATGACATTTCCTCGGCCTCCACAAAGATCGATGTCTTTTCAATCTGCCCTAACACTAAACGAAAATTCAGGTCATACGGAAAAAGACGAAACAAAAACTTAGAAACATCAAGAATACATCGTACCCTAAAAGATCTACTAATTATAGCACGCAGCGGCGGCAGACAGAAACTGCTTCAATCATGATCTCTCATCAGTTCTAGTAGTTTAATTGAAATCTATCTTGGAGACAGCAGGGGTGGCATTCTTAAGAAATATTGATTCATTCAGACTTAATATAACTGTCGCATTCGCACAGAATAAAGTTTAACATCTACCCTAAAAGACGATTCATAAAAAATGCGTTTATTATTAGTTGTTTCGATCTTCTAAACATTTCCAATATTTTTCGGGATCATCGTGTACACAGTTCTATCGGGTCGATACGTATAGAGTCGAATCGCAGTCTCTGAATGACTGAAAAAACCTCACTTCGGATATGACTGATGTTCGAATAGATAACTTCCACAAAAATCCGGATTTTTTTGAAAATCCAAAATATAAATCTGAAAGATATTTCAAATCCAAAATACGTAATTTACATGAAAGATATGTCCTCGCTCCTGTTGATAAAGAAGCCAACAATACCATTATCATTTGAAAACGTTACTACTTATCAACGTTAGTTTCGGAACTTTCGTCTACAAATACTCATATCAAAAGCAATGGAATTGTCACTTACATTTTGAGCAAACATAACAGTGATATTTCTTCATTCAACATTCCTTTTTCTAGATTGGATCTTCCCACAGTGTACTGCGTACCAGGACTGCAGAAGTCTCCTTAGATATTTCGATACATTGCTCGTTCTAGCAGCTACTCAACTGCAGTTTCGTCTAGATGTCGGCACTCATGGCGATGGGGGAGCGTACGTAGCGGGATATTGTGGAAATGTTCTAAGCAGGAATGATGTAAACTTGTTTTGGTCTATCAGGGATTCGGGGATGTGATTGACAGGGTGAAATCTAGAAATTTTAAGGCCAATGCGAGATCTTCGTGCGACCTATCAAATTGACAAATATGGATAATGACCATATCCCTGTATACAGCACAAAATCGATAATTCAAAAATCAGAAACCGAAGGCATACAAAATCAGGACAAAACAGGAACCAAAGCAAACAAACAAAAACCTCCACCATATGAAAAGAAGCGAACTCCCGATAGGGGAGTGAGACCAGGTGCCCAGGAAGAGTAAGCATATCCTGCTTGCATGCAACACCCGTCGCTTCAATTCGGTAGAACTGTCACATCCGGTTACTTCCATTTTGGAAGATATAGAGTACAATCTTTGGTTGGATGGTTCAAATGGTCTATGACAGAATATCATCCACCATTCTTGAGAGTGGAACATCATAGTGTATGACGAGTTCCCCATATCGACCGTAGAACTTCCTCAGTGACGATGTTAGTCGGTCACAAACATATCCCTGACTGAGAAGCTTATCTGAAAGACGCCTAGCTCTAAGAACAAAATCCGTATATTTGGTACTTGCTCTGGCATAGCGTATCAACTGAGATATGAACACGCCATAAGCAGGCGATGAAGGGATGTTGCTACTCAGAAAAGGAAAGTTTGTAATGCTGAAATTGAAGTCGTCACGTTTGTCATAGAGTGAGGTGTTCATGTGACCATCAGTGTCGTAGGACAACATTATGTCCAAATAGGATGCTGAATTATTTGTCTCTGTGGTTTCTTTGACTAAAAGCTCCGAAGGATAGATACTGCTCAGGTAATCCGCGAATTTTGGATTATTGATGGACAACACATCGTCTATGTATCTGTAAGTGAAGTTAAAGTCAGAAGCTAAGTATCTTTTCCTTTCAGAGACCAGAGATTGAATGAATTCAGTTTCGTACGAGTAAAGGAAAATGTTGGCAAGGAGTGGGGCACAATTGGTCCCCATTGGAATTCCGACAATTTGCTGGAAGACCTTTCCTCCAAACACCACAAAAATGTTGTCGATCAGAAAGTTTAACATCTGAATAATGTCTGTTTCAGTGTACTTATTTTCAGAATCGGACTTTTCTTTTACAAAGTAGGTTTTGTCATAGTTAACAACAATAAATTTGTATTTGCGATTACCGTTCTTACTTGTAAACGCATTACTTATAATTTTTGCGAGTCTTTCTTTCAATTTAGAATGTGGAATTGTAGTGTAAAGTGTCAAAAAATCAAAGGCTTTGATCGAATGGACTCTACTAAAATGAGAGGATTTCAGATGTTCTAAAAGTTCCTTCGAATTCTTTAAAATCCACATCTGGTTGATACCACTGCGAGAATACACTGTCGAACAATATTTTTGAAGCCCAGATTTGATTTCAGATAAAACTTTGGTGAGTAAGATCGATACAGATTTGGTAGAACATTTTGAGGAACCAGCGATGAAACGTTGTTTGTACGGATTCTTATGCATTTTAGGTATGCAGTACAAGTATGGTAAATCTAAATTGGTAGTGTCGAAGCCAAAGGAAGTAAGAGCTGATCTGTGGTTATCTATTATTTCAGAGGCAGAAAGGTTTGTTGGGGTGTAAGTGGGATTTCCAGGTGTCGAATTTAAACCCAACTTTTTAACTAGACTGTCGAAATAGTACTTTTTGCAAGTAAATGTGTAATTATTTGAGGCTTTGTCCGCTGGTGTGATGACATAATGTTCTTGGAGGTAGGTGAGCTCTGTGATAACATTAGGGTCTTTAAATATAGACACGAATCTGGTGTTCACAGTTGATTTTAATCGGTTAATTCTAGATAAAAGTAACCCTCTGATTGATTTTATCCATTCGGAAAGGGTGTCGAGCTGTACATCCTCTTTCTTTGCCCAACGTCTTGCATATTCCTCACAAGAGTCCATGATAATTTTGACATTTTGGTTCCATGTAAAGGACATACTTTCTCTGTATTTGGGACCCTTTTTTAACAATTCTCTCAACTTGTCGTTCTTGATTATACTAAGGTCACCAGTAATAACGTGTCCACAAGGAGAGTAGTTGAAATCCGATGAAGAACATTCGCAGGGAAGTGGATGTAGTGAGGGAATACTTAAATCAATACACTGCAGGAATCGTTTGTAATTGTAAATTTTAGATGCAACTGTTGGTGTGTAGCTATAGGAAATACAAGGAGTTTCTTTTCTTTTGAAATATGGTGGGATTTTTTCTGTGACAGTTTTGTGATTCAAAATTTGACCAAGATTCAAGTTATCAATACCTTTGTTTGCAAATCTTACTTTAATGAAAGGGCGGTTTGTTTTCTCCTCTGATTTATCTGATCTATCTGCTTGAAATAAACGAAAAGGAGAAATGTCTAATATGACTCCTTGTAGTCTGTATTCTGGGGAACGTGTATCGGTATATGTGAGGTCCCTCGTATAATCGTAGATTTCGTGCAACTTCCGTAAAGGAACAGAGTATAATTTGGTACGAATATAATGCAGGCCTAGAGGCTCATTCAAAAATGGAACCAAGTCATCGAAGGAGATGATATACATATACATGTATGTGCACCACGCTTCCTCACGACAAAATTAATTATCAATTGTCCAAACTCATAAAATGGTGCTTTTATCGAGAGTCGAGAGGGGGAAACTTATATTTGTACATCTGAATCAAAGAGTTCCTTTTCTGCTACAGAATACAAATCATGTAGTCTGTTCGTCAGTCTGTGCGTCTGTATGTTCGTCCGTCCGTAGTCCTGTCCGCCCGGTTTAGTTTGAAAGCTGGATTCCCTCATACTATCAATGATAGGGATTTCATATTTTACACAAACATTCACCATAAGGTACTACATTTTGTTACATTACTTTTGACCTTTTTACCTTGACCCTAGATAGCATTTAAGGTTAAGATCTTTTGAAAGCACATTTCCTTTATATAGTATTCCTCGTGAATATTGAGAATCACATTTCCCAATTCAATTTATAAAAAAAATCATATATTATTATGCAAGTCAAATCCTTAAGTGTATTAGTAGAAAAGAAGAGAAATCTTATTTTCATATAGATGAAGAATGGGGAGACAAATGCCAGGAACATTTCAGATAAGTTTGACATTCCTCTGTTCACAACATACAGAGTCATGAAAAGAAGTGAAGATGGAGGCAGTGTAGAACAGAGGAAAGGGGCTGGCAGACCAACAAAATATAACTCGTCTGACAGACGTAGACTGGGACAACTGGTTCATAGAGGAAAATTAATAAAAACTATGTTTGTGAAACAAAAATGCCCCCGTGGCAGCTTTGAGAATAAGGCAATAAAAATAAATGCTAAGATCAATTGTCAAAAGTCAGAGCACCAAATGAAAACTCTAGTCATGAGGAATCTATCTGTGAAATATCAAAACCCCTACCCCTTATAGTTTAAAAGTAGGTCAAAGGTCAAGGCCAAGGTCACCAGGTCAAGTCATGGTATCAAATGAAAGCTCTGGTCATGAGGAATCTATATGTGAAATATCAAAGCCCTACCCATTATTGTTCAAAAGTAGGTCAAAGGTAAAGGCCACTAGGTCAAAAGAAAGGGGGGGATCTCCAACAACACTCGGTTGCAGCACCAACAGTAAAATACCCACTGCAAAAACACAAAACAGACATGCACAGAATGAGACGCAAATGGTACAAGGAACGCCACATTTAATAAAAATATCAAACATAAATGACTACACATAAACCAACGAAAGTCAAAAGTCATGATATCAAATGAATACTGTCATGATAAATCTATATGTGAAGTTTCAAAGCATTTCTTCCTTTTAGTTTAAAAGAAGGTCTAAGGTCAAGACGGAGGTCACCAGGACAAACGTCATGGTATCAAATGAAAGCTCTGGTCATGAGATATCTATATGTGAAATATCAAAGCCTTATCCCCTTATAGTTCAAAAGTAGGTTGAAGGTCAATGTCCCCGGGTCAAAAGTGACGATATCAAATGAAAGCTCTGGTCATGAGGAATCTTTATGTAAAATAGCAAAGCCCTTTCCCTTATAGTTCAAACGTAGGTCAATTAAAGGTCAAGGTCCTTGATTCAAAATACATGGTACCAAATGAAAGCACTGGTCATAATGAATCTATATGTAAAGTATCAAATTCTTGCCCCTTTTAGTTAAAGGAGATCAAAGGTCGAGGCCAAAGTCACTAGGTCAAAAGTCTTGGTATCAAATGAAAGCTCTGATCATGAGGAATATATTAATGAAATATAAAAGCCCTACGTCTACGTTTAAAAAAAGGTCAAGGTCACTAGGCCAAAGGTCATGGTTTAAAATGAAAGGGCTGATCATGAGAAATCTATATGTGGAACATCAAATCCCTACCTCATATTTTAAAAGTAGGTCAAAGGTCAAAGTCACTACATGTAGGTCAAAGATCATCGTGTCTAATGAAATGTTATTAATAAAAATAAACGTCTTCAAATTAAATTAATCAGATTAATTTTCAGCAAGAACCAGACATGCACGTTTCGGGTACCTAACCATCGTCAGTGATCCTCAATCTAAAGAATGTAATATGACCAAAGGGTGTGAAAGTTAGATCCAAAAATGTACCAAGAGACGTTGCAGGATGTGTTGGATATGATGCTACAGGACCCACGTTTTAGAAAATTGAAGAAGTTTGATAACAGAAATTTCTAATGCGTTGAAGAAACAATCAACCGAAGTTGATTGAACTTGGCTACATGTGCTGTTGGGGACTCCTGGTCCACCAGCAGTGACACTCACCAAGTGGTACAAATGTTAAACGTCTTCAAATTGAATGGCATCATTTAAGAACATATAAATTTGCAGCATGGACCAGACATGAACGTTTCGGGACCTTAACCCTCGTCAATGATCCTCAATTTGAAAAATATAATATGGCCAAAGAGTATGAATGTTATTATGTCCAAAAATGTACCAAAATATGTAGCAGAATGGGTAAACTCTGGTCATAATGAATCTATGTATGAAATATCAAAGCCCTACCTCTTTTATACATGTAATTTAAAAAAAGGCAAAATTCAACATCAAGGTCCTTAGGTCAAAAGTCAAGGTCTCAAATGAAAGCTCTTATCATTAGGAATCTATATTTGAAATATTAAAGCCCTACCTAGTTTGAAAGTAGGCCAAAGGTCTACATCAAGGTAACTAGGTCAAACGTCAAGGTATCGAATGAAAGGCCTGGTCTTGAGGTATTAACATGTGAAATATCAAAGCCATACCCTTTGTAGAACATGAGATAAATCCCAGGTTTTTCAAAAGTATGTCAAAGGTCAATGTTAGTGTCACTAGGTCAAAAGTCAAGGTCTCAAACGAAAGGTCTGTTTATGAAATATCTACATGTAAAATATCAAAGCCGTACCCTTTGTAGTACATGAGATATAGACCAAGTTAAAGATGTTTTAAGTAGGTCAAACATCAATTCAAGGTCACTAGGTCATAACTCACGGTCCTAAATGAAATGTCTGGTCATAAGGTATCCACAAGTGAAATATCGAAGCCCTACCATTTATGGTTTAAAAGATATAACCAAGTTTTTTACTTATCACTTTGATCCCCCACATTCCTTTCCTGATATCTCGAAAACTGATAAAATTTCTAAAACCCTTTATATATATGAAATAAAATATGTATCACGTGAACTATACAAAACTTTAAGGCATTTCAGGGAGAGAAAAAAAAATTTGAATGCTTTTAGTATTTTCCTTTAAAATTTAAAAAAGTAGGTCAAAAGTCAAGGACAAAGTCAAAAGGTCAGAAAATATCGTACCAAAAGATGCGTCTTCTCAAGATACATACACATGCAAAATATGAAAGCCCTATCATCTCTACGTTAGATTTTATACCCTTTTATTGAAAGCGTGAAGGAATGACGGACGGACGGACGGACGGACAGACAGACAGACAGACAGACAGACAGATAGATAGACGGACAGACAGACGGTTGAACCAATTGCTTTATGCCTCTTTGGTCAAATGACCGGGGACATAAAAAGTGTTGAAAACTTAAGACATAACATTATGCAAAACGGAAACCCTGATGTATGAAATGAAACTGTCAGAAGAGAGGTGAAAACAAAAGGAGTTATCTCTCCATTGTTGTCAGAAAACCAAAAGCAAAAGCGTTTGAAGAGGTGTGTTGCCCATATAGAAACTATGATTGGGAGAAAGTTGTTCTGAGTGACGAATGCTCTTTGTGGGTGTATCCTAATAAAGTAAAAATAAGGAGCAAACAAACCGCTAGACCCCTATACTAGCGTCCAAAGCTCAGTCCTAAGTTTCATATTTGGGGAGGCGTGTCATCCCGTGGGGCTATGCCGTCATGTGTATTCACGGGACAGCTAACAAGTGGAACGGTATACCAGTATTCTCGAAAGATTTCAGAGAGACTGATTTTTCAACAAGATAGTGATCCAAAACACAGAGCGACCAAATAAATTACTTGTTCCTTTCGAAAAATGTAACTGTCTTTGACTGTTCCTAGCTACAGCACTGAACCCTAGTAACAAAAATTTGGGGGTACATTGAACGATACAATAAACCAACAAGAGCCCCAGGGGGCACAACGCTCACCTGATACCCATGCAAGCTCTAATTGACATACTGACATTGAATACTGACAGTGCTAGTACCAGGATTTTAGCCCACAACCTTTCTAAAAAGATTTATTTTTGCTGGATGCAGAGAAGTTTTTTTTAGCTCACCTGAGCCAAAGGCTCTAGTGAGCTATTGTCATAGCGATCCGTCCGGCGTCCGTCGTCCGTCGTCTGTCGTCTGTCGTAAACTTTTCACATTTTCGACTTCTTCTCAAGAACGGCTAAAGGGATTTTGATGAAACTTGGTAGGTATAAAGTACTTATGGTCCCCAACAGTGTTGTTGTTTTTCGTCCGGATCCTTCAACAGGTGGCGCCACCACAAGCAAAAGTAGGTCACGGGGGTTACCCTCCTTTGACAAACTTCTTCTTCAGAACGGACAAACCGAAAGCATCAAGATGATCTAGAGAGATGTCTTAAGAAGTGTTGTTATTTTTGGTTCCACTCCGAAATCAAATTTTTGATGCGTTTTTGACGTCTTCTCGGACTTAGTCAGAAATGCACATTTTTGCACTATTTCGTTAAATAACTCAATAAGTGTATGATTTTACACACTCATTTACTGCATATTTATCATATTTAACTTACTTAATGCTTTGATTGTCATGAATATTAGTAGGAATGTGGTACTCATGGTTACCTACAAGTGAAAGAATTTTGTCAAGATATCCACTTTTGGATTTTTACGGAAAAACATTCATAGGTACAATGTATGTTTTCCATGCCCAATGGACCCAAGGAGAGTTGGTTGAAACTCCGGCAGGACCCCTTCACGTTTTCAGTTTTTTTTTTTTTTCCTCATTTTCTTTTTATATTTATCATTAGGAATGAAACTGTGAAAGAATTTTGTCAAAATATCAATTTTTAGATTTTTAATGATTTTTTTAAAGTCTTAGACAAGCTAGTTTATTTTCGTACGTCGAAATAACTCAGCAGCATACGCAATCAAATATACTCTGAATTTATTGTAAGATGTTGACTTTTTGCAAACATGCATGTTTCATAAGAATTTCCCTATTCAATAATTATTTTCTCTGCTTTATTTCTGTATCTATGGTAAACAAAGTCGCCATACCATGCATGTCTTTTTTTTGCAAATTTCACTTTTTACAGGAACTCTCCGTCCTCATCGAAAATGTTCCAAATTTTACGTATTTTCAAACCGATCTGTAGATTGCATAAAAGACAAAATCAAGTTTGAAGTTAAATTTATCACGACTATTGATTCAATATGCTAAAAACACATTTTCAATATTTTTGACCAATGGTGTTACACCTTTTATTCAGTACTGCTCACCAGTCAAAACAGAGGAGAATCCCCGCAAAAAGTTATACCTGTAAACAAACGGAGTCGCCATACTTTATATCTTGTGTTACAGATTTGATTGGTTCAATACCTCCACACTCCTTTAATAGTCACGGTGGGTAATCTCGCAACACAGAACTAAATTTCGTGTAATATTACAAATTATTTCTCACAAAAAGGGGAATGTGATGCAGTGTAAGGGTGCCTTAGTTACGAGTTTTATCAAAAGTAATATCCTTTTATAAAACTGAAAAACGATCGGCGTGATTCGTGTAGATGGAAGTGAAAGTAGAACGCCGATCGTGTTTGTGCGTTATAAAAAGCTAATATCCACCTTATTTTAGATGCAACTCATAGTAAGGGCGTTATTACAATGCATCATATTTCCCTTTTTGTAATAAATTATCTATTTTGCGCAAAAATATAGAAAAAATCAATTTTTCTCCGTTTTGAGATTACCCACCGTGTTAATAATGTATACGTGATACAATAGAATCTATCGTGCAAACGAAATAGTACTGGTATTTGAATAGATTTTTATTTAACGTGCATAGACTTGGAATACTTTCATACTTGTTATCATTCCTGTACTTGGAACACTTGCATACTTGTTATCATTTTATAAACTTATATAATTAGCTCGAATTTCCTCTGTCTAAGACTCTCTTAGATGAAGTATACTGACTGATTTCTTGAATAAACGTCTAATGAGTAATATCTTCCTGAGGATTTTGAGAGTGTATAGGACATTTGATATATCTGAAATTCTTGAAAACAAATAATTTAGTTCAGAGTTCTTGAAATCTTCGAATGAAATGTTGGACCACAGGAAACTGTTGATTTAAAAGAGAAAATAAATTATTATTCACAACCTCAAGCCACTGTGTTCGACATCTTGTACGTATAATATTTCTAAGATGAACACAGAGGCTTAAGATTGTGAATAATAAAACATTTTCTCTCATAAAACGACAGGTTCCTGTGGTCAGACATTTGGGAATTTTTTCCTGTCCAAATAATATAATATGAGTTTTTATCGGACCAAATAACTTTTAATCAGCAAATTTGATGCAACTGATACTTTTCATGAACTCTGTCAGCTAACAACTTGTACGTGTAACCATAATTAATCTATAAAGTTTATTTCATTGTTCTATTCTTTTTGTCAGTTTCTTCATCACCTGCTGCACATTAATGTTGAATTTTACAAATGATTTAATTTTTTTCCAAGTACAGGAATTTTTTTTTCAAATGATTGAACTATGCTAGCTGGGCATATGACTTTGGATCACATTATCCGTCTTTTCAAACCAGTAAAAAAGATAATTTTTGAAAAGTGACTATTTCTTCTTGTTTGTACTTTAAAAGATTGTTTAAAAAAACAAACTTGTCTGCATCCGGCAAAAATCTTTTTAGAAAGGTTGTGGGATCAAATCCTGATACTGGCACTATCAGTTTTACGTCTGATTCAATGTCAGTATGTCAATTAGAGCGTACATGGGTATCAGGTGAGCGTTGTGCCCTCCTGGGGCTCTTGTTTCAGACAACCTTTAAAAATGTCGAAGGATTCCAACTATATAAAAAAAACAAAGATTTTTCGGTTTTGCCTTTATTCATATTAAAGTAAACTGAAATCTATGAATGCTTTTGAACAGTATTGATTTCATCTCAAATACATTAAAGGAATAGTTAAAATCGTTTTAATCCAATATTTATAAATTCAAGTGAGTTGTGCAGAAATTGGGCCAATTTGTTTTCCAAAAAGCAGTGTACGGTGTATCAAACCTCATGACCCAGTGAAGCCACTTGAAAAAATAATTTTCTGTAAATATGCTGAAATGCGACGCCTCTTGCCTATGCATATTTCAACAAGCGAGAAGGAGCGTCGCATTTCAGCATACGCTGTTCAACAACTCAAGTGGTTTTGCAAGGTTTCGCAGTTTGAAACAAATTAAAAGGCCCATGAAATTGTTAAGCTTGTCCAACTAGCAGACCTACGATTTCGTTATTTACTGTTAACTAATTGTTTTACCTCATCATAGGTCTGTTACACGGACAAGTTGTTAGCGGAGAGAGTTCATGAAATGTATCGGTTGCATCGGATTTGCCGACAAAAAGTAATTTGGTCCAATAAAAACTCATGTTGTATCTATTATTTGAACAGATAAAAATTCCCAAATGTCTTACCACAGGAACATGTCGTTTTATGATAGAAAATGTTTTATTATTCATAACCTCAGGCCTCTGGGTTCCTCTTAGAAATATTATACATACAAGATGTCGAACACACAGGGGCTTAAGGTTGTGAATAATAATTTATTTTCTCTATTAAAACAACAGCTTCCTGTGGTCCAACATTTCATTGAAAGATTTCAGGAACTCTGAACTGAATTATTTGTTTTCAAGAATTTCAGATATTAAATGTCCTATGCATTCTCAAAATCCAGAGGAAGAGATTACTCATTAGACGTTTCTTCAAGAAATCAGTCCGTAAATTACTTCATCTAAGAGAGTCTAAGACAGAGGAAATTCGAGCAAACTTTATAAACAAGTATATGCAAGTGTTCCAAGTACATGAATGATAACCATTATGAAAGTGTTCAAAGTATAATGCACATTAAATAAAAATCTATTCCGTTTGCATTGTATCTCCTGAAATATATCGCAGTACTAAAGCTAAAAAGGTATCATAGTACTAAATGGGGAATCCCCTTCGGGTACACGGCAAAACATGGCCGCTTTTGAAATCTTGTTCCCGACTTTAAAAATAAAATTCTAAATAAGTATAAAGAATTTAAATAATTGAATCATATCAAATAAAAGGCCAATCAATAAGACATTGAAGCATGTGTCACTTGTTGAATTATCAGCTGTAACTATGGATGACAGGATGATCTAAAAGGGGTCCCATGAATTCAAAAGTCGTATTTTAGATTTAAGTGCAAAAAATGGACCTAAAACTTCAAGTGGCTAGATCTTTCTAGACTCTGTGGTCACTTTTTCTAGAGATAGCATTTTTAAGTATCACAAGCCTTTGTGTACAAACGAATATAGTGAAACTTCAGGGTGAATGTTGTGAGAGACGTGGGAAGCAATTGAACAGAGGTGGGTGCTCCATAGACTTCAATGGAAAAGGCTTTTAGTACTGAAAATCAACCCCCCTTCCTTTTTACATCAGAAAAAAAAATCATAAAAAAATATAAAAAAAATTAAAATTTAAGCATAAAATACACATCAAAGCATTAAGTAAGTTAAATATGATAAATATGCAGTAAATGAGAATGTAAAATCATATAATTATTGAGTTATTTAAAGAAATAGTGCAAAAATGTGCATTTCTGACTAAGTCCGAAAAGACGTCAAAAACGCGTCAAAAATTTGACTTCGAAGTGGAACCAAAAATAACAACACTTCTTAAGACATCTTTTTAGATCATCCTGATGTTTTCGGTTTGTCGATACATGCTTCGGTTCTGAAGAAGAAGTTTGTCAAAGGAGGATACCCCCGTGACCTACTTTTGGCTGTGGTGGCGCCACCTATTGACGGATCCGGACGAAAAACAACAACACTTGTAGGGGACCATGAGTACTTCATACCTACCAAGTTTCATCAAAATCCCTTCAGCCGTTCTGGAGAAGAAGTTTAAAATGTGAATAGATTACGACGACGGACGACGACGACGACGACGACGACGACGACGACGGACGACAGACGCAACACTATGACAATAGCTCACTTGAGCCGTTTGCTCAGGTGAGCTAAAAAGGGAAAACATTTTGTTGGGGTCCCGCCGGGGTCTGAAGCCACTCCCCATGGGTCCATTGGGCATGGAAAAGCATACATTATACCAATGTACAATCTTAAAAAATATTCCTTTAAAATCCAACAGTGGATATCTTGACAAATTCTTTCACTTGTAGGGTACCATGCATGAGTACCTCATACCTACAAAATGGCATGACAATCTGAAGAGTGGTTATAGAAAAGAAGCAGAAAATGTATGAAAATCAACCCCCCTCCCCCCTTCCTTTTTACATGAGAAAAAAATTCATAAAAAAATATTAAAAAAATAAAATTTAAGCATAAAATACATATCAAAGCATTAAGTAAGTAAAATATGATAAATATACAGTAAATGAGTGTGTAAAATCATACACTTATTGAGTTATTTAAAGAAATAGTGCAAAAATGTGCATTTCTGACTAAGTCCGAAAAGACGTCAAAAACGCGTCAAAAATTTGACTTCGAAGTGGAACCAAAAATAACAACACTTCTTAAGACATCTTTCTAGATCATCCTGATACTTTCAGTTTGTCGATACATGCGTCGGTTCTGAAGAAGAAGTTTGTCAAAGGAGGGTACCCCCCGTGACCTACTTTTGGCTGTGGTGGCGCCACCTGTTGACGGATCCGGACGAAAAACAACAACACTTGTAGGGGACCATAAGTACTTCATACCTACCAAGTTTCATCAAAATCCCTTCAGCCGTTCTGGAGAAGAAGTTTAAAATGTGAAAAGTTTACGACGACGGACGACGACGACGGAAGACGGACGACAGACGCAACACTATGACAATAGCTCACTTGAGCCGTTGGCTCAGGTGAGCTAAAAAGGAATACGAGAAACTGACGCATTGAAGAGAAAAGTCGTCAGTTAAGCCATGAATTCTTACGTAATTTGAGCAGCAGTATGCCCAGGAGGATTGAAGCTTGTATCGCCGCCGAAGGAGGACTAACCAATTACTAACTTTAACCTTGATTTTAAGTTCTTGTTTCATTCTTCTATGTTTAACAAATATGTACATTGAACTCGACCTTGAACTTTGACCAGAGGCACTTACTAGTAATTGGTGAAGAATGTTTGACAGCAGATTTCTCCGTAAGTATAAGTGATAGGGCTCTTTCATACTATAAACGTGAAAATTTTCGCATTTGGATAATTTTCGCATATTTTGAGAAAAAGTGACCTCGCGAAAATTCCCCTCACGCGAAAATATCCCTGCTGCATTTTTACAATGGAAGATACGCTTATATCGCTAACTTTAACTTTATCGCTTAATGTTATAATCTTACCCCTGTGAAATAACCCACGTTTACAGTATTCATACACAGATTCAACTTAACGTATACTTATTGATATAGATTTGTATAAATGTATTTGTGTAGAAAAAGTCCCCGGGGTATAATTCGTCACTTTATGTCAGTCCTAGTTCTGTCTGTTGGCCCCACTGCTTGATGTGTTTGCTGTAAAACAATAACCATTTCTGTTGGTTCCGCTTGAATTTCGACGGCTTCCTCCATTTGTTGTGTTTCTATTCGTATTTCGTCTGTCCTCCCTGTCTTTGGTGTCTCTTCCTGCATAATTTGAAACAGCGAACCTTTGGATATATCAGCTTGTGACTTCTGTTTAAGAGGTTTTGTTACTTCTGTCATGTATCAAAACTTCACATTTTTGATAAACCTAAAATGTTATATACAGTTTTGCATACATTTCCAAATTCCTTTGTTTTCAAATCCTTTTAAATTAAATTCATTTCAAAATTTTATAAATCTTGTATTTTGAGAAATGAAATTCAGAATTTAGTTTCTGGTTAATATCAATTTTTGTTTAAAGTTAAAGAATTTATTATTTTCAAATTTGATTATTTTCCCAAACGTTCATTTTGTATCTTTCATTGTTAGATAATTTGTTTGTCTCGTATCTTAATTTCCAACTTGCCGTAAGCCATTTATTTACTCTAAGTAATTGACTTTACTCCTAACATCTATTTTTAGTAATTTTAGTGTCAGTGTCTATTGTATTTTCAGGTCTAGGTACATCTTGTATAAACACTTATTTCCTTATTGTCTGATCATTTCTTTGTTCGGTTAGCGTGGTCTTAATCCACGGGTATTTTGCATTACTACGCGTTAATCATGTAATGACCCCTGTTGACCCCAGACATTTTACTTACTCTTTAGAATTTATTAGAAATTGATTGGTCAAGATTTTTAAGGAACTACTTTCGAGGGACGCTAAGTTTGCGGGCAAGTCAGGCTTCATTCCGAAACTGACTTGCTAAGAAAATAAAAGTGTAAATTATATATTTGGATTTCCTTAATTATTTACAGCCCAGCCAAAGACTTCAGACATCCAAATTTAATATGACGATAACGATGATTATAATATGTGACTTTCAAATAAATAATATTAAACTAAAAAGTCTCAATATAAAGTCCAAACACAGACGGATGTGGCCGGTTCAACGTCGGGCCTCCGAACTGAAGAATTGTCTTTGTTCTCACCAATTTTGCGTACGAAATTAGAAAAACAAGTACATAATACAATTAGCCTTAAGAATTGACAGGTAAATCACTTGAATCACATCAAAAGTTTGGGATTAACGAAAGTATTATAAAGATGTTAAAATCTGCCTGAGGTGATGACACCCGACTTAAGAGGATTATTTAGAAACGTCTATGATCAAATCTTTAAAGAAAACAATTATACAATAGTCGGACAAGGTAAAAGTAAAACATGTGACAATAACAAGATTTAAGAATACAAAAATTAGATGTTAAATATCAAGTTTAAGTCCAAAATTTTCTTTTTACAAAAAGTCCAAATTTCCTCTATGATACTTCTTTCTGGTTTTCGCAAATTACGACCAATTCTTGCGGTCATGATTTCGCCTGATAATGAAGCAAACAAAAAACATGTTCTCACAACAAAGTTCTTACGCAACTACAGTACCGTGCAGTCGCATGCACGCGCCGTGACAACCTAATGGACGCGGTGAGAGCGCCGTGACAACGCAGTGAGAACGCGGACATAACTCCGTACAGTACGGACGCAGTGCAAACATCGTCTGAGCTCCGTAGAAACTCTTGGCGAGCGCCGTGACATCACTATCCAAAGGAAAACGTTAAAAACTTATTCATTTTTCGTGCGATCCCATGGCGTTCCGAGATATTTACAATGCGTGCTCGCGCAGTGAGGGTAAGTGTTCCTATGCTTCGTAGGCTTCACAGTTACAAGTAGAGAGCGATTTCTTGTTTCCTTCCTATATCTTTCTAATTGCTTGAAATAAACAGGAAGTAAAAAATACAAAATAATATATATAGTAATCCTATTCAATGACGGTATTGATTGTGATCTCATTCAATTTCCGAGAAAAATAACTTGGTTACAAAAAATCATTCTCGACATAATTCTCTAATTTAATCTGGATTAAATTCTTTAAAATAAACAGGTGTATATATATGACTTAACTTTTCTAGATTTTGTATTTATCCTGAAATAATAATTAGACATTAAAATGACAAACCATTACAATTTGGTGTTGGCTAAATGAAAGGTTTTGTCCGACCTTGTTTTTCTTTTGTGCCTAAAAACCAACAGCATTAGACCTGTATCGCCTTTCTTTGAATTATATTTCAAAGGGAGGTGACTCTTTCAAATTCGGGTTTTGTTAGCCTGAAATTTATCTTATCGATAATATGAATGCATGTGATTTATCATTAAGTTTATGCTATACCTAATTCACATAATATTGTACGAACTACAAAGGATTTTCCTGTCTTTGTATGTGTAAATCCATTTATATTTATTTAACGTTATTTCTTCTTAAAAGACAATTTCTCATCTCTACCTCATCTCAAAACGATGATAATCACGCAATGCAAAACAGGAAAAGCCAACCTCCTTGAGTTTCTTACGCAGAAGAATAGAACACATATCAACTGATCGTTTTTCCGTAAAAAAAAAATGGATGTACAAGGCTATGATCTTTAAGCATTTAAATAAGAAAATATGAGAACATGAGAAAGAAGTAAGTCAGTCATATATAGAGTAAATGGATATATCAGGGCAAATGAAGATTACCACGGTAAATAAATATTTCTAAACTGATCAGGATACTGACGTCATGCGATCCTTATATTTGATTTCAAATTATGTATGCGTGTGTATTATCAATACAGAAATACATGAATATGTTCTATTGTAATGATTTAAAGTATAAATAATAGTTTGCTTACTTAAACTAGAAAAGGGAGATATCTTCCAAATCAGAGAGTACAGAAAAAAATGTGTCACCACTTCCATCTTAAACAAAGTCAATCTCAATGTGAAATCATGACCAGGATGTAAATATTAATAGTAGAACGACCTGTTTAACACAGAAGCTAAGTTTTTGAGTTTAATCAACATACCTAACACAGGCATGAATGTGGTCTTTAAACATTTTAGCTAAATATATCTCTCTTTTCAAAAACAAGTGTCGTTAAGAAAATATCACGCTCAGATTTTGTTTATATTGGGTAAGACGTGATAAAATCATGAAAAACTAAAACGAAATATTTATTGTTTATACCCTCTGTATTCCTATATGTTGTGCCTTTCTGTATGGAAAGTTGTTACAATTCATGCATTAGACATGTTTATATATGTTACCGAGCTACCGAAAGACGTTTTAGAAATTTCAAGAAAATTTGATACCAGAAAATTTCAAATGCATTCAAGAAACGATTAACTGAAGTTGATAGAACATTGCTGCATACTGTAAACGGGTTTAATTTTGCGGTGTAAAAAGTTCGCGGTTTTCCGAATGTAGCCAATTGCGGTGGTTTTAATTTCGCGGTATCGAAAGTTGCAGAAGAAAAAAAAACTTTTGATACATCTAGAAAGATTTCGTCGCAGAAGCACACGTGTAATTTGATTGTTGTTTGTAGTTGTAAGTGTTTCACGTGGTAATTAATGACAAACACGTAGTAATTAGGGATAATTACACAAAAGCAGTTGAATATCAATAATTAAAGAATACGGAAAAGTAGATTGAAACTAATTAACTGGGTGCGTTTTTACTAGAAATCTTAAGCGCGATATGTGTGTCATCTTCCTTTTTATAAAAATATAGATGCATCGTAAGTTGAATTGTCGATACCCTTTACTGTACAAACTATTTTACCAATGTAAAGGAAAACCACGTTTAGAGAATTCAACGATTCAGCTGTACATGCACAATAGCTTTCGATCATGCATCAAATGCATTTGAACATCTTTGCCTCTATTTTTTTGTCTATTATACAAAATTATTGCGGGGGTTTAATGTTCGCGGAAAATTCAAAAACCGCGAACATAGCGAAAATAAAACCACCGCAATCATTTCCCCGTTTACAGTAAGCCCTCGGGGGACTCCTGGTCCACCAGCAGTGGCACTCAGACACTCACCAAGTGGTACATGTACTAATGTTATCAATAACAGATAAATTTGCAGCATGGACCAGACATGCACGTTTCGGGTATTAACCCTCGTCTAAACAAAATAATATGGCCAAAGAGTGTGAATGTTATCTTAGCTAGAATATGTACTGATGTTTCGGATTTTCATAGTTGAAATTTACAAATTACCAAGAATTTTTTGGCCAAGGTTTCAAGGTCACAAACTAATAAATGCTTTCTGGAAATTTTACAAAAAAAAAAACTCTGTCAGCTTCTTTTGAAATTCGGACCCATACAACGAACAGAGTATATAACTTTGGGTATTTCACAACCTGCCTTTTATGGTGACACATGGAAAGCCAATCCTCCTTGAGTTTTTACGCAGAAGAATAGAGCACATACACCCTGTTAGAGCGCACGTAGGGGGTTTCGGCTATGTGTCAACAGGGGTTTCGGTTCCGAAGCGAGCTGTAGACGGACGTAGCGAGTTTAAGTTTTATTTATGACTACACAAATCAAGTTTTTCACAAATGAGTATGCTGACGGAGTGGAGGCAATCATATTCAATCTACCCATCACTTTAAATTGTCTCCATACGGTCAGGTTCTGCCAAACACTTCGGTACAGTTTTGCCGATTGGACAATTTTCAACGTCACCTCAACATTTTGGTTCATTTTCTTCACTGCTAGAATGTTTATGTTGCTTGATGAGGTTTGATTATGTCATATATAACTATCCAAGTAAAATCACCTTAAATTTACCCACTAAGAAAGTATATTTCTTCATCAAATAATACTTTTGAGTGAATTAATGCATGTGTCCACCGGGGTTTCAATTCATGTGTCCAACGGGGTTTCGACACTTCATCTAGACATTGCATTAAATGGTATCACCGTTTAGGTAAGAAGGTAGTTTGAAGAGGTTAAAAGGTATTTTGAAGTTTCTACATGAATGAGAAGGGGGCGGAACATCAGCAAAACCCCTTCTTATTCATACATAAGCTTCTAAATACCTTCCAATCGCCCCAGATGGCATCTAGGTACCACGGTGGCTCAACTGGTACTAGGACACCCGCCTAGGCTGCAGAAAGTCCCGAGTTTGATCCCAATCTCCAGTGAACATTTGTCAAGTTTTACAATATGCACGATCAATTTGAGAACCTGTGATTGACTAAGCTTACATGTTGCCATCTAATTTGATTTAGAAGGCATAGGTTATATGTTGACCATGAGAGAGATATTTCTAAAGTTATGGGAAGGGTATCATAGTGGAAATCATCACTGAACAGGCATGTTAAACCTCAGTACAACCCTCTCTTAGAGTGTCATTCTTATGAGTGTGGAAATACATTTAAGACTGTGCACCTATTTCAAAATCATAATAATTAGACAACACTGGCCGCAGGAGCCTCACGACCGTCTAGTTGAATAACGATATAGATCTATAGTTGCAGTTCAGGGAAATAAAAAAGAATTCTTAGCTTGATTAATCTTTTAGCCTTATGGATAGAGGGAAGTGGTTCTTGAATAATTTAATGGAAATAAAAGTCCTAGCATCGAGCCCCTGTATTTCAATATGAGATTTCTTTAAAAGATGTTTAAGATTCTATGCAGTGGTGGCGAAGGAGAAGCTAGCCAATCAGATCCTCCTGCCAATGTTTATTGACCGATCGCCTTGAAAACACACACTTACAAATGTAGAAGAGAACTTTTTGGCTGGTACGTACTTGTTCCTTTGAAGTTTCGTGAAATTCTGTGTAATAGTTGCAGGGGGAAAGGGTGTGTTGATGTTTTAAAAACACGATTAGTGTGCTATATGTCATTGACATAGCAGTAGTTCACGTTCATGAGTTTCCTACAGTAACAGTGTTTACGAAAACAACGTTTTTTCCTCTCCATGTGCATGAAAAACCTTACTTTAATCAGCATCATGTACTATATTATGTGTTATTATCAATACACATTTTACGCAAGTAATTATTGGACATACTGACGAAATAGGATAACTTCAACCAGGTTTGTCGATTTAACGGATGTACACCGTAACACACAAATTCTATCTACAGTCATTTGGGAGGGTATTATGTTGCATTCGTCTTTGTGGTGACATTGCCGTACCGACAATGTCCCTCTGTGTGAAGCCGCATATACCCTCTCTGTGCTGGAGAGAACAGAGAAAAAGAAGTGTTCCTTCTCTCTATTCACTTCAGCACAAATTTCTATCGTCTTAGAGGCGAGACTGAGGTCCAGATACAGCACTGCATTTATGTGTCATCGAGATATAGCTCAATTTAGGATGCATTTTTCTTTCGAACCGAAACCCCATGTCACACGTGATACCGAAACCCCATGTTACACATAGAGTTTCTTGATATAATTTCAATATTCAAAGCATTTAATGAGAGTTTTTGTATTCATAATGTTTGAAATATGTTTATGGTCTTTGTATTCCAACAAACGTGTACAGAAATGCATTGTAATAAGACATTTTTTTAGTTTTGTGCAGAGACATGGCCAAATTTTTCCAGACGCCGATACTGTACCGGAGTGTTTGAAGTATCTGAGACTATTTGAACTGCTTCAACGTCATCAATAGGTCACTATGTAATCCTGTCCTTCTGTGCACTATACTTTATCACTGTAAAACGGATAGAAATGAAGAAAACTTAATTGCTACTTACAATTGTTGTCTGATCTCCGCTTCAAAACCGAAACCCCTGTTGACACATAGCCGAAACCCCCTATGTGCGCTCTAACAGGGTGACATACCTACTGATCGTTTTTCTGTTGAAAAACTTGGTTGTAAAAAGCTATGATCTTTAAGGATTAGAATAAGAAAGAGAAATAAATAAATCAATCATGTATAGAGAAGATGAATATAGCAGGGCAAATAAAGATTACCACGGTAAATAAGCGATGTATTAAATATCATAGCTTTCGTGCAAACAATTATGTTCACGAGAAGGTGAGCGCAGACATGTATGCGCGCAAATTATTTGCTATAAGAAAACTATTATACATCTATTTTGTTTCAAGACGACTCTCTTGTGCTCTAAGCATAACCTAGGCAAGGATAATCTTTTTACCTGTTAATGTCTTTAAACTTGTTAATCCATGTGCATTTGTTTTAGACCCAGTTCTAAACATAAATGACTGCCATTTTTCCGGATGTACAAGATCTAGTCAATTCGACCTAAGCATATTTAAATCGGAAAGCACCTCTCTTTTGTTGAAGCATTCACCCCAAGGGATCAAGGCCGAAACTAGACAATGTATAAAAAATCATTCATTCAACTGTTCCAAGTTTTTTTCTTTTTCATTTTCAGGTTTATAAAGTCAGTACATGCGAACTATATGATCCCATAGAGTGAGTGCACCAAAAAAGGAGAGGTTCATACAGATTGAAATGTGCAACGGTCGAAATGATCGGATCTTGTACATCCGGAAAAATGGCAAACAGGTCAGTGTCAACTAAATCATTTTCCATAGGCCGTAATGTTAACAAAATGCCGTGTAGCTTCTATACCAACATTGCTGGCTATGCATGTTATATACCGATTTGTTCGTTGATTCAAGCTTTATACGAAACTAAACAAAAAATTAAGCATGACCGGCTCTTTTTCGCGCTATTTGCGTCACAAGGTACCCTGCAGTGAATTTTCAAAATTTCCCGCCCCGTCCCCTTTAACGGATCGGGAACTAGGAAAAAATTCGGGCATCGACATTTTAATTGCAATTATATTTTACTTATATATATCATATTCAAACCGATAGAAAACATAATTGATAGCCAATCACATCTTCTGTCACATTGAAAATAACAGGCCCCCTCACCCTACAGGTTTTTCTCCAATCAGAGCAGGTCTTTTAGTTGACTCTGACCTATAGACATATATGCACAACCCTTTGAATAATTATATTTTAATGCAAATTAAAGGTATCAATATAGATAAAATTTATGCGAAGTTTCAGTTTTCTACTGTACATGATGTGAGAGTTATTTGAGATTTATGCGTGTGCGTCAGGTTTGAAAAAAGGCGCCAAAATTCGCATTCTGATGTATCTTGTTTTTTCTCTTTTATTCCGTTCTCAGAAGAAAGAGCCCTATGTTATGTACATGTATCTACTTATTTTAAATTGTTTATTCTATGGCGGACATAATTCATGCACATTTGATACAATTACAAGAATTTTATAGCATTTATGAGAAATTTAGTACCCCTACCCCCTTCCGTAGGACGTATTTTCCTACACGTATGTGAACTCGCATTTATTAGAAGAAATTCACAGATAATGCATGTGAATGCAGTTAGAATCGTAAATAAAGAAATAAAACGTGGTTTAACGCAGAAATTCAAGAAATAAAAGCATCCGATTCGAATTCTACACGGCTTTATGTATAGCAATATCATACAAAGTTTTGCCCATAATACCTATGTTGTGGGTCATGTATTATTTTAGTTTTACTTTATGTGTAGGTACACATGTACTTAGTCATGTTATTTAATGATTTCATAATAATTCTTTCTAGATTTTACTATGTCAGGTTTATTTCATTAGAGAATATTCCAGTATGTTCTTTGTTACATCATTATCATCACATGACTGTGATTTCTAGAATTTACTCTATTGTTAATCATGTGTAATGAGTCATTGTTCTAGAAGCTTCTGGTAAATTCATTGGTATTAAGTATAAATACCTCCGAGGAACTGTGTTGAAGGGACATTCGTACACATTCGTAGACACGATTCATTCATCTATTCTGATATACTGGGACACTTTATTTGTTGAGACTTTAATCCATTTAACAACATTTGGACACCGATCTTTCGAGCACACGTTTGTGATTACCGGAAACCATACATTCGATAGACTTTGTGGACCGTAACGGACACTTTGATCCGGACATTGTATTGTAAGTTGTAATCATTTGAAATATATATATTTTGTACATAATTAAACTTGTAAATTTATATTCTGTCTTTGTCTGATTTTTGCTGGCGTTTTGGGGTATTCTGACCCATAACAGAATTGGGGGCTCGTCCGGGATAGTAATCTCTGCATATTTGCATTTTTTTCGTAAAGATCGTTTTTGAAATAAAAAAAAAGGGAAAAATTTTTGTTGTTGTAAAACTTTTGCCAGCAGAAATCAATCATGGTATTTTCGGTCACTGAATTTTTGAAATCGCCGACTGTAGATGAGTTCGAATCATTGAAAAAAGATGATTTGATTGGTTTAGGTCTTCACTTGAAGTTAGATGTAAAATCTTCTATGAGAAAACAAGAAATTAGAAATATTGTGGCTAAAGAGCTTTTAGCTGAGGAAATCTTTTCGTCATACGATTTTCCTGTTGAACCTGTTTCAAGCGAAACCAAAATGTCAGAATATGAGTTTGAATTAGAGAAAATGAAAATTCAATTACAATTTGAAAAAGAAGAAAAAGAAAGAGAGAAACAGGAACGTATGCACGAGAAAGAACTCCAGTTTGAGTTAGAAAAGTTAAAGTTAGGGAAAAGCACTAAGGAAAATCCTGTTCCTTCGCCTGTCAAGTCTGAATTTGACGCCGCCAAAAACATCAGATTAGTACCAAAATTTCAAGAAAAGTCCGTGGACAAATATTTTCCACATTTTGAGAAAATCGCGGCCAATCTGAAGTGGCCACGTGATTTTTGGCCAACTTTGTTACAAAGCGTACTTATTGGCAAAGCGGCTGAAGTGTACTCGGCGCTCAGTATTGTTGAGAGTTCAGACTATGACAAGGTCAAGGACACGATTTTGAGAGCATATCAGTTAGTACCTGAGGCGTACAGACAAAAGTTTAGAAAGTACAAAAAGTATGAAAATCAAACATATGTTGAATTTGCTCGAGAAAAGGAAGATTTATTTGATCAGTGGTTTCGATCTAAGAAAATTCCCAATTCATTTGACAATTTGCGTCAAATAATTCTGATAGAAGAGTTCAAAGAGTGTGTACATCAAGATTAAAGAACTCATTTGGAAGACAAAAATGTTAAAACTCTTGAAGAAGCTGCTGTTTTGTCTGATACGTATGCTCTCACTCATAAGAAAACTTTTGTGTCAAAAACTCAATCTAGCGATAGCGCAAAAACATCGGATGTTCCAAAGAAAAATGTACAAGAGTCTCAGTCGTCCATTAGTTCCCAGTCACCATCTCAAGGTGGTTCTACGTCCGGACCTAGGTCCGAGCGTTCTGAGGCATCCCCAGGGGTGGGGTCGCTTCCTACATGCAATTATTGTAAGAAAAAAGATCATGTTATTGGTGAGTGTTTGAAGCTTAAGAAGAAAAAAGAACTTAAGTCACAGGCCTGTGCGTCTGTTAGAAATGATAGAAAAGCCTTAGATTTGATTTGTTCTGACACTCCTGAGATTCAGGGTTCTAAGTCCAGTTCTGATGATTTTGTGGAGGATCATTATAAGCCCTTTTTGTCACAGGGATTTGTTTCACTCAGTGATTCTAGCGAAGCGTTGCCTGTTCAGATTTTGAGAGATACTGGTGCTGCCCAGACTTTATTGTTAGAGGGTTCATTGCCTTTGTCTGAGCACACTTTTACTGGTAGGTCAGTTTTATTACAGGGTGTGGAGCTAGGCGTCATTGATGTTCCCCTTCATGAAATTTATTTGAAGTCAGACTTAATTACTGGACCTGTTATCGTAGGTGTTCGACCTACTCTTCCCGTTCAAGGCGTTTCCTTGTTGCTTGGCAACGATTTAGCTGGCGGCAAAGTTGTAGCCGATCCGATTGTATGTGAGAAAATCACGTCCGATGTCGTGTCCGATGATGAAGACGACGACTTGTACCCAGCCTGCGCAGTTACCAGGGCGATGGCCAGGAACAGACTAAAAGAGGCTGAGAGTACTTCTGCACTTAACGAGGACCATCCCTCCGAATATATAGACCTTTCTGACACATTCATGTCTACCATTTATGACAGCGTACCTGAGACGCCAGTACCACTTCATGTTGACAAGTCTCCGACAGTACCTGGTGATGATTCCCATCCGCCATTAGACAGAGATACAGATGCCTTAAGCCATGAGCAGCTCCTCTCCGAGCAAACTAAAGATCCGGAGATCATCCGACTAAGTAAGAGGGCCCTTCCCCGAGAAGAAGCGGACAAAGTCGGAGAGTGCTTCTACATACAAGATGGCATCCTTATGCGGAAATGGAGACCACCCGATGCACCCCCTAATGAAGTGTGGCGGGTCGTTCACCAGATAGTGGTTCCAGTAGCGTATCGCGGGGACATCATGAGTTTGGCTCACGACACACCCATGGCAGGTCATTTAGGTGTCAATAAGACTTATAATAGGATTTTAAGTCACTTTTACTGGCCTAAGTTGAGAAAAGATGTGTCTGAGTTTTGTAAGTCTTGTCATAGTTGTCAGATGGTAGGTAAACCCAATCAAGTTATACCACCTGCTCCCCTCCAACCCATTCCAGCCTTTGAGGAACCTTTTAGTAGGGTGTTAGTTGATTGTGTAGGTCCTTTGCCTAGGACTAGGTCAGGGAATCAGTACTTACTGACAATTATGTGTACTTCGACTAGGTTTCCTGAAGCCATACCTCTTAGGAATATTAAGGCAAAGACCATAGTTAAGGCCCTTACAAAGTTTTTCAGTTTCGTCGGTGCTCCCAAGGCTATTCAGTCAGATCAGGGTTCGAATTTTATGTCAGGGTTGTTTCAGCAGGTTATGCATGAGCTAGGTATCAGTCAGTATAAGTCTTCTGCGTACCATCCTGAGTCCCAAGGGGCACTTGAACGCTTTCATCAAACCCTTAAAACTATGATGAAAACATATTGTCACCAGTATGGAAAAGACTGGGATGAAGGGGTTCACCTCGTGTTGTTTGCGGCACGAGAAGCGGTTCAGGAGTCCCTGGGGTTCAGTCCCTTTGAGCTAGTTTTTGGGCATACGGTCAGGAGGCCATTGAAGTTATGGAAGGAAAAATGGTTGACTGAGACTAGCGATTTGAATCTCTTAGACTACGTGTCTAATTTCAAAGAGAAGTTACATAATGCTTGCAAATTGGCTCAAGAAAATCTCAAAACATCACAAATGAAAATGAAAACATGGTATGACAAAGATGCTAGAAACAGAGTTTTTAAACCAGGCGATAAAGTTCTTGTCTTTTTGCCTATCCCTGGTCATCCTTTGCAAGCTAGATATTTCGGTCCTTATGAGATTGAGAGTAAAATTAGTGATGTTAAATATGTGGTTAAGACACCAGGTCGGCGAAAAGAAAAAAGAGTGTGTCATGTTAACATGTTGAAAGAGTATTTTGATAGAAGTGACCGAAATTTTGTAAAACCAGTTTCCACTTTGGCCAATGTAAATACATTAGAAAATTGTGTTGAACCTGAATGTAATGAAGAGACTGTCGAAAAAGACTTCGCTCAAAGTGTCCGTTTGAAGAATTCTGAAATTCTAACAAATCCGGAAGTGAAACTCGGACATTTGACCGTGCATCAAAAAGAGGAAGTGCACCAATTAATGCGGGAATATACGACCATCTTTCCGGACGTTCCAAAAAAGACGAATGCATCTCATCATGACGTCATTGTGGGTGATGCGTCACCTATCAAACAGCATCCCTATCGGTTAAACCCGATAAAGCTTCAATACATGCGGAAAGAAATTCAATACATGCTTGAAAATGACATTATTGAACCCAGCAATAGTGATTGGAGTTCCCCATGTATTCTTGTTCCGAAGCCAGACGGAACTTACCGATTGTGTACGGACTTTAGAAAAGTCAATTCAGTCACCAAAACTGACTCTTATCCGATCCCAAGAATCGATGACTGTATCGATAAAATTGGCAGTGCAAAATTTGTCAGTAAATTTGACTTGCTTAAAGGCTATTGGCAGGTCCCGCTTACCGAGAGATCCAGAGAAATATCGGCATTTGCGACTCCAGATGGGCTATACCAATATAAAGTAATGCCCTTTGGTATGAAAAACGCACCAGCCACATTCCAGAGGATGATTCATTCGCTCCTAAATCATCTCGAAGGATGCGAGGCGTACATCGATGACGTCATCATCTACAGCGACACCTGGGATGATCATCTCCGAATCATGCGTACCTTCTTCGACATACTGGCGAAAGCAAACCTCACAGTGAACCTTGCGAAAAGTGAATTTTGTCATGCGACTGTAGAATATTTGGGTCACAAAGTAGGTCAAGGTTTTGTTACTCCTATCATGGCCAAGGTGGAAGCTATTTCAAAGTTCCCGATTCCTACCAATAAGAAAGAGATAATGAGATTTTTGGGAATGGCAGGATTTTACAGAAAATTTTGTCCAAATTTCTCGTCAGTTGTTGGTCCACTTACCAATCTGTTACAAAAGAGAGTGAATTTTGCATGGACCAATGACTGTGACGAATCTTTTAAGAAAATCAAATGTGTTCTTATGAATAGTCCTGTCCTGTCAGCTCCAAATTTTGATAAGCAATTTAAGCTTACTGTTGATGCCAGTGACGTAGGAATCGGGGCTGCTTTGTTTCAAGAAAATGATGATGGTGTAGATAGAGTTGTTTGTTACTTTTCAAAGAAATTGACAAAATGTCAAAAGAATTACTCTACTGTTGAAAAAGAGTGTCTTGCATTATTGTTAGCTTTACAACATTTTGATGTTTATTTGAATGTTACTTCACATCCCATTCTTGTGTTTACTGACCACAACCCTCTCACATTTTTGCACAAAATGTCAAACAAGAATCAAAGACTTACAAGGTGGAGTTTATTGTTGCAAGAGTACAATATCATTATTAACCATATTAAGGGCAAAGAAAATGTGATTGCAGATGCACTATCGAGAGTTTCATGAGTGATTTTTGCAGAATTTATCACCTAAGTTTTCATTGACATTCAAACTTTTTTTAAGGGGGGAGGTGTTGTGGGTCATGTATTATTTTAGTTTTACTTTATGTGTAGGTACACATGTACTTAGTCATGTTATTTAATGATTTCATAATAATTCTTTCTAGATTTTACTATGTCATGTTTATTTCATTAGAGAATATTCCAGTATGTTCTTTGTTACATCATTATCATCACATGACTGTGATTTCTAGAATTTACTCTATTGTTAATCATGTGTAATGAGTCATTGTTCTAGAAGCTTCTGGTAAATTCATTGGTATTAAGTATAAATACCTCCGAGGAACTGTGTTGAAGGGACATTCGTACACATTCGTAGACACGATTCATTCATCTATTCTGATATACTGGGACACTTTATTTGTTGAGACTTTAATCCATTTAACAACATTTGGACACCGATCTTTCGAGCACACGTTTGTGATTATCGGAAACCATACATTCGATAGACTTTGTGGACCGTAACGGACACTTTGATCCGGACATTGTATTGTAAGTTGTAATCATTTGAAATATATATATTTTGTACATAATTAAACTTGTAAATTTATATTCTGTCTTTGTCTGATTTTTGCTGGCGTTTTGGGGTATTCTGACCCATAACACCTAGGAGGATACCTTCATGTATCTCCGACGAATGATTTTTTAAGAAATATTTTGTTTTTAATGTGCAACTAAATTTTCATACATAAAAGAACAGTTTTAATGCATATTTGGCTATAAAAAGTGGCTATAGTGTGTTAAATTAGAAAAATAATGACAGCGTGCCCATCGCGCTTTTGGCGGGAAATCCCGATTTACCCATATAATCGCTCATATACACAATTTTCCCATAAAAATTGGTTCATTTGTCTCTTTTCTTCTTAAAAATATATAAAAGTATACAAATAGAACGAATAACATGAAAAAATAACTCTTAACACAGAGCCGATGTTGATATTTTGCATTTATTACTGTAACAGTACAGCACGTGTTTCCCTCTAGGTCAGTGCCAACTAAATCATTTTCCATAGGCCGTAATGTTAACAAAATGCCGTGTAGCTTCTATACCAACATTGCTGGCTATGCATGTTATATACCGATTTGTTCGTTGATTCAAGCTTAATACGAAACTAAATAAAAAAATATAGCATGACCGGCTCTTTTTCCTGCTATTTGCGTCACAAGGTACCCTGCAGTGAATTTTCAAAAATTCCCGCCCCGTCCCCTTTAGCGGATCGGGAGCTAGGGGAAAAATCTGGGCATCGACATTTTAATTGCAATTATATTTTACTTATATATATCATATTCAAACAATAAACCGAAAGAAAACATAATTGATAGCCAATCACATCTTCTGTCACATTTAAAATAACAGGCCCCCTCACCCTATAGGTTTTTTTCCAATCAGAGTAGGTCTTTTAGTTGACTCTGACCTACAATTTAGTTTAGAACTGAGACAAAAACAAATGTTAATGGATTTACACGTTTTAAGACATTAACAGTTAAAATTATCCATGCCTAGGTAAAGTTTAGTAAATGGATGAGCTGATTTGAAGAATGTAGGGCACAATATTACTCAAAAAATAAACTTCCAACCAAACTAACCTGTTGCACTAACGCTCTGTATTACTTCACATACAGTAGCGTTTATCTAGCGCTAATAACTGACAAGTATAAGTTACTATAAGCTTTTCAAAAAAGCTTGCCTGACCTTAACAAAATAACATCTTCTTCACGTCTAAGCGTACATGTTATTAAAGGAGCGATAACTCTTTTAAAGAGAATGCTGATCTTGTAAATGTTTGTAAACGGCGCTTTCATCATTGTTGCATGCAAACGCCGCTTTGACTTCTTGTTTTGTTTCATGCATTTTAAATCTAGGTATGCCTGACCTCACGAGGTCAGGCAATAATTCGACGTCATCCCATCCTTACACTTGATTCAAATTATGTATGCGTTTGTAATTATCAATATATGAATACATGTATCGGTTCTATAATAATCATTTTATTTTTAAAAGTAGAAAAAATTGTTTTGCTTACTTGAACTAGTACAGGGAGATATTTTCCATGAAATCAGAGAGTAAAGAACAAAATGTGTCACCACGTCCATCTTAAACAAAGTCAATCTCACTATGAAATCACGACCAGGAAGAAAATATTAAGTTTGAGTATGTCAAAGCTGTGTTATAACAATATGGCTGAGCTTGAACTTTTATTGTTTGTTTCTTGTAAACGAAGTCACAAAATCTTAATTATCTTTATCATTATAAATTGGCTGTGTATCTGATTAGCTCAAACTCCCAATCATAAGGGCTCATTATAAACATGCATGGATTGTGCAACGTATTGCATTAAAAAAGTCTAGATAGATGGGTTTGAAAGAAAACACGAATAAAAATCGAGAAACAGGAATAATCGAATGTATTGATATTAGTTAATGTTCATCGCCGCAAAACAAATGTATGGCCTGGTCAAGATTGAAGATAATGTCTCGTTGTAGTGTGTTTAATTTGATATCGCTAATTTTCATAAACGAATTCAAAGGCTAAGTATCTCAAAAGCATGGTGAAAGGCACAAATCAGCAATTCCCTTCAGTGATCCCCTGTTACTTCGTAGAAAAAAGACAAGGCGCACGAAAGTTGTTATCCTATCACCATGAGCACGAAGTATAGGGAAAAAAAGACCAATGATCAATGCGATATGTTGCTGATTACGAATTCAATGTCAGAATGTGCCAGACTTTTATTGTGTATCACAAGGACTCTAAGGTAATCGTAAAACACAAACAAACTCTCGTCGTGATCAACGATGGACCGATCAAACATGTCCTTGTTTGGCTCCGATTAAGTGGCTCTACTCTCGATTATACAAAATAAGGAGGTGATGGGTACAAGCACATCTCTGAATGTATGTCAATAATGGTTTTCGCTACACATAATAGCACTTATCATTTTTATTAAATTAAAATTGCCGATTGATAAAGCGCACATTAACTACCCTCGATTGAATGAGAAGGACTATAACACTTTAATTCCCAACTGTTTTAATTTATACGAAATCCTGGTATTTGATTGGCTGGAGGTGATGGGTATCAGCACATATCACTACACATTATAGCACTTATCATTTAATTGCTGATTGATAAAGCGCACATTAACTACCCTCGATTAAATGAGAAGGACTATAACACTATAAAGCTTTGGAATTTTCTGTAAAGAACAGAACAAAAAATGATTGAGGACGTAATTTGCCCATTGAAATTTGCGAGGGGACATAATGAATGAACGAAATCATAAAGCATTAACTCGGCTTCACATTTAGATCTCATATTATCTTTTGGCGAAAACTGCCACCATAATACTACAATATACATGCATCATTTGATCTACCTGTGGGACGCCCTTATTTTAACCACTGTCGCGTATCACGTGATATGCTGATGATATATTCCACGGTAATCCCCTTTATTTAAACCAGGTAAATACATGTAATGTCTAAATCTTCTTTATATGAATTTATTTTAGACCAGTCATATGACCATTATTATCAATTATCTGATGGTAATCTATTCTGATCAAGAATAGAGTTCTATTTTACGAAAGCGTCCTAATGCCACATTCTGAAATTTTTTTACCTCCTAATTAGGAGATACTATCTCCTAATTAGGAGATACTATCACCTAATCAGAACTTAGCTATCTCCTAATAAGGAGATACTATCACCTAATTAGGACTAAGCTATCACCTAATTAGGACTTAGCTATCACCTAATAAGGAAGTACTATCACCTAATTAGGAGTAACTATCTCCTAATTAGGAGATACTATCACCTAATTAGGACTTAGCTATCACCTAATTAGGACTTAGCTATCACCTAATTAGGAGTAACTATAACCTAATTAGGAGTTACTATCTCCTAATTAGGATATACTATCACCTCATTAGGACATAGCTATCACCTAATTAGGACTTAGCTATCACCTAATTAGGAGTAACTATCTCCTAATTAGGTGATAGCTTAGTCCTAATTAGGTGATAGTATCTCCTAATTAGGAGATAATATCTCCTAATTAGGTGATAGTTACTCCTAATTAGGTGATAACTAAGTCCTAATTAGGTGATAGTATCTCCTAATTAGGAGATAGCTAAGTCCTAATTAGGTGATAGTATCTCCTAATTAGATGATAGTAAATCCTAATTAGGTGATAGCTTAGTCCTTATTAGATGATAGTATCTCCTAATTAGGAGATAGTAACTCCTAATTAGGTTATAGCTTATTCCTAATTAGGTGATAGCTTAGTCCTAATTAGGTGATAGTATCTCCTAATTAGGAGATAGTATCTCCTAATTAGGTGAAAGTAAGTCCTAATTAGGTGATAGCTAGGTCCTAATTAGGTGATAGTATCCCTAATTAGGAGATAGCTAAGTCCTAATTAGGTGATAGTATATCCTAATTTGGAGATAGTATCTCCTAATTAGGAGATAAAAAAATTTCAGAATGTGGCATTAGGACGCTTCCGTAATATTTCTAGAACGCTTTAGCAGAAAATTGTCGATTATCACCGCATGTTTTGATATGGTTCACGGACATATACAATTTTTTTCTGTTTAAATGTTCTCTGAATATACATGTACGTCTACTCTTGACCAGAATAATTTTTCATCATAGTATTGATAGTGATGATGATAAAATAAATTCATAATTAACTAGACTGTGCAAATTTTGGTTTTAGCTCTTAAGTAGGGTCCCTACTCGCACTGTTATAGGTTTTCCTTCTACGTAGTATGTTTGGAGCGATATCTTGATCAATTATAAAATCGTATACCTGTATATGATTTTATTTCTTCATCTATAGACATTTTCTTATGAAATTATGCAATATGAAGAACTCCTATCTGGTATTTTACGCAATAGATGGATATAGAATAGCGGTATATTCTAAGTTGAAAGAGCGATGAAATTATAATGGGGTACCTTTATGTTTGATGCAGTATCTTGATCATTTATAATACTGTATACCTGTATGCGGTTTTTTTTTTTTACCATCTATAGACATTATAGTATTAAATAATGCAAAATGAAGAACTTATAAAAAAAAATGAAATTTGCCAAATTCACATGTTCTAAAATTTCTTTTGGATTTGGTTGATATCGCTTCTAGAGTAAATTGTTCCAAAGTACTAAGAATGTGTCTGAAAATCTTCTTTTGCTTAAAGTACAACTGCTGAGTATTTATGATCCGAAAGACGTGCCTGGTGTAAGTTGTGTTTGTTAGGGTTACAACACAAAACAAGTGCATTTTTCTCATGTAATGGCACCTATTCTATAAACAATAAATTTATCATTGATCACCGGTCAACTGAGTATATTGGGACGTGTTGACTGTTCAGTGTTGCATTACCGGTATACATATTCCATTTAAGTCATACTTCTGGATATTTCTGTCTAAGGAGAAATTTATAAATACAACAATAATATGTACAATCATGATAATATTTTACAAAGTAATAATATCAACAATAGAAATAACATGCTGAGTATAAAAATGAAACGAAAACTATATATATGTATAATTATCGTATAATACATGATATGATAGGACAATTACGTCAATCAACACTTTCTGACATATTAAGAGAAATAAGTGAATTGACTGGATAAGAAATTCATAATTAGGATGGTTTTGTTATCTCTCAGTTTATTTTACAGATTAAATCAGTCACAGGATGCAATCATATTTAGGAATCAAATCAATTATACATTTGGAATTTTAGATTCATTTTTCGAATTTCACATATCATAACTTAAAGGTCATGTTCGTTCTTACAAAGAAAAAGGAACTCCATAAGCATAAATATTTCATGAACTTTCAGGTTTGTTTGAAATTCTACATGAAAAAGAAATGATCCACTATCATCTTGTATAAACATAGCTAACACTTAAAGAGGGGCATCTACTTTGATGTGCCTGATTTTTTACAAATTATTTTAAGGTAATTTACGATTGATAAAAGGAAGACTTTCTCTGCATGGCTATTTGAAATGAGATAAGAATTGATTAAAAAGACAAATGGAAAACAGTTCACAAACAGAATGAATTCTGAAATATTTCGTTTATATTGCAATAATAATACCGATGCACATATGCATGACACAATCATAAACTTACAATAAACAATTGACATCTTAAAAAGTATGAAAGTTAAAACAAAACAGTGAATTTAAGTAAATTTGCAAGCCATCGAAATATGTTTGTTATTCTATCCTGAGAGCAATATGTCGTCTTTTTATTTTCTTCATTATCATTTCTGTAGTGCTAACCGTCCTCGGATCCTTTTCGTGTCATTATTGTTATATCCTATTCTCGACGGTGCTTTGTAGTGATTCCTTGCTGTGAAATTGAAATTACTTCAATGAAAATGACATCGAATTTGAACGAGATATACAATCTATTGCTAAAACTTGAAAGTATATACGAGATTACACTTTGGTCATTACGGTTCCAGTACCTTAAAAAAACATCGAATCAGAGAGCAGACAAGTACGCAAAGAGACGCAAAAGGGACAGGGAAGACTAGATACGACATAAAACACTAAAAACAGAAATACACATACACCAACAATACTAACTGTCAATCAGTGCCAACTTCAACAGATTATGGACCCCGATTTAACAAGGAATATTGCTTAGCTTCGAACATGTATGTCTTATTGTCTTATATTATACCTCTACTGATTTTTTCCTATATAAAAAGAGACTCATTAAACTAAATCCCTGAAAATCGCCTGATAAGACTATTTCCCTGCAAAGGGATGTGTCAGTTGAGAAGACTATTTCCCTAGGGACTTAGTTTCAAAATGGGGCGGAGCTTCTTTGGGGGTGTGTCAGTATCAGCCAATCAGCGCCGCTGAAGGTTGATCGGATGACGCTATTAATACGCGAGCAGAGAAATCCGCCTCCTATCCGCTTAGCACATAAATTAATCCGCAATAAAATAAAACAATCAAAAATTAAACATGTATGAATATGATAAATAATGTTTCTGTTTATCTTATCATCAAAAATTAATATTTTCCGTTACTCAGTCATTCTGTCAAGAAGGCAAGACAAAATCATTAGAATTTCCATTGGAACCATGTGAACATAAGAGATATGTTTGTGTCAGTATAATGTTTGATTCGGTATACCTAAGAGATATTTTTGTTTCAGTTTAATGTTTGTTTCGGTATAATAAAACAGTTAAAGTATACCATTGAGGGAGTTAGCACGATTCTGGTTCCCCGAGACCAGACCTATTTCCCGAGGCGAACACGATTCTGGTTGCCCGAGACCAGACCTATTTCCCGAGGCGAAGCCGAGGGAAATAGGTCTGGTCTCGGGCAACCAGAATCGTGCCCGAGACCAGACCTATTTCCCGAGGCGAAGCCGAGGGAAATAGGTCTGGTCTCGGGCAACCAGAATCGTGCTAACTCCCTCAATGGTATACTTTAACTGTATAATATTTTGAAAAATGATCCGTACATCTGTAAATACCTATCTAAAGTACCTGAATAAATGATGCAAAAACATGCAAAGATAATTAAACTACGTGTATTCATTAATTGTCCCGCAAATATCAATGTTAAACGTATTCAAATTCAATAGCATCATTTAAGAACAGATAAATCTGCAGCATGAACCAAAAATACACGTTTCGGGTACTAAACCCTCGTCAGTGATCCTCAATCTAATTAATGTAATATGGCCAAAGAGTGTGAAAATTATTATGTCCAAAAATGTACCGAAAGACGTAGCAGGATGGATGGGATATGATGCTACAGGACCCACAATTCTTAGTTTCCCTCGATTTTCTTGGCATATGAGCTGTTTTAGGGGGGGGGGGGGGGTTCTTTTGTTTTGTTTTGTTTTGTTTTGTCTGTTCTTTTGTTACATTACTGTAAATAGATTTTGTAGACATCAGATCTATACTCGTACCATTTAAATATTTTCCTATTATAAATGCTTAGCAAACCATTTATATGATTCTGAAGATAACATTCTCAATTCGATCATACTGAGACATAACATGTTGAAATTTGAATATGGTGCAATGAAATATTTCGACATTGAGGAATTCAACCATGCTCTAAGTTGGTATCTCTGCTGGGGGATTATTTCGCTCCTGAGAATATCATTTGACTAGTTTCACAGTGTTTCGGTACTAGTCTAACTAGACCTGAAATATATCTGTAAAATCTCCATCACAAAATTTCCTATAACAAAGGGATGTCTTCTTAATGGCATAGCTCTGTCTTTAGCAGGTTCTTTGGCAGAAATTTCGGTTAAAGATTAGACTTTTGGTCTTGGATTTCCTCTTTTTCCGCCTCGAGAATCACTGAGGTGACATAACTTGATGAAATGACGCTCTAAAATTTTATAATAGAACATATATTTCAATATTGACAATGCTTATGTAGGTTTATATTTTCTGAAATGTGTAAAAAGTAAAGCGTGTAGAAAGTTTACGCTTTCTCCAAGTAAAACAAAGGAGGGGATCTCCAACAACACCAGGATGCAGCACCGACAGCAAAACCCCAAAACACTCAATGCAAAAACACAAAGCAGACAAGCACATAAAGAGACGCATAAGGGACAAGGAACGTCAACGCACAACACAGAAACATCAAACACAAAGGACTACACATAAACCAACGAGACCAATGGGCAACCGGTGCCGACTTAGGACGGCCATCTTCCACGGAAATAGCAGAAGGTGTGGTTATCCTGGATTACGTGCGCACAACCCTCTCACTTCTCCAATTACTCAGAGGTCTCGAAGAACGTACAATTGTGGCGTAAAACAATCTCCTCACTGTAAGATGACATCACACAAACAAGACCGCAAAACGTAGAGGTCCAAGCAACACAGATGAATATGTCTGACAGTAAGTGTTTTGAACATTTTCAATGATATTGTCGCCATAACACTTTCTATATAGAGATAACTTAGACAGTGCATGTACACTGTGTAGCATCACGTGACTTAAGTTGGTGAAACCACGATCACAAAATGGAGACATACCGTTCATTTTGAGGAAAAAAAACAGGTACTGTGATGATTGTGTTGATTCAAATTTATCTTTTCAAAGCCGATGTCCTTGTAAAAGATGATATTTTGATTTTTTTTTTTTTTTTTTTTTTTTTTTTTTTTTTTTTTTGGTCAATCAAGAAACCATTGTAGTTTTTACAAACATTCTGACAAAAGGAACGTCGTGGTCGAAATATGTTAAACACGATGTTGAGGTGGTTTCCACGAAAATATCTACACCTTTTGTCATAATGTTATTAAAAACAAGGGCGTTTTACTTACTAACGATTCCATGATAGTAAAAGTACCATTTTACACAAGGATATAGGCTATGAAAAGATAACATTTTATCAAAGCAATTATTGGAGTTCCTGTTTTCTTTCCTCCACCTGAGCTTTTTATTTATTCGTGGTTTCAACAGCCAAAGTCACGTGATGCTACACAGTGATGTATTATATATTGTTTCATTTTCGTGCATGAACATCGACGGCGGGTGCGGCTAGCCAACAGGGGATGCTTACTCCTCCCGGGCACCTAGTCCCACCTCTAGCTTGCTAGGG
Source organism: Pinctada fucata (assembly GCA_028142955.1). Taxonomy (NCBI): domain Eukaryota; kingdom Metazoa; phylum Mollusca; class Bivalvia; order Pterioida; family Pteriidae; genus Pinctada; species Pinctada fucata. The sequence goes on from AP027103.1 coordinate 70,863,202, forward strand.
GTCCGTAGAGGCTCAATTTTGTGCTGTATTGAGAGTGCTGTTGAGATTATCGTAAGGATCTTCTTTACTTCATTGGTGAGTGTCACTTTTGGTGGACCAGGTGTCCCCCGAGGGCATAGCTAATGTTAAACATACATAGGGAAAATAATATAGAGAAATTAATTGCATTTATTGAAGTTATGACTTCACAAGAACCAGATGGGAATTTTCCTAATAATGAAGCTAAATCAAAATCATTACAGTCGTAAACAAAATGAAAGCGTCATAAAAGAATACAAAAGATATACATTTTTAAAATACATTTTTCCTGAATAAAGAGAGATCAGCAATAAATGGTCACATAAACTGAGAGAAATTTAATTTTCTAAGACTTAAGAAATTAAGGTAGATACTGTAAGCACAATAATTTTATATATCTCACCTGATATTACCTATTACTTTGTATGACTACTTTCTCATCTGTCTGAGTAAGTTGGTACTTCATATGTCCGCTCTGAAGCTTCTTTTTCACTTGCTACGTTATCCAGTTCTTCGTATGTTGCTTCTACAGATAATGTTCCTCCATTCATATCATCAAAAGTTGTTACCTCATTTTCATTCTTTGATTTCTCCATTCCATTTGCTACCGTCCTTAATTCTTCGTTTTCGTAAACATTCCTCACATTTCTTTTGAACTCTGTATTTTTACGCCTTCAAGAAATGAATGTTATGTTTTGATATGTTTTCAATGAATTATCGATTGATAATGAGATAGGGCATTCCACATGTTTCAGTCTCAGTTTTCTTCATATACTTTATATGTTTTGCCCTTTTAATCAAGCATTCGGAAAAAATTTTATGTGACGTATTAAAGCTGTAAGATTATATAACATGTTTCAAGAGATATACATCGAAACTTAAGCATCTTCATACAACAATTTCTACTTTTATTGACTATTTACATGTTGTAGTCTATTACAAACATAGTACATACATCTCGTTTAAAGTAATAAGTGGAACTTCTCTTCTACCTTCGTCTAGCTCGTTCTGAACATTTCACCCGATTATCACGTGACACAGTTGTAATAACTTTATAATTATCAAAGACTTTTTATCTTTTGGAAATTAAGCAAATGGTTGAAGAGCTGAAAGTGTTAAAGTCAACTAAGATTTTGCTTATAAGATTCCTTCTGATGAAATTAGCCACGATCCGTCCAAATAAGCGTCGAAAGCCTGGTTTTGGTCGGATATTTCTAGGTATTAGGAATATAAATAAAACAGAGAAATCATTTTTACCTTTTCATAACGATGACGCCAATAATGATTATGATGATAGCGAGTGTTGCACCGATTATTCCAATAATTATCCATGGGCTACTAGAGTTGGATATTTCTTTGAAAAAGAGAAATTCAGAGATGAAAATGTTTCCAGAATGTTATTTGTTACACTGTGCATTTCTCCTTAACATTTTTTCAGTTATTTTAAACATTGTAGAGTACTATACAACAACAGCTTGCTACTTTTACTTTTGATATGAATGCATATAGTATAAGACGTAACTTCTATATCTCAGCGTCAAGATGGAGATTCAACCAGGAATATTTTTGTTTATGCTACAAACGTGCATCGATTGAGATCTCTGTGAAAGTGGATGTAGAAAGGTAATAAATTATGCCGAGGAAATTAGGACTATCTTGCAATCGGTTAAATATCAAGACGATAAAGCCCTCCTACATGACAACGAATGTTTATTTTCAAAATTCAAATTGTGCTGTTTTCAGTTTCATTGTGTAGGTGTTATACAAAAACCTCTTTTATGGAGTGCATGTTGAATTTTTAAAAGTTTTAATGCACTTTGTTCTGCAGCATTTGCTTGAACTGTTTGTTCTTTTCTAGTACATTTATTTGTTTGTATGTCTGCGAAAGATGAGTTTCTTTTGTACAACATATCAATAAATATGCGAAAAACAACGTACTGTAAATTACTTCTTAATACCGATCACTTTCATTTTGCGTTATTTCACGAACTTGATTCGGTGCAAAATAAAGGCTTCGCTAATGAAACTCTGCTCTTTCAAAGATGCATAATTCTGTTTTCTTTGGTATGTTTTTAAAAGCCTGCCGATAAAGCCGGGCTTCCACTGTCGCGAATGTAGAGGAGAATGAGCTACGATCAGAGGCGAATGGACAATCGTGTCACATTCTTGTCTGTTCTCATGAAGTATTTCTTGGCGCGATAGGCACACGATAGCACCGCGAATGCAACAAGAATATGCTACGCGTCCGCCACGATAGTGAGGCGAGAGTGATAAGAATAGAGAAGAATGCGACACGAATGTGCCACGATAAAAAGACACTGAGGCGAATGAGAGGCGAATGCAGGAGATTGAGACACGACTTTAACCCGATAGCGCTGCGATGCAGGAGATTGAGACACGACTTTAACCCGATAGCGCTGCGATCATGACAAGAATGTGACATGAGAAAAATCAAAATCATTTGACATATCCAGTAGCATCAATACCCTTTGTTGACTTTGACCTCTTTCCAGGTTATTTTCTCTTGAAAGACATTGTCAAAGTTTTCAAAATATTGATCCGCACACTTTTACATCAACTCTGAGATAATTATTATTGTCATTGTCGTGTGTGTATGTAGTACTATCGTGGCAATATCGTGTCAAGATCGTGGCTGATTCGCGTTGATTTTTTTCATTCGCGTCACATTCTCGGCGCATTCGCATCACTATCGTGCCAGATTCTTTCTTGTCGGGGCTCTATCTGTTCTCTATCATGGCTCTATCGTGGCTCTATCGTGGCTCATTCTCCTCCACCTTGGGAACAAGAATGCACGCAAATGTGAGGAGAACGCGCTGCGAATGGAGGAGAATGCAAGGCGAATGCGCTGCGCATGTGCCGCGAGTGTGAGGCGAATAAGAATTCAGACGCGAATGTTTTAAACAGTTTGAAGCATTCGCGTCGGTGCCGCGATTATAGGAGAATGCAGGAGAACATGACACGATAGTGACACGATGAGACGAGAATGCCCGCGATTGAGAGGAGAATGCGCTACGATTAAACAAAATCACCTAATCGTAGCTCTATCGCCTCTGCATTCGCGACAGTGGGAGCCCGGCTTTTAAGGAATCGAGCCATTTTTACTAGTTAAGGTATTCAATGGGTAATGAAAGAAATTATGCAAAAACATTGAAATTAGGTGCAGTTATCATTTAATATTTTTCTGTGTCATACGATATTCTAAAAACTTCTCTACTAGTCCAATAGATATCGAAATAAGAAATATTTTGAAGAGGGCCATGGTTAGGAGTTATCTCCCCTTGATAATAGATTATTGAAAAAAATATATATATGCAGATAAACTTATTGGTGAAATTTTGATTTTTCAAGAAAATTTGATGAAATATATATTTTAGAAATTTTCGACTGATCAATATTTGATGCCCCATCATTCTGCTGAATTTTGAAAAAAAAATTATTTAAGATAATTGACAAATATTGACGACTTCAATTTAAATTCTAAGGGTCCACCATAACTTTTAAAGTAATCTATTTTTTCAAAATTTTTTTTTTTTTTTTTTTTTTGCATTACATGTATGTTCTGATCTTAGCATTCCATGAATTGGTGCCCCAATTACCTCTCCTTACTCATTTTTAAATAAAACAAGTTTTTTTTTTCAAATTCCAAATTTCAAAAAATTGTTTTCAACCGCTCAACTGCCTTTGTTTAAATAAAAGTTATTTGTATTTACAGGTAATCGAACAAGATAGGTGGACACAATTACCATGCCGTATATGTTTCATACACATCAAATCAGCTTGAATTATTTGAATCTGAAAATCAAAGACGTAACAAGAATTGAACCAGAGTGCAGAGATGCGTTTTAATCTATATATAATGAGAAAACATTACATGTACCAAGATTTTAGTCACTGATAGATGAATATAATGAAAGTAAAAAAAATGATCCAAGAAAGAAAAAGATTTGTAAGGACTGTGAACTCGCTTAATGTGAGTAAGGCGACTAAATCCACAATCAAGTTGTTTCCAAAAGGGGACCACACGAGTATAAAAAGTTGTTTTTAGTACAGACGTACAATGTAATTTTATCTAGTCAAGAAAATTCATAGATTTCGGAAATTCTTTCTTTTTTTAATTTGAACTTGGATGCGCTGCATAATAATTATATAATTGTCAATATTGAAATATATGTTCTATAGTACCAATTTGGTTGTACTAGACATGTGTTTCGGATATTTTAATTTAGATTTAATTAATTCAATTTTAATCCTCGTCAGTAGTATATAATATGTATATCGATTGTAATAACCAAGAAGTCTTGCACTCTCTAAATAATTCATTGAATTTAGTTGAAGTCAAATATATGGAATTATCATTGTATGTTTATGTCCATTTTGGGCTACATTTTACATCAAAATGCGTCTTTATTTGCTGCTTTATCGGCGGGAGCAATTAGGTAATGCTCTTCATGAAAAAAAAGTTCCATATTAACATCAGTGTCTTCGCTCTATCAATCTAGTGCTCAGATAAGATCATACTTTGTTGATACGCCCATGAATAAGACAATATTTCTTTTAAAAGTTGTAGAAATATTTTTTTTACACCAATAGTATATGCTAGGGCGTAAGCGCGTGTTGCCTACTTCAAATTTGTCGATTTGTTTGTTTGTTCGGTAAATAAACTTGACATTCAGTAAGGTTTGATTACTTTGTAGAGACGATTAAATATATGATACAAAATGATGACAAAAAAGGGTACAAATGACTACAAGTTCAGGTTTAAGTCAGCTTACCATCCTTGCAGAGTAATCCCTCGAATCCTTCCTCACATTCATTTCCTGGACAGACACCAGATTTCTTGTCACACGTTGCATTTTGTCGACAGTTTCCACACGTTAGGATACAATTATGACTGAAGGTACCATTCTCACAAACTGAGGAGAAAATTAAAAAACAAAATGATAATGATACTCTTTGTCTTTTTAACAAAAACTCTTCTTTCTATAATACCTTTTTACCGTGCTGTAATACTAGATGGATGGTTGCATCTCTCTCTCTCTCTCTCTCTCTCTCTCTCTCTCTCTCTCTCTCTCTCTCAGTATCTACCAGTTTAAAGTTAATGAATTAATGAAATGACATAATTTTACCCGTTTTGCAGTAAATTCCTTTGTAACCTCTAGCACATCCCTGTTGACATAATCCGTCTATATTTCGGCATAAGTCTCTGAAGCAGTTACCACATTTCAAACAGTTTGGGCCATATGAGCCGACAGGACACCCTGAATACAATAAGAATAGGAATGTTCAATAGGAATAATTGTCAAAGCTGAATAACACTCAAATTCCTACGGAAGCCCATAGATGACAGGTATGAATTAAAAATTATCTGGCGGCCGCCACTTCATTATATGGCGGTCGCCAGATAATTATGTGGCGGCCGCCAGATAATAATGTTGCGGCCGCCAGATAAATGAAGTGGCGGCCGTCAAATAATTATTTCGCGGCCACCAGATTATTATTTTGTTACATTTCATCTGTCATATCGAAAAGATTAAAAGAAATTATAAATTTAGCACCCTAGAACTGAAAGAACATTGATATACATTGATTATGTTTTGATTTATTGTAAATTATGTGACGGCTGCCGCTTAAATTTTGTGGCGGCCGCCAGATAAATATCTGGCGCTTGCCAGATAATTTAAAAGTGGCGTCCGCCAGATAGAGTAAGTGGCGGCCGCCAGAAAATTATCTTGCGGCCACCAGATAAATTATAATTCATACCTGTCACCTACGGTCTTCCGTAAATTCCTAAAGAAAGTACGTACTTGAATGTCAAAGAGGGCGCTATTTAAGTTAACCATTATATATACCTTTACATTTGTTACCCCAGAATCCGTCTTTGCATTCCTCGTTTGGACAAACACCTGATACTTTGTCGCAAATGGCGTTATTTTTGCAGTGTCCACAGGTTCCATTGCAGCCATAACCATACTTATAGTCATCGCATTCTGATCGGATATCTAATAAGCTTATAACCTACGACCAAACCATTGTCTAGATGTTAGAATACAAAAAAGAGCACAATTATGTTCAGCATCTTTTCATCTTCAAATCAACCATGTTTAATCTAGTTATTCGATTTAAAAATGTATTTACTTAAATTTCATAATTTTCAGATCTCTAGGCATTTCTTATTATTTTCAGTGAATCTGTTGCAGCTTTCACCCAAAACACCCAAATGCGACAACAAAGAGTGGCCAAACACATGAAGAGACATTGAAAGAGACATGAAGAGACATGAAGAGACATGAAGAGACATGAAAGAGACATGAAGAGACATGAAACCCTGAACCCTAATTATCATAGATGACGTCACAATACAAAACACCATCAATAACCAACTGGTGCTGACTTTAAACGTTAATCTGCTACGTTAGAAACGAACGGTGTAGCTATCCGGATTACGTGCGAACATCCAAGCGGTCTCGAAGAATGCACATTTGTTGTAGTATGAAATAGCCTTCTCACTTTAAGTTGACGACACAAACATGATAAAAAAAACGCAGAATATATGAATATGTAAATCAAAAGCATAAGGACTGGAGACTAAAATTACATCTAATTAATTGGAGTCCAACCAACTTTCAGAGACGAGGTTTAGACTTTAATGTTTTCAAAAAAAAAAATAATAATCTTGCCCAAAAAGAAAAGCCTAAGCCATCCCCCTCCCTCAAATGGACCGTGCCTAAGGAGACTATCGGGGTCTCAAAATCTTGTAAAACCCTCGACATGCATTGATTGAAAAAAAAGACGTAAAATACAATTCGAGTTATTTCAAAGCGTGCCACACATAAAAGCTTCTTGTGGAACCGAGCTGCTACTGAAATTAACACAATAAACACTAATGACTACCTCACCAAACAACAGTACGAAACATTGAAATACTCTCACTGCAAAGAATAAAATTAATTAAATATGTGAATCCCCAATGAAGATAAGATCAGTTATTCTGTTTGCTCGCAACACCCGTCACTTAGTCTGTGCTAAAATGTGCACTGTGTGAATGTGTCAAACTCTGTGATTTTGATATAACTTCAAACATCGAGGACAACGATATATTACATATTGTTGATATATCATTCACATTTTGTATAATATTTCAAGATTTTCATAGTATCGTCAAAAATGTTAGCGGTAACAAAGGCAGACTCTCAAAAATGTACCGTTGGTAAAGTAGTGTTTTGGTTAGTCTTACAATGAAATCGTTGTAGTTCCAGCTTGCTTTGAAATAGCGTATCAATTGCGATATGTATATACGATACGTCATAGCAGGGGAGTTACTGTTCCGAAGTAAAAGTCGTAACGTAAGTAATATATAGAAGTATTTAGTTCACTATTGACCATTGACAAAAAAGATTAAGTGAGATCTAAACATGATGTAGAAGTAATGTTTTCTTTTACCTCTAGATAAATTGCTGTAAAGTATTTAGTAAATTATGGATTACTAATTGAGAGTGCGTCATCAATTATCATCATCAAAGTATTTGTCGAGGATGAATGTTCTAAATTGATTCCACGCAGTCTGAATATTTCAGCTAACAAGATTTAAGCATGGGATGAGAGTGGTAGTAAGAGTTAATGGTTTCGGTAGTGTGATTTTGGAACGCGGTTCAACATTCAATATTCAACATTCGAATGTTGAACCGCGTTCCAGAACGCGATTCAACATTCAAAAATGAGCGACGTCTAATTTATATCAACCAATCCTTTCTATTTAATAATTCAATAAATATAAAAGAGAAAATGTTATTTTTTTACTGAACAGTAAAATAAGAGTCCGTTCTCCGCCTTTTAGTACGAATCTGAGATGTCCAGGCTGGAAATTTAGAGATATACATAAATTAATAGTATCGATAGATGAATTCAATAGTCTATTACTTACATATCATCTTCACGTAAAAATCATGTAGAAGAAAATAAACATTTGATGTAAAAGCAGGTTATAATATTTGATCACGTGACTGACATATATCCAAATATAGAAAAAAATAAATGGAGGAGCGACTTTTTGGGGTTTAGAGTAAAGCTGACATCCTCCGATAATATTCATGTCTTTAGGAAACATCGAAGTCCCCTGAATAGAGAGCTGAAATTTTCAGGATATTTAGATAATTGTCTGACTAATTGATGGTTAAAATATGGTTATGGTAAAATTCTTCGTTTACGAGATATAGCTCCCATATCTCACCCGGTATATACATGAAATGTAGTACACCTCTACATATTCATCTCCTTAGGAAACATCGAAGTCCCCTGAATAGAGAGCTGAAATTTTCAGGATATTTAGATAATTGTCTGACTAATTGATGGTTAAAATATGGTTATGGTGAAATTCTTCGTTTACGAGATATAGCTCCCATATCTCACCCGGTAGATACATGAAATGTAGTACACCTCTACATATTCATGTCTTTAGGAAACATCGAAGTCCCCTGAATAGAGAGCTGAAATTTTCAGGATATTTAGATAATTGTCTGACAAATTGATGGTTAAAATATGGTTATGGTAAAATTCTTCGTTTATGAGATATAGCTCCCATATCTCACCCGGTATATACATGAAATGTAGTACACCTCTACATATTCATGTCCTTAGGAAACATCGAAGTCCCCTGAATAGAGAGCTGAAATTTTCAGGATATTTAGATAATTGTCTGACTAATTGATGGTTAAAATATGGTTATGGTGAAATTCTTCGTTTACGAGATATAGCTCCCATATCTCACCCGGTAGATACATGAAATGTAGTACACCTCTACATATTCATGTCTTTTGGAAACATCGAAGTCCCCTGAATAGAGAGCTGAAATTTTCAGGATATTTAGATAATTGTCTGACTAATTGATGGTTAAAATATAGTTATGGTAAAATTCTTCGTTTACGAGATATAGCTCCCATATCTCACCCGGTATATACATGAAATGCAGTAAACTTCTACATATTCATGTCTTTTGGAAACATCGAAGTCCCCTGAATAGAGAGCTGAAATTTTCAGGATATTTAGATAATTGTCTGACTAATTGATGGTTAAAATATGGTTATGGTAAAATTCTTCGTTTACGAGATATAGCTCCCATATCTCACCCGGTATATACATGAAATGTAGTAAACCTCTACATATTCATGTCTTTAGGAAACATCGAAGTCCCCTGAATAGAGAGCTGAAATTTTCAGGATATTTAGATAATTGACTTACTAATTGATGGTTAAAATATGGTTATGGTAAAATTCTTGGTTTACGAGATATAGCTCCCATATCTCACCCGGTATATACATGAAATGCAGTAAACCTCTACATATTCATGTCTTTAGGAAACATCGAAGTCCCCTGAATAAAGATCTGAAATTTTCAGGATATTTAGATAATTGTCTGACTAATTGATGGTTAAAATATGGTTATGGTAAAATTCTTCGTTTACGAGATATAGCTCCCATATCTCATCCGGTATATACATGAAATGTAGTACACCTCTACATGTTCATGTCTTTAGGAAACATCGAAGTCCCCTGAATAAAGAGCTGAAATTTTCAGGATATTTAGATAATTGTCTGACTAATTGATGGTTAAAATATGGTTATTGTAAAATTCTTCGTTTACGAGATATAGCTCCCATATCTCACCCGGTATATACATGAAATGTAGTAAACCTCTACATATTCATGTCTTTAGGAAACATCGAAATCCCCTGAATAGAGAGCTAAAATTTTCAGGATATTTAGATAATTGTCTGACTAATTGATGGTTAAAATATGGTTATGGTAAAATTCTTCGTTTACGAGACATAGCTCCCATATCTCATCCGGTATTTACATGAAATGCTGTACACATCTACATACTTATGTCTCTAGAAAAGATCTAAATCCCCTGAATATTAAAGAGCTGAAATATTTAGTATATCTAGATAATCATCTTACTAATAAAAATGGTTAACGCACGATTATCGTAAAATTCTTCGCTTTCGAGATACTTGTCCCATTTCTGGATTATTATGTATCACACTCGTCAATTCTAGTCATGAGAGCTAGGCATCTTTCAGATAAGCTTCTCAGTCAGGGATATGTTTGTGATCGACTAACATCGGCACTGAGGAAGTTCTACTGTCGATATGGGGAACTCGTCATACACTATGATGTCCCACTTTCCAGAAAGACAGATGATATTCTTTCATAGACCATTTGAATCATCTAACCAAAGACTGTACTCTATGTCTTCCGAAATGGAAGTAACCGAATGTGACAGTTCTTCCGAATTGAAGCGGCGGGTGTTACATGCAAGCAGCAGATGCTTACTCTTCCTGGGCACCTGGTCTCACTCCCATATCGGGAGTTCGCTTCTTTTCATGTGGTGGAGGTTTTTGTTTGTTTGCTTTGGTAATTTTTATGACGTTAGTTCTATGACGTCAGTGAGTGATGAAGAGATTGTCTTCTGGATCTTTTTAATCTCATTGTGTCTCACATATGCCCTTTGCCGAGTGGAGCTCGTAAAAAAATTCCCCTCAAGGGTTTTTTCCCTGACATGATCGTCATAGCACTTGTATATAGACATAACATCAGACAGGGCATGTTTTTTTTTTTTTTTAGATATTGTTTACATTTTCTTGCGTGAACATCAACGGCGGGTGCGGGTAGCCAAACAGGCGATGCTTAGTCTTCCCGGGCACATGGGCCCACCTCTATCTTGCTATGGGTCCGTTGATGCTTAATTTGGCGATCTATTATGAGTGCGTTTGAGATTGTCGTAAGGATCTTCCTTATCTCATCAGAAAAGCCAGACCTTTTTGAACGATTTGGGGTTCCGCATGGAACACCTCTGGAAGCACGAGTACGATTGCCGGTGTAAGGATGATCTAGAATTTGGATCGTTCGCCATGACCAAATCGTGGACCCCTTACAGCCCAAAGATGCATAATTTGGAGGCAGAACCATTGCGACTCAACTCTACTGCGATGAAGGAGACATACATTCGCTACATTGATGTCTGATCTCTCTACCCTTCTGTTCTGAAGCACAGCACCTTCCCTATCGGACATCCGGTACGTTCTGACCACCGAAAACATTGGCTACAACAGAGACTACACTGGCTTAGTCAAGTGCCGCATCATTCCGCCACACAAGTTGTCGCATCCGGTTTTGCCTCATCGTTATGGAGGCAAACTACTGTCCACCTTGTGACCCAACTGTGTGGAGATAATTAAACGAGAAGATAGGTTCAGATTTCAAATGCACACACAACGACCAAGAAAGAGCTCTGATCGGAACTTGGGTGATCGAGGAAGTCAAATAGGCCTTGGAAATGAGATTTGTCTTTTATTGTATCCATTAAGCGTGGAATTTCCCTAAGACTTTCAGGACCCTATTCAAGCATTACATTGATACCTTCGAGAAATCAAAAAGGAAACCAGTGGTACCAACCAGGATGTGAGTGTGGAACAGGAGATATAATTAAAAAATGTTTTTCAGAAAAAAAAAACATATGTCTCCCTCTCTAAGTTACCTTGATCTTGGTAACAGACCGTATGCCAAGAGGATGTTAAACCTTTGAATCATGGGTAATATCAAACTAAAACATAAAAATGATTAATTGATATTGTTTTTAACAGGTATAGCCCGAACATGATTAGCTTACTAGTGTACAATTTCATTATAAGCATACTGGGTGACATTGACTTTGGTCACATGACCTTGGATATATAAAATATTTAGATCATAAGCAACAACATACTAAATTATGAAAGTGATATGGCAAAAGAGTTCAAGAGATATAGCCCGGACAGGAATGTATCTACAATTTTATTAACAATGTATAAGGTAACACAGGCCAAATGACATTGGGTCAAGGTGATGTAAGCCTTTTGGGTCATAAGCAACAACATACTAAAATATTAAAGTGAAGGGGAATGTATGTATAATTTCATTTATAATGTACTAAGTGACCTTGACCTTTGTGAAAGTGATCAGGCAAAGAGTTCAAGAGATATAGCCCGGACAGGAATGTATCTACAATTTCATTAAAAATGTATTACGTAACACTGGCCAAAAGACATTGGGTCAAGGTGATGTAAGCCTTTTGGGTCATAAGCAACAACATACTAAAATATTAAAGTGAAGGGGAATGTATGTATAATTTCATTTATAATGTACTAAGTGACCTTGACCTTTGTGAAAGTGATCAGGCAAAGAGTTCAAGAGATATAGCCCGGACAGGAATGTATCTACAATTTCATTAAAAATGTATTACGTAACATTGGCCAAATGACACTGGGTCAAGGTGATGTAAGCCTTTTTGGGTCATAAGCAACAACATACTAAAATATTAAAGTGAAGGGGAATGTGTGTATAATTTCATTTATACTGTACTTAGTGACCTTGACCTTTGTGAAAGTGATCAGGCAAAGAGTTCAAGAGATATAACCCGGACAGGAATGTATCTACAATTTCCTTAAAAATGTACAAAGTGACTTTGACATTGGCCAAATGACCTTGGGTCAAGGTGATGTAATCATAAGAGTCTTAAGCAAAAACATACTTAACTATGAAAGCGATCAGCGAACTGGTTCAGGAGATATTGCCCGGTGTTTTACCATTACCATATTTTAACCATCAATTAGTCAGACAATTATCTAGATATCCTGAAAATTTCAGCACTCTATTCAGGGGACTTCGATGTTTCCAAAAGATATGTTTATGTAGAGGTGCATTACATTTCATGTATATACCGGGTGAGATATGGGAGCTATATCTCGTAAACGAAGAATTTTACCATAACCATATTTTAACCATCAATTAGTCAGACAATTATCTAGATATCCTGAAAATTTCAGCTCTCTATTCAGGGGACTTCGATGTTTCCTAGAGACATGAATATGTAGAGGTGCACTGCATTTCATGTATATACCGGGTGAGATATGGGAGCTATATCTCGTAAACGAAGAATTTTACCATAACCGTATTTTAACCATCAATTAGTCAGACAATTATGTAGATATCCTGAAAATTTCAGCTCTCTATTCAGGGGACCTCGATGTTTCCTAGAGACATGAATATGTAGAGGTGCACTGCATTTCATGAATATACCGGGTGAGATATGGGAGCTATATCTCGTAAACGAAGAATTTTACCATAACCGTATTTTAAACATCAATTAGCCAGACAATTATGTAGATATCCTGAAAATTTCAGCTCTCTTTTCAGGGGACTTCGATGTTTCCTAGAGACATGAATATGTAGAGGTGAACTGCATTTCATGTATATACCGGGTGAGATATGGGAGCTATATCTCGTAAACGAAGAATTTTACCATAACCGTATTTGACCCATTAATTAGTCAGACAATTATCTAGATATCCTGAAAATTTCAGCTCTCTATTCAAGGGACTTCGATGTTTCCTAGAGACATGAATATGTAGAGGTGCACTGCTTTTCATGTATATACCGGGTGAGATATGGGAGCTATATCTCGTAAACGAAGAATTTTACCATAACCATATTTTAACCATCAATTAGTCAGACAATTATCTAGATATCCTGAAAATTTCAGCTCTCTATTCAGGGGACTTCGATGTTTCCTAGAGACATGAATATCTAGAGGTGCACTGCATTTCAGGTATATACCGGCTAAGATATTGGAGCTATATCTCGTAAACGAAGAATTTTACCATAACCATATTTTAACCATCAATTAGTCAGACAATTATCTAGATATCCTGAAAATTTCAGCTCTCTATTCAGGGGACTTCGATGTTTCCTAGAGACATGAATATCTAGAGGTGCACTGCATTTCATGTATATACCGGCTGAGATATGGGAGCTATATCTCGTAAACGAAAAATTTTACCATAACCATATTTTAACCATCAATTAGTCAGACAATTATCTAGATATCCTGAAAATTTCAGCTCTCTATTCAGGAAACTTCGATGTTTCCTAGAGACATGAATATGTAGAGGTGCACTGCATTTCATGTATATACCGGTTGAGATATGGGAGCTATATCTCGTAAACGAAGAATTTTACCATAACCATATTTTAATTATCAATTAATCAGACAATTGTCTAGATATCCTGAAAATTTCAGCTCTCTATTCAGGGGACTTCGATGTTACCTAGAGACATGAATATGTAGAGGTGCACTGCATTTCATGTATATACCGGGTGAGATATGGGAGCTATATCTCGTAAACGAAGAATTTTACCATAACCATATTTTAATTATCAATTAGTCAGACAATTATCTAGATATCCTGAAAATTTTAGCTCTCTATTCAGGGGACTTCGATGTTTCCTAGAGACATGAATATGTAGAGGTGCACTGCATTTCATGTACATACCGGGTGAGATATGGGAGCTATATCTCGTAAACGAAGAATTTTACCATAACCATATTTTAACCATCAATTAGTCAGACAATTATCTAGATATCCTGAAAATTTCAGCTCTCTATTCAGGGGACTTCGATGTTTCCTAGAGACATGAATATGTAGAGGTGCACTGCATTTCATGTATATACCGGGTGAGATATGGGAGCTATATCTCGTAAACGAAGAATTTTACCATAACCATATTTTAACCATCAATTAGTCAGACAATTATCTAGATATCCTGAAAATTTCAGCTCTCTATTCAGGGGACTTCGATGTTTCCTAGGTGCACTGCATTTCATCTCAGATTCGTACTAAAAGGCGGAGAACGGACTCTTAATTTACTGTTCAGTAAAAAATAACATTTTCTCATTTATATTTATTGAATTATTAAATTGAAATGATTGGTTGATATAATTAAGACATCGCTCATTTTTGAATGTTGAACCACGTTCTGGAACGCGGTTCAACATTCAACTTTCTTATTCCTACTGAAACAGACATAAACCATCCTTCTCTATCCGTTCCCAAATCTCCTTTTTTTCACATTAGCTAAGACATTCTGACTACAACCCGATTTTTTTTAATTCGACTCTTGTTTGAATTGTTTGCCTTTTCGGAGCATTTAATTTGAAGCTATTGAATTCATAAACTTTCGGACTCTTTTTATATATTTAAAAAATAGATATTTAAAAAGAACACAAAAAGGGTGCAAGTTGCGACGAAACTTAGGATTACGACATTGATAACATGACAGCTAGCAAAGGAAAAAGAAGGGGAATCTAGACAATTGGGAGATAGAAAAATAAAAATGACAGCCAGACCTGCAATGTATGCAGAATTGCTTTTGACATGGAATATTGATTTTTAAATCATAATAACGACCAATAAGCAAGGGTGAAGAATGTGTTTTCATAAAGACTTTAGAACTTTTGGACCCCATCATTTATATTTTTTTTAATCACAATGAAATGTCTTCAGTGAAAATAAGTTAAAAGTAAAATCCATTTTGTGTTGGGTTCATGCCATTGTATATAAGAAAATATTTGTGGAGTTAACATTTGAAATGCCACGAAAGAAAAACTGTTCCATTGAAAATGAAGATTCATGGATTGTTGATGTTGATACACACAGAAAGATATAAATGAATATGCAAACAAACGATCATTTGAAGAATCCTTCATTCAAGGGGACAAGTAAAGTAGCACACATTTTTTTTAATATGCGTTTTTTAGGCATTAATGGGTGATATCAAATACTATTTTGTTACGTTTAGTACAGCGGATGCTTTGGTAGCCTCTGTCACAACCTTGGAGACATATACCGTCTGTGTTACGGCAAGAATCATTGTAGCAGTTACCACACTGGAAGACACAGTTCTCACCATAGTATCCTTTTTGGCATACTTAAATATAAACAGTTAAATATTACTATAATAACATCAATTTCATCAGCAACTTTTTTTAAGAGAGGAAAATAACCTGAAATTTCTGAACTGAAGTCACTATATGTCAAAAGCTACCTATTCCAACAAAAGGAAATTTTAAAGTAATTGCTTTCTAACTGTATTTATTGTCAGAGAGTACATTCCAGTACAACAGATGCTTCTTTACCCAAAAGGATTATTACGTTGTTCTTTAGGAATCGATTAAAAATTAAAATATCCCTTGTAAAGAAAGAGAAGTTTCAAAACTTTTAAGCATCTGAATAGACGGATATCGAAAATGAGGAATTACGCATTCTTAAATATGAAATTAAAGTTTCATTAAAGATTTAAAAAAAAGAAACAGTGAAGTATAACAAGTTTTTATCCTAAAAATTAAAGCAGCGAAAATATGCTTGAGAAAAAAAATGGGGCGAATATCTATTTTTCCTGGATGGTAGAAGTTACAATTCTTTCTGTTAATACCAAAATTTTGAGCCAAAGATCCTCATAGTTATCGCAATAAATGAATTTCAAAATGAACTTTTGTGGCGCCACACAAATTTCCCATGTTTGGGATATACATGTACCAGCCCTCGAGCATGCGCGATGCGGCTCGTCATGTTGTACAAATCAAAACAAACATGGCGAGAGGTGTGCACCCTCTACGGAAAATATGGAAAAACGTACAGATACTTAGATTTGGATAGAAAAAGAGGAAAAAAGGAGACAGATCGTGAAAGAGAAAAACGGAAAGAATACATTAGATACCATGTGAATAGATGGAATTCGATGAAAAATGACTTAAATCTTGCCACAGATCTCGAAGTAGACGTAGGCTGCCTTTTTGAGCTGGACAAGTAAGACAGTGTCCTATGACATATTAAAATTAAAATTTTAAACATGCATTAATGAGACTTTACTGATGTACATGCGTTATCTTGTCAACGTTTAATATTTTAAAAGACTCTCCGAAGAACAACATCAGAATAAAGATCGAAAACTTATTTAAGTGTGATCTTGGTATTTTCAGAATCTAGAACACTATTTAGTGAAGGATCGAGCGCAACGAGAGAGTCAAAGTCAAACAATAAGCTAATTTCCCCAACACACAGAGCTCTACCGGACTTACGGTCATCCCTTACATCCCGTACGTCAATCACACTACTAAAGCGTCAAACGTGGTTTTGACAACAGATTAGATATAATCGGTCCTCTATCGTTTGATACACGTAAGTAATTCGTATCAATCGGATATACTGTGTGAAAGAAACATTGCGTGATTATACTGACTTATACTGACTTAGTTGTGTGATTTCATTTTTCACCTCTCCTTGTTAAGAATGATCATCGAAATATCCTACTATATCGGTACATGTATCAAATCATTTGGTTCCTCAGTGCTCTCCAGCTCATAAATATACATGGAATGGCATGGCTACAGCTGAAACTGCTCGTATCTCTCGAACTTTGGAGATATCGGATTTGATTTTTACAACCTGAAGGCGGAACGTGCTGCTTTAATTAGGTTTGTTCAAAGTCATTGAAACTAATTATCCTCTTAGTCTTATTCAACATCAAACTAGAATTTCGAAAACGGATAATTGCCTTACTGGATATTTTCGTACAATGGTTTTCTTAATCCTTTCAAACAATTTAAAAAATAACAACTAGATAGCCGCGGTTTATTGTCCAGTAATTACCCGAGTCGCAAAAATCATTCAAATTACCATCAAGCCCCTAAGCGAAACTGATGCGAAGTAATATCATGAGGAGTGGATTCTCAACATGACGACGGTACAGTGATCACAGGGGAACACACCACACTTTCTTTCTTTAAATACTGCTTAACCCTCGCATGGAGTGAACTTAGCAGCGTGCGCGTCTGTGCATATTAGTGACTTATAATGTGAAAATAAAGGGGGCAGTACATAAAACTACTATGTAAACAAACAGAGGCAGAAAAACCACACCATGTCTTTGATACATGAAGACAACAATATATATATACATGTACGAATAATCTCCACAGAATCCCATTGTAAAGATTAAATTTGATGTAGGTGACAATTCTGAAATGAATTTCGATGACTACGCATAAATCCAAAAGTCTCTTCTTGATAGGTTAGAATAAACAGATTAAACGATTAAGTCCTATCGGATCATACATGTAGTTCCCGTATTGAACATTAGAAAATGGAACTTCATAATAAAACTGTCGAAAATATGCCGTTCCAAAGCCGACACTTGAGTCATATCAGTCTTCCTTCGCTTGTGTGTTGTCTTTTGCGTTTAAGTAAACAAAGGAAGGGATCTCCAACAACACTAGGTTGCAGCACCAACAGCAAATCTCAAAAACATCCTATGCAAAAACAAAGAGCAGACATGCAAAGAAAGAATCGCAAAATGGAAAAGGAACACCAATTCACACCATAGACACATCCATCACAAATGGGCAACCGTTGCCGACTTTGGACGGCCATCTGCCACGCCATTAGAAGACGGTGTGGTTATCCGGATTCCGTGCACACAACTAGTCTTAAAAGTTTGCTTCTTAGTCTTATGAAATAGTCTCGAAATTGGACGGAGCTTCTGAGCACGACTGATGACGTTACAGTGACGGTATAATAAACAGTTAAAGTATACCATTGAAGGAGTTAGCACGATTCTGGTCCCCCTTGACCGGACCTATTCCCCGAGGCAAATAGGTCTAGTCTCGGGGAACCAGAATCTTGCTAACTTCCTCAATGGTATATTTTAACTGTATGCTTAAAAGAGATATTTGCTATTCGAGGTATGAACACCAAAAATTGAGAGAAAACTGCATCGTGCGCGAAGCGCAGGATGCATACGTTTTCCCTCAAATTATGTTGTTGATATCTCGATGAACCAGAAAAATATAACATTGGTTACAAATAATTTTATTTCGTCACGTTTTTATCACCGTTTATTTGCAGCTATCAATCTGTGTTGCCAATGACGTTGCTAAGCGCGTACTTCCGTTCATATCTCAGTTTATACACTATCCCAGAGCAAGTACGAATTATACGGATTTTGTTCTGAGAGCTAGGCGTCTCTCAGATAAGCTTCTCAGTCAGGGATATCTTTGTGACCGACTAACATCGTCACTGAGGAAGTTCTACGGTCGATAAGGAGAACTCGTCATACACTATGATGTCCCACTCTCCAGAATGGTGGATGATATTCTGTCATAGACCATTTGATCCATCCAACCAAAGATTGTACTCTATGTCTTCCGAAATGGGAGTAACCGGATGTGACAGTTCTACCGAATTGAAGCGGCGAGTGTTGCATGCAAGCAGGAGATGCTTTCTTTTCCTGGGAACCTGGTCTCACTCCCATATCGGGAGTTCGATTCTTTTCATATGGTGGTTGTTTTTGTTTGTTTGCTTTGGTTCTTGTTTTATCCAGATTTTGTATGCCTTCGGTTTCTGATTTTCTGAATTATCGATTTTGTGCAATATACAGGGATATGGTCATTATCCATATTTGTCATCCATTTCTGATGCATGTATTTCTCTTCCAGAATATATATTGCTTCACAATGTTTCTCTCTGCATGCACAATAATGTCTTGTAGACAGAATAAAACCTCTGAATTTATTGACACAGTATATATTTGAAGCACTTTTTTCAGACTTTCAATACAATGACCAAAGTACAACGACTTTTGTATGTTTATTTTGATTAAATTTGAACTATTTTTAATTAATTTTTATGGAACCCTTAGAAGAGTGTTCTTATATAAGATGTTGTCTCTTTATCTTAATATTTTCGTTGTCTCAGTCTATATGTTCCCTTTATCACGTCTCAAGTTTGTTTCACTTTGATCACTGCAGCATTGTTATATTGAAGATCTCCTTTTTGTATATTTTGTTCAATATTGCGTTTTGTGAACATTGCCCTAACGTCATTTTCTAAGTAATACGATTTACTAGAAGTGTTGAGTACCTTTTAAAACACTATTAATCTTGATCACAGCTGGGCTTCCATTTTGACTTGATTTTTTCCAGAAGTCAAAAGTTTCCTTAAACTAAGACTCATAAAAAGGTTGCTCTCTACATATTGTACATTGTTATCCAAAGAAGCTAAACGTACTGTAGTTTATGTGATTAAATGAACAAACCTTTATCGCATATATCTCCTTTCTTTCCAGCGACACATCCATGTCGACAGATCCCATTAACTGGCTCACAGATCCCATCCACACAGTTAACACTGCAATCCTCTGTGCAATTTGTCCCATACTTTCCTTTCGGGCAACCTTATATTAGAAATGATTAACGCATTGCTGAAACTCATACTAGAAATCTTAGATTTTGTCAAAGTATAAAGTTCTTCGGATATCTTAATATCATCCCCATAAACTTTTCATACTGTCTACCAAGAATAATCTTCTTGTATGTCTTTGTGCGTTTGTGGAATTGACCCTTCCGATTGCGGGTGGAAAATGCAAAATTTCGTGACGTCACAATGCTTTTACCTCGGACAAACAAACTTCGAACCTCGGTCAAACATCGAAATTGCATTGTGACGTCATGGAATTTATCAAATTGTTCCCGTGTTCGGAAGGGTCAATTATCCAGTGATAGAATAAATTCATTCCATCTGTAGCTTCTTTGAAGGTTATGATGAACATAACAAAGGTATATTTTCATTAAATGTAGAAAACATAATTTTTATTTTAAAACCCATCTCAACATCCCTTTGAAAAGAAACCAATTTTTTCTCCTTTTTCAATCTAAGTTCGGAACAAAATATCAATCTCCTACGCATGCGTCCGATTTCAGTTCCGCTTTTCTTCACTTTGAAATCTACCTCTGCCGTCATCGCCTATTGTTTGTCTGCAAGATTCTTGCAGATTGAAACTTGGGCTTCGTATTTGTAAATAAAATATTGCAAGTATATACCACTTAGTATAACTACATTTATGAGGTATATAATGTACAAGCATTGTCTTTGTTTCAATGCAATACCATGCAGTATCAGGGATTCTTTCTTCATTCGTACGTTGCCAACACGATCAGCTGAGCGAGAAGTCTCCAATAAAAATAAAAAATTCTGGCTATAAATCGAAACCTACCGTCTTTAGACGTGAGTATTGTGAATTTTCCTTCATCAAGATAAGAATCGTGTCCTTCATTGCCCATTTACTCGCCCCTTAACGCTCAAATATGTGCCTCTACCTTTGAATCTTTTGCGATGTATACGTCAGAAGTCCGAATGACGTCACTGTGACGACATGCCGTGCTTGCAATGCCTCTCGGGTTTTATCATTGCGTGAAATGGCGTAGGAAAATAGCGATGACGGCAAGGTTATATTGCAAGCCTGTGCCGCCTATGACCTTGCTGCAAGTTGACAAAATATGTGTCCCTCATTGGAGGGCACTTTTGAGAAAATCATTGGGACGTAAAGCAAAATATCTATTTACTATAACCTTATAGAATATTTACATACGTAATGAAATATTTTGATGAATCTTTTTACAGGATGAATTTGCATCAATTGCATGCAACAATTTATTTTGTTTGCTCTATTTGCATTTTTCCTCTTTTATTTATTTATTTTTTTTTTTTATTATTTTTTTTTTTTTTTGGTCCATTCTTTTTGTTAGGTTTTTCCATGGTGGCGTACCATTGTCCGTTTGTTTTCTCGTCTTCTGAGAATTCGTTCCGGTGTATTCACTGTTGAAGATCTCTCTATCTTTGTTATTGTTTTATTTTTCAAGAATCTGTATGTCTTTTGATTTTGAATATTTGTTTTCTGATTTTGAGTTTTATGTTTGACTTTCATTCGCTGATTTTTATGCTCTTCGAAATTTGATTTTCGGATAAGCGATTTTGTGTATTATTGGTATACTGTTAGATTAAATCCATTTGAAAATGGCTACATTTATTATCAATGCACGTGCACATGTTACAAAATCAACACGTTTATGATTGACAGCAATAATTTTTCATATTAATTTGATGATGTTTTTAAATAGAAAGGTTTCAATGAGAAAACAAAAATCTAAATAGAAAGGTTTCAATGACAAAACAAAACAAAACAACAAAGACACTCTGACTCTAGTGTAGTCCTTTGGTTCACGCCTATATAATACAGCTATAAAAGCGACAAAATGCAGCAATTGCTAAACATATGCTCTTCCAAATCAAAAAGATACAGTATAAGGGGGAGGGCTTTGCGCACATTATTCGATAAAACAACATTGATGATCAATAAAGCAAATCAATTGTAATTTGGCATCGGTTATCCCTAGAATTCGCCTGTTCAATTGTAATGTGCAAGTTTTACTCGGGTAGCGGAGTTGGTCATTTTAACGTAATACAATTTATTTTTTGCATTGTTAGACCCTTTATTAAAAGCAATTCACTCTTCTAACCTGGAATCTGGATAATAAGGCGGCTGGCGCAATAATTCTTTTATACATGAAATTATAATTGATATTTCAAATCCAAATCATGCATGTCTTTTGCGCTTAAATTGGCAAAATTGTATCCAGATATTTTCTTTTCGGTAGCAGAGATCGCATCATTTTCCGTAGTCGGAGTGTTTGTCTTTTGTTGTTCCTTTCTCGTGGCTTGTGATGTTTTTCGTGGGTAAGACATCGTATTGCTACTGATGTTATGATATTGAATTATTAAAACAAACTTTTCTCATTACATTTTTGATGATGAAAACAAGAAAATTACCATAAACCTCCACCTCGCAGAGTTCAAGGAGTGGTCCTGGTAGAGCCTCCAATTCGGACTTGTTCTCCTGTACAACCCTGACATATCGTCCTGTACTATTACATGTGTTGTTTTGATAAAGCTCCGGGTACGGCTGGCTGGTATCCTGGTAACATGTGCTTGATATATTTAAATTAACTTTGTCAGAAACTTCTATTCTGTACCCCTTGAATCTGTAATTCTCTGTAAATCATTATATTTTCGTTATAATAGCAATTCTGATTGGTTAAAACTTCCTTGTATACTGTCTATGTGACGTAACCACGGATGACGACATTTTAAGAAGTAGTACATATTTATGGGTGGATTACAGATTATTTACAGCTCGTTGGTAGGAAATTGATTGATAGGGAATCACTGTAATTTTTTTTTCGTTGAATAGGGGCATGTAGCACGATCTTCTGTATCATACTATGCGTGATGATACGTTTTTGGTGGTTCAACTCGATTCAACACAAAGAAAACAAAAGAAGCAAACAAAGAAAGATGATAATAAAATGCCCTTTAAAGAATTGAAAAAAGAATATTTATCCATTTGATTAAGGAGAATAATTTTCCAACTATTTAAATTGAGTTAATCCGTATTTTAAGAGCATTTAATTTAATGGTATTCAACAGAATCTTCAAGGTTTCGAGTCGATTCTAAAATGAATTGTTGGAATTTTCCATAAGGTTGAGTCCAGCGGACGTAAAATAATATATATTATTTCTATTGCCTTTCTTAAATCTGACATTTATTATTCAAAACAAAGGAGGGGATCTCCAACAGCACCAGTCTGCATCACCAACAGCAAAGCCCGAAAACACCGAATGCAAAAACACAGAGCAGACAAGCACAGGAAGAGACGCAAAAGGGACAAGGAATGTCAACGCACAACACAGAAACATTAAACACAAAAGACTACACATAATCCAACGAGACCAATGGGCAACCGGTGCCGACTTAGGACAGCCATCTGACACAGAAATAGCAGATGGTGTGGTTATCCTGGATAACGTGCGCACAACCCTCCCAATTTTCCGATTAACCAGAGGTCTCGAAGAACGTATAATTGTGGTGTAAAACAACCTCCTCACTGTCAGATTACCACACACAAACTAGACCGTAAAACGCAGGGGCCCAAGCAACACAGATGAATATGTAAATGGATATAAAAAGAGGGCGTGCGTAATACAATCCATGCTCTGCCGCCGCGAGCTCATGTATGTTATCACCCGAGAAACCTTCAGAGAGGACAGCTGATCGGGGCCCGGTCTTCTCTACAGAAGTTTGGACAGGGCCCGTCATAGAGTCCCGTCGTCACAGTCAGTCAGAGTGCAAGTTTTAAGAATGCGCTGGTACAAGACCGTAGATTGGTCAAGTACCAAGCCTAGTGTCATATCATATCCACGGTATAAAAGGTGTTTGATGATTCTGACGCATTTTCGATAGTTATGTTGTCTATCTTTGATCCCTCTTATCTTGTCAATAATGTCACCATAAAATCCAGGTTTTGAAATACCCAAAGTAATATATTCTGTTGCCTGTATTGATTCGAATTTCATAAGAAGTTGACAATAATTTTTGTAAAATTTCCAGAAAGTCTTTACTAGTTTGTGAAAGCGAAAACCTTGTCCGAAAAGTTTCTTGGTAATTTGTTAATTTTCACTATGAAAATCCAAAACATCAGTATGCACTAGCATACCGAATGAGCTGTGAAATGTAGATACCATGGGACGATAATCTAGGAACATCACCGTCAAGCCAGGGGAAATTTACTATGTTGAATTCAAAATCATATCATTTGTCATACACACTTGTATGAATTTCTCCGTTAACAATTTTGATATTTAGGTCCAAAATGGTATTTCTGTGTTTGTAGCGATTGCCTTGTTGTTTTTTATACTTTTCAGAAACAGAATTGTCGATAGTAAGAATATCATCCAGGTACCCAGAAGTACCAATGAAACATTTCACATCATCATTTTTTTTCTTTGCTTTTGAAGATTTTGGATAAATTCCTTTTCATACGTGTATAAAAGTAAATCTACAACAAAAAGCGCACAATAAGTACCCATGGGAATCCCTACAACCTGGTTGTAGAGTTTCTCACCAAATATTACATAAATGTTGTGCAAAAGGAAGGACAAGGCAATACACAGGTCACCGCATGTCTATGATTTGTATGATTTGTAATCTGTGGCGGAAAAGAAACCCTTCGATTCAGATGTTCAAATATAGGTTTGATTCAGATGTTCAAATATAGGTTTTCCCTCTCGATCAAAACACCGTTTAATGAGTTTGGACAATCTTTCATTTATTTTGTCGTGAGGAAGCGTGCTGTACATGCATATTAGAACAGTCGTATGAAGAAATCGTATTTGCTTGAAAATTTCTTGATTTCATTTTGTCAATGACATCCCCTGAATCTTTAATAGACCAAAAGAAGTTTGCACCATTCCTGTTCATGACAATTTCACAGTATTTAGCCTTGTGTACATTTACAGCCGTGAGTGCTGACGTCAGATTTCTAGACAAAATTGTAGTTGAGAAGTTGCTAGAATTAGCAATGTATCGAAATTTGTAAGGAGACTTGTGAAATTTTGGTATGCAGTATATTTCAGGGAGATTCAATTTAGAAATAGGGATGTTAAATGAAGAAATTTCACTGTTGTGTTTGCTCAAAATGTTGTGAACACTTTCATTGCTTTCGATATAAGAATTAGTAGAGGAAAGTTCCGAAACTAAAGTTGATATGTAGTAGCATTTTCAAATGATTTTGGTGTTGTTGGCTGCTTTGTCTGCTGGCGCGAAGATTTTTAAGATATTTTCAAGTCAATTACATAACTTGGATTTGAAATATCTTTCAGATTTAGAACTTGGATTTTCAAAAAGATTAGGATTTTTGGGGTAGTTATCTATTCGAATATCGGTAATATCCAAAATGGGTTTTTTCCAGTCATTAAGAGCATGCGATTGGACTCCTTCCGATTTACACCATCGTTTTGTATAGTTATCTAAAGCTTCCTTTAGTACTTCGCGACATTCAATAAAATCTATCTTGGATGGGATTCTGTACTTAGGTCCGAAGTTAAAGGAGGTTTACATCTGAGCACCATCCCTTCAATGCTATTTTGAACATAGATTTTATTTTAATATGCTACTGAATCGACCCTACAGGAACATTGAAGCCGCGCACTCTCTGTAAAGTAAATGCACAAATTTAAATTCTAAAAATAAAAACCAGAGGGCGCTGGTGAAATGAATTGGGCAGTTTATGATATGCACTTTGGCTGAAAACATCATTGATGAGATTTTAATATTCGAAACATGTGTTTGATGCATAAGAAATTGGTTTGAATATTTCTTCAAGAGAGTTTGAACCCTTCCGCATTATTGCTTAAAACGTACTTTCTCCGTACCTCGTCTACGTTATTGTAAGGTTGTCGAATTTACGCGTAATTTTTACGCACGGGTTCCTCACTTCCTTGCGTCGAATGTGTGTTGTACATATAGGTACTTGCAACGTAATTACAACGTGCGTGTCGTACTTCTTGATGAATCCGTTGACAGGACACATCAAAGTTCTGTATGCACTAAAACTGCTGCGTCCTGTTTGCGTGATTCCAATTCCATGAGCAGGCCGTACGGGGCACATACAAGGATTGGATCGGTTTTTCTTTGATGTAACGCGCCGCTCGCAGACGGCGTTGTCTTCAAAGACAATATGCCATGCCTATCACTCAGGTATAACTATTTACAACAGGGCGGTTCCCAACGTCGGCCTTTAATTTTGCGCAAAAAGGTACGTATTGACAACTAGCGTGCAACTTGAATTATCAACATAAACACTTATTTCTTGTTGCAGTCCAAATTCTTCCCCGTGACTTGATGTAAGTTAAGTGTATTAATTACTTCTTTCCAGCTCTGTCGCCCGAAAGAAGCTTTGTTTTGGCCCTTTATCAATTTGACATCATATATCTTTTTTTTTTGCTATTTTGGAATAAGATAAAAAAAAAGATATGTTATGTCAAATTAATAATGTTAATCAGATACATGTACCAATAACAGATGTTACCCCTATAGCGGACAGTGAGGAAATGACAGAAAATTTACCTATCCACTTATATATTCCCCGTCGGCCTTTAATGCATGCAACCACCCATATAACCGTGCATGAGACGTGCGTTGACGCACTCCTTCCGTATTCTTAACTTGCCACTTTCTTCCATGTGTCATCAGAAAAAGTGGCGCACGTAGCCTCCACAAACACTCATGTACAAAAAAAACATGCAGGGCGGGTTGTGATCAGGGCTTAAGGTACCGTGAATTCTTCATTTGAATAATTTGCCCTACAGTACCACTGATCAAGATTAATTATCCGAAACATGTTTGTAAGGTTCATTACATTTAGAGATTTCTGCAGACTGATCTCTGGAATCAGAGTTGGACACCTTGTTTATTATCTTTATTTCTATAGAGTTTCATCAAGATCTGTTTATCTGATGATGAAAATGAAAAAAAATGATTTCGAACGGGCAGACGGACGACGGGTTCTATGCGATGCAGATAGCTCACTTTTAGTTAAGTAAATGTAAATAAAAGTACTTACGACTTAAAATTCCTGTACGGTTTCCAAGTTCTGGATTGCATCTTCCGGTGTAATGCACTCTATAATAAATCTCGACTCTACTAATTGTAGATGTTTTCTCCAGATCAATTCTTAAGAAGCTGTTTCCATTACCATTCGCCTTCGTATGTAAACATGAACCACACCAAACATTCTGTGTACGGTTACCATCCACGGCACGAGAATCACTCCATTGTGGATATGCATCTAGGATACTATCAGCTTCTGTTGGCTTATTTAAGGCGAGGTTCCCTAAAAAGTATGTAAACAATGTGTCTTTTTATGTCTAAATTAGTTTTTATTTCATTAGAATTTCATCGCATGGAAGATAAGGTTAAAATTTTGAAAGTGATAAATTATATTTTTTTTAAACGAGGAATGAAATATGTAGCACAAACCCAGATGAGATGTGTATGGTTTATGTGTTGGCTGGAATACCAAGCACCGATAGTGAGAAAGTGTGGGAGATTTATTGCTATATAGCTGACAATGATTATTTTATTCGACGATAAGCATTTCAAAATTACAAACATTTTGAATGAATAAAATATGATTAAGATTAGAAAAGGGGACATGATGAATTGATTCAGGACTCCTTATGAGTTGTTTTAAGTTACAATTCTTCTCATCAGCCAGATTTCCAGGGCCAGCACTAAATGAGGCTAGTTCTGGAATAAGCATTCTAAATTTGTTATTTCAAGAATCATAAAATATTTTATAAAACAAAACGTAGATTGTCAATAAGAGCCATTCGTATTCAATATTGTATTCCTTTATGTTGAATTGATATAAAGAAAGCTTTCTATTGCGACCTTATTTGTGTAAAGTACTAACTTTTGGGGAAACTATTTTCATGCAAAGTGATGTGACTGTTATCTTTTGTGTCGATCTTCATGTTAATGTGATCATTTGTTTATGTGTATGCTGTTTGTTTCTGTCGTGTGTATCTTCCGCCGTAGTCATGCACAATCGTGATCTTGCTGGTATTTGTCTTAACATTTAACCAAAGTAATGTTCCACAGAAAGTTTCCGGTCCAGTGAATAATAATGAAGAAAAATCTTGAAATTGACATGAAAAAATGAAGGGCACATCGCTATGGACCGTGAACTAAACATGTTTCTGTACTGTATTGTTACATGTATCTTTAAAGTTTTGAGATAAAGGAATTTCAACAAAATATGGTAATTACAAAACGAGTTGTATGATTATGATATCCTTGCTCAGGATCGGGAATGTAGAAATGTTAAAAGTCTTCAAATTCAATAGCATCATTTAAGAACAGGTAAATTTGCAGCATGGACCAGACATGCACGTTTCGGGTACTTAACCCTCATCAGTTATCCACAGTCTAAACAATGTAATACGACTAAAGAGTGAAAATTATTGTCTAAAAATGTACCGAAAGATGTAGCAAGATGGGTGGGATATGATGCTACAAGACCAACGTCTTAGTAATTTGAAAAATATTTTGATAACAGAAAATTGCAAATGCGTTGAAGAGACAGGCGATAAACAGACGATCAACAAATAAGTCACTTTATACATATCATATGAAACAGAACGTCATTTGATATCCTCTTTTATGTTTGATATCTATATAGAAATATATATCTGATGGTAATGTTTTTAGTTTTGAATAAAGGAACAAGAAAAAATCACTGAGAGGGCAATATGCATTGCAAGAATTAATGGAACTCGAGGTTTCTAAATACCGTTTGTACAGCTGAACATGTCCTCACAGCCCTCATTAGGACAAACACCTGATACTTTATCACAGATGGCGTTGTTTCTACAATGTCAACATGTTTTACTACAGCCATATCCATACTTAAAGTCATCACATTCTGAAGTGCAAAATTACATCATTATCGTACATTAAATGACATCCCCTAATCATTAAAATCATAAACAGAATTTGCTTTTCAGTAGTCCTTCTCCTCCGAACTTAAAGGATTTTTTTTACAAATAAACTGACAATAGACGATTTTCACATTACTGCAGTTGACTTGGGGTGCGTTCCATTTGCAGAATCGATCCGGTTGTTCCTGCTGTTTCTGATAATGGAACACGCCGTTCCAGCGGATCGGATGGAATCGTCTGGCACGTCTAGGACCGACGTTCCAGGCTGTTAGAACATGGCGGACAATAATACGATCTCCTTAAAGTGCTGGAAATTCTTATTGTTATTTGAAATTTTGGTATGGATGTCACTAAAAATAGTCAATATTTGATAAAATAAGTGAAAATAATACTATTTAAACATTAATTAAGGATTCCGACTATTCCGTCGGAATCCTTTCTGTTATTGCAATGTCTTTTCTTTATTCTTATTATTATTCTTATTATTATTATTTTTATTCTTACCCCCTCATCATTTCCAGACACTTTATTAAAAGGTCTTTTAACACAGAGCAAAAGGGATAGTACCATCAGAAAGAGCATTACAAGATCTTCTTTAACTATTTTTTGTTTGTCGATAAGTTCACCAATGCCCCCGCTGGAGGTCATCAAAGGTCAAATCTTTAAACATTTATAACTCCTAAACTAACCGTACGATTTGAACGAAATTTGTTTTAAAATGTTCGTAGGGAAAATTGTAAACTTTAATACCCTTACATGCTCGATAAAATATTTATGGTTTTCGCGCTATTCCAAGTTGAAAATGGAACTTTAAATTGGCACAGTGCCAATTTCTACAGTTTTTGAGATTTTGAGTTGAAACTTGGATGGTAGGCTACTAATAGGTAGTCATTGATGATGACCTAGTTTCAAGGTCACATTATGATTCTCAAGGTCACAACAAACTTTTGCCTATAGAACAAAGACTATTTGACCTTGACAGTTCAAACTTCATAAATACAATCATTGAGCCAAGCCCTTTAACCTTGACCTTGGCCCAAGGTCAAATTTTCATTCTCAAGGTCACAACAAACTTTTGCCTATAGAACAAAGACTATTTGACCTTGAGAGTTCAAACTTGGCGGAAATATTCCTTGCATCAAGTCCTTTCACCTTGACCTTGACCCAAGGTCACTTGTTCAATTTCAAGGTCACATCAGACTTTTGTCGATAAAATATTGAGCTTTGATTAGATGAAGTGGACTCTTGATGAGAATAACTCAAATGCTTATCTTTTATCCATGACCTTGGTTAAAGGTCAAATAAACTTTTTCAAGGTCATAACAAACATTTACTCTTGTAGAATTCACAGGATTTTGTACTTAACTATTTATTCTTCACACAAGTAGTACTTCTTATTTAAACTTTACATAGTAAGATAGATAACTCTTTTATTCTTGTTCTCTGTTTCCTTCTTTTTTATTCTTAGTAGCATTACATATCAGTAGTTTCATGTTGTTGTCATTTTCTATTAATAGAAATTATCTCATTGCAAAATTGTTGTGCAATTCTGTTTTGAGAAAGTAATTGTAAAGGATTAGATATTGAATGAGCATGGAGTTTAAAGCTTTCGTAAACATGAAAGGTATTTATTATTTTTTTCTTCTATTTTGTTAATAGATTAATAAGAGTCCCAAATTAGACATAAGCTCTTTTGACTCATTTGCTGAAGTTAATATGGTACTAATGCAACTATTTTTTTCCATCTTCTTTATTCGGATTTTAGCACTTCAGATCCGAGGAAGGTCTAATAAAGGAGGAATCCGTCTGTTGCTTGCAACAGTAGCCATCTAGTTACAACTTTATTTTTGGATTTGGTGAATATCAAGGTTTTCCTCTATCCACGGTTGCTATGGTGACGTCATTCTGGAACCATTTTCGTTCCTTTATCAGAATGGGATCCGGTAAATGGAATGCACCCTTGTATTTTACACATCCTAAGACCCGACATGACAACATTTGACGGAACTTTTAACTATGACCTCGTATCTGAATTATGACGTCACAATTAGAAATAGCGTCAAAATTTGTGATGTCGGGTTTTGGCGTGTCTAAAATGCAAGTCTAACGGTAATATGAAGAAGGTCTATTAATCGAGGGACCAAAAATACCCCTGTCGTACTGTAACATCCATACCATTTCTATATCTAAACAGAAAAATTTACAGAAGTTAATTTTAAAAAAAACAAATGCATTAGAATATTATTCTAGTAAACTCAACATCTGGGCAGATGGTCGTCCTAAGTCAGTACTGGTTATCCTTCGGTCTCTTATGTGTAATTTTGGTGTTTAATGGATGATGTCGTTTTTGTGAAGGGTCTATTGGGTCTTCCTTCTTTCTACTTTTTTTTAATTCAAAAACATACTACAGACATGTAAACAATACACAGAGAAGGACTTTTTTGTATATAACACAGAACATAGAAGAGTATATTACGGCGGACCCATGGTCTTTACATTTCTGTCAGTGGCCCGACGTCGATATATCTTTCTGTGATTTCTGCTCTGTGTTTTTGCATTGGATGTTTTGGGGTTTTGCTGTGGGTGCTACAACCGAGTGTTTTGGAGCTCCCCTCCTTCCTATTGGATAGACCCTTTCTCTACTAGTTCCAAAACTCAACAAATGACTGAAAGACTTGGTTTATATTCACTCTTGATCTGTACCTTCCTTCTTAGTTTTTTTTGTGGTTTTTTTTTTGGGGGGGGGGTTATAAATGCTAAGACCATCTAAGAGATAGAAATAAATGAATGAAGACTTATCGTAATAGGAAAAGATACAAAAACAACTGTTAAGAACTAAGCGGAACCTACAAAATTAAGAGTTTTCCCACTTTAAAGGGGCATTACTCTGCACAAACTATGTACATAATTGAGGAAAGTAGGGGATTTTCAACCTGACTCCATTGCAGCACCTACAGCAAAGCACCAAAACACGCGATACGAAAACACAAATAATGTGGTTATCTAGAGTATGTGCTCACAACCCTCCCTTGTGTCATGTACCCAACTGTCTCAAAGAACGCACAATTGTCTGGTAAAATAACATCCTCACTGTAAGATGACCCCACAATCAAGACAGCAAAACGCAACGGCCCAAGCAACAAAAAGATGAAGTTTCAAATGGATAGATAAAAGGGTACGTACGAAATACAGTTTTGAGACATATGCCCGACATTCGAATTTGATCTTATAGCATGATGTTAAATTTATATCTACGAAAACGATTTAATCCTGTCCTGTCCGGTCCATGCTGCGAATTTATCTTTATTAAATGGTGATATTGAATTTGAAGACGTTTCACATTTGTACCACTTGGTGAGTGTCGCTACTGGTGAACCAGGAGTCCCCTAGGGCACATGTAGCCAAGTTCCATCAACTTCGGTTAATCGTTTCTTCAATAATGCCGAAGGGTTCAACGCATTCAAAAATTTCTGTTATTCAAATTTCTTAAAATTTCTAAAACTTGGGTCCTGAAGCATATTATCCCATCCATCCTCCCTCGTCTTTCGGTACATTTTTTACATACTGACTTTCACACTCTTTGGTCATATTTCATTGTTTAGATTGAGAATCACTGACGAGGGTTAAGTACCCGAAACGTTGCAAATGCTGCAAAGGACCTCTTAAGAAGATAGCAAAGTCTCCTCCAGGGTTAATAAAACTATTCTAAGGTATAAAAAAAATAAATAAAATATATATTTATAGATAGAAAAACTTTTAATCTATAATATCTATTTATATGTTACATCACCTACTTGGCATTTCTTCGAAATCGAAGCAATGTGGGATCCGCCATTAAGAGTTATAGATACAATAAAATGAGATTGAGAAAATCGTTTGACTCTGAGTTATATTAAGTTATCATATATTTAGTGATTTAATAAACGGTAGAATCATTATTCTCCTTCGAAAAACTATTTCTTTTCTGTACTGAGAACTTCATTATTTGTTCATCATTATACTAAGTGCGTTTACATTACGTAAAGATAAGCGAAAAACTATCGGTATAAAATATGTGTGTGTGGTCATTCGTAAAAAGAGATAATGGAGTGTTTAATAGAAAAGGAAAATGAAATATAATCGAGTACAGTGTTCTTTGTTGTAAGTATTTGAACGATTATCTCAAAAGAAAAAATGTAGTCGCAGAATGTTTACCACTCAAACCAATTAAATGGCGTCATAAAAGTAATGATTTAAGTAACATATTATTGCAAAAATCGACTGTTTTAACACAAATTATACACAAAATATATGTCACATGTTTGAAATATTACTACATTTGTATTTTCATTAAATTCAGAATTTTTTTTACTGAATTCAGAGTTTAAATTTCTTTTAATGAGAAAAAAATTGTCGGTCCAAACTGGGCGGAATTCCCTAACAAATCGTTCGAGCTCCTTTATCTGTTCTTAAATGATGCTATTGAATTTGAAGACGTTTCACATGGACACCTTAGACAGATTTAACACTTTATGGGGAAAATGAATGGAAGAGATAACCTGCATTCAAGACTGAACAGTGCAATTCCATACATGCAAGGAAGAACTTAAGAAACTAATTATTTAATGTAGTCTCCTCGTAATAGTTAATATTGTGGGGACTAGGAAAAATTTGTGTCTTTCAACAAATATATCATTGGTTTCTAGAAACTAAACTATCAAAGGGCAACGCTGCTCAAACTTTAATAAAATGACTACTACTACTTCTTTGTGCAAAACCCATTTTCTATACATCATTTCTTTCTAAATATCAAGGTTTCACAAGGCACTGAAGTGGTTTTGATTTAGGATGTTAAACCTCTTCAAATTCAATAGCATCATTTAAGAACAGATAAAATTTCAGCACGGACCAGACATGCGCGTTTCGGGTACTTAACCCTGGTCAGTGATCCTCAATCTTAACATTGTAATATGGCCAAAAAAGCATATAATCATGAACCCTGCCCCCCCCCTCCCCGTTTCGAAAAACAGAATAGACAACCTAACATCTAAATATTTCAAGGGCATAACCCGGTACATTATTAAGCAATATGACATATCTCACTTCGGAACGCTGTTCATTCCGGGGTTCTCAGTGGTTCCCTAGACAGGAGACTCTGGCTCTCCTCGGCGGACACCTGATTTCACTTCTGAAAGTTGTTCATTCCAATGGGAATTCTAATGATTCTCGACTATACGACTGAATAACTGGTGGTTACTCCTTTGGTGTTTATTATGTTGATCTAAAAACTTTTTGAAAAGAATGAATTAATTCTTTCTAACAGGTTTTTTTTATATGTTTTGAACCCAGATATTTTTCAACTTTCAATGAGCATTGCTATCCTCGAAACTAAGGGACACGATCCATATTCAAGCCTTTATTTCTTGGAATTAAGATTAAAGATAAATTAATCAACTCTTTATTCATAATTGGATTAATTTGAGAGTATATTGATCTTTAATGGACTCCTGGACTACGATTGGTACTTCATCCCCGATATACTTATCACAGTTTGACATAAAATGTCTGACACTTATTTTTTTAAGCTTCAACTGGCATAACTCTAGACGAGATTGAGCAACATGAACAATTTTCGAAAAGATATGAGTATTTCAACACAGAATACCTGTTCATCGATGCTCAAGGCTCACAATTAACAACCTGAGGACAGACCTTAGCCTTCAGAGATATACCCTTTACTCTAGAAGAGTTCCTCAAATTTCATGACAGAGAATTTATGCATATTTCAAGTCTTTTGTTGAAATGTTGTGACACTAGAGGAACAATATCCTAAGAGTGTAACAGAACACCAGCAGAGATAACAAAAGATATTATGGGTTGTGAAAATGGTTTAACTCATTTTAAAATTTCTAAAGCAGGAAGAATTTTCTTTCAGTATTCTTTAGAGCCGAAAAGTATTTAAGCGATTTCTCCGAACGGATTTTTTCTACATTCAGAGCAACAGGAACAGAAAATATAGAATAGACATACTCAGCAAAGGACGAAAAAGGACAAGGAACACCAAATACGCTATGTTATCATCCGAAGAATCCCATCATCAGAAAGATACGTAAAGTGTCCGGGCCCTATTTCATTGACACTAACGAGGGCTAAGTATCTGAAACGTAGATATCTGATCCATGCTGCACATTTATCTGTTCTTAAATGATGCAATGAATTTGAAGACATAACATTAGCAATGGGTCCGTCATGGAATCACGTGACCACAGTCAATCAAAGTGAAATTTAAAATACTTGCATTCAATAGGTTACATGATCTGGTAGGTTTTCTTATCTTTTTTCCCCTACCCTACAGATGAGTTTAAGAAGATCCTGACGACAATCTCAACAGCACTCAATAGAGCACCACATCAAGCATTGACGGACCCCTAGCAAGAATGAGGTGGGACCATTTGAATAGGAGGAGTAAGCATCCCCTGTATGACTTCTTTAAAAAATGTCTTATGTAAAGAAGTCAAAGGTTTGATACAGAAACAAATCTTAAATTGATCTGATAATAAAGTATACGAACCTTTATCACACATGCTCCCTTCTTTACCAGCGACACACCCATGTCGACAGATTCCATTATCTGGCTCACAGATCCCATCCACACAGTTAACACTGCAATCCTCTGTGCAATTCGTTCCATACTTTCCTTTGGGGCAACCTGAAATTACAAATGATTTACGCATTGCTGAAACTCATACTAGAAACCTTTGATTTTGTGAAGTTTTGAAGTTCTTCGAAAATCTAAATATTATCTGAATAAACTTACAGTTAACATACTCTCTACCTAGAAGTATCCGCTTGTTTTCCTTTTCGCGTTTTATCCTTTGGAAGAATAGATTGTTCAATTTTGTTTGTACCTCTTTTTCGAGCTTATACTGAACATGACAATCGTTAAACGTCTTCATATTCAATAGTATCATTTAAAGTATAAAGTATGTTTCCATTAACAGTAGTTAATCAGTATAAAAAGACATTATAGAATATTTACATACGTAGTACTAAGAAAAGTTGCCTATATGATTAATTTGCAGACTTACACAATGGACAATTTCAATCGTTGCTCTATTTTCATTTGACGCTTGCTTTTAGTATATATACTGAGATAATGTTGTCCTTTCTATAGTGCTGTGTTATTGTCTCCGTCTGTCTGTCTTCTTTTTCTCTTCGTTCCGCTGTTTTCACTGTTGGGATCTCCTCCCTATCGCTGTTTTGTATATTATTTCAAAGAATATGTATGTCTGTTGATCGAGAATATTTGAATTCTGGTTTTGGGTTAGTCTTTTATTCACTGATTTGTGTGCTTTCGTATTTTGATTTTGGGGTTTTTGTTAGTCTTTTATTCACTGATTTGTGTGCTTTCGTATTTTGATTTTGGGAAGAGCGATTTGTGTATTAATTATTGATATTTGGTAAGGTTGTTTTTTTTTTTCATTCGAAAGCGCCTACATTTTTTAACAATGTACACATGTGTTTAAGACTGACTGTTCGAATTGTTCATATTTGATAAAATATAATATCAAATCGTAAGGTTTCAATGAAAAGAAGACTGATCGAAAAAGGTACTTTGACTTTGATGTTTAATGTCTATCCTTGTTTTGGTTCATGATAATATAAAACAGTTAAAAAGCGGTAAAATACAACAAATGCTTGTTCTTCAAAATCAAAAGGATAGCGGTTAAGCGGGAAAGATATGCGCACATTATCTGATAAAACCACATTGATTATCAACATTAATTTGGCATCGGTTACTCCTTGGATCTGTGCAAGTTTTTACTTCGGTAAGTATGATAGCTAATAGAATTTTTGAGTTTTTTTTTTTTTTAATTATTATTATTTAGTTACATCTTTTAAAAATATC
Organism: Pinctada fucata; assembly: GCA_028142955.1. Classification (NCBI taxonomy): domain Eukaryota; kingdom Metazoa; phylum Mollusca; class Bivalvia; order Pterioida; family Pteriidae; genus Pinctada; species Pinctada fucata. Next base: position 70,900,173 of record AP027103.1, read on the forward strand.
AATATTATTCAAAATTAAGGCATTATATGTATAATGAGGGATAATTGGTTCACCCATTTATTGAGTTTGAATCTAAACTCATGACATAGTTATGTAATTTTTCACCAGTGCGTTTTTGAAAAAAGGTTAGTTCCTAAAAGAGTTATTGGCCCTCGGAATTTACATTGAAGTCTATGGAAAAACTAATATTTCCAAGAAAATGTCGATGGCTCAAATAGGAATGGATTAAAAAAGTTCAAAAAATTATAATCATTATCTGCGTTATATTTTTATTGAATTTCAATGAAAAATCTCAAATTTACCGTTTAGACCTTCTGCAATTGATTTTTAAAGTATTCTCTATCAAGAGGACATAACTCCTAATATGATCTCATTCTAATACCTACCATCATAACACAAAAGTTTGAGCAACATCGAAAGCGAAAGAGAAATACACATGATTTCAATATTTTTGACATTATTTCGTTCATTATACATTAAATATTTTAACAGCCTACTCGCATAAAATACTTTCTTCAACGCTTTTCCCCCATCAGATCGCATTTTTATATCCTTTATTAAAAGCAATTCATTTTTATCTTGGAATCTAGATACATGTAATATATTGGCGCAGATCTTTATGTATACATGCAATTATGGTCCAAATCATGAATGTCTTGTGCGCTTTACTCGGCAACTTTATGCTCAGATGTATTCTCTTTGGAACCAAAGATCGCATCTTTTTCCTTAGTTGACGTGTCTATCTTTGGTTGTTCCCTTTCCCGTGTGTTGTAGTGATTTTCGCATTAAGGAAATATAATGCTGTTGATGTTACCATAAACAAACAAAATCTCATTTAATTTTTGATGAACAAGAAAAATACCATAAACTTCCACCTCGCAGAGTTCAAGGAGTGCTCCTGGTAGAGCCTCCAATTCGGACCTGTTCTCCTGTACCACCCGGACATATCGCCCTGTTTTGTTACATGTGTTGTTTTGGTAAAGCTCTGGATACGGCTGGCTGTTATCCTGGTAACATGTGCTTGATATATTTATATTTTCTTTGTCAGAAACTTCTATTCTGTAACCCTTGAATCTGTAATTCTCTGAAAATCATTTTATTTTCGATATAACAATTATTCTGATTAGTTAAGAAAAATTCCTGATATACCGTTTACCCAAACTTTCTCTTGTGACGTAATCACGGACGCCATTGTTCGAAAACATTAAGAAGTTAACAATGTTTCAGGGTGGATTACAAAACATTTGAAGCTCGTTGGTACTAAATCAAATTATGAGTAATAGATCTACTTTGCTCATCGTTGATTGGAGGTATACGGTGAGCGTTAAACATCGTCTAATTCAATAGCATCATTTAAGAACATATAACTTGGCAGCATGAACCAGACATGCACGTTTCGGCTACTTAACCCTTGTCAGTGATCCTCCATCTAAACAATGTGATATGGCCAACGAGTGTGAAAGATTTTATGTCCAGAAATGGTGCAGGATTGGTGTGATATGATGCTACATGACCCACGTTTTAGAAATTTCAAGAAATTTTGAAGTTGATGGAATTTGCTTACATGTGCCCTCGGGGACTCCTGGTCCACCAGCAGTGATACTTACATTTGTACATTGTACCAAGTGGTATAAGTGTTAAACGTCTTCAAATTCAATGGCATCATTTCAGAACAGATAAATTTGCAGCATCTTTTTTTATATACGATAAGAAATTTTGAAGAATAAATCTAAAAAAAACATTTCATACAAAATATATAATTTCATATATTTTTAGAAAAATTGAATTTGGCGTCCAAGTGTTCAATACCTCCTTAAATGATGACTTAAATGTGACAATTGTAGAGCAGTTCAATGCATAAAACCGTACATTTATTAATTTATTCAAAGATACGGTTCAGTAATGATAATTTCTGACTAGGTCCGAATAGAATCAAATCCCGCAAAATATTAACACGTCGTAAGATACGTCTGTGTCTTGCATTGAGTTCTTCATTCCTACGAAAATTAATAATACGGAAGTGTTCTTTCCTACCAAGTTTCATCAAAATCTATTCAACTGTTCTTGAGAAAAGTCAAAAATCTAAAATGTAAACGGACCGACAGACGGACGGACTTTGAGCCTTTGTCTAAGATGAAATAAAAAGTGTCATACATTCAAGTAAATGTAAATAAAAGTACTTACGACTTAAAATTTCAGAGCGGTTACCAAAATCAGGATTGCATCTTCCGGTGTAATGCTCTCTATAATAAATCTCGACTCTACTAACTGCAGAAGTTTCTGCCAGATCGATTCTTAAGAAGCTGTTTCCATTACCATTCACCTTGGTATGTAAGCACGAACCACACCAAACATTCTGTGTACGGTCACCATCCACCACACGAGAAGCACTCCATTGTGGGTATGTATCTAGGATACTATCAGCTTCTGTTGGCTTATTTATGGCAAGATTCTCTAAATGAATGTCAATAGTTTTTCCTTAAAGTCCCAAACAGTTTTTATCACATTCGAAAGGAAGAGAAGATAGTTTTCAAAAGATATTTGAAGCAAGACATTCTTTAGATACTATCTGCGTTATATAAGGCCACAAGTTTGTTTGTTTTTGTTTTTGTTTTTTTTTTTTTTTCCTTTGTTAAGCGTTGACCAGCGGGCGGGTAAGGTTTTAGGGATTTGTTTGCAAAAAAACCAGTCTATTTCCATATTTTCCATCAATATTCGCCTTTTTTAAGATAGAAGTATATTCTTAACAATTTGCATTCGGCATATAGTCTAAGAATGGTTAGATAAAATGAAAATTAAAACTAAAAAGACAATTGCTTGACCTAATGGTTAGCAAAGAAAAAATAGGTATGTCCTAATATGTAACTACTACAGGGATTTATCACCCATCCCGGTTGCTCTATTTACTATGGGGTTATTAAAGGGATCTTACTCGGCGTTTAAAGCAGCACATTCCTACTTCGGGATGTAAAGGGGTTATTACTTGTAATACATATATCTTAACATAGATTGTTCCATGTTATGGTCATTCATCGGTGTACCAAGTATCATATCCGATACCTCCCCCGTTCGAGTGATACGGCCGTTCAAAATTTCAGTTGTATAGCCGCGCCTCCTCATGAATATTAATGAGCAGGAGAGCTCCGAGGAGAACCATGGCTATTTCGATGATTATTCTAAACAAAGAGAGGTGAAGTAGGCATCGTATGTTTCTTTCACACGTCATTTCAAACAGTAACGATAAAATAATGTGTATCAAACGATTTAGGACCGATTTTATCTCATCTGACTTACTTGTCCAGCAAAATATCAGCTACTTCGTTGTGTGTGACGAGATTTAATTTATTTTTCACCGAATTTTATATATCCATTTGGTCTCTAATATATACTTTCCATATTGCTCTTTCACAGTCTGTCTTCTTTTTTTCTTCTTTCTCTATCCAAATCTGAGTATCAGTACGTTTTTCCCTCTTTTCCGTTGAGAGTGTACGCTACTCACCATGTTTGTTTTGATTTGTACAACACGACGAGCCGTATCGCACACGCGTGAGGGCTGGTCTATCCAAAACATGGGCAATTTTTGTGGCGCCACAAAAATTTTTTAATTTCATTTATTTTGATAACTTCAAGGACCTCTAGTTGACAATTTTGGTATTAACGGAAAGTTTATAACTTCTACTATCCAGAAAAAATAGAGAATTGTCCTATATCTTTTTTATAAAGCATTTTTTCGTCCGAAGGCGGAACGTGCTGCTTTAAGGAAAACTCGACAAGTCATCGTTAAGTCTACAGAAATAGGCTAATCAATACCAAAACTCGTTTTCTGTGGTATATTTCGATAGATTAATTCATACTAAATCTTCATACCAAATTTTAAATCAGTAACTTCCTTCCAAGCCGAGATATGCCCAATACGGCTCTCTTACGAGCGCCACATTTCTAGGTCGGACAAAAAAGGTGTCCAGTGATAATCAGGCGATAGAGACAAAATTTGGTCACTGCTTGATCATTTAATGATCCGAACACTTCAACGGCATGCAGATTCAGATTCAGATTCAGATTCATAATTTATTTGCGTCTCACCAACGCCAAATTCATACATGTACATACATGATATATTCTTTATAAAATCATACACAAAATAAGAATAAAATGCATGAATTATGACAGTTGCCATTCTTAATAGAATTATGAGAGACGATATAGCTTATAAAAGCAAGTAAGATCTCATAAAGTATATTAAAACATGTAAAATTTAACACAGTTTTTAAATGATTGATATATATATATATTGATATTTTAAGTATATAAAAGACTGTTCCTTTTTAAAAGTATAAGATAGCAGATTTTGGCAGACATCCAACACATGTTACTATCTTGTAAAATATGAATTAGCTTATCCTTATCAGTTAAAACATCAAAATCTTGGTAAAACATTCTTGCATATTCAAACAACATAAATCTTTCACTGGAGTAAAGTGGGCAATGCAGCAAGACATGTTCTTCATCTTCTATCATATTATTACAATTGAAGCATACTCTTTCATTAACCTGTAACCTTTCATATCTGCCCGTTTCAATTCTAAGGGGAGCAACCCCACATCTAAACTTTGCAAATGCTGATCTATATCTTTTAGGCATGTGACATAAAATATAATTTTCTGTACAATATTCATTCTTAAAACATTTATAAGTTCTTAACTTTTTCCCATGATCATATGATAAGAGCCTTTGTTTCCAATCTAAAATAAATCTATCAGTTATAGTATTCTCTATCAAAGTAAGGTCAGTTTTACATATTGGTTCATCAATTCTAAAAAATTCATTCATTTGTAATTCTTCCAATTTCTTTTTAACTTTAAAACACCAATTCTTTCTGTTTCTTGATGCCTCATTAAAAGACCATTCAAACACTTTAAAATTCAACCTATCATTATCCATTTTTAATAACCTTGACCAGTGTCTAAAAATATCTGACCACTGTCTGACACACACCGGTTTCCAACCCATGTCTCCTTGTACCGCATCATTTGGAGTGTACTTGCCAACCCCCATAAAAAATCGCATAGCTCTATTCTGGACAGCATTTATACATGTATATTCTTTAAAACCCCATATAGCTGATCCATAACTAATCACTGACCAGACTAATGTATCATATAATTTCGTAAAAGTTTCAAAAGAGAAACCACCAAACTGTTTGCTTTTAACAATAAGCAGCCCTAGAGCTCTATTTGCTGATTTAGAAACATTTTTTGCCATCAATTCATAATCTAAATACTCTGTCAATAGTAAACCTAGATATAAATACTGGTCTACAATGTCAATTTCATTTTCACCATATTTAAATACATATGCAGTTCTTTGTACAGATTTATTCCTAAAATGCATGACCTTTGACTTATTCAGGTTTACACTCATCTTATTTCGTTGACACCAACAGTGTAAAATATCTAATAAAAGTTGAAGATCACTTTCTTTTTCTGCTAGTAATATAACATCATCTGCGTAAAGCAGTATACATATCTTCTCTCCGTTAATATCTACTCCAATATCTAATGCTTTAACCTCATTAACGAGAGAATTTATAAATAGATTAAATAGAATCGGTGACAAGATACAGCCTTGACGCAGGCCTTGATTTACACCAAACCACTCTGTAAAATTATTACATATTTTCACACAGCACTGAACATTTTGAAAGATTGCCTTTATCGCATTCATAAACTTTGTGCTTATACCTACATCGTGTAAATCACTAAATAATAGCTCTCTGTTAACATTGTCATAAGCTTTACTAAAATCAATGAAAGCTGTAAAAGTGGATAGCTTTTTTGCTTTTCTTGTATCAATAATTGATGTAATAGTACCAATGTGGTCTACAGTGCTCTTCTTTTTCATGAAACCATTCTGTTCATCATTTAAAATTTTATTTTGCTCAAACCACACAGTGAGCCTGTGATTTAGTACATTACAATAAACCTTATACACACAAGAAGCTAGAGTAATACCCCTATATGTGGATGGATCCATAGGGTCTGACATGGATCCCTTTGGAATGGGGGTTATAATACCTTTATTCCATGTTTCTGCATGATATCTCCTCTTCACATACTTAATTAGTACCATCTCAAATATCGCTGGTGTATGAAAACCCCTCATATAGCTACCTATTTGCATGTGCATAGATATGCCATTTATAAATCGGCACATGTTGATTTTAATCTCACTTATCCGACACTTTTCTTATTTCAAAATCGTTCAGACATAACATGTATTTGAAATTGTACCAAGCATATATGGGGCTATTTTATGTTATGTTATGTAATTGAGATGTTCGCAGCATTAATGTTCAAGCCTGATTATCACAGAACACCTTTTTGTTCGATCTAGAAAAGCAGCGCTCGTAAGAGAGCGGTATGGGGTGTATTTCGGCTTGTAAGGGAGGTACTGATTTCGAATTTCGTATGGAGATTCAGTGTACATTAATCTATCAAAATACACCAAACATAATGGGTTTTGAAATTGATAAGCCTAATTTTGAGGACTTATGCGATGACATGTCAATTTTTCCTTAGAGTTAGATCCCAGAAAATTTAGCAACCGACAAGCGTGATATTATTATTCCATGTTGTAACTACAATGCAAATGTTAGAAAGATACTGGGGAAAATATGAGAGTTGTTCTAACTTTTGCTCTCATGAGATGGTTATAGCGATCTATTCAGAGGTTCCAGACATGTTTTCAATCAATCAATATTGGCTTCTCAGTCTCATTCCTCCATAGATAGACTGTACCGTCACCTTTATAGTGTCTTCTGTCTCTATGTTCGGTTATGTTTCATTGAAATTTTCAGCTAACTAACAAGAGGGTTACTTTATTTCTTTTCACTTTATCATTTAATGACATGTATTTGATAAATTATGTTTAGATTTGACATAAATTGCTCCCTTTGACTCGTAGTTTTTTTTTTTTTTTTGTTTTTTTTTTTTTTTTTTTGTTTTTTTTTTTTTTTTTTTTTTTTGGCATGTATTTTGTAGACTCTTTTGAAATGAGATGTAAGAATAAGGCGTAAAATCTGTCCTAAAAAGTCGAAATTTCAAAATGCAAAATATGTGAAAATATTTCATCAGAAATGACAACCAACTTCATCCAAATTTGAGTTAACTGTAAGGTTGACTAAAGACCAATACATACATGTATATTGGTTTAATTTTTCCACAGAAATTATGAGCAGTATGATATTGCTCGCAATTCTATTACATCGAGGCTATCAATTAAAGGGGGGATCTCCAACAACAAGAGTATTGTCTCTTTAAAATGCTTTTTTGAGGAGATGATCTCCAGCATGACCACCCTGCACTCACCCGACGAAACAAACCCACCTGAAACAGACACATAAATGACGTAAGACAAAACTACAAATCGCTAAAAGACACAACACAATCGAAACAGACGTACAGAAACATCAAACATTGATGACAACACAAAAAGAAGAAGACCAAGGTGCACCCGGCGCCGACTTTGGACGGTCATCTGCTTTAAGCAAATGGTATAATTATTCGGATTACGCGTATACAACCCTCCCATTTATCCGGATACAGATATCTCCATAGACGCACAACAGTTGTATAAACATAAAACTTCTCACTTTAAGGTGACATCACAAACGAGATAGTTAAACGCAGCGGCTTCTTGTAACACAGATTCTATGTAATTTTATAGCATGCCAATAACAGTCTGTGCTCTGCTACAAGTCCTTTCATTTGGGACCATGACTTTTGACCTAGTGACCTTGACCTTTGACTTTGACCTACTTTCCAAAAAGTGAAACCTGGCCTATATCTCTTAAACTATAAGGAATAGGGCTATGATATTTCACATGTAGATACCTTGTGACAAGACCATTCATTTGAGACCATGACCTTTTACCTAGTGACCTTGAACTTTGACCTACTTTTGAAAAACTTTAACCTGGTATATATCTCTTGAACTATAAGGGGTAGGGCTTTGATATTTCACATGCAGTTACCTTGTGACGAGACTTTTCATTTGAGACCATTACCTTTGACCTAGTGACCTTGGCCTTGGACTTTGACCTACTTTTCAAAAAAAATCATCTGGGCTTTATCTCTTGAACTATAAGGGATAGGGCTTTTATATTTCACACATGTAGATTCCTCGTGATGGGACCTTTCATTTGAGAGCATGACCTATGACCCAGTGACCTTGACCTTGAACTTTGACCTTAACCATTTACCTCCTTTTTAATTACTCACACTTTTGCAACACCTTTAGATCTCTAAGAGATAAGACTAATATCAGATGCATAGAATCCTCATGACAATACTTTTTGTATTTTGGAAGTTATTTGATTTTTGACAAAAACCTTCTACGGCGAGATATGTAATCATTGATTACCCTATGCTTTTCAGTATACATTCATACGTTCGGTGAGGAAAATTTCAAATAGACATTCTGAAACTTCATGAAATGGAAATGGGACTACAAATCAAATCGATGTGGCCTATACATTGAGTTAAAAATGCAACTGATAACAATCTGAAACAATGAAAAATAAATTAAAACTGTGATATTTTGGATGAAATTGAAAAAAAGAGGTCAGAATAATCTACAAATGAACGCTATCACAATATTATTGGTTAGTCTTACTTGAACAAATAGAGGAGGGAATTTTCCAAAATATCAGAATCAATGCACACACGTTTCTTGCCACGTCCATCTTAAAGGGAAAAAGAGTGTATGTTAAAGTGACCGGGAAGTAAATATGGGATCGGGGATTGACATTTATTTTGCGCAGTCATTTTATACTTTCTTTTTTTCACCATTTGAGTGTTAAGTAGCTTCTTTACTAGTTTGAGTTTCCCTCCTTTGTTATATGATTAGAGATAAGAAATATTCTTCCTGTACTTCGCCTCGCCCGCCATAAAACGTAGTGACCTGGTATTATCCCGTATCGGTGTTACATAGTAGTCTTTCCCCTAGCCATCTTTCACTATATAGTGGCTTTCCCCCCCCCCCCCCCCCCCCCCCCCCGGAAAATCATATATTTAGCAGTTTTTCCCCCGGTTTAAATTCTGCTATATGGCAGACTTCCCCCATGTTATAGAAGTTTTTTTCCCCGGGGAAAAACTGCTATATTGCCAATTTACCTCCCTCGAATGAATTCCGGAATTTTATTTAATCCATGTTGTAATAAAAAAGGACGAAAATATCTTCCTATTTCTAATATAGGATAACTAGGGAGAAGATTTTGAATAAGACACTTGCTTTGACATTGTCCTTGAAAACTGTAATTTTGAATTATGAAATACATGGATCATATTCGCTTGGATAAAGAAAAGAATGAGTTCATTAATTCAAATGTTGACCTTGACATAGACTTTTGACCTTCAAGATACAATTTTAAATTTGACTTTATAGTATATACATATGATATATCAAATACTAAGTATTTCGTTTAAAGAAAGTCGTACCTCTTGTCGTAAGAGCTTATATTCTCCCTATGATAACTTCTCTTTTTTGGGGGGAATTTTCGTGCTGATCAATTTTTAACCTTTTATTTCAAACAAACCCTAGATCGTAGGAATATCTTTATCGTCTATAAATTCGAATGACTCCAACTTTAATATTTCAGTCCATAGAAAAATCCAAAAACTGACACTTTTACATCGTATAAACATTTTTTTTTTTTTTTTTTTTTTTTGTGAAAGATATATTTGAAGCCTGTAATAGTTTAACCGAGTGCGCAGTAATATAAAAAGAAAATATGGGATATCCATACATAATTTCCCCCGATTTTGGACCAGAGTTACAATCTACCTTAAACTTCGCGATATATCTAGGCAGGTTGACCTGATTTCAAATATTACCATTGACCTTGAGATTTGACCTTGACTTATTGCATTAAACTTTATTTTGCCAAAACTTTATGAAATATTACTTTACAAAAAAAAAACTTGATAAATTTCAAGTATTTACCTTGACCTGGAGGATTGGCCTTAACTTAGAGGTTTTAACTATACCCACTCATTTGTCCTTGACCTTTTAGAGCTAATTTTGATAAAGAATTATTAATGACAGAGAGGGAACAAACAGAAAGAAAGAAAGAAAGAAAGAAAGAAAGAAAGAAAGAAAGAAAAACGGGTAATATATAGAAGTCAGAGGGACGGGCAGACCAACAATAAATCAGACAGATAGATAGACATACGTTGATAGAGACAGACACTTAAAGACATACAGACAAATAGTCAATAATAGACATTAAGACAGGTATACATGAATAAAGGGACACAAAGACAGACAAACACAAAGACAAACAGGCAAGCACATAGAGATAAAATAGTCTGACAGACACACGGCGACAGACAGAAAAACACAAAGACAGACAAACACAAAGACAGACAGACAAACACAAAGACAGGCAAATACAAAGACTGAGAGATACTAGTATGTAGACAGCAAAGAAAGAAAGAAAGAAAGAAAGAAAGAAAGAAAGAAAAATAGATAGATAGATAGATAGATAGATAGATAGATAGATAGATAGATAGATAGATAGATAGATAGATAGATAGATAGATAGATAGATAGATAGATAGATAAACATTGGTCCTCCTCCATTATGTATTGTCATTTATGTTTTCATGTCGGATTCTTGCTTTGTTGTTTCCTTGGAAAAAAGTGTTCATATTGATCTCATTGCGTCTGTGTGTTCGTTTGTGATTACTAGTATTTTGTGTAAATGGCCATTGTTAATTCGGTAACGTGCGTGTGTGTCCGCTGTAAGTATTACAATGTGGTCCAATTGGAAATGCACAGCTCTAGTATAGGAGAGGGCATTATATGATGTTTTGAAAATTGTTGCCCAATCCTTTTTCAATTGTTTGAAACTAATTGGAAATGTCCTTATTCTTAAATCTGGAGAATAAATTGTAAACGACTTTTTTGAGCTACTGTCCGCGCAGCTCACTTCAGAAATCGGAAAATTGAAGTTTTCTGTACTTTGTCTGCAATTTTTGCGATTAGAATTTTTTTAGGGGGATAGATCTCGAACTCTCATAACTAACGGTGTATGATATATGTCTGTACGACCAAAACTTTGCTCATAGTGAAAGAAAATAGATTTAGATAGGGAGTTTTCAATGTTAATTTTAGCGCGACGTCGCCGATGTTTAGAGTCTATGGAAAAGGTCGACGACGTCACGCTAAAATTAACATAGAAAACTCCCTATCTAAATCTATTTTCTTTCATTGTGAACGTAGTATTGGTCGTACAGACATATATCATACACCGTTAGTTATGAGAGTTCGAGATCTATCCCCCTATATAAATTTTAATCGGAAAATATGCCAACAGTGTAGAGAAAACTTCAATTTTCCGATTTCTGAAGTGAGCTGCGCGGACAGTGAATTTGAGGCGTGGGTATCCGGTGCGATGTGGTATGTCCGGAGAGTTGTACTCTGACACCTTAGTTGGAACACCTTGAATTCTTGTTTGTTGCTGATGTATGACGAATGTTTCTATATGATTCTAAAACTAACTTTTGATTTCATCACAAGATCGACCGTAGTCATCAGGCGAACGCATGTTGAAGTATAGAAAGAGCACAAATTAGGAAGATGATTAATCATATGTCGTAAATGCCAATGTTTAATTGTCGTCTTGTTTAATATTAGAATATAGGAACAGCACATAGTACATAATAATTGAACGCTTCTTTGTCGAGTACGGAAATGACGTGTTCTACCGCCCTTGTTTTTAATATGTACATGTTAAGTACTTCCGTATTTCTTAACACAGGGCTTCCTCGTCTCGTCAATTCTGAGGTTTCTTTATCTAGTCATGTCGATTGATCTGTTATCTGTTTCTCACTTTTATATTTTTAATATAATATTTATGAATAAAACTTTTTGAGTATGATGTTATTTCTGTGTAAAAAAAAAAGTTATATACATGAAGTGCACTTTTTCGCCTCCCTATATCAGCATCCTTCGTGTTCCTCAATCTGTCAATAAACTTGTGTGAATGTCTGGCATAATTTTATTTCATCGATTAGTTTATTTGCAAAAAATCAACAGGTTTATATGGTGGCATATTTCTGCCATCTACTTGTCAGACAATTATGCTCACTTAGTTAAAGACTTGAACGTAAGATCTTTAAATTGTTAAATCGGCTTGATAAATAAACCGACTTGTAAGATTTGTAAGTTTGCTTGTAAAATAAATAAGTCGACTTGAAAGATAAATAAGTCGACTTGTAAGATATTGAATAAGGATTCAAAACTTATTTCATTCAAAGGAAGAATGAAATGAAGAACATTTAAAACACCTTTGAATTTTCGGTACACATGTATTAGATATATTATTTAAAAGTCAAAAATTGTCGAAAACTTTTCATAATTTTCCACTAGAAAAGGAATTAAAATTTCATATAATGATAAAACCACACCATATGATTACGAAGTATCATGATATCATGATTAAACAAAACCACATAATAACGAAGTATCGTAACGTAATACTGAACCCACACCAAATATTGATGAAATCACACCTCATAATAACGAAGTATTATATAGCATAATGATGGAGCCACACCACATTATAAAGAAGTATCATAACAACGATGAAACCACACCGCATAATGTTAAAATCACACCACATAATTACGAAGTATCATAACATAATGATGAAATCCAAACCACATAATTACTTTACATAATGATGAAACCACACCACATATATATAAATCATGAAACCACACCACATAATAGAAAAGTATCATAATATAATGATGAGACCACATAACATAATGACAAAGTAACATTACAAAATAACTAGATACAAAATTAAACAGCAATTATGACGTTCCATACGTATACCTCATCGCCTTTGCACAGTTCGTAAAATCTTTACCCGATCCGTAAGTCCTGCCCGGTTCGTAAAATCCGTTTACCCGGTGTGTTCAGAAGGGAGCTCGACCGTGGAGCTTGCAAATCGTGCACTCTTTTTACTTAGTTCTTAAAAAGAATTAGAGTGTTAGCACCCGATTGCAACAAATTTGAAGGGGGAAGGGGGGGGGGGGGGGGGGGCTGCAGAAGAAGATGCTTAGATGGCCAGAATGATAGACTCATTAATCGGAAACGGGTTTTTCAAACATACAAAATGTATCATTCACGTAGACAGTTTCTTCATTGAAATTGCTTTGTCTAAGGGGACTCTTTATTTCTTCATTTGATTTTAAATTCTATTTCAAAATGGAACATTAATATAATATACTGCAAAAGATTTCAAGGAGAAAATAATCAATAAAAGGATTTTCAGAATCGAAATGGCAAAAAAAAAATGTTCTGAGTCGCGGCAATTTCCTTCGGTAAACAGCAAACTAACTCAGTTTCCTTTTAGGCCTCACTATTTTCCTGTCTTTATGTATCTAAACTGGGAAGTATGACTAAATAAGTACATAACTTCGAAATTTCATACACCGCCTATATGTTTTGGCGGACTTTTATATGACGTCATAATGCTTTGACCGGCGTTGCAGAGCCTCTAGTGACGTAATGACAATGAATGCGATGAAAGCCCTGTCCCTAAACATCTTAGAGTGGAATTGTGACGTCATAAATCGTTAGCTTGAACGTTAATTTGCATAAGGAGACGTTTCAAAATACAAAAAATGGATTCGTGTATCAGTAACAAAGTGAAAATAAGGGGAACAGTAAATATATTGATAATGATTATTCTTGAATTCATTAAAGACTCATTTGTTACAGGTAAGTGATGAACAAATCTCTATATGAATAATTCAATGTATTATTTCCGTAGTGTCTGAATAACGCCTATACAAACGTAGAGCGAAGAACCATATTTCGCCGATGACCATATTTCGCCGTTTCATAGTTAATTGCTTCTCACTGGTTATTGTAAATGTTTATCAAGTTTTTTTTTTTTCTATATCCTTTCAAATATGACCGTAGTAGTCATGTTTTGATGGATTGTGATATATCCTGCACTCAATTTTGACAAAAAATACGACAAAATGGGGGAAAATTTAACGAAAACACAAAATTTTAGACGTAAACATCCGAAATTTTCACAAAAACCAAAAAAGAAAACATTTTATTTGGCATGATTTCATAGAAGTAGTGGTGACGAAACATTTCCTGAAAATGAAATGTCACAATTTTTGTCCGTTTGTGTGTAAATAGGATACATATCAACAAAAACGGCGAAATATGGTCACCCCCGAAAACATGGAAACGAAATAATTTGACGTTTTAAAAGGAAACAATAAATTGCATAAAATAAATTCTGTTTGTAGTTTTTCAATCAAGAATGGAGTTAAATTAAATTCTAACAAAACAATTATTGAATTGGGCTCCAAGTTTTGAGATTTTCAAAGAAATGTACGAAAAATACGGCGAAATATGGTCACTTGCTCTACGGAGCGAAATTTTATCTATAACTTTATAGACAATGTATAGCATATTGCGACGCCGCTAACGTCGAGCGCCACTACGTTAGGCCTGCTCAAATATTACGTCGCCTGTTTTGAACTTTAAAAAAAATCAACAATATTAAAATGCTGTCAATTGCAAAAATAAACGAGATAATTTTGAAAATAGTATAATTCTTCTGTCTATCGATGTATAGACAAAAACCGATGCACAAACAAAATATAATCCGCTTCGCGAATACGAATTGTATATGAAAAGACTAAATTGTGTTTTTATTTGTATACATCAATAGACAGAAAAAAAATATTACAGTCATTTAGTTATCTCAAATTACACCATAGGTCGATTCCTACCATAGGTAGAGCGAGGGATCATATTTCGCCGGTGTTTATTTTTCTACATTCTATCAAATGCGACCGTAGCCGTCATGTTTTGATATATTGTGTGAGATCTCCTGCACTAAATTTTGACAAAAAATACCACGAAATGCGGAAAATCTAATGAAAACACCTAATTTAGACGTAAAACTCAAAAAATTTTGACAAAAACCCCAAAAAGAAAACATTTTAGTTGGCATTATTTCTTAGATTTTTTAAATAGTGGTGACGAAAGATTCCCTGAAAAGAAAATCACAATTTTGTCCGTTTTGTGTTCAACTGTATATAAACAAAATCGGCGAAATATGGTCACCCCGAAAACATGGAAACGAAATATTTTTACGTTTTATAAAGAAACAATGAAATGAGTTACTAAAATAAATGAATTATGTAGTATTTCAATCAAGAGTGGAGTTAAATCAAATTTTATTGATTAAGCCTCCAAATATTGAAATTGTCTAGGAAATGTACAAAAAATACGGCCAAATTTGGTCACTTGCTCTACATGTTTACACATCTACTTTGAGTACGATGCCAGAAACAAAGCTTATAACAAATTTATCATGCCGAGAATCTATTTTTAAACAGTTTTCTTTCTATATTTGACGTTTGAAAACTTAGTGACCTACTTCTGCGTCAAGGTAGCACACCACGTGACCGTCATACTGCTACGTCCGCCATTGATGATAGTAGTTCGGGGCGTAACAAGATTACTGTCCGCGCAGCACACTTCAAAAATCGGAAAATTGAAGTTTTCTCTACTTTGTCAGCATAATTTACCATTAAAATTTATATAGGAGGGATAGATCTCGAAGCCTCATAACTAACGTTTTATGATGTGTGTCTATACGACCAATACTATACTAACAGTGAAAGAAAATAGTTTTATTAGATAGGGAGATTTCTGTTTAATGCCTCGTTCACACGGTTGCGCAATAAATTTATTTCGCAATAACTTTATTGCGCAACAAATTTGTTTCGCAATAAGCTATTTTGCGTTCACACGAGACCGAAACTATTGCGCAATAAAATGCCAATGAACATGCTCAAGAATCATGAATAAAAGTGTACAACGAATACCTTAAGGAAAAATTGTTCGAATATTTTTCGTTAAGTCAAATTTAAGACTATTTTGGGAGGTAGTTCATTCATTTATTTGTCATTTCAGTCTAGAGCATGACGTCATTCAATTGTGACGTCATTCTCTACAAGGGGCCCACACTTAAAGAAAAGCGTTCTTATATATACGAAAAATCGGAATCTCTCAAAAGAATCGTAAAAATAAACACGTCGAGTAGTTATATTCGTAAGTATAACAATCTCTTTCCCTTGTCATGTCGATGCGCATGCGTCAGATTTATTGCGCAACAGTTTCGCTTAGCGTTTACACGGCAGGATTTGTTGCGCAATAAAGTTATTACGAAACAAATCGAAAATTTATTGCGCAATAAATTTTGTCGTGTGAACGCAAAACAAATTTATTGCGCAACAAATTTACGTTTATTGCGCAATAACCTCTCCGTGTAAACGAGGCATTAATTTTAGCGTGACGTCGTCGACGTTCTCCGTAGGCTCAGTGTTTTAAACATAGGCGACGTGGCGCTAAAATTAACATATCAAAATCCCCGAAGTAGAAAAAAACTTCAATTTTCCGATTTCTGAAGTGAGCTGCGCGGACAGTAGTTGATGGTTTGTTCTTGAATTTTTACTGAATTTGAACCAAATTTTCATACAATTTTTTTTAATCTTATTTCTTTTTTGCCTGTGGTATGGACTTTTGAGTTTGGTCTACTTCTGGGAAAATAAAGCCTGTGTTTGTGAAACACGAATGCCCTCAGTGGCATCTTTGATAGTATAAACACCATTTTCTGTTAAGCACCGTATGTGAAAGGTCAAGGTCAGGGTCACTGGGTTAAAGAATGTAAGTATCACTGGAAAAATATTGTGACAAGGAATACACATTCCTGTGAAATATCAAATCCCTATCACTTCAAATTCAAAAGTTATGACCAATTTGTAAGTTTTTGTAAAGTAGGTCAAAGGTCAAGGTAAAAATTTTGGTATCAATAGAAAGGTCTTGTCACAAGGAATACACATGTGAAATATGAAAGCCCTATCACTTACCATTTTTAAAAAGTTATACACAATGTTAAAGTTTTTGAAAAGTAAGTCAAAGGTCAATGTCACGAGGTAAAAACTTTTGGTACCAATGGATAGGTCTTGTCACAAGAAATACATTATGTGAAATATGAAAGCTCTATAACTTTCAAAAGTTATATCAAATGTTAAAGTTTTTGAAAAGTAGGTCAAGGTTACGAGGTCAAAACGTTTGGTATCAATGGAAAGGTCTTGTCACAAGGAATATACATGTGAAATATGAAAGCCCTTTTATTTACCATTCAAAAGTTGTGCCCAACGTTAAAATTTTTGAAAAGTAGGTCAAGGTTACGAAGTCAAAACTTTTAGTATCAATGGAAAGGTCTTGTCACAAGGTATACACACGTGAAATATGAAAGCCCTATCACTTACCGTTCACAAGTTATGCCAAATGTTAAAGTTTTTCGGTCAAACATACAAATAGACCGACAAACAGACGGACAGGCCAAAAACTATATGCCCCCGAATCCTTGATTCCGGGGGCATTAAAATTAATCGTATCGTTTTATGCAATCTCTGTTTCACATAGAGAATAGGTGTCTTAATTCGTGTTTTGTTACGGGTATGCAACACACAGCAAGTTAATTTATCGTACATGTAATGTGCATTTCATGCGATATTTAAATGCACTTGCTGTGTCTTGCATACCAGTATCAAAACACAAATTATGACATTATGCACCATAGTTGCCTGTTTCATTCTTGTTTTCTGAAATCGCGTTCTCTATAGGTGGCGTTAAAATTCAGGTCACCGAGGGTTCAGTTATCTGTCGCGGCATGTTTCTTTAGATGTCCTGCATGTGACGTCATGAGCGTTAACATACGAAATGCAGCATGTTCCTTTCTTTTTAAATAGTTGCATCTCAGGGATATTACATTGGTTGTGCATGTATTTCTTAAAAAGTTACAGCACTGTTAAAGAAGATCCTGACGAAAATCTCAACAGCACTCACAATAGAGCATTGACGGACCCCTGCCAAGCAGGCTAGAGGTGGGACCAGGTGCCCGGGTGGAAAAAGCATCCCCATGTTGGTGAATCTATGTCATTTTATTTGTCGGGGGTGGTCTGATTATATATTTATTTTTATCATGATCTAGGAATAAATTTTTTATTCACACATCTTGTAGAGTATCACGAAAAAGGCTTTGAAATAAATCTTATCATATTTTAACTGATGTACGTCATTGTCGTCCTCATTGACGAAATGGAGGGGGGGGGGGGGCAGGGTAAAACACCCTGTACTGTAGAATTAATGTATTCTAACATCATATATTTCTCACAAAATATACATTCCTTTTACTTCTCTTTCTTTACATATACAAAATTGTTCACATCATTTTAGGAATGAGTGTGAGATTTCCTAACTTCACGGGAGATGGTTACTTGGCTCTTCCGGTTCTTCAGAATGCGGGTTCTACTTTCAACATGCTGATGGGGTTTAAACCGAATAATACGAACGGCCTTCTCCTGTATACAGCTGAGGGTCAGGGATCCGGAGATTTCTATTCTGTATCTTTAATTAATGGAAATGTAGAATTTAGGTGAGATAACGCTTACCTTTATAACGCAGATCTATATTTCAATATTGTCTTGGGAACTGCTTGGAAAATAAAACACTTGAATAAACAAACTCTTTTCAATACAATTCCACATGAAAATCTATCATTTGAATCGAATCCATTCTATACATTTATTGAAGATTTGAGTGTGGAAGCGGACCAGCAACCATTAGGAGTACTCATCAATCAGAACTTGGAGAGTGGAATTCGATTCGAATAGAACGATCGGCCAAATTTGGTTCGCTTTGGCTGAATGATGTTGGGCCAGACACAGGTTATTCCGGGGTAACAGAAAGCCATGCATTTCTATTTTATTTCTTATTTAAGTAAACTGGATGTAGACTAATTCAAATTCAAGAGTTTTCAAATTATCAAAGACCTTATTAGGAATTCCATGCTTTACTGACATTACATATCGTTAACGTTTCATGTGAGATTAATGACGCGTGCCAGATGAAAAAAAAATCAAAAATATCTGAATAAAAAAAGGAGAAAAATATTTTTTATAGTTGACACGTCACACATCTATAGGAATGAAAAGGATATTGAGTACTGTTTTTTGGTGAAGAGGGTATAGGAGAAGAGGGCCCGGGGATGTTTCCTAATTTTGTCATTTAACCTATGAATAAGCCTACGTGTGCGAAGTTTTCTTTTTATTTTGGAGTTCGGTAACAAAATTAATAAATTCACCTCGAATCATTAACAATTGGTTCTTTTCCTTCAATTCAATCAAAATGATCAATTATAATGATGAATTATTATTCCATTTTTGCAGGGAGGCTTTTCTGGAATAAGCATTAACCTTGAGCTTTTCATTGGTGGATATCCTAACCTTGGTGCAATATCCCATGACACTCGGACTTCTGAGGGATTCACAGGATGTATCCAGACTTTGACCATAAATGACCACACGTATGATCTAAGAAGTTCTAGTTATGGCGGAGAAGGGCAGCATGAAATAAATGTTGGCTAGTACTTTATTCATTTTTTATATGCTATCTTTCATTTTCCCTGAGTATGTATGATTATTGTAATGTATTAAAATTTAATTGTCTGTATCCTTGTTTTGAAGACAGCCGTTTATTGCGGCTAAGTGGTGTCATCCAGCAACCAAATATTGAACTCGATCCTTATTTTAAAGAATCAAGACAAACAATATGATCTGGTGCTGGACAAATAAAATGCCTACTTACAAATATCTCAATAACATTGTATCATTCAGGTGACTGTAGTACCAGTAACTGTGACGGAAATGACTGCCAAAATGGTGGGATGTGCTTACCCCAAATTAACGACAGTTATATATGTAACTGTTCATCAGGATTCCTGGGAGAATTTTGTAATGAAGGTGAACACATTTTCAGCTGGGTCGTCTAAAATCCACTTTATATGCATAAATTGATGAATTATGATATATCTCCATAATTTGAAAATTGTAAGAAAAAATCTTCAATGAACCAGTATACTCTCTTTTGCTTGGATATCTCAAACTTTGAAATATTAAATTGGACCAAAAATCCTTTAATTTCATTTAAACTTGAATAGGATAATGAAGGCCACAACTAACAATTATTAGTCCCCTACCAGCATTGCCGAAGGGGACTCTTACTTTCCTCTCGGTCTGTCCGCCAGTCCGTCTGTCCTATTTTCATTATAGTTGCATTTGAATGCAGATAAGATGGAAAGATCGCATAAACACGTTTAAAAGCTATGTATCTTTTGAACAATTATAAAAATCAAGTCATTGCAAACTATGCTTCATCTACTTTTTCATTTTTGAATTTCAGAGTGTGAAAAGGGAAGGTATGGTTTTGATTGCAATTCAACATGTGGAATGTGCAGGTATAATGAAAGTTGTTATAAAGAAACCGGAGTCTGTCCTGGAGAGCTGTGTCAAGATGGATACACCGGAGCACATTGCATTGATGGTAGATTAACCCTTCTATCTATGAAGAAAGTTACAGGAAACAAAGCTAAACTTTTGCTCATGTATTTGTGCAGATAGAATCGGTTTTCCAACCTCAACACTCTTATTTAGTTCGTTCAATGTTTATAAGTAAGTAAGTAAGTAATTTAGGATTGACACTGTACCAGACAATTTTCGTATGTTATCAGACAATATAGAGCCCTCTGCTGATTCTTTTTTATAAAACAAGGTCTGATATCTTAAAAGTTGTACTTTTAAAACTCTCATAGCGCAAACAAATGGATGGCAGTAGGTTTTCACTTTCCTTCTTGATTTGAGTATCATTTTTTTTTTTTCTTTTTGGAAGTTAGGAGGGGATTTCCTACAGGACTCAGTTGCAGCATCAACAGCAAAACAATCAAATACGAAACCACAGGGTAGACAAGCAAACGAAGAAACACTGTAAAAGTCATCAATACACCAATTCTAATATGACTTGATTCTTTTTCCCTATTAAGACAACAGACGCGAGCCGGGCTCTATTCTCCAATATAGGCCCTATAGCGATAAGCCACGCCTACCCATTTTCTGAAAGCAGATAAAGCGGCAGGAACTGGTTTTTACCAAGAATCGAAAGGTCTTGATATAGTTTGGTCATCATTAGAATAGAAATAAAAAATGACAAGCCGGGCTGTATTGTCTCATAATGCCCTCGCGTCCCCAGCCAATCACATTTATCACCTCGCCGCTGACGCGGCTCGGTAATAAATGTGATTGGCTGAGGACGCTCGGGCATTATGAGACAATACAGCCAGGCTTGTCATTTTTTATTTCTTAAACATAAAATATTACACATAAAACAACGATATCAATGAGCAATCGATGCCGACTTAGGACGGGCATCTGCCATGTTATAAGCCTTTTTCTCATAACTGCGTGACTAGCGTTTTGTGGACGGGAAGTACCGACTTTCGTTACGTCACAGTTAAAAAACGATTGTCCTTGACGTCATATTGCAGGAAAAGTACTTATTTTGCCGTCCAAAACAACTGGACCGCAGTTATGTGAAAAGGGCTTATTAGCAAATGGTGTTATTAGAGAGGTTTAGTTACAAGTTTTAGCGCGACGTGTACGTATGACGTCATCACTTCCTGCGATCTTTGATCAAATGACGTGATGACGTGGCGTGTAGCTACACGTTATGGACGTGTAAACGACGCGCTACTCGTAACGACTGAACGGGTAACTTCTTTGAAATTTTCAACACTTATCATTCATCGAACATCCAGTTTTCGGTGTTATTTAGCACATTTAGGATTCTAACTTTCCTGAGGTCGAGGTTTTACGAATCTCGATGTACATTTCGCGCAGATTAAACTGATTGCAAACAAGCTAGCTACACGTATATCTTCCTACAAAGCCATACCTTCTCCGGTTCGTACGTGTAACTAAACGACGTCTTCGGATTGTGACGCCAAAAGGTGACGTGCACATGTAAGTCATACGTAAACGTTGAAAGCACTAGTAACTAAACCTCTCTATTATCCGGATTACGTATACACAACCATTCCATTAGTTCGATTACGAAGTGGTCTCAAAGATTGCATATAACTGTACGTTTTAAAAGCACATTCATTCGTTTTATTAGAATGCCCGGCCTATGTCTACGGTGCCAACTGTACTCAGCAATGTGGAAACTGTAAGAATAATGTCACGTGTCACCACATCAATGGTTCATGTCCGGATGTATGTAGTGATGGTTATACAGGATACAGATGCGACAATGGTACGTAAGCAAAGTACAAAAAATAAATTAGATAGAGCTCTTAACAAATGCATAAAAGTTTGAATTGAATTATATTTTGTATATTGTTTCTTTTAATATTATGTTATCCGTTAATCCGTTCTTACTGCCACAACAGAATGCCCCGTCGTGTTATATGGTCAAAACTGCTCGCTTGATTGTGGATATTGTTATGACAATGCATGCAGACACACAGACGGACTCTGTGAGCAGGGGTGCAAACGAGGATATAATGGAACATATTGTGACCAAGGTAAAAAAAAACAACTTAATATTCAGTTGAGAAAAATATGAGAGTAAGAGTTTTGACTTTTGAAGCACGAGTCAAATAAAGTCGACATCAGTAGATCAAGTGTTCCTACCGGTTAGCCCTTTTGAACAACACTTCCTACCAAATTTAATGCACCAGACACGGATAGTAAGTCCTCAACAGTGGTGCTTTAAGCCAAAGTAATTCTCAGTTTAATTTATATCAAAAGACTAAAACACAGCTTCTTTCAGGCGACAGAACTGGAAAGAAAGTTATTGATAAACCTGAAACATTCAATCGCGGGGAACGTGTTAAACTACTCCACACTGCAAAATAAAGATCAAGAGCTACGTGGATTTTGAAATTAAACGAGATGTTGCCACTGGTTTGAATCATTTTGGTTTAAAGAACTACATCGGAACATTTATCAGCAACGATTTATACAGTTCGTGCATTTTGCAGTGTCTCTACAATAAACCCCGTTCTTTGTCTCCGTCTGCTTGTCCACTTTTTCTCTTCATTTCTCTACATTCCGCTGGTTCCACTGTTCGGGATAGCCTCGCTATCTTTGTTCTGTTTTATATTTTCGAAAAAAAAAATTATATCTATCAATAATGTCTGGATTCCAATTTGACTTCTTTGTCTAGAAGGATGCTTTCTGTTAGCAGATTTCGAACACTTTGTTTTTATTTTCTTCGAATACAAAATAACAATGCAGATTACTTCTATTGAATATGAAAGATTTCATCCCCATTTCTTTCTAGGTTTTCTCTTTAAATATCTTTACTGATTTATTCATTTAGACTTTTTGACTGTAGAAAAACAAGGTTTTCCCACTCTAGACTAATTGACAGTTACATTTGTATTCTAATTCCTAATGCTATGGAATAAATGTTGTCAATGAGAGTTTAGTGTAATCTAGGACCTAAGTCGACACTTGGATTTATTTGGTCTATCTGTTTAGTGTTATGTGTTTTTCACGCACGAGTTCTCTGTAAAGTTAATACACAAATTCAAATTAAAAAAAAACAATACAAGAGGGCGCTACAGAAATGAATTTAGGTGGCGCCGGCAAATTTTCTTAGGCTTGAAGCTTCACTGATGAAAATTTAATATTCGAAACACGTGTCTGTTGCATGAAAATTGGTTTGAAATTTTCTTCAAGTAGGTATAGAGTTAGAACACTTCCGTATTATTTGATGACGTATTTATTCCCCGATCTTCCGTGTCCCATTTGTGTTGGTGAGCTTGTCAACTCTGCGTTGTTTTGAGTACTGCAACCGAGTTGTGTTGGATCACATTGAATGAAGTATAGACACAGGATTTACAAACTTACCGTCTTAAAGTAACATTTTTCGTAATTATCTCTCGATGTAATACCTCCTAGGTATGTGTAATAATCTACCTTTCTAATTTTACACAAATTTAAATTCAAAAGATAAAACTAGAGTGTGCTATTAAAATACATTCGGCTATGTCTTAAAAGCACTTTGGCTTACAGTACCACTGACGAGATTTTACTAACTGAAAGACGCGTCTGGTTCATTAAAACTAGTTTGAAATTTCATTCAAGAAGGTAAAGAATTGTAACACTTCACTTTTCAGTATGCGAAAATGGAACTTACGGATATAACTGTAACTCATCATGTGGAATGTGCAGAGACAATGACCACTGTGACAGAGAATACGGAATCTGCCCAGGAGAATTGTGTGAAGACGGATATACCGGGAGTCAATGCAAAGATGGTACTTTTGGTTTAACGAGATATAACACGCGTTTCAGTAGCCTCCCTTAGACGAGAATTTTAAAGAAATCTCCAAGCTGAAGATTTCCGATTTTCGTAACTTAAAATGTCTTGATGTTCTGGCTTTGTTATAATCACTGTTTCGTTGAGTCGACCTAATAGCTCAGAGGTAGAGCTCTTGCCCACCATGCAAGAAGACCGCGGTTCGAGTCTGAGTCGTTTATCAATACGAATGGTTTTTTTTTCTTTGCAAAGTAATGGTAAGCCTAGAGTGACCAACTTTAGTCAATTTTTTGCTGAAATTGAACCTTCAAATGTATTTGAAAATTTTGTTAAGACTTTTTTACCTACATACATATGTCGTTTCTATTCAGAAATAAGTCAGGTGTCAGTAAAGTGTTTGAATGTAGAGAAACTTATAATATAGTTACTCATATGGTACATCTAATATCATTACACATGTGCACATACTGTCGCGTTATCTCACAAAATCTGTATTCGGCTCTATTTATTTACATATTGACATCTTTGTGAGTGAAGGAACACTGCTGTGATGTTTCAAAAAGAGGATTATATAAATTCGGATGCTTTTGTCTTTGGTCACATAGTAAAGAAAGATAACTCGAATTGCACTTTTAATTTTTTACATGATAATTTATACATTCAGTCAGATTTTGCAACATATGACGTGGTCATTGACTGATTTCTTTCTATAAGAATTTGCACAATATGTTGAGGGAATCATATGTAAAGTTTCATTTGAAAATCTTGGGCTGAAAAAATAATATAGCCAAAAAATGAGCATTTCCATTACAATCAATGGATGGCTAAAAAGTCTGATCAATTTTAAAATCTCAAAATTTTGGATGGTGACCTCCTAATATTGTCCCTTACATCTTAATTAAATTAGGAAATCAGAATTATGCTTTTTTTTCTGAAAATAAATGTTGTATAACACGAAACGTGTGATATCACCTTAATCATTCTCATTCAATAACTCTGAAAAATGTTTTGCAATGATTCTTTGTCATTGTCTTGAGTTCAATTAATTTTATGGTGACATAAAAGAAAAATTAAATCGGTGATAGAAAAGTTGCATTATTATTCAATAAAATATTATCATTGGAAAACCTTCGAATCGCTGAAACAGGGTACATTCTGTAAATGGAAAACTTATGTCGTTACTGTTTGCATTTAAAATATTTATCTTTTATTTAAAAATAGTAAAAAAAATCTTGCTGTTCATTCTCCTTCTCTTTATAATAAAGTTAAGACGGACTTAACCATTTATATCGCTTTCATGTTGAAATAAACGAGATTCAGCACCATATAATTTCACACACAAAAACTAATGAATTTCAATGTTGCTTTATCTTTGGCAGAATGCGAGTCATATTACTATGGTGACAACTGTACTCAGAGATGTCATAACTGTAAGAACAATGTCACGTGTCACCATGTCAATGGAACTTGTCTGAATGGATGTAGTGATGGCTATATCGGTGACAGATGTGATGCAGGTAGTCAGACATCTTTATTCATTTATAATATTTGAGAAAATAAAAATTTGAAGAAATAAAAGGGAAGAAATTTGGTCAGGTGAATAATGAATAACTGTCTTTTGGAATGTGATTATACTGTGATAACCTACAATGGATCCAGAAATTGTGTTCTATAATGCGCGTTATTATAGTACGTTAGTTGACATGCTACCTTAAAACGGGATAAGAGGATGGTGAAAAAATCTCCAGCAAGACCAAACTACAGCGGAATACACCGACAACGACACAAAAGACACAGTAATTTCAAACGAAAACAAATGTGAACAAGAAAACTATTGATGCATAGCATCAATTCGCTGGGAGAACAAAGATACCATGAAGATCATAGACATTATTAACAGGGTATATATTTAGCATCAAATTATTTTTTAAATAAGACAGACTGTGCCAGCTTTGCATCCTGTATTGATTTTTACTATGAAATCAACAAAAAGTTGCAGGGTGGAAGAAACTAGGGCTGTAACGAATAACAGAAAATTCGGTTAACCGCAGTTCAAAATCTCACGGTTCGATTAGGTTCGGAATTTCCAGATTTCGATTCGGTTTTTGAGTTGGCTTTGCCAACTATTCATTGGAATCGATTGCCCCAGTGCGAACCGTACAACGCTGAAAAATCTGTAGTCTTACCTAGTAAGAAATAGTACCACTATTATTTGGACAAAAACATTTTAAACGACACAATGAGTGCAAGTTGTAAATTATGATTCCAATGCAATTATTGGAGTGAAAAAATGGTCTATAGAGCTATTTGTATTGAAGATTCGTAGTATAGTTCTCGTATCGCGTAGGAATTCAACTTTCAAGTAATCCAAAGTAGCACTGCACTTTGCCGGCCATGCTTTTTTTTCCGGGGGAATTACCAGAGTTTAGGCCTGATAATTATTATTATAACCGTGTCGATTTATATTTCATTGATGAAAAGATAGATATAAAATAGTCTGTTGATGTTAATATAAATCGCTATGGTTCTTGCGTCCTAAGATCAGAGGACACTCGGAACGCCAAAATGTTGGATAATATGAAGAAAAGGAGAAAAAAAATCATATGCGAAATTGGTCAAACGTCAAGATCTTAAGGTAAAAATGTAAGATCAAGTTTAGAATTTTGTACTAGCACACGTAACAAGGTATAACAATGGCGCTCTGAATATTTGTTCAGTAGAGCCATGAGAAACGATAAGACCACAAAAGGATAGTACATGTATAAATGTCTAAAAATCAGTCTTAAATATAAACTTCATGTACAGATTTCTATTGGTTAATTATTTCGTGGCCACGTACGACTTAGTAAGTCTTGCGCACGAGATAATCAACCAGTAGAAACAAAGAATTATGTCGTGGTCACGAGATAATAAGTCGTGGTCACGAGTTAATAAGTCGTGGCCACGAGATAATAAGTCGTGGCCACGACTTATTATCTCGTGGCCATGACATAATAAAAAAAATGCACACGTCCCCTCTATGCTTCCGTATGTATGACTTAGATTTATGCTGGTAGGGGACTAATATCGCTTAGAGATTAAGAAAAAAACAAACTTTTTACGCACCCCGGAATCAAAGATTCTGGGGACTATATAGTTTTTGGCCTGTCTGTCTGTTTGTCCAAAAAACTTTGAATGGTAAATTATATGGCTTTTATATTTCACATATTTATTCCTTGTCACAAGATTTTTCCATAGATACCAACATTTTTATGCCCAGTGACCCTGACCCTTACCTTGACCTTTCACATACTTAACAGAAAAATGGTGTATATACTCCGCCGGGAGCATTCGTATTTCACAAACAAAGGCTTTATTCAATATTAGACTTTGCCAACTCGCAGGACTTTCAGTCCTTTGATTTTCCTTTTTTCACCCCTTGCTTTCTCTGAAATAACGAACGTTTTGATTGGTCACCTCTGACGACACGACCAATCGTAGGCCGCCTTCTTCGGTAGACTCTTGAGAACCCAGACATCAAAACAGAGGTCCCAGGCGATCATTTTGATTGTTTGAAAGTCGAAGGGTGGTCTATTACCGTTTGCAGGATTTGCAAAACTGAATTTAAGTATTCGACTTGTTCTACTTCGGCAATGTCCGCACAAATTAACTGAAAATGTGCATGGCATCGTCCTGAAGAGAAGCAGGCCGAGTCTGACCTGATCTACTTACATTCAGAAACTCCACAAAATTAAAGAAGTCAGCCAACAGGCGACTCGGATTACAGAACAGGTACACAATTGAATTTTAAAAAATTGTTATATTATATGATTTGTGAAATCTTACCAGTACATGTATATCACTAAACAGTTTTAAACTTGCCTCATATTTTGAGTGTATCTGTGCATTTGTGAATTTACAGTGCAATTAATATATTAGAATATGATTTTGTATCATTTTGATATCAAGATTACTTAATGTCACATTAACACAATACTGTAGTGAAAAACTCCTAACAAACTGGTAAATATTTAATACCTTGAAAATGTACTCTACTTTAAACTGAATCGAATACCGAAGAACCGAGGTTCATAATTCAAACCGAACCGAGCCGAAAAAATTCTGAACCGTTACAGCCCTAGAAGACACTGACCATACATTTTTTCATCTCCCATCTTTAACAGGCGTATGTTTACTAGTACATCATGATTTCCAGAACGGACCGAGAAGCGTGCTTCGCCGAGTATGCATATAGGTTGTCAAATATACTCTTAATTTAATTTGTAGGTATTTATTTTTTCCATACATACATGTTTCAAAACATTGTTTTGTTTAAATTGTACTGTTCTTCGTTTAAATTGTGTATCTATGGTAAACAAAATCACATCAATCCGATTGGTCCGATATCCCACGCCCCCTTTAAGGCATGTCATTTCTGAATGAAGGAATTTCAACGATTTTATGATAACCATATGAAAATATAGTATTCATGTCACTTTATCATTTTATGAAGGAAAATTAATAGGTCCGTGATGAAAATCAAGATTTATGCATATTTGAAAACTGGGTAAAATATGCTGGAAATTTGTTGCTAAAAATAGCACATTTGTAAAGAAAATACTAAAAGTGTTGAAATGCATTCATTTGATTTTTATTTTACTTTTCTTTGTTATTATACAATAAGACAGGTTAGAAACTTTGTATAAAAGTAGAATTTGATATAGTGATACCTTAGGTACCAACTTCACCGATAATTTAATATTTTCTAGATTTTACACATAAATAACGAAAATCATCCAAGTTAACGTCAAAATTTCAGAGATACCGAATTTCAACGATTTTTCCAAACACACAGTAACACGTGCTCCTAGGGAAGACTTTTCAAAATATTGAAGAAAAAGTATATGTACGTGTTCAAATGAGAGAGAACAGCTGACGCTCACAAATAGTGTCATTTTGTGGTTTTCTTGAAAAAGTGTCAGAGCTGAAAATTTGCCTGATTTTAGGTGGAATTAAAATAATGTGTAATTTTTTTCGATATTTATCAGCCTCACCTTATAAAAAAGCTTAAATCAATAATATTCCATAAGTAAAACAAAATTCATGGGTAATTACTATCGTAAAAGAAATACGATCGGTCAACAAATATAGCCGCCGAGAGCTCTGATTGGCTGTCGCATTTTCGACTTCTTTTCTGTAACCACTGCAAAGAATTTCACGAAACCTTACAGGAAGCAAGTACTCAATGTATTCTACAAAGTTTGTGTTTTTTAGCCGATCGGTCAACAAATATGGCCGCCAATGCCTCTGATTGGCTGACGCATTTTATCGACATCTCCTTTGCAACTGCTGCACAGAATTTCACGAAACCTTCCAGGAAGCAACTACTCAAGGTCCTCTACCAAGTTTGTTTTTTCGTGCCGATCGGTCAACCTATATGGCCGCTGAGGGCACTGATTGGCCGATACATTTTCGACTTCTCCTCTCTGCAAAATCACAAATTTACGTTCAAATATGGGTCATGACCTACATTTTCCGCTTGAGTACACATGTTAGAAAGATTTGGATATCAATGTTAAGAAGTTTTATTTCTCTATTATAAGTGCTAGGAAGGAGACTGCTACGGATCGCACGGCAAACGCAAGGAGAAAGTACATTGTCTACGTGCATCGTACGATTGATTGTGCGGACTGATCGTGCGCCTCGTACGTTAGACGTACTTGTGTATTGTCGTAGTCACTTGTACCTTTTTAGTGCTGCTTACATATCTTCTTTTTTCAAGGGACGTTTAGCTCACATCGACAAAGAGGGGGGAGGGGGTTATTCTATCGCCCCGTCGTCAGCGTTGGTGTCGGCGTCCGCACTATAGATGAAGCAAAACGGGACAGGTCCATTCAAGCCAAACTATAAGTCCCACATCAACCATTTGCATGGATGATGCATCTGAGGATGCTTGCAACAATGCATGGTACGGACGCTGCATCTGACCTACATTTTATGCTTGAGTGAGCACGTTAGGTAAAATGGGACAGGTCCATTCCCGCCTTTCTATAAGTTTTACACCGACTAAACTTACATGGATGATGCATCTGAGGATGCTTACAACAATACATAGTACGGAGGCTGCATCTAACCTTCATGTCATGCTTAAGCAGGTTTGGTAAAATGGGACAGGTCCATTCCCGCCTTACTAAAAGTCCTACAACAACCAAACTTGCATGGATGATGCATATGAGGATGCTTACTGCAATGCATGGTACGGAGGCTGCATCTAACCTTCATGTCATGCTTAAGCAGGTTTGGTAAAATGGGACAGGTCCATTCCCGCCTTACTAAAAGTCCTACATCAACCAAACTTGCATGGATGATGCATATGAGGATGCTTACTGCAATGCATGGTACGGAGGCTGCATCTTACCTACATTTCATGCTTGAGTGAGCAGGTAAGGTTTTGACAGTTCCATTCCTACCTTACTATAAGTCCTAGGTCATCCAAAGTTGTGTGGTTGGTGCATCTAAGGATGTTCAAAACAATGCAAGGTACGGAGGCTGCATCTGACCTACATTTCATGCTTGAGTGACCACGTTGAGTAAAATGGGACAGGTCAATTCCTGCCTTACTATAAGTCCTCCATCAACCAAACTTCTGTGGATGATGCATCTAAGGATGCTTAATGCAACGTATGGTACAGATGCTGAATCAGACCCACATTCCATGCTTGAGCAATCAGGATAAGTAAAATGGGACAGGTCATAGATCAATCAAAAAACTTGTGTGGGTGATGTATATGAGGATGCTTACTACAATGCGATTTACAGATGCTGCATCTGACCTATATTTCACGCTTAATTGACCAGGTATGGTAAAATAAGAATCTTCATTTCTAGCCTTCTTTGATTTTTTATCAACCAAACTTATGTGGATTGTGCATGTGGAAGTACTTTGTGCAATGTAGGCGCAATGTAGGAACAGATGCTGGTCATGGGACAATGATGCGTCGAGGTGAGCGCTGTCATCTCTGATGACTTTATGTTTAAACTTGGAAGAAACCTCGTGTTTACGAGTTCAATGTACTATTCTATTCCTTTTGATTGCAAGAATGTCCAGACGGTCTCTATGGTCCAAACTGTTCCCTGATATGCCAACACTGCTACAATGAGCCATGTCGGCACACGGACGGAGTATGTGAACATGGATGTGAGAGAGGTTATCGTGGTTCAATCTGCGACCAAGGTCTAACTATTAGTTCTTAAACTTTTACATATATTCTAATGTCTTCATAACGTAAGATGTTTGATTGATCTCCAAACTTTTTAATTCAAAATAATAGCTACAAATACATTTCAGATACACTGAACATTTTGCAAATTGTTATTACACTCCAATTATATGAGGCATGATTCTAATGAAGCATTTTTCTTTATTATTTCTAACTGAAGGAATTGGCAACAACAGTAATATATATAATTGTATGATATCTGTTTTCTTTTATTTAAATCAGAATGTCCGGCCTATTTCTACGGTGCCAGCTGTACTCAGCAATGTGGAAACTGTAAGAATAATGTGACTTGTCACCACATCAATGGTTCATGTCCGGGTGGATGCAGTGACGGTTATACAAGCAACAAATGCGACAAAGGTATGAAAAAGATGTTTGAAATAAAGGATAAGATAATACCCTAGATGAATGTGTGAAAACAAATGGAATTATTTTTCATATTGTGTCTCTTCAATGTATGTTATTCATAAATCCATTCTTAATGCTACAACAGAATGCCCCATCGGAGTATATGGCCAAAACTGTTCCCTTGATTGTGGATATTGCCACGATGATGCATGCAGACACACAGACGGACTCTGTGAGAATGGCTGTAAAAGAGGATATAATGGAACATATTGTAATAAAGGTAAAAATGAAGTTCCAATATATTCTTGTTCAGAAAAAAATACTTTGTGAGTAAGCTTTTTTACCCTCGCAGATTTTGTTTAGAGGGCGACAAAGCATTTCTTCATTCTGGCCATCGTTTAAATGGTTTTGGCCGGACTGCAAAGCTATTCTAATCTCTGGATTTACTATGTTTGTCTGTCTGTCTTTTGACCTAGTTAAAGATTTTGGCGAAAGTTTCTGGTTGAAACAAAATCGAAGGAACTATATGTAGTAGTAACATGATACTATACAGTTATGGGTTGCCCATGAAGAGACCTTTCAATCTTTGCCGTAACATTTTACCTACAGTCCTGTCCACTAAATTCAAAGCATTTTGTTTTGGAGATTTATTCTATCGTTTCAGAAAATTTCCAATTATTTATTGTTTCCGTAAGTTGACCTCCTTTAGTCCTAACAGGAATTGTGCATGAACTAACCCATTTTACTGTGACAGTAATTAATCTGCTTTCACTTAATTCCATGACCTTTGACCTAGTCACCTTGACATTGTGCCCTTCAACAACTTATGTTTAGTTCTGATCTCTTTTATATCCAAATTTACAAACAGCAATACAATTTTAGGCATTACGTTATCAATATAGCAATATAGATCCAAACAAATAGGCATACCATATTTATACACTTTTTACTGACAAAAATGTACTTTGCAATCCAGCCATACCGTCTTTGGGGGGGGGGGGTGTTTTATTCTTGCGCATGTCCAGTGAACAGCATAAAAAGATAAATTAAGGACCGTAGTCCTGATCAGCGAGCCTTCCAATATATTTCAAAATTTGAGAGGATGTTTTTTTCTAATTTCTATGTCAATTATGTTTATATTACGTCGACTATTCATATTATGTCAACTATCTAATTTCAATGTCAATGAGTAAAGGTCAAGGTTACAGTAAATCTAGGGCTTAAAACCATTGTGAAGGGGTCGATGATCACTTTGTTTAATACTGTCATCTTAATACCATGAAATAAATTGGATTTATCTTCGCCGAATAAGAAATATCAAGAAAATTTTAAGGTTTGTCCATTCTTAGATTATTTCTTTCACTTCAAGGTTCTGAAACCATGTACTCTCAACATATTTTGCGCTGAGCAAAAATGTCTTGGAACTTCATGTTTACCATGAAAATTTTCAATGTCGTCCTCAGACTGTTCTCAAAAGCGAAACTATAAAATGCTTCTTCAGTATGCGAAAATGGAACTTACGGACATGATTGCAACTCATCGTGTGGTATGTGCAGAGACAATGTAACTTGCGAGAGAGAATACGGGTTATGTCCTGGAGGATATTGTGAGGATGGGTATTCAGGGAGTCATTGTAATAAAGGTAATTCTATTCTCATCAGTGCGTTAAAAGTTACGCATGACAATGATCATCTTTGTCTCTAACTCCTGATTATATATATAGCACTGGTGCACTACAACAATTTTATGCGAAATGAAGAACAGTTGAATAAAACGTCATCACTTTAAAAAATAGTTTCAATAGCACAAGGTAACTTTTAATATGGAGAAAAATTCATATTGGCCAGCTGAATCATTGTGAACCTCGACAGTATTTAAAGTAGGCAAACTTAGCGTAGAAATTTAAGCTACCCTTATGTCCACATTTAACCAAATCTGAACCGACTCATCGAAATTAAAGTCAGTCACGCTCAATGCTTCCAATGTAATACAAGTTTGACAACAGCAAGTTGCTATTTTAAAGCTGGACTATTACAATTTAAACTAAGAAGTTCTGTTAATTTTTTTTAGGGAACGGAGATTGTTAAAACAAACTTTAACAATCCCCATTCCCTACGAGAAATGAACTATAGCACTGTGACGTAGTTTGCATACTAATGAAGGTACGACCCAAAATCCAGGCACATCGCTCTACTGTGGGTATATAAAGCGACTCCTGGTCAAAAACCCGTGTCATTTGTCTCGCCAACGCATATACGTTCAAGACAGTTGAACTTCCATACTATCTTCTTGTACCTGAAATAATGACGGTAATTACATATAAGTGTCTAGTTTTAAAAACAGTAGCAATATAAAAGAGAGAGAGAGAGAGAGCATGATCTACGTGTAAAATTCAGATACATACATGTATTTCATAAAATCGATGATTGCTGAAAAATCATTGAAAAAAATATCTATACATCGCCTTATTTGAACATTGAAATGTAGGAGAGGACCAAGTCATATATTTATCCTACAAACCAATCTAAATACACGAATAAGTAGAAAAACATTGTATGCATCGATAAAGTTCTGCTTTCAAACGAGAAAAAAAATCTAATCCGGTTCATCCACTATTTTTGAATTTATCATCATTTTATGTCCCCAAGTTTATATTGTACAAGAGAGTCAGTACTTACATAATTATACACAGTAGGAAAAATTCCGTCAACAACATTGGACACACGTTTCACATGTTTTACTTCCGGCGAAGAGTGTTCGAATCCACTTCATTTGACTAATGTTTATTTGCTCGTGTTATATTTTCAATTCTTCGTCGAATTCACTCGAAGAGTGAAATAAAAATGAAGTAAAGTTATAAGCATTCGTTTCCCAGACATTGCTGACCCTGACTTCTGAAAAAATAGACTCCCAACCCCTTCTCCATTTTTTTTATTAAATAAATAATACATACATAAATATACTGTTTATTCGCTTAAATCTTTAAGTCCTATAAAGTGTATTTTGATAACAATCATTTAGCATTTTCTACTTTTACATTCTACGTGTAGAATATTGATATATTGTAATGTACTGTAAATTATAAAAACGAATATAATTTAACTTTTTTTAAATTTCAATCTGATATGTTTTATTCGGTCGAAGAATTTCAAATGGGGGTGAAAACATTTTGTAATATTTCAATATTGACAATAATCATGTTTATTCAATTAGATATATTACTAAATACAAAGTCATATATTCGTAATCTGGAGTTTTAAGATGAAATAAAGGAGAACAAATACACCAACCAACCTACCCCTTTGAAAATCCTATATGATGACCATTCAGCGTCTCTGATTTTTGAAATAATTATATTGAAACTTGCGGAAAAAAATCTTCGTTATCTGTTGTCGTATGTATTTATAAATAGTAAAAAAAACCGTTAACATGAAGAAACGATATTTTTTTCTATCAAGAGTTGTGGTGATTTAAATCATCTTTTATAGACTTGTTGTCCCTGTTCTAGGAAGAGCAAATGCTTCAAGTGGATGTACAAACTGCACTCTCCCCCCCCTCTGCCATTTTAAAAGAAAAACAGGTAATTTTGTCTTACAGTTATCTTTGTTGTTTGATTTAAAAAAAAATGGCGTGCATATAATATTAATTTTACACTTCGAGGAATCTTCTGATTCTATATTCATTCATTCTTTCATTCATTCATTAATTCATCCATTCATTCGTTGCCTTTGGTTGCAGGCGACACAAGAAAGGGACACTTTCCTATATAAATATAAAGAAACTAACATACTTTAAACCCATCCTAAATAGAGAGTCCTCATATTTCTGAGAGTGTAAAATCTTTTTTTTTTTTTTGCTTACTTTTAAACAAATCAAAAACAAATATACTGCAAAAGATAAGCGTGGAACTCAACAGATTTTCTTTAGAAAAAAAAACATGGCGGTCATCTTGAGGATTGTAAGGGGGTGTTGAATCCCACTGATAAATTTTCATATGTTATCGCTCTTTTCATGTGGAATACTCTATGTTTCATCAATAGGAGAATGAAGTCGAAGAACCAAAAAGACAGCGTCTCAGTGAAGTGACAGACCCAACCTCAAATGAAAAAAGGAAGGTACACGTACTTCAAATTTATTGTTTATCACTCTAAATACTACTTCCAAATATGGTTCTACTTTTTTCGTTAGTTGACATTACTCACTTCCGGTTGCATCACTCAGATGGTCAGACTCAACTAAAAGGTCTGTTCTGATTGGAGGAAAACCCGTAGGGAGACCTGTTACTTTATATGTGACAGAAGATGTGATTTGCTATCAATCATGTTTTCTTTTGGTTTATTGTTTTGAATATGACATATATAAGTGAAAAAATAAGTGCAATTAAAATGTCGATGCCCGGATGTTTTCTCTAGCTCCAGATCCGCTTTCGAAAATCATCCGCAGAGTACATTGTAATGTAAAATGCTATATTTTTATTTAGTATCGTGTAAAGCTTGAATCAATGAACAAATGCATGGCCAGCAATGTTAGTGCATTTTGATAACATTACAGACTATGGAAAATGATTTAATTAAAGAATGAGATCTATGTTTTTGATATCTGTTGCATTCTTGTCGTTTATGAATAGAGTTTCTTCTCTCATTTTGTAGTTTGCGACCAACCCCTCCTCCCCCCCCCCCCCCCCATTTTTTAGTCTCAGTAGAGCTAAAAAAAAAAGGGGGGGGGAGAAACAGCGCCAATAACTCTGCAGTCCTAATGGACTTTTTTAAATAACACGTAATATGCAGAAATCCATGTGGCGAGACCTTTTTAGCTCACCTGAGCCAAAGGCTCTAGTGAGCTATTGTCATAGCGATCCGTCCGGCGTCCGTCGTGTGTCGTGTGTCGTGTGTCGTCTGTCTGTCGTAAACTTTTCACATTTTCGACTTCTTCTCAAGAATGGCTAAAGGGATTTTGATGAAACTTGGTAGGTATAAAGTACTAATGGTCCCCTACAAGTGTTGTTGTTTTTCGTCCGGATCCCTCAACAGGTGGCGCCACCACAGGCAAAAGTAGGTCACAGGGGGTACCCTCCTTTGACAAACTTCTTCTTCAGAACGGAAGCACGTATCGACAAACCGAAAGCATCAGGATGATCTAGAGAGATGTCTTAAGAAGTGTTGTTATTTTTGGTTCCACTCCGAACTCAAATTTTTGACGCTTTTTTGACGTCTCTTCGGACTTAGTCAGAAATGCTAATTTTTGCACTATTTCTTTAAATAATCAATAAGTGTATGATTTTACACACTCATTTACTCATTATTTATCACTTTTTTTCTTAGATTGTCATGAAACTTGGTAGGTATGAGGTACTCATGGTTCCCTACAAGTGAAAGAATTTTGTCAAGATATCCTCATTTGGATTTTTACGGAAAAACATTCATAGATACAATGTAGGTTTTCCATACCCAAGAGTAGTGGTTCAAACCCCGGCAGGACCCCACTTTTGCAGTTTTTTTTCTCTTTTTTTTATATTTATCGTTAGAATAGAAAGTGTGAAAGAATTCTGTCAAAATATCAACTTTTAGATTTTTCATGATTTTTTAAACAGACAAGCTAGTTTGGCTTTGTGTACTTATTTTCGTACGTCGAAATAACACATGCAATCAAATATATACTCTGAATTTATTTTTGAGATGTTGACTTTTTCCATACATGCATATTATATAACAATTTCCCTATATAATGATTATTTTCTCCGCTTTATTTTTGTATCTATGGTAAACAAAGTCGCCATATATCTTGTGTTACAGATTTGATTGGTTAATTCCTCCACGCCCATTTAATAGTCACGGTGGGTAATCTCGCAACGCAGAACACTAGGTTTATCTAAAATTTCGTGTATTACAAATTATTTTTCACAAAAAGGGGAATGTGATGCAGTGTAAGGATGCCTTAGATACGAGTTTTATCGAAAGTAAGAGAGGTAATATCCTTTTATAAAGCCGAAAAACTATCGGCATGATTGGTGTAGATGAAAGTGAAAGTAGAACGCCGATCGTGTTTGTGCATTATAAAAAGCTATAATATCCACCTTATTTTGGATACAACTCATAGTTAGGGCGTTGTTACACTGCATCACATTTCCCTTTTTGTAATAAATTATCTATTTTGCGCAAAAATATTGAAAAATAAATTGTTCTGCGTTGCGAGATTACCCACCGTGTTAGTACTGTACACGTGATACATTTCAGGAGATAAATAGATGATCTATCGTGCAAACAAAATAGTACTGCCGGTATTTAATAGATTTTATTTAATGTGCATATACTGGGAACACTTTCATGCTTGTTATTATTCATGTACTTGGAACAATTCCATACTTGTCATCGTTTATAAACTTAGCTCGAATTTCCTTTGTCTTAGACTCTCTTAGATGAATTGTATACGGACTGATTTCTTGAAGAAACATCTAATGAGTAATCCCTTCCCGAGGATTTTGAGAATGTATAGGACATTTGATATATCTGAAATTCTTGAAAACAAATGAGTAATTTCTTCCCGAGGATTTTGAGAATGTATAAGACATTTGATATATCTGAAATTCTTGAAAACAAATAATTCAGTTCAGAGTTCTTGAAATCTTTCAATGAAATGTTGGACCACAGGAAGCTGTTGTTTTAAAAGAGGAAATAAATTATGATTCACAACCTTAAGCCACTGTGTTCGACATCTTGTATGTATACAACATTTCTAAAGACGAACACAAGAGGCTTTGAAGGTCGTGAATAATAAAACATTTTCTCTCATAAAACGACAGGTTCCTGTGGTCAGACATTTGGGAATTTTTATCTGTCCAAATAATAGATAGAACATGAGTTTTTATCGGACCAAATGATTTTTTATCAGCAAATCCGATGCAGCTGATACTTTTCATGAACTCTGTCAGCTAATATTTTGTCCATGTAACAGTCCTATCATGAGGCGAAACATAGTTAACAGTAAATAACGATGTGGTAGGTCTGCTAGTTGGACAAGCTTTACAGTATCATGGGCCTATTAATTTGTTTCCCTAAAAGCAGCATACACCAGAGTATTAAGTTTATTTCATTGTTTTATTCTTTTTGTCTGTTTCTTCATCACTTGCTGCACATTAATGTGGAATTTTACAAAATGATTTTTTGATGTTGAATAATTGAACTATACACTAGCTGGGCATATGACTTTGGATCACATTATCCGTCTATTCAAATCAGTAAAAAAGATAATGTTTTGAAATGTTACTATTTCTTCTTGTTTGTACTTTTAAAGGCTGTAAAAAAAAAAATCTTGTCTGCATCCGGCAAAAATCTTTTTAGAAAGAATGTTGGCTCAAATCGTGATACTGGCACTATCAATTTTACGTCTTATTCAATGTCAGTATGTCAATTAGAGCACCCATGGGTATCAGGTGAGCGTTGTGCCCTCCTGGGGCTCTTGTTTCTGAATAGCAATCCCAGAAATGAAAATTTGAAAGTCATACTAGTATATTATCAAAATTGAATTAATGTAAAGCGTATGCTCTATAGTAAAAAAATCAGTGGGTGAACAGACGGACGAACTCGTTTTTCAGTTTATCTATGCACCAACGGACAAAAAGACAGAGGAAAACCAAAGAGAGAGAGACTGATAAACACACAGAGGATAAAATATGTAGATGTTCATTAGTCATCTCGAATTTTCTAAAGAAATAGAAGAATTAACAAATAAATGAAAGAAAAAAAAAGTAATATGTACGATTATCTTTTAGGAAAAGTGTACTGTTTATATTTCACGTTTTTAGTATTGAATAAGTTAGTTTTATATATGAATGTGAGAGAAGGTTCGAGTGTGTGTGCGTTTTAAATACACAGTTTCTGTATTGTTTTAATTGGTTTTTCGTAATATTTTTTTATAATAACACTGGTACAATAAATCTATAGTATAGAGATTATCTGTCCTTCCTTCATGTTATAAAAGGGATACTCTTAATTTTTTTTAACAATAAAATTAATTCATAAACTGAATAGATAGGAAATTTGTAATTATCTGCAGATTACATGAAAATATTATTGACTTATCGAACACTCTGTCCATATACCGGAAATGAAAATAAAAACACAAACATTATATACATGTGGAAACGTGTGTATTTGCTCATGAGTTGATTTAGGAAAGCGTTATATCACAATAAAGAGTAAGTAAAACATTTTAAGGTTTGAATATTAAGTATAAAAAGCTTTCTCTTATCCAAAACTATTAATACCATTTTGATAAAAATATCGGCATTGTTTTTTCTGTTCATAGCAAGAGGGACTCGGAGTCGGAGTGGGTAGGGTATATATTGAACAGTTGGGCATTTTTTTCTACTTGCTAGAAATTAAACAGAGAATGATAGTACATCTTTATAATTACTTTTATGCTGTATATGAAATTAAATCATTATTGAAAAATTATTATCCAATGCTTCATGACTAGTGGGCCGTGTGTAAGGGGGGGGGGAGGAATTGAAGAAAAAGGCAAATGATATGGTATTGGACATAAAAATGCTCACAAACATAGAAAAATATACATACATTGATCGTGATTTGAAATATTATAAAATCATGTGCGTCGTGTTTATCGAGAGGGAAAGGGTTTTGATGTACGTTGTCGTGGATGACCATACCAATGCGGCATGTAAAGTAAAATGAAATAAGATTGCAGAAAAAAGCTCTAAACATGTGAAAATCAGCATATCTTAGCAAAAATATTAGCAAAATGATTATATACATTCATTACTTCGTCCATTTTCTCTCTTTCAGGTGGTCTGCTCGCATGAAATGATAATCATAAGATGTCACGGTTCCTAGTCAGGAGTCGCTTTATATACCCGCGGTAGAGCGATGTGCCTGGATTTTGGGTCGTACCTTCATTAGTATGCAAACTACGTCACAGAGCTATAGTTCATTTCTCGAAGGGAATGGGGATTGTTAAAGTTTGTTTTAACAATCTCCGTTCCCTAAAAAAATTTAACAGAACTTCTTAGTTTAAATTGTAATAGTCCAGCTTTAAGTTGGACATTTCGCCATCCGACTTATCAACCATTAGTCGAAATATCTAAATAGTCTAGCTAAGTCCCTACCGAGGAGATGGTTTGGACTATGTGATTGGAACTGCCAATATTGACTATGGGAACATTCATTATATATTAAATTTGTTATTTGCTAACAGTGTGTCCTGACCAAACATTTGGAGAACATTGTACAAACAGGTGTAGATGTTTTAATGATGCACCATGTGATCATATCAACGGAGGTTGTCCTAATGGACTTTGTCAGATTGGACGACGAGGATTTGCGTGTCAAGAAGGTAAATTTGGTGCTCTGATGCAGTTTCATTTTTCAGTTACCACGGCAGAAACATGATAGGGTCACTGTATCCCACATGTACCTCGCGTGACTTTTGACGTCGGTCGTATAGGCCGTATCCATATTGTGACGTCGTTGTTATCTATTGTGACGTCATGATTTTTGCACCTAAAGCGGCGACCTCTCAACAAAAACATCGTTTAAAAATTCTCTTTTTATATTCTTATTCTGACTAAACCGATTAAGACTAAAGACTAACGGTTTATTCTTTTAGAATAAACCATTTTTGAGGGCGCCGAAAACGAATATTCCTTTATTTTTCGAATTCGATAAAGTTGACGATTTCATGATTCATTGAATTTCAAGAAAGGTCCCTAGAAATGGGAGAAAAACGATCAACCATATGTTTGTCATGTGGGATGAGAAAAGCCCACCCACGGGGTCTGGTTTCTGGTCAGGCAACTCGGCAAGCCTCGTTCCCTGACAAGAAACCAGACCCCTCGGGTGGGCTTTTCTCATCCCACATGACAGCATATGGTTGATAGTTATAGTCCTCGTCTGTTTGTCCACTTTTTCTCTTCATATTTCTCTACATTCCGCTGTTTCCACTGTCCGGGATAGCCTCCCTATCTTTGTTCATTTTTATATTTTCGAAAATTTTTTTATCAATAATGATTTTTGGATTCCGATTCGACTTCTTTGTCTAGAAGGATGCTCTCTGCTAGCAGATTTCGAACACTTTGGTTTTTTTTTTCTTCGAATACAAAATAACAATGCAGATTACTTCTATTGAATATGAAAGATTTCATCCTCATATCTTTCTAGGTTTTCTCTTCAAATATCTTTTACTGATTTATTCATTTAGACTTTTTGTCTAGAGAAAAACAAGGTTTTCCCACTCTTGACTAATTGACAGTTACATTTGTATTCTAATTCCTAATGCTATGGAATGTTGTCAATGAGTGTTTAGTGTAATCTAGGACCTTAGTCGACATCGGTTTCCCATTGGATTTATTGGTCTATCTGTTTAGTGTTATGTGTTTTTCACGCACGAGTTCTCTGTAAAGTAAATACAC
Source organism: Pinctada fucata (assembly GCA_028142955.1). NCBI lineage: Eukaryota > Metazoa > Mollusca > Bivalvia > Pterioida > Pteriidae > Pinctada > Pinctada fucata. The sequence continues at coordinate 70,942,482 of AP027103.1, forward strand.
AAATTTAACTTTAAAATCAAAGGACTGAAAGTCCTGCGAGTTGGCAAAAAGTAACATTGAGAAGAACATACAGAAGACAAGTATAAAACTGGCACAAATCAAACTCCAATTCTATGCCTAAAATGCTTGAATGAGTGATTCTCACAATTCAAGAGTTGTCTCAAATCTAAAAAACAGTCTGGAAATATATAAAATGATAAAACTTCTTAACCAAATAACTGCTTTTGAGGTCAGAGTTCAAGGTCATGTCAAATTTGTTGCAATTGTAATGGGTGTATGTATGAAGTCCTATCACATTTACTTTAGGAGATATTTGTTTTGAAACTTCTTAACCAACTTAAAACCAACATCTTAGGTTTATTAAGTATCAAACTGAAAACCCTTTTTTCCTAGTTGGTAAATAGCTCATCAGAGCTAATGTTGATTGTTATAAATTATGTCTGACTTTAAAACAATATCATTGATTGATTGATTTACTTGTCTTAAGTCTTCTACACATCCACGAATTTTAACATCTAAGGTCTTTTTTTATCTTAAATACAATACTTTTACCTATTTATCTAAAAATCCTTATACAGAGGAGGGAAGTACAAAGAAGAGGATGCGCCATATTTTAATGCAATGACATCAACAAGTGATCACTATTCCTAAAGCATCGTTCCTTGTAGCATTTTTTGTGCATTCTCATAATGCATTTAACCCATCATTTACAACTTGAACTGAAACGTCTGATGTCTAATATGTTCTTTTGTCAAATCACAGTGGTCCTATTTCTAACTGCGCCAGTAACATTGAGCATTGTTTGGTCCATGCAGGGTTATCAAGTGCGAAGTTGAAAGTGATAGCAATGAGAGTTGGCATTGCCAACTCAAAAAAAAACAATAATTGTAAGAGGGCGCTACAGAAATGAATTTAGGTGGCGCCGGCAAAATTACTTTGGCTTGAAGCATCACTGATGAAAATTTAATATTCGAACACGTGTCTGTTGCATGAAAATTCGTTTGAAATTTTCTTCAAGTAGGTATAGAGTTAGAATACTTCCGTATTATTTTGATGACGTATTTATTCCCCGATCTGCCATGTCCCATTTGTGTTTGTTGGTGAGCTTGTCAACTCTGCGTTGTTTTGAGTACTGCAACCGAGTTGTGTTGGATCACATTGAATGAAGTATAGACACGGGATTTACAAACTTACCGTCTTAACATTTTTCGTAATTATCTCTCGATGTAATACCTCCTAGGTATGTGTAATAATCTACCTTTCTAATTTTACAAAAATTTAAATTCAAAAGATAAAACTAGAGGGTGCTATTAAAATACATTCGGCTATGTCTTAAAAGCACTTTGGTTACAGTACCACTGACGAGATTTTACTAACCGAAAGACGCGTCTGGTTCATTAAAATTAGTTTGAAATTTCATTTAAGAAGGTAAAGAATTGTAACACTTCACTTTTCAGTATGCGAAAATGGAACTTACGGATATAACTGTAACTCATCATGTGGAATGTGCAGAGACAATGACCACTGTGACAGAGAATACGGAATCTGTCCCGGGGAATTGTGTGAAGACGGATATACCGGGAGTCAATGCAAAGATGGTACTTTAAGTTTAATCATTCTCATTCAATAACTCTGAAAAATGTTTTGCAATGATTCTTTGTCATTGTCTTGAGTTCAATTAATTTTATGGTGACATAAAAGAAAATTAAATCGGTGATAGAAAAGTTGCATTATTATTCAATAAAATATTATCATTGGAAAACCTTCGAATCGCTGAAACAGGGTACATTCTGTAAATGGAAAACTTATGTCGTTACTGTTTGCATTTAAAATATTTATCTTTTATTTAAAAATAGTAAAAAAAAATCTTGCTGTTCATTCTCCTTCTCTTTATAATAAAGTTAAGACGGACTTAACCATTTATATCGCTTTCATGTTGAAATAAACGAGATTCAGCACCATATAATTTCACACACAAAAACTAATGAATTTCAATGTTGCTTTATCTTTGGCAGAATGCGAGTCATATTACTATGGTGACAACTGTACTCAGAGATGTCATAACTGTAAGAACAATGTCACGTGTCACCATGTCAATGGAACTTGTCTGAATGGATGTAGTGATGGCTATATCGGTGACAGATGTGATGCAGGTAGTCAGACATCTTTATTCATTTATAATATTTGAGAAAATAAAAATTTGAAGAAATAAAAGGGAAGAAATTTGGTCAGGTGAATAATGAATAACTGTCTTTTGGGATGTGATTATACTGTGATAACCTACAATGGATCCAGAAATTGTGTTCTATAATGCGCGTTATTATAGTACGTTAGTTGACATGCTACCTTAAAACGGGATAAGAGGATGGTGAAAAAATCTCCAGCAAGACCAAACTACAGCGGAATACACCGACAACGACACATAAGACACAGTAATTTCAAACGAAAACAAATGTGAACAAGAAAACTATTGATGCATAGCATCAATTCGCTGGGAGAACAAAGATACCATGAAGATCATAGACATTATTAACAGGGTATATATTTAGCATCAAATTATTTTTTAAATAAGACAGACTGTGCCAGCTTTGCATCCTGTATTGATTTTTACTATGAAATCAACAAAAAGTTGCAGGGTGGAAGAAACTAGGGCTGTAACGAATAACAGAAAATTCGGTTAACCGCATTTCAAAATCTCACGGTTCGATTAGGTTCGGAATTTCCAGATTTCGATTCGGTTTTTGAGTTGGCTTTGCCAACTATTCATTGGAATCGATTGCCCCAGTGCGAACCGTACAACGCTGAAAAATCTGTAGTCTTACCTAGTAAGAAATAGTACCACTATTATTTGGACAAAAACATTTTAAACGACACAATGAGTGCAAGTTGTAAATTATGATTCCAATGCAATTATTGGAGTGAAAAAATGGTCTATAGAGCTATTTGTATTGAAGATTCGTAGTATAGTTCTCGTATCGCGTAGGAATTCAACTTTCAAGTAATCCAAAGTAGCACTGCACTTTGCCGGCCATGCTTTTTTTTCCGGGGGAATTACCAGAGTTTAGGCCTGATAATTATTATTATAACCGTGTCGATTTATATTTCATTGATGAAAAGATAGATATAAAATAGTCTGTTGATGTTAATATAAATCGCTATGGTTCTTGCGTCCTAAGATCAGAGGACACTCGGAACGCCAAAATGTTGGATAATATGAAGAAAAGGAGAAAAAAAATCATATGCGAAATTGGTCAAACGTCAAGATCTTAAGGTAAAAATGTAAGATCAAGTTTAGAATTTTGTACTAGCACACGTAACAAGGTATAACAATGGCGCTCTGAATATTTGTTCAGTAGAGCCATGAGAAACGATAAGACCACAAAAGGATAGTACATGTATAAATGTCTAAAAATCAGTCTTAAATATAAACTTCATGTACAGATTTCTATTGGTTAATTATTTCGTGGCCACGTACGACTTAGTAAGTCTTGCGCACGAGATAATCAACCAGTAGAAACAAAGAATTATGTCGTGGTCACGAGATAATAAGTCGTGGTCACGAGTTAATAAGTCGTGGCCACGAGATAATAAGTCGTGGCCACGACTTATTATCTCGTGGCCATGACATAATAAAAAAAATGCACACGTCCCCTCTATGCTTCCGTATGTATGACTTAGATTTATGCTGGTAGGGGACTAATATCGCTTAGAGATTAAGAAAAAAACAAACTTTTTACGCACCCCGGAATCAAAGATTCTGGGGACTATATAGTTTTTGGCCTGTCTGTCTGTTTGTCCAAAAAACTTTGAATGGTAAATTATATGGCTTTTATATTTCACATATTTATTCCTTGTCACAAGATTTTTCCATAGATACCAACATTTTTATGCCCAGTGACCCTGACCCTTACCTTGACCTTTCACATACTTAACAGAAAAATGGTGTATATACTCCGCCGGGAGCATTCGTATTTCACAAACAAAGGCTTTATTCAATATTAGACTTTGCCAACTCGCAGGACTTTCAGTCCTTTGATTTTCCTTTTTTCACCCCTTGCTTTCTCTGAAATAACGAACGTTTTGATTGGTCACCTCTGACGACACGACCAATCGTAGGCCGCCTTCTTCGGTAGACTCTTGAGAACCCAGACATCAAAACAGAGGTCCCAGGCGATCATTTTGATTGTTTGAAAGTCGAAGGGTGGTCTATTACCGTTTGCAGGATTTGCAAAACTGAATTTAAGTATTCGACTTGTTCTACTTCGGCAATGTCCGCACAAATTAACTGAAAATGTGCATGGCATCGTCCTGAAGAGAAGCAGGCCGAGTCTGACCTGATCTACTTACATTCAGAAACTCCACAAAATTAAAGAAGTCAGCCAACAGGCGACTCGGATTACAGAACAGGTACACAATTGAATTTTAAAAAATTGTTATATTATATGATTTGTGAAATCTTACCAGTACATGTATATCACTAAACAGTTTTAAACTTGCCTCATATTTTGAGTGTATCTGTGCATTTGTGAATTTACAGTGCAATTAATATATTAGAATATGATTTTGTATCATTTTGATATCAAGATTACTTAATGTCACATTAACACAATACTGTAGTGAAAAACTCCTAACAAACTGGTAAATATTTAATACCTTGAAAATGTACTCTACTTTAAACTGAATCGAAAACCGAAGAACCGAGGTTCATAATTCAAACCGAACCGAGCCGAAAAAATTCTGAACCGTTACAGCCCTAGAAGACACTGACCATACATTTTTTCATCTCCCATCTTTAACAGGCGTATGTTTACTAGTACATCATGATTTCCAGAACGGACCGAGAAGCGTGCTTCGCCGAGTATGCATATAGGTTGTCAAATATACTCTTAATTTAATTTGTAGGTATTTATTTTTTCCATACATACATGTTTCAAAACATTGTTTTGTTTAAATTGTACTGTTCTTCGTTTAAATTGTGTATCTATGGTAAACAAAATCACATCAATCCGATTGGTCCGATATCCCACGCCCCCTTTAAGGCATGTCATTTCTGAATGAAGGAATTTCAACGATTTTATGATAACCATATGAAAATATAGTATTCATGTCACTTTATCATTTTATGAAGGAAAATTAATAGGTCCGTGATGAAAATCAAGATTTATGCATATTTGAAAACTGGGTAAAATATGCTGGAAATTTGTTGCTAAAAATAGCGCATTTGTAAAGAAAATACTAAAAGTGTTGAAATGCATTCATTTGATTTTTATTTTACTTTTCTTTGTTATTATACAATAAGACAGGTTAGAAACTTTGTATAAAAGTAGAATTTGATATAGTGATACCTTAGGTACCAACTTCACCGATAATTTAATATTTTCTAGATTTTACACATAAATAACGAAAATCATCCAAGTTAACGTCAAAATTTCAGAGATACCGAATTTCAACGATTTTTCCAAACACACAGTAACACGTGCTCCTAGGGAAGACTTTTCAAAATATTGAAGAAAAAGTATATGTACGTGTTCAAATGAGAGAGAACAGCTGACGCTCACAAATAGTGTCATTTTGTGGTTTTCTTGAAAAAGTGTCAGAGCTGAAAATTTGCCTGATTTTAGGTGGAATTAAAATAATGTGTAATTTTTTTCGATATTTATCAGCCTCACCTTATAAAAAAGCTTAAATCAATAATATTCCATAAGTAAAACAAAATTCATGGGTAATTACTATCGTAAAAGAAATACGATCGGTCAACAAATATAGCCGCCGAGAGCTCTGATTGGCTGTCGCATTTTCGACTTCTTTTCTGTAACCACTGCAAAGAATTTCACGAAACCTTACAGGAAGCAAGTACTCAATGTATTTTACAAAGTTTGTATTTTTTAGCCGATCGGTCAACAAATATGGCCGCCAATGCCTCTGATTGGCTGACGCATTTTATCGACATCTCCTTTGCAACTGCTGCACAGAATTTCACGAAACCTTCCAGGAAGCAACTACTCAAGGTCCTCTACCAAGTTTGTTTTTTCGTGCCGATCGGTCAACCTATATGGCCGCTGAGGGCACTGATTGGCCGATACATTTTCGACTTCTCCTCTCTGCAAAATCACAAATTTACGTTCAAATATGGGTCATGACCTACATTTTCCGCTTGAGTACACATGTTAGAAAGATTTGGATATCAATGTTAAGAAGTTTTATTTCTCTATTATAAGTGCTAGGAAGGAGATTGCTACGGATCGCACGGCAAACGCAAGGAGAAAGTACATTGTCTACGTGCATCGTACGATTGATTGTGCGGACTGATCGTGCGCCTCGTACGTTAGACGTACTTGTGTATTGTCGTAGTCACTTGTACCTTTTTAGTGCTGCTTACATATCTTCTTTTTTCAAGGGACGTTTAGCTCACATCGACGAAGAGGGGGGAGGGGGTTATTCTATCGCCCCGTCGTCAGCGTTGGTGTCGGCGTCCGCACTATAGATGAAGCAAAACGGGACAGGTCCATTCAAGCCAAACTGTAAGTCCCACATCAACCATTTGCATGGATGATGCATCTGAGGATGCTTGCAACAATGCATGGTACGGACGCTGCATCTGACCTACATTTTATGCTTGAGTGAGCACGTTAGGTAAAATGGGACAGGTCCATTCCCGCCTTTCTATAAGTTTTACACCGACTAAACTTACATGGATGATGCATCTGAGGATGCTTACAACAATACATAGTACGGAGGCTGCATCTAACCTTCATGTCATGCTTAAGCAGGTTTGGTAAAATGGGACAGGTCCATTCCCGCCTTACTAAAAGTCCTACATCAACCAAACTTGCATGGATGATGCATATGAGGATGCTTACTGCAATGCATGGTACGGAGGCTGCATCTAACCTTCATGTCATGCTTAAGCAGGTTTGGTAAAATGGGACAGGTCCATTCCCGCCTTACTAAAAGTCCTACATCAACCAATCTTGCATGGATGATGCATATGAGGATGCTTACTGCAATGCATGGTACGGAGGCTGCATCTTACCTACATTTCATGCTTGAGTGAGCAGGTAAGGTTTTGACAGTTCCATTCCTACCTTACTATAAGTCCTAGGTCATCCAAAGTTGTGTGGTTGATGCATCTAAGGATGCTCAAAACAATGCAAGGTACGGAGGCTGCATCTGACCTACATTTCATGCTTGAGTGACCACGTTGAGTAAAATGGGACAGGTCAATTCCTGCCTTACTATAAGTCCTCCATCAACCAAACTTCTGTGGATGATGCATCTAAGGATGTTTAATGCAACGTATGGTACAGATGCTGAATCAGACCCACATTCCATGCTTGAGCAATCAGGATAAGTAAAATGGGACAGGTCATAGATCAATCAAAAAACTTGTGTGGGTGATGTATATGAGGATGCTTACTACAATGCGATTTACAGATGCTGCATCTGACCTATATTTCACGCTTAATTGACCAGGTATGGTAAAATAAGAATCTTCATTTCTAGCCTTCTTTGATTTTTTATCAACCAAACTTATGTGGATTATGCATGTGGAAGTACTTTGTGCAATGTAGGCGCAATGTAGGAACAGATGCTGGTCATGGGACAATGATGCGTCGAGGTGAGCGCTGTCATCTCTGATGACTTTATGTTTAAACTTGGAAGAAACCTCGTGTTTACGAGTTCAATGTACTATTCTATTCCTTTTGATTGCAAGAATGTCCAGACGGTCTCTATGGTCCAAACTGTTCCCTGATATGCCAACACTGCTACAATGAGTCATGTCGGCACACGGACGGAGTATGTGAACATGGATGTGAGAGAGGTTATCGTGGTTCAATCTGCGACCAAGGTCTAACTATTAGTTCTTAAACTTTTACATATATTCTAATGTCTTCATAACGTAAGATGTTTGATTGATCTCCAAACTTTTTAATTCAAAATAATAGCTACAAATACATTTCAGATACACTGAACATTTTGCAAATTGTTATTACACTCCAATTATATGAGGCATGATTCTAATGAAGCATTTTTCTTTATTATTTCTAACTGAAGGAATTGGCAACAACAGTAATATATATAATTGTATGATATCTGTTTTCTTTTATTTAAATCAGAATGTCCGGCCTATTTCTACGGTGCCAGCTGTACTCAGCAATGTGGAAACTGTAAAAATAATGTGACTTGTCACCACATCAATGGTTCATGTCCGGGTGGATGCAGTGACGGTTATACAAGCAACAAATGCGACAAAGGTATGAAAAAGATGTTTGAAATAAAGGATAAGATAATACCCTAGATGAATGTGTGAAAACAAATGGAATTATTTTTCATATTGTGTCTCTTCAATGTATGTTATTCATAAATCCATTCTTAATGCTACAACAGAATGCCCCATCGGAGTATATGGCCAAAACTGTTCCCTTGATTGTGGATATTGCCACGATGATGCATGCAGACACACAGACGGACTCTGTGAGAATGGCTGTAAAAGAGGATATAATGGAACATATTGTAATAAAGGTAAAAATGAAGTTCCAATATATTCTTGTTCAGAAAAAAATACTTTGTGAGTAAGCTTTTTTACCCTCGCAGATTTTGTTTAGAGGGCGACAAAGCATTTCTTCATTCTGGCCATCGTTTAAATGGTTTTGGCCGGACTGCAAAGCTATTCTAGTCTCTGGATTTACTATGTTTGTCTGTCTGTCTTTTGACCTAGTTAAAGATTTTGGCGAAAGTTTCTGGTTGAAACAAAATCGAAGGAACTATATGTAGTAGTAACATGATACTATACAGTTATGGGTTGCCCATGAAGAGACCTTTCAATCTTTGCCGTAACATTTTACCTACAGTCCTGTCCACTAAATTCAAAGCATTTTGTTTTGGAGATTTATTCTATCGTTTCAGAAAATTTCCAATTATTTATTGTTTCCGTAAGTTGACCTCCTTTAGTCCTAACAGGAATTGTGCATGAACTAACCCATTTTACTGTGACAGTAATTAATCTGCTTTCACTTAATTCCATGACCTTTGACCTAGTCACCTTGACATTGTGCCCTTCAACAACTTATGTTTAGTTCTGATCTCTTTTATATCCAAATTTACAAACAGCAATACAATTTTAGGCATTACGTTATCAATATAGCAATATAGATCCAAACAAATAGGCATACCATATTTATACACTTTTTACTGACAAAAATGTACTTTGCAATCCAGCCATACCGTCTTTTGGGGGGGGGTGTTTTATTCTTGTGCATGTCCAGTGAACAGCATAAAAAGATAAATTAAGGACCGTAGTCCTGATCAGCGAGCCTTCCAATATATTTCAAAATTTGAGAGGATGTTTTTTTCTAATTTCTATGTCAATTATGTTTATATTACGTCGACTATTCATATTATGTCAACTATCTAATTTCAATGTCAATGAGTAAAGGTCAAGGTTACAGTAAATCTAGGGCTTAAAACCATTGTGAAGGGTTCGATGATCACTTTGTTTAATACTGTCATCTTAATACCATGAAATAAATTGGATTTATCTTCGCCGAATAAGAAATATCAATTAAGAAAATTTTAAGGTTTGTCCATTCTTAGATTATTTCTTTCACTTCAAGGTTCTGAAACCATGTACTCTCAACATATTTTGCGCTGAGCAAAAATGTCTTGGAACTTCATGTTTACCATGAAAATTTTCAATGTCGTCCTCAGACGGTTCTCAAAAGCGAAACTATAAAATGCTTCTTCAGTATGCGAAAATGGAACTTACGGACATGATTGCAACTCATCGTGTGGTATGTGCAGAGACAATGTAACTTGCGAGAGAGAATACGGGTTATGTCCTGGAGGATATTGTGAGGATGGGTATTCAGGGAGTCATTGTAATAAAGGTAATTCTATTCTCATCAGTGCGTTAAAAGTTACGCATGACAATGATCATCTTTGTCTCTAACTCCTGATTATATATATAGCACTGGTGCACTACAACAATTTTATGCGAAATGAAGAACAGTTGAATAAAACGTCATCACTTTAAAAAATAGTTTCAATAGCACAAGGTAACTTTTAATATGGAGAAAAATTCATATTGGCCAGCTGAATCATTGTGAACCTCGACAGTATTTAAAGTAGGCAAACTTAGCGTAGAAATTTAAGCTACCCTTATGTCCACATTTAACCAAATCTGAACCGACTCATCGAAATTAAAGTCAGTCACGCTCAATGCTTCCAATGTAATACAAGTTTGACAACAGCAAGTTGCTATTTTAAGTTGGACATTTCGCCATCCGACTTATCAACCATTAGTCGAAATATCTAAATAGTCTAGCTAAGTCCCTACCGAGGAGATGGTTTGGACTATGTGATTGGAACTGCCAATATTGACTATGGGAACATTCATTATATATTAAATTTGTTATTTGCTAACAGTGTGTCCTGACCAAACATTTGGAGAACATTGTACAAACAGGTGTAGATGTTTTAATGATGCACCATGTGATCATATCAACGGAGGTTGTCCTAATGGACTTTGTCAGATTGGACGACGAGGATTTGCGTGTCAAGAAGGTAAATTTGGTGCTCTGATGCAGTTTCATTTTTCAGTTACCACGGCAGAAACATGATAAAAAATATCGTGTCCTTTATAAGATAGTAATCCTAATGTGTACAAATTAATACGGATAAGTTAAAGTTGTATTTTCAAATTATCAAAGTTCTCGTTTTCGAGGTCATGTCTCTGATGGATTTATGTTTTGCAGTATGCGAGTTCTTTTCCTACGGCGATAATTGTACTCAGAGATGTCATAACTGTAAGAACAATGACACGTGTCACCATGTCAACGGAACATGTCCGGATGGATGTAGTGATGGCTACATCGGCGACAGATGTGACACAGGTACGATATTAAAATAGTGATCCCTAAGTGTCGCTGTGCTTCGCAGGCGACACAAAAAGTGAATGCTGGAAAAAAAGATATACCACAAGCACCATGCAGATTCCAATTATGAAACGCCGTACCTTTTGATCTTTGAAATAGTGCGTACAAGAGAAGGACGGCATTTAATTATGAGTTTATAATTTCTTCCTAGGATTCTGGTAACTGTGTATGGCACAATATACCATTACAGTGTTGATCAATAATGAATTATGAGCAATCTCGATCAAGAATGACAAAATTGGATAAATATTATTTCAAATTTATTTTATATAGATATCTATGAAGTATTCATTGTAAAACAGTTTTGTGCAACTTTGAAGAATATACAATTTTTAATAATGGTTGTACGACAGAATGCGAAGATAAATTCTATGGAAACAACTGTATGCAACAATGCCAAAATTGCAAGAGTAATTCGAGTTGTCACCATGTAAACGGGACATGTTTTGGAGGGTGCAGTGACGGTTACATTGGAAACAGATGCGACACAGGTATATATAACCACTTTCAATATGTGTACAAGTTGTAACTATGTTTTCAAGAAATATAATTATGTTTACTAAGCTATACCATTTTTATTTCATTGATGTACTGTTATTGTATATATGAATGTATGATAATATTGTGAGATTTCCAGATTACTTTTGTATAAGATGTCTTATCCTTGTTCTAATGTTACTCGTCTTCAAATTCATATCATTTATGAACAGATACATTTGCAGCATGGACCAGACACGCACGTTTCGGATACTTAATCAGTGATCCTCAATCTAAACAATGTTGCATGACCAAAGAGTGTGAAAATTATTATGTCCAAAAATGTATCGAAAGACGTTGCAAATTAGGTGGAATATGATGCTATAGGACGTTTTAGAAAGTTTATTAACAGAAATTTTCTAATCCGTTGAAGAGACGATAAATCGAAGTTGATCGAACTTGGCTACATGTGCCCTCAGGGTAGACTGAATAATCCAGTCTCTCCGCTGCCGCTAAAAGAGACTGAACCCCACTATAGTTGTTACAGAACGAAATCGGACGAAACTGTTGCCCAACGATTTTTCCATTTGAAGGTCTGAAATATCGATTTTCTTGTTGACGGCACTAAAGAAAACATTTATCTAACTATATCTACCCACCTCACGTTTTTTTCTCGCTTCGAAATTGCATTTTTTGCCAATTTTTAACTCTCATCAAACTAAACAGGCAAAGCGAAAGTTCGGAGAACCGACCAATCAGAATGAAGGATAAAGAAAGTTGATCACGTGATATTTGTATCCTTCGTTCTGATTGGTCATCAGACTTCGTTCTATGACAAACGTGGTGGGATTCAGTCTCTTGTAGCGGCAGCGGTAGAGACTGGATTATTTAGTCTACCCTCAGGGATTCCTGGTCTACCAGCAGTGACACTCACCAAGTGGCGTCTTCAAATCCATAGCATCATTTAAGAACAGATCAATTTGCAGCATGGACCAGACATCTAGAAGCGAAGTCATTTCGGTCATTTATGTCCATCAGAAATCAAAATTTTAAAGATTTGAAGAGTTTATTCTAAAAGAAACATAGATATGATAAATGAAAAAGCAATTAATTCTTAAATAAAGTGAAATTTATTTTAAAAATAATAAAAAAAAATCTTCATTTCAGTGTGTACATTCGGGTTTTACGGTTCAAACTGTTCATTTCATTGTGAATTCTGCTTTGAGAATGCATGTCGTCCAACAGATGGAGAATGTCAGTTAGGATGCGAGAGGGGATTTTATGGTCAATTTTGTGACCAAGGTATCTATCTTCATTATACACCATATTGCGCTGGTAAAGATGAGAAGTATATATATAGCTGCATGTAAATATGATTTACAACTTCTTTTCTTTACATTTACTTCTGAGCAATCCGATGTATATTTTCATGTATTAATTATTTTCATACACAAAATAAGTCTGGTTTCTTTTATTTCAGAATGTGAAAACGGAACATACAGCTATGATTGTAAATCTGCTTGTGGTATGTGCAGGAATAATGCAACATGTGATAAGGAAACTGGAGTCTGTCCAGGACACCTATGTGATGAAGGATACTTTGGGGCTTATTGTATCGAAGGTCTGCGAATGCATTTTCTCTCACTTGAGACTGATTTGTCCGCGAAATAAGGTGTCAGGAAAAATGTTGTCTCACCCTGCAGGGTAAGATAGGCCCATTCCAGAAGTGCTTTTAGCAGTACCGTTATTGTGACGTCATGCATGATTGCAGCGTTAGCCGGTCATAATATGAAAAACAATACATCAAATCCTCATTTTTTAGCTCTTTTAGACAGTGAGAGAAAAATAATCAATCCCCAGATGTTATCCAGGGACACGGAAATCCAACCTTCGTGACCAGGATTTGCTTAAATTGTCCACGACTCGGCAAGCCTCGTCGTGGTACAAGAAAATCCTGGACACTCGGGTTCCTTGTCCCTGATCATATCTAGGGATAAATTCTATTAATCCTGTACAAGCCAAGAGACACTATGTTTGTAAAGATTGGAGATATTTAATTCGAAAGGTCTAATCGATCATTAAAAATAAGTCTTTTGTGTTTTTTCAGCTCTCCTTGATGTTTTGGGTAATCCTCGCGAGTACACCGCCAGATTAGGAATGTTCTTTGCCTGCTTCGTCTCGTTTTTGACAGCCGCGGTTACATCTGGTCGTCAGAATGATCAGAAAAGGAAAACCCTTTTGCGTGTACACAAGGCAGCGAAAATGAGAGGTCTAAAAACAACCCTCTTCAAAGATCGTCTGTACATAAATGGAAAGCTGTACCGATGTGATATTAATCGATGTTCTTTTACAGGACATGGATTTTCTAGTACATTCTCTGCAAGGCACACACCTTCCATCTGTTGGGATTTACCTGTCGATAGTTTTTCCCATATCAGTCAAATCGATGCAGATGATTTAAGAATTCCTGAGGATACGGATTTCCCAGATAGTTTCCTATCTAGCTATGACGTAACGAGTTCTGTGGATGACGCATTTTGGAGTGCAATGGATCAATAGTGTTATAGTCATGTCAATGATTTTATTTTATAAAAAGAACTAGATCTAGATTTCAGCTTTGAATCCGAAATTGATAAATCATCTGATCCAAAGTACATAAGAGACGTTATTATGCCTTAAACGTCAAAAGAGACTTGTACAACTCCCGACCGAAAGAAGCAAATATATATATATATATGTACATTAAAATAAAAACATTCTGAAAAACATATTTCTTGAGCACGACCGTTGAAAATGACCATCAGAAAGTATTCGCATAGGAAATTAATCTTCATGCTCATTTTGAATTTTATTTTGATGGTTTTCAGTATATAACCCAGAGGTCTGTTAAAGAGCACTATGCATCATAAATATTCGGCCCTTCGACAGTCTTGTATGAGTAACTTTTCCGACATTAATCACATACCTTGACCGTTGGACTTTATGACGTGTACTAAATCTTATCAGAGATTAAATCTGAATCTTTGTTAACCGGCTGCTCGGGTGACTAAACATAAGCTGGCATTAGTCGTCAGAGCAGAAACTATCGTATACGCCCCAGTTTTTATTTGAGTACATCCCAGCAAACAAGACTATATGGGTCCCATATGTTGGCAGAATCCAGGCAAAATGCTTACTTAGACCCATATGGGTAGAATCTGGGCAAAATGCTTATCTTAGTGTAACGGTGCGGTTATCCCAAAAAGTAACAACACCAATGCAGGGTTCGATCAATATATTTATATATGTAGAGAAGACTCTGAAATATATTAATAACAATAATAAATATCAATCATAATATATATTTGAATCACATTTGAATAAATTGAATATGCTTGCATTTCATCAATCACAAAGATAATTATGAAATCGACAAATATCACAAAAAATACAAAAATATCATTTACACACCTGTATCTGGTACAGAGCCGTATAAACATAAATATCAAGCGTCGGCCTATCTCATATGGTATCTCATATATATGTATCACATGGTAAACCTAAATAAACAAATTACCTAAATTAGAAAATCGTCTCTCGTACTAAACTCACTTCGATCAAACGAGTTCAATCGCAAATCATATTTCAAATCGATTCATCTGATCAATATCAT
This sequence comes from Pinctada fucata, assembly GCA_028142955.1. Taxonomy (NCBI): domain Eukaryota; kingdom Metazoa; phylum Mollusca; class Bivalvia; order Pterioida; family Pteriidae; genus Pinctada; species Pinctada fucata. Next base: position 70,957,545 of record AP027103.1, read on the forward strand.
AATTCATAATTACATTCCATATAAAATCACAATATGAATGATTCAATCCGAAACTCGCATTTCATTCATTCTAAGGTTAAAATCATTAGAAATTGGGAAATTACAGAATTCACCAATTAATCAGAAATATGGATTAATAAAAGAAGATTACTTACAAGTCAGCGTAGTCAATAATGTCAATGGTCAATATATATCATCATAACATCATTTAATTTCCATTGTCATTTTCAAGAAACGAAGATTCTGATTGGCTGAGAAATTTTGTTGATACATCGATCAACACAATTTTTCACGGAAGTCTATTTATAGCACTATTTTTAGAAGTGGGGGTTCCCTCAAACACGAATGAACTCGTTGCTGAAAATACAATTTGTAGATGTTTGCTTCTCATTTCAATGGTACCATTTCTTTTCTACTTACTCAAAAATTAACAGTGCATGTAGAATTTGCTCAAACTAGTCCTTATTCCAAAGATATAGAGAGACGATCTTTCGCTGTTTGAATCAAGGCGGCTGCCATAACTTGTTTTGGCAGACGTATCACTGCGAAACCTTCCGACTTATGAAATATAGTGCGGTGATTGATTGTTCTTAGATCCAAGAAAACAGTCTGTATTCATAATTAAATGATAAGAAATAAATCTTATATTTTTTTCTGTTGATGCAGGTATCACCCGAAAAATTGGACAGAAAACTTTTGCATCAACGCGCTACGCGCATTGATGCAGTTTTCTGTCCAATTTTTCGGGTGATATCTGCATCAACAGAAAAATATAAGATTCATTTCTTAAATGATTTAAAGTTGAAAACACTAGGCGACGACGCGCACTTAGAAAATTGTCAAACACGTCCACCCAAACAAAGGGACGCTCTGGATCTGACAATACAACAAAGAACTCAGAGAGGGAAATCTAGGAAACCAATTAAAAGAGTTGTATCATGTATTTGAAATTAATAACCAATGATGTATGATCTTATGTGAGGTGTGTCTGTCTTTGACCCGTGGTGACCTATGGTCAACCAGGTATGCCTGCTAATCACTGTGTACGATTTGTACTAACAGTATTGGATTACAACTACGGTTGTTAATCCACTCCTATGTAACTCATACTTCAAATAATGGTTTCAACTCATTGAGAGAAACGATGATCATAAAATAATAAAGACATAAATTTATCAATATCTTTATTTCATATCATATCAATATATACAAAATATCACACTATCACATACTTCCCTCCTTTGTTAAATGGCGTCCTCGTCATTTCATCAACTGAAAAGGAAAATTAAAAACAAAAATGTACTTACTTTCAGTGAATATTGATGCTGACTGTAGTAAGTAATGGCAGGTGCTAAAACATGTACTGAAAGATAAAATATCTGCTGACTACTAAACTTAAATAAAGAACTGGCTGAACATAACTATATCTATTAGCTTCAATTCTTCATGTTTCCAGTAACTGGGCTAATCAATGCCCTAGAAATCTCTGATTTGTCTACATTTTCTAAGACATTTGATGATGCCATGGATTGCAGATAATCTGCACGAACTTTCCAGTCAGGCTGAGCTGTAGCAGATTGCTGATTGAGGACAAAATCACCTGAAGTTATCCACTTTGGTTTTCGTTTTACTCTTTGGGAAGATCTAGCGTGTTGTCCTTCACTCTCTGAAGTAGGATCAATCGATTCCTCTTCTCTAGTCTCAGGTGCTACATTGGTAACATCTTCTCTTCCTGTCTCTGTAACTCTATCTTCTCTTTCTGTTTCTCTAATTCTATCTTCTTCTTCTGTTGTTCTGTCTAAAACTTGGGTATCTGAAGTACTAGTACTTGATTCTTGTCGGATATCAAGTTGAGAGGCGTCCCCCTCAGCTTCAGTACCTAACTCGGCCTGCTGAGTATCTGACTCGATGATCAGATCGGAAGCAGTGGATCCTTCATTACTATGAGTAATGACATCTACTTCTCTTAACTCATATTCACTTTCAGAATCACTGTCTTCCAAGTTATTATCTGTCTTTGCCTCAATAGCAGCTGCAGCCTTTTCTTTCTTTCTACTTCTTGTTACAGGAGTTCTGATGTTTCTAGGTGCTGGAATAGGTTTTGCTGGATGATATTCTTCATCTATTGAGCCAATTGGAAGTAAAAGATTCCTATGTAAAGTTCGTGTTTTCTTGTTTGTGTCTTCATTTTCCTTTCTGACTGTGTAGACTGGTACTTCTGTATTCGGCTGACTTTCTATTACATATGGTTCTTCTTCCCACTTGTCTGACAGTTTATGTTTTCCTTCAAACGCGACTATCTTTACGAGAACTCGATCTCCTGGCTGAAGTACACCTCCTCGAACTTTAAGATCATAGTTCCTTTTCTGTCTGTTCTGTGCTTTCTTTGTGGATTCCTGAGCCAAATTGTAAGAGTATTGTAGTTTAGATTTCAAAGATTCGATGTACTGATTCGTTGACTTTTGTCCAGGTTGATTATTTGTTTGAAAGATGATGTCGATCGGAAGACGCGGTTCACGACCAAACATTAAGAAGAATGGAGAATGTCCAGTTGTATCCTGTTTCATCGAATTGTATGCATGTACAAGTGGTGGAATATATGATTTCCAGTCCTGTTTTTGATTTCTTTCTAAAGTTCCTAACATGTTGAGAAGAGTTCTGTTGAAACGTTCGCAGAGTCCATTACCCATGGGGTGATACGGTGTTGTTCTTGATTTACTGATGTTCATGATAGTGCAGAGTTCTTTTATGATGTTTGACTCGAATTGAGCACCTTGATCGCTGTGTATCTTTAACGGAATTCCATAGTGTACGATGAAGTGATTGAACAGAATTTCTGCAGTTGTTTTTGCTGTTTGATTTCTAGTTGGTATTGCTTGAGCATATCTCGTAAAATGATCTGTGATGACTAGAATGTTTTGATATCCTCCTTTCGATGTTTCTAATGTCAGATAGTCCATGCAAAGTAACTCCAAAGGTTGTGAAGTTTTGATGTTTATCAGCGGAGCTCTTGCTGTTGTGGGTGTTTTTCTGCGAAGACAACGATTGCATTTACTGATGAAGTTTTCGATGTCTGATGTCATACCATGCCAGTAAAATCTATCTCGCACTAGACTGATGGTTTTGTCTCTTCCCGGATGTCCCATATCTGTATGTACATGATGCAGTACTGTGTTAATGCAAGATCTAGGTAAGATTATTTGAAGCTTTTTCTCATCATTAATAGTTGTTTCTCTCATCAGGATTCCATCCTGAATCTGAAGACGATCAAAGTTTCTGTACATCGTTGCATGATATTGTACATTGTCGTAAGGTAAGTATTCTTTAAGAGGTTTTCTTCCACTTCTGATGCATGAAATCCAAAATCTGAGTATTGGATCGTTCCATTGATATCTTCTAATATCTATTTCAGCATGATCAGGTAAGTATGGTAGGTTGTCTAATGTCGATACTGACATTGACAAACATTGTATATATGGTACATCTGATGCATTACAAATAGCTTTGATGGAGTCTCTAGTAATCGTACATGTGTCGTTGGTAGGTATTCTCGACAATCCATCTGCATCAGAGTTTTGAGAACCAGGTCTGTAAACTATATTAAAATCGAAGGATGCAAGTTCTGCAATCCATCTTTGGCTTGTAGCGTCCAGCTTTGCAGAGGATAAAACATACGTAAGTGGGTTGTTATCTGTAACAGCAGTGAATTTGCTTCCATACAAGTAGTCTCTGAACTTTTCACAAATAGCCCACTTCAGTGCCAAGAACTCTAATTTGTGCACTGGGTAATTCTTTTCAGACTTAGATAAGCTTCTGCTTGCGTATGCTATTACCCGTTTTGCGTCGTCTTGTTTCTGATATAGTACAGTACCAACTGATGACGATGAAGCGTCAGTGTGTAATTCAAATGGCAGACTGTATTCAGCAAATCCAAGAATAGGGTAAGTTGTTAATTTCTTTTTCAAAGTTTCAAAAGATGTCTGTTGCTGTGATCCCCAATGCCATTCTGAAGGTAAGTCTTTTGTTTTTGTTCTTTTTCTTGTTTTCTTCTTTGTATCAGGTAGAAGATCATTAAGTGGTCTAGCAATGTTGGAAAATCCTTCTATGAATCTTCTATAATATCCAACGAATCCAAGAAATTGTCTGACTTGATCTGGATTCTGTGGTGTTGGCCAGTTTTGAACTTTTTCAATCTTAGCTGGGTCTGGTTCTATGCCTTTTTCTGATACGATGTTTTCTACGTATTTGACTCTTTTCTTGAAGAATTCGCACTTTTTCGGAGAGAGTTTGAGATTCACTTCTCGCAGTCGTTGAAATACCTTCTCTAATCGTTCAAGATATTCAGTGTAGGATGGTGAAAATATGATAACGTCATCGAGATAAATGTAGCAGATTTCAAGATGTAACCCTTCGAAACATTCTTCCATTAGGCGTTGATATGTTGCCGGTGCGTTTACTAGTCCGAATGGCATACGATGATATTCGAAAAATCCTAGAGGCCCTACTGTGAATGCTGTTCGTTCTTTGTGTTTTTCTTCAAGCTCGATTTGATGGTACCCACTTTTCATATCTAAAACAGTGAAGTATTTATTTCCAGCCAAAGCATCAGGTATTTCATCGATTCTCGGAAGCGCATACGAGTCCTTTTTTGTCTTTTGATTTAACTGTCTGAAATCTACGCACATTCGCAGTTCATTGTTTTTCTTTCTGCAGAGAACGACGTTATTCGACCATGGAGATTTTGACTTGCGTATGATTCCAGCATCAAGCAGTTGTTTGAGATGTTGCTTCACTTCATTGAACATTGATGGCGGAATTCTTCTAGGTCGCTGTTTAAACGGTATATCGTCGTGAAGTTCTATTTTGTGTTCGACTAAATCGGTGTGTCCTATATCTGTATCGGATTTCGAAAATACATCATTGTACTTTTGTAAGAGTTGTTCCCCTTGTTGAATTTCATCAGTTGTAAGATTTTCTCTATCTATCTGGACCAAATTCAGCACATCGTTCTTCTTAGTACCACTGTTACAAATGATAGACGATTGACTTTCTATCATTACAGGCTGCAACTCGCACAATATTGCTTTTGGTGCGATCTGAACAGTTCTAGTGGTGATATTGTCTATGTCAATACTAACATGATCGTAAGCTGGATAGCAATAGTCTATAACTGATGGTACAATGTCAAGGTCATGATGTACCACAGAGTTTTGTGTAGCTTGTAGCATCGCTGGAGTACAATGATACGGAAGAGCTTTATCGATGTATCCTTGTATTGTAACGCTCGAGTTTGGTGGTATGATTATACAGTTGCTTTCAGCTGACTTCACGATTCCAAGCTTGTTGTTATTTCGACTTAGCGCTTTTTCTCTGAGTGACATTCCTCGAAACGCTAGATACCATGGTGTAAAAAGTTTTGCTTCCTGTAAGAAACGATCTCCATATTCGCTCTTTACATTGTTTAGCATATGTTGTAAAACGTTTGTTCCTAGAAGAACGGGTACGTGGCTATTATAGTTACTATCAGGTACAACTAAAAGCGGATAAAGTGTGTTTTCCTGTGATGATATACCATATGTAGTTATAGAGGCCTCGATGTATCCAAAGTATGGTAGATGTTGTCCGTCAGCGCATTCAATCTGAATTATTTCTGTAAGCGCATGTAAATCAAGATGTGACAAATTTTTCTCGTAGAAATCTTCGCTGACCGTAGAGATAGTTGATCCTGTATCTAGAAACGCTTTGTTTTCGTTTCCTTCTATGTTAATGATGACTTCTGATGCCTCACCAACTAATTCTGTACCTGGAGTTATCTCTCTTGAGGGGCGGTTCATCTTTCGACCTATCGTTTGCCCCGCGACGACGGTCTGTTGAAGTTTAAACCTCGCTTAGAATGATCGAGTATAACACGACAACCACGTGCTAAATGTCCGGACTGTCTACATCTATAGCATATTGGTTCTCCATCATCTGTTGAATATGATTCGAACTGTGTGTCAGGATAAAAATACTGTAATTCCTGACCATAATTTCTTGTTCCTCCACGATAATTGCCTCTGAATCCTCCTCTATAATTCTGACGTGTATACGTTCCTCTTCCTCGATCCGATTTCTGATAAAATGACCTCTGTCTCTATCACTTTCTGAATCTCTTGACTTTTGTTGTCCTTTCTCTAGATAATTCACTTTCGTAGTCAGTTGTTGTATCATGCCTTTAAGTTCGCTTATATCATCTGATTTTGTAGATTCATCCTTAGAAACAGCCATATTTGATTGAGCTTTCTTTGTTTCGTGTTCCTTTTCGACAAGTCGAACTTCCTTCCTTAATGTATCAAAATCTGATATTTTATCGAATTTGTAGCCGGTTATATCTCGTAGCCATTGATGTAATCCATTCCAAAATTTCGATCGGAGTTTTTCGTTTGATTCGTCTCTTTTCGCTACTCCTTTGACTACAGCTTTCCTATATATCTCTTCCAAACGACAGCTCCAACTCATACAATCTTCATTCTTTCCTTGTATCGCGCTGTAAAATTCCTGCATGATTGTTTCTCCGCGTTCGACTGTTCCGAATACGCTTTCCATCTTTTCGAGTATTTGGGAGACAGTTGCTCCCGGTCCTAAGCGCATAGCAACTTTTCCAGCATCTCCCCTTAACGATCGGCGGATTGCTTGTGCTATCGATGCTTCGCTATATTTTTCTCGGATTAAGCAATCGATTTCGTATCTCCATAGATCGTACGTAGTATCCTGTTTACTTCCATCGCCTGAGAAGCAAGATACTTTCGGAATGTGATGCGCAGTTGTGATTTTCGGAGTTGCGGTATCCGTTCCGGGTTCTGTTTTGACAGTAGAGTTGTCATCCTTATCCATTTGCGCAACGTATGCTATCATCCATTGTTTAAAATCAGCAGCGGTATCTGCTTTTGGTTTGATTTCTAATTCTTTTAAAACTGATCCGAGATGTTTAAGTTCTTCTTCGGTAAATTCCGTCATGATGAACGTTGTGTAATGAATCCGATACTTAACTTAATTATACTAGCTAATAACTAATTAACTCAATTCTAAGCTAAGTACGGTAACTAAATGTGTATCTAAGACTAAGTAAGTAGCAATACACAAAAATCTAATGAAAAGGCACAAAGAAAAGATTATATACAATGACATGAAAATATATGTACAAACTAAATTAAATAATATCGATCAAAGTAATAAAAGACCGATATAGTTCTAAATGCTTATACACAAACTATGTGCACAAGACTTTTATTTACAATATCAAAATATGATAGTCAATCAAAGATGATCAATAAATACGATGAAGATTCAGCATCCTTGGGAAATCAGCAATATCAATCACTGTAAATTCTGAAAATGAAATTCTGATTTCGAAAATCAAATAAAGAATGTAACACAGGTAAGTATGCTACAGTCAGGAAAAGATAACTCTTCCAGGTTATCAAGTTCTGACGTGTGCATTCATGCGTGAAATTTTTTTACGCAGGGGTCCAAGACAAAATTGACATTGGATCAACCGAGCGCAACGAAATTTCGGACAAAAGGTATCTAATATACCAACATAGTATGAATTCACAGAAATAAAGATTTTCATACAAAATTCAAGTGGTAAATATGCACAATGAAAAAGGTATGAAAACGTACTATCATATGATTTACGGACGATACACAAACACCAAAATCGAACACGATGATCAACACTGACAAGGGATTAAATACATGCATGAAGATGGGTATCTATCACTCAGGTAAATTCTTAGTGTAGATTGAAGCATGACGACCGGTGACAAAGTGATCCCTATATATACATGTATCGAGAGATATATGTCATACTGTGTGTACCGGTGCGTGATGATCCGTGTAATTGCAGAAAGCAAATCAACCAAATCCAATGCCTTTCAATGCAACTTTGAGCTACAGTTCGCATTCCTTAGCATGATCGCTGTCAAGAGGTCAATGTCAATTGAGGTAAAAGGTGGGTAAGACTGGTATGCATTACTGATAAGTCATCCTGACATACGTAATATATAGCACACACACTAAATTCTCTTTTGCAGTTATAGTATGCATGAAATAAAAATATGACGATGACAGACAAATAACTGACCGACTTTGTGTGGCTCTTTTTCAAAATGAATGACTAGTCAAAAATAATTGTTAATTCATATAACAATAAATTACCTTTCGGTGTAGCAAGCAATCATATGTATACACATCAAAATATTTCAGAATTGTCATATAAACCACAATGAATTGTCACTTCTGTCACGTGATAGTTCAATCAATGTCCTGAATGTTTATTGGATCCTCCAATGTCCTATGGTACTTCCGGTCGGAATCGGACTTCCGGTTTCTTGATCGACTTCCTTCCTTCCGGTCATGTGATCAGCCAGCCCCACGTTGGGCACCAAATTTGTAACGGTGCGGTTATCCCAAAAAGTAACAACACCAATGCAGGGTTCGATCAATATATTTATATATGTAGAGAAGACTCTGAAATATATTAATAACAATAATAAATATCAATCATAATATATATTTGAATCACATTTGAATAAATTGAATATGCTTGCATTTCATCAATCACAAAGATAATTATGAAATCGACAAATATCACAAAAAATACAAAAATATCATTTACACACCTGTAATTGGTACAGAGCCGTATAAACATAAATATCAAGCGTCGGCCTATCTCATATGGTATCTCATATATGTATCACATGGTAAACCTAAATAAACAAATTACCTAAATTAGAAAATCGTCTCTCGTACTAAACTCACTTCGATCAAACGAGTTCAATCGCAAATCATATTTCAAATCGATTCATCTGATCAATATCATAATTCATAATTACATTCCATATAAAATCACAATATGAATGATTCAATCCGAAACTCGCATTTCATTCATTCTAAGGTTAAAATCATTAGAAATTGGGAAATTACAGAATTCACCAATTAATCAGAAATATGGATTAATAAAAGAAGATTACTTACAAGTCAGCGTAGTCAATAATGTCAATGGTCAATATATATCAATACTAGGCGACGACGCGCACTTAGAAAATTGTCAAACACGTCCACCCAAACAAAGGGACGCTCTGGATCTGACAATACAACAAAGAACTCAGAGAGGGAAATCTAGGAAACCAATCAAAAGAGTTGTATCATGTATTTGAAATTAATTAAGAACCAATGATGTATGATCTTATGTGAGGTGTGTCTGTCTTTGACCTGTGGTGACCTATGGTCAACCAGGTATGCCTGCTAATCACTGTGTACGATTTGTACTAACAGTATTGGATTACAACTACGGTTGTTAATCCACTCCTATGTAACTCATACTTCAAATAATGGTTTCAACTCATTGAGAGAAACGATGATCATAAAATAATAAAGACATATTATCAATATCTTTATTTCATATCATATCAATATATACAAAATATCACACTATCACATTAGACCCATATATGAAACCCCTGTGGGCAGTTCTTATCTTGACTAAATGGCCATCTCAAGGCTCGAAGATTGGCATTTTGCCGCATGTGGGCAGAATCTGGGCAAATACCCATCTTAGACCCATATGGGTCCCATGTCGGCAGAATCTGAGCAAAATGCCAACCTTAAATTATCCATAAGGGTCCCTGTAATATATGTGATTTTAAGCCCATTTTGGACCCAATTGATCCCATTTTGGACCCATATTATATAAGACCTATATGTACCATTTGCCTTTCACATTTCACACATTTGTTTGCTTTTTGATTGAGAAGAGAATATTCAAATGGCACCAGATTCTAGAATCCATAGATGTCTTCCTAAAATTTGATTATTTTACAAATCATTTTGCTAATACAAAGATGAAAGCAAACTGTGATGAAAAAGGCGGAAATTGGAGGACTTCTGAGCGTTTCAATGGATGAAAAAGGCGGAAATTGGAGGACTTCTGAGCGTTTCAATGGGGAATTTTAACAATTTACATTTTTACAAATTACACCAGAAAACTTTAAAAGGTGGAAATCCGCTGATCGGCGGAAGTTTTTCCTCCCTGCTGGAATGGGTCCTATATATAAACCCTATATACAGCTGTTTTCGGACCACCAGGGGCAATAATGCAATGTATTTTCAATTTCATTAAATTCTGGATTTTCATTTATAAATTCTTCTAAAATTGCTTTCCATTAATAATTAGTACATTTATTTTGTCCATGCATAATTGATATTGCTTAACAATTTTAGTTCGCTGGGACGAAAAAGTCCGGAGAGCTAATGCCATACCCTCGGCGGCGTCGTTGTCGACAAAATTAACTTTAACCTGAGCGATATCTCTTGAACTTTAAGGGGTAGGGCTTTGATATTTCACTTGTAGATACCTTAATTTTGTGACAAGACCTTACATTTGAGACTAATATGAATCAAGGCAAAGCCTTCTTGTACGAGCGGAGAGAAAATAGATATGATTATATAGAATAAAACAAGTATTAGCTTTCCAAAAAAGCTTGGTCGATATCAACATCTCTTTAAACCCACCACAATTTTTTTTTCGTCGAAAGGGGGTGCTGGATCCGCCACTGAAATTGGAGGGAAATAAGGGGAAACTTCTAAAAAGTTCAAATTTTGTGACTTGTACAGTCTTGTCGACTTTTTTATCGCTCATTATTTTCTTTGTTTCATTTATCAATTTGTCTTAGGTAAGAAATAAACAAACAAACAAAGTGGTATATCCTTAACGAGAAAAAGCTTAGTCGGATGAACGGTTAGAACCTTTTTAGCCACTGGCACCCCTGATACGTTGTGATCGCGTATTTCTTTGTTGCAATGTTTCCAATGATCCAGAAATGTCGTCCATAGGAATTTTGAAGCCATAGGGTTCGATCACTGTACATAACACTCACTAATTGGTCATGACGACATGTACTATTTTTGTGTTGTGGATAAATAAGTGGGAGGTCATGGGAATGCCTGTCTCTGGTCACGTGTTTTTCACTAGTCATGAAAGTGGGAGGTCATGGGAATGCCTGTCTCTGGTCACGTGTTTTTCACTAGTCATGAAAACGTTTCTTTCATAAGGATTATTCAATGATGCATTATTGAATCTGACGGACTCAATTAGGAACTTTCTCCTATTGACAGCATCCGGTCTACAAATCTAGTAAGGTCGATTTCTTGAAAAAAGATCTTTTTCGACCAAAAAGATCTTTTTTTTATTTTGACTATGATGGTTTATCTTATCCTACAAAACTTTCTGTTTGATGATTGCCAAAAAAGGTAGTATAAGGCGAGTGGAAACACGGAAGCATTTGTAAAATTGATATTTTCAATAAATTTAACTTATAAACAAAAATTGAGTATAACATTTACGTCTACTTGGAGTCGAAAAAAAAAATAAATTGCAATAAATTGACCAAATAACGTTGACCTTGGACTTTGACCCTCTTTTAAAAAATTAGTGCATGGTCTTCATCTCTTAAACTTTAAGGGAAGGAATTTTACATTTCATGCATATTTATCGTCTATACCTGAATTGTTCAGCATTATTCGAAGAAAAAAATTCGCTCTTCTGACATTTCGCAGTTTTCGTAATGGGTTTTATTCAAAAAGGAGAAAAACTGCATTTGAATGAATCTTAAGTAGTTGCAACACTTAAAGTACAAAATGTATGTCTAAATTGAGTGTAATCACATGCAGAAAAAGTATTTCAGATGCAGCATCCTCTAATGAAAATGAAAAAGTTCTCCTACAAAGCCCCATGACAAGGCTAACAGCAAGATGCACCTGTGTGAAAATTTTGTACTTGCAACAATAACAATATGTCAACAATTGAGGATTATCACTGATATAGAAAAAGTAGGTCAGTGCATGATAATAAATTAATTCAGCATCCTCAAATGAACCATTTTTTAAAGCCTGGTATTTCACCATGCGCATTTTCGGTATGTCCACGATTGAGTATTATCACTGATGCAGAAATAGTAGGTCAGATGCAGCTTACATAATATAAATCCAATTCAACGTTCTCTAATGAACCATTTCTTGAAAGTTTGGTATTTTTACCACTTACGGTATGTCCACAAAAATTTTGAGTATTATAACTGATGCAGAAAAAGTAAACGGACGCACCTTGCGTAATATGCATCCAATTCGTATTCTCTAACGAGCAATTTTTAAGAATCTGGTATTTTAACTACTTTACAGTATATCCACGATTGAGTATTATCACTTATGCGGAAAGAGAAGGTCGGATGCAGCTTACATACTATGCATGCATCGAATTCAGTATTCTCTAATGGTCCGATTTGAAAATTTTGTATTTTTAACACTTATGGTATATCCACAATAGACTATTATCACTGATACAGACAAAAAGGTCAGATGCATCTTACGTACTATGCTTCCAATTCAGCATCTACTAATTGACTTTGGTTTTAGATTGGTATTTTATCCACTTACGGTTCGTCCACAATTGAGTATCATCACTGATGTAGAAAAAGTATATCAGATGAACCTTACGTCTTATGCATCCAATTCAGCATACTGTAGTGAACCATTTGTTTGAATCTGGTATCTTTACTACAGTATATCCACGATTGAGTATTATCACTGATGCAGAAAAAAAAGGTCAGATGTAGCTTTAAAAATATGCATCCAATTCAGCATTTATGAATGAACTTTTCTTTTCAAGATTGGTATTTTTTCCACTTAGGGTATGCCCACAACTGAGTAAATTCACTGATGCAGAAAAAGTATATTAGATGCACCTTATGCCATATGCATCCAATTCAGCATCCTCTGATGAACCACTTTTTAAAAGTCTGGAATTTAACCACTTTCATATCCATGATTGAGTATTATCACTGATGCAGAAAGAAAAGGTCTGATGCAGCTTACATCATATGCATCCAATTCACCATCCTCTAATGAACAGTTTTTAAAAGTTTGGGTTTTTTACCACTTGCGGTGTGTCCACATTAGAGAATAATCACCGATGCAGAAAAAATAAAGCCTGTGTTTGTGAAACACGAATGCCCCCGGCGGCATCTTTGTTAGTATGAACACTATTTTCTGTTAAGTAAATGTATGTGAGGTCACTGGGTTCAAAGGTCAAAGGTCAAGGTCACGAGGTCAAAACTTTTGGTATCAATGGAAAGGTCTTGTCACAAGGAATACACATATGAAATATGAAAGCCCTATCACTTCCCATTCAAAAGTTATGCCAAATGTTAAAGTTTTTGAAAAGTAGGTCAAAGGTCAAGGTCAAGGTCATGAGGTCAAAAATTTTGGTATCAATGGAAAGGTCTTGTCACAAGGAATACACATGTGAAATATGAAAGCCCTATCACTTACCATTCAAAAGTTATGCCCAATGTTAAAGTTTTTGAAAAGTAGGTCAAAGGTCAAGGTCACGAGGTCAAAAATTTTGGTATCAATGGAAAGGTCTTGTCACAAGGAATACAGATGTGAAATATGAAAGCCCTATCACTTACCATTCAAAAGTTATGCCCAATGTTAAAGTTTTTGAAAAGTAGGTCAAAGGTCTAGGTGAAGGTCACGAGGTCAAAAATTTGGGTATCAATGGAAAGGTCTTGTCACAAGGAATACAGATGTGAAATATGAAAGCCCTATCACTTCCCATTCAAAAGTTATGTCCAATGTTAAAGTTTTTCGGACAAACAGACAGACAAACAGACAAACAGATAAACAGACAAACAGATAAACAGACAAACAGACAAACAGACGGACAGGCCAAAAACTATATGCCCCCGAATCTTTGATTCCGGGGGCATAAAAATAGGTCAGATGCAGCTACGAAAACATGCATCCAATTCAGCATTCTCTAAAGAACCATTTTTTGAAAGATTTTTTTACCACTTTCAGTAAGTCTACAATTGAACATTCTCACTGATGCAGAAAAAGTAGGTCAGATGCAGCCTAAGAAACATGCATTCAATGCAGCATCCTCTAATGAACCATTTTTGAAAGTTATAAGTTAACATGAATGCATACATCATGTTTGCTTCCTTAACTTTCGATGTGTTTGTACTTTTAGAGATACTCAAAAACGTCAAAGTGTGAAAAACTAACGGGACGTACAGACGGAATGAACATATAGTTGGAAACCGGCAGACGAACGGACAACGACATGCGAATAGATCTATGAAGCATATATATATCAAATCTAATACACGAGGTAATAATTAAGTATCGTGTTTATTTCCATAGCTTTCGGTTTGTTACACTGTGTAGCATCACGTGACTTAAGTTGGTGAAACCACGAACACAAAATGGAGGCATACCCTTACGAAAAGAAAAAATTGCAGCAAGCTTGCTGCAAGGTTGCAGCAACCTTGCTGCAACCATAAAAGCGTGCAGAAAGACGTGTGCAGGTATATGCCGCTACCCGCACACAGATTGCACACAAAATCTGAATACAAATTAGGTTGCAGGTAGCCGCACATAACTGCTGCTTGCCGCACATGGTTGCCGCTAGCTGCATCATTTCATTTCAAGCAAAAAAGGAGCATCGGGTAAAGTTTTCTGTGCAGCTAGCTGCAACTATAGAACAGAAACAAAAGAGTGCGTGCCAGAAGCTGCATATTCATGTATAAGTCACATGCACAAGTCACAGCCAATAGAATTTCAGGCCGCTGACATTCAAAGCTCTGGCTTTGAAACAGTCAAGTGGGAAGAGATGTGCCACATTCATGTAATGAAAATACACTGATACTGAACAAAGTCTGGATACTTCAAATGATGGTTTTGGAACCAAATAACTGAAAAGTGAAAATGGTATACATATCTTTTAGATGATGACCGAATTTAATGGATGTTCAAAATGTGTTAAAATGAAAAATGATTATCAACCTTATGCATGTGATTGAAAAAGAAGGTAAGCATTAAGATTATTGTAATAAAATGCCACTAATTTGCTTGAACTTGCAGAAACTTTACACTATAATACGTGCGACCTTAATTCTGGACGTTGATATTTGCACGTACGTTAATAAAATTGCATGTGTTCAGTATGCAACAATTGTATGCAGTTTTGGATATTCTCTTTCACATTGTAGTAGTCAGCAGATAGTAACTTCTGTTTCAAGTGGTCGAACCATTATTCCTACTCCATTTATACAAGTGTTATACTAACATGTATGTGTAAATCAAACGTATGTGGGGTATCTGCTGCTAGCGGCACTATATGTGCAGGAGATGTGCAAGAAGGGTTGCAGCTAGCAGCACATATATGTGCAGAATGTATGCTGGAACAGATGCAGCTAGCGGCAACTATGTGCAGGAAGTGTGCTGAAACAGATGCCGCTAGCCGCACATACGTGCCAGAGGAGTGCAGGAAAATGTGTGCAGCAAGACCTCATTTGCATGCCAAATCTCACCATAGTTGCAGCAAGCTTGCGGCAACTAGTGCTGCAAACTTGCAGCAACTATGTGCAGGAAGGCCAAATTTTTCATAAGGGTACCGCTCGTTTGGGGGAAAGAAAACAGGTACGGTAATGATTGTTTTGATTCAATTTTATCTTTTCATAGCCGATGTCCTAGTAAAAAATGATATTTTCAGGATTCTTTGTTTGTCGATCAAGAAATCATTGTTGGTTTTACAAACATTCTGACAAAAGGAATGTCGCGGTCGAAATATGTTGAACACAATGTTGTGGTGGTTTCCACGCACATTTCTACAGCTTTTGTCACAATGTTTGTAAAAATAACGGCGTTTTATTTTCTAAAGCCCCCGTTCCACTGCAATCCCGCTGTACCTACGTTCATTCCCGACCTCGAAAATTGCCAGGTCGGGAGAGAACGGCTCTTAGTCGTATCTTGGTCTGGTACAGCGTATGTTGGTCCAAAATCGATCGGTATTAGAGCGGGCACGCTTTGGAGGTCGGAAAAAGTTTCCCGTATTCTTTCAACCGGTTGAAAGAATACGGGAAACTTTCCCGCTCTCTTTGTTGTCGTGAAATAGTCGGCGCTTGGTCGGGATAGTCGTGGGTACAGCCTAGGTAAATCGTGTCCTGGTCGGGAAAGAGCGTGGCTTGAGCGTGGACTGATCGGCATTTAACTAAACCCCGCTCTCTTCACGCATAAGATACGCTTTAATAACGTCCTGTTCCCGACCTTTACCCGTCTATTCTACGCTCTTACCACGATCTATTCACTACAGATTCAATGTTTGCTGATCTTACCAAGACCTTTTCATGACCATCTAGCAACCTATTCACGTTCTATATGACCAATGAGTTAAAGAAGATCCTGACGATAATCTCAACAGCACTCACAATAGAGTACCAAATTGAGCAACGACGGACCCCTAGCAAGCCAAAGGTGGGATCAGGTGCCCGGGAGGAGTAAGCATCCCCTGTTGGCTAGCCGCACACGCCGTCGATGTTCATGCCTGAAAATAAAAACAATATATAAAATACATGCGTTGCACTGTCTGAGGTAATATCTATATAGAAAGTGCTATGGCGACCATGTCAGGGAAAATATTCAAAACACTTACTGTCAAACCCCTCGCGGGGAACTTTTTTACGAGCTCCACACGGCAAAGGGCATAAGTGTGACACAAATGAGTTAAAGAAGATCCTGACGATAATCTCAACAGCACTCACAATAGAGTACCAAATTGAGCAACGACGGACCCCTAGCAAGCCAGAGGTGGGATCAGGTGCCCGGGAGGAGTAAGCATCCCCTGTTGGCTAGCCGCACCCGCCGTCGATGTTCATGCATGAAAATAAAAACAATATATAAAATACATGCGTTGCACTGTCTGAGGTAATATCTAATATATAGAAAGTGCTATGGCGACCATGTCAGGGAAAATATTCAAAACATTTACTGTCAAACCCCTCGCGGGGAACTTTTTTACGAGCTCCACACGGCAAAGGGCATAAGTGTGACACAAATGAGTTAAAGAAGATCCTGACGATAATCTCAACAGCACTCACAATAGAGTACCAAATTGAGCAACGACGGACCCCTAGCAAGCCAGAGGTGGGATCAGGTGCCCGGGAAGTTACGACCAAATGACGCTTCAAATAGGATCTGTGCATATTTCATTCATTTTCTCGCACTGATATTGATTTGTTCAAAATACTTATTACCAAAATGTCGCGGCGACGATTATTGGCTATCCAATGCTACTTTTTAAGTAAGGATTTTTTTAAAATTTTGATCGCGACACTTTTGGGTAAGGCTTGGTCAAAACGAGAAATATAGGCTTCTTCTCGGTCGATACGATCATTGGATGAAAAATGATATCAGTTTAAGTTAGAAATTATGTTTTGAGCGGGAATGCGTCGGGGACAGTCGGTAATAGATCGGAATTGCATCGGGAATATATCGGGTTTATGTTGGGAATAGATCGGCGTTTGATCGGATAGAACGGGACTTGGTCGGCAATATGATCGTGAGTAGAGCGGGTAAAGCGTGAGTAAGTCCGCGATGAAACGTGAATCAGTCATAAATTGATCGGGAATAGAGCGTGATGTCAAGAAAAAAATGAAAAGGTCGGGGAAGTTTTATCCGCTCTTGTGAAAATTTCGGTCGGGAATGGTCGTAGGTACAGCGGGATTGCAGTGGAACGGTGGCTTAACGAGTCAACGATTGTAAAAGTATCAGTTTAGACAAGGATATAGGCTATGAAAAGATAGAATCTAATCAAAGCAATTATTGCAGTTCCTGTTCTCTTTCCTCCAACTGAGCATTTTATTTATTCGTGGTTTCACCAACTAAAGTCACGTGATGCCACACAGTGATATATACAGGTATGATTACCTGGAGCGTGACACGATTGAATGGATCGTACCCGGGTATAGTCCATAATTGAGGGGAGATTTTTTTCTACTTTTAAGAGCTGTTTATTTTGTTGAATTGAAGGTCAATGCATTATTATATCTCACGGAAATCTTAGAAATATAATTTCGTTTTCGGTCAGTTTTGATGTTTGAAGTGACACTCTAGATAAGAATTAAAACAAGTGACTTAGGGGACGACCATTTGATCCTGAGGGGAGGGGGGGGGGGGGGGGTGGCAGTTTATTGGAAATAAATATTCTGACCCAGGTAATGTTGAAAATAAATAATCAAATAATCTTACCCTCTTGGTAGCAGAAAATAAATATTCTGGCCTACGCATCTTTAAATTCAAATGTCAGTCATATACTGCAACATATATGACTTCCAATGTATCCGAAAACTAGTAGCCGATTTCAATATTATTTGCTACTGCTGAATATTGAAGTTCACAATACCTCACATATAAAGTTAATCACATAATCCTTCTTATCATAGACTTTGTTTACTCACAAGCCTTAGAGTGTAAAAATTTTAAATTTGCCCCGAACGGGACGAAAATACCCTCGCAGCAATATTTTTTGAAAAGTAATCATAGGATCAAGGTCAAGCGTCTATTGTGACCTTAACCTTTGACCTTGTTTCAGGGTCATGAGACACCCTTAGGTCCTAATGAACATTTCTGTGAAATGAAATCCACCTAAGGGGGAAGGAGTTTGGCCTTTGACAAGGTTTTACTAATGATGTCTATTGTGACCTAGACCTTTGACCTTGGTTAAAGGTCATGAAACCCTATAAGGAACAGTTCTGTGAAATATTACTATTTTAATTCATCCACAGGGGGGAAGGAGTTATATTCTGGACAAGGTTTAACTAATGATGTCGTCTATTGTAACCTTGACCTTTGATCAAGGTCATGACACACCCTTAGGTCTTATAGTACATTTCTGTGAGATATTATTGAAATCCATCCACAGGGGAAGGAGTTGTGCTCTGCACAAGGTTTCACTAATGATGTCTATTGTGATCTTGACCTTTGAACTTTGTTCAAGTTCATGACACAACCTTAGGTCCTAAGGAACAAAAGGAACTGAAAACCATCTACAGGCGAATGAGTTATGTTCTGGATAAGGTTTTAGTACTGATGTCTATTGTGACCTTGACCTTGGTTCAATGTAATGACACATCCTTAGGTCCCAATAAACATTTCTGTGAAATGTTATGAAATCCATCCACAGGGGAAGGAGTTATGCTCTGGACAAGGTTTTAATAATAATGTCTATTGTGACCTTGACCTTTGTTCAAGGTCATGACACATCCTTATGTCCCAAAGAACATTTTTGAAAATATTATTGAAATACGTCAACAGGGGGAGGAGCTATGCTCTAGACTTGATGTCTATAGTGACCTTGACCTTTGTTCAAGGTAATCACACACCCTTAGGTCCTAAAGTATGTTTCTGCGAGATATTGAAATCCATCCACAGGGGAAGAGCTATGCTCTGGAAAAGGTTTTACAAATGTCTTTTGTGATCATGACCTTTGACCTAGGTCCAAGGTCATGACACAACCTTAGGTCCTAAGAAACATTTCTGTGAAATATTATTTAATACTATCTACAGGGGAAGGAGTTATGCTCTTGACAAGGTTTCACAATTGGTGTCTATTGTGACCTTAACCTTGGTTCAAGGTCATGACACACCCTTACGTCCTATGGAACATTTCTGTGAAATATTATTGAAATCCATCCATAGGGGAAGGAATTAAGCTCAAGACATAGTATTACTAATGATGTCTATTGTGACCTTGACCTTTGTTCAAGGTCATGACACACCTTTTGTTCCTAAGGAACATTTCTGTGAATTATTATTGAAATCCATCCAGGGGAGGAGTTAATTATGCTCTGGACAAGGTGTGATGGACAGACGGACAGACATGGTGATTCCTATATGCACCCCCCACCCCCTAAACTTTTTTTGCAGGGGTATAAATGTGGAAGGATACTTCATAACTTCAATAAGGCTTTCAATCTTATGCTTCGAATCAAATGCCTTAGATAAAAGTGATGGAAAATGTTCAATCCATGACCAACAACATGCCAAAATGAGCTAGAAGCATAAATTTTACAGTTATTATACAGTTAAAGTATACCGAGACCAGACCTATTTCCCGAGGCGAAGCCGAGGGAAATAGGTCTGGTCGAGGGGAACCAGAATCGTGCTAACTACCTCAATGGTATACTTTTAACAGTTTTATTATACCTAAACAAACATTATACTGAAACAAAAATATCTCTTAGGTAAACCGAAACAAACATTATACTGAAACAAACATATCTCTTAGGTTCACATGGTTCCAATGGAAATTCTAATGATTTTGCCTTGCCTAATCGACTGAATGACTGGGTAATGGAAAATATTAATTTTTGATGATAAGATAAACAGAAACATCATTTATCATACTCATACATGTTTAATTTTTTATTGTTTTATTTTATTGCGGATTAATTTATGTGCTAAGCGGATAGGAGGCGGATTACTCTGCTCACGTATTGATAGCGTCATCCGATCAACCTTCAACGGCGCTGATTGGCTGATACTAATCAACGTGATATGAGGTCCAATTCTCGTTTTATAAGACCTGATTTCACTCCGGTTTCTACCGATACAACTATACAACATGAGCAACAAACGACTCATCACGTTGATGTGACCCAGGAACAAGATATCCATAGGGCCCCGACTGCTTCACCTGATAACTGTGAACAAAACTGTGTTGAAAATATCTTGGATGTTTCACATGTATCACATACAGAGAACATAAATCTGCATTCGCATACTGAGACTCTAATTGAGACCATGCAGGAATGTAGTCATCATGTCTCTATAGACCAAAATCCTACACGTAAATCGCAGGATGGTAGTCCTAGGTCGAGAACTAGTCAGGATCAGAATCATCAAGTATCTACTGACCATAATGACGTACATGTATTGCAGGATGGAAACCCCAAGTCGAGCACAAGCCAGGATCATTTTTTATACATTCCCAGCCTCAAGACGAAGCCCCCAGACAAAGTGGAGAAGGACCTACAGAGACATTGGTAATATCTTCCTCTAACATAGAAGGAATCCGCGGGAATGTACCGTGTCTTACGGACGTTATGAAAATATCTGATGTTATATGTTTGCAAGAACATTGGCTTTGGGAATTTGAAAAAGATGATATTACAAAGTACATAGGAGACTGGTTCTATAAAATAACTTGTTATGACACTCTCTTTCCGCTACCGAAATTTCAACGAGGGAGAGGACAAGGGGGGGTATGTATTATGTGGCGTCACGACCTACAACACTCCATTAGACCTGTTGAGGACGGCAATGAACGCATTGTAGCAATAGAAATCAAATGTAATCATACACGCATGTGTCTTATCAACGTATATATGCCAACCGCGGGATATACAACATCTACAGAGGATTACAGGGAATGCTTGGACCTTCTTAGTGTCATACTCTCAAAATATCGAGATACGCACGATATTCTCATAGCTGGCGATCTGAATGCTACACTTCTAGAAAACAGAAACAATCCCCAGGATAAACTCCTCAAGATGTTTGTGAGAGATGAGATGTTACATAACCTCTCAAAAGGCCCACATGTTACCTATAGCCATGCTACCACCAGCTCACAAATTGACTACTTCATATCTACATTTTCTGACGCGGGATCTTTCTATCCATTGGACAACCTCCCTAGCAATACCTCATCACATATACCTATTTTGCTGGAGGTCAAGGTCGCACCACTTCGAGTAGAAAATGTTGAACAAAGCGTCAAACGTTTTAGGAAACTTTGGGAAAAATGTGATGTACATCAGTATAGAGGTCACCTTCGGGATTCTGTTACTCTATCTACCATCTCGTCGCCAGAGGATATAGATCAGGCTTTACAACACATACAAGACGCTCTTCTGAAAGCTGAAGCTAAAACTGTCCCCAAGAAATTAATACGACTCTCCGGGCCAAAATGGAAAGCCTCGCCTGCTGTTCGAGACATTCTGTCTCAGAGGAAAGAGGCCCGTCTTCTTTGGCATAAGATTGGAAGGCCTAGTCCGACACACCCAATCTCCATTCGATGTAATCAACTAAAACGGGACTTACGTAAACAGCAAAGGATTGAGCTAGCTACTGAGAGGAAATCCTTTTATAACAACATTATGGAGGAACAATCTACATCAAACTTCTATCGTCTCTTGAGGAGAAACTCTAGGAACTCGTCATCCACTGTGACCCTCGTGTCCAACAACGAACATTTGCTTCATGCTAAAGATCAATGCAAAGCCTTTGCGGCGTTCTACGAGGATTTGGCCATCCCAAAAGACGACTCACGTTTCGACTCAAACTATATGGAACAATTTCATACGATCTCCAGATGATCCGTAAGATTACTTCGGAAACCGAGGACTCTATTCCTGTTATTACTCCAGATGACGTACTCTTAGCTACTAAAAAGCTACACAACAGAAAAGCTCCGGACGAATCTGGACTTGTGTCGGAACATGTCAAGTCAGCAGGTTCCATTCTACAAGAACCTATTTCATGCATCTTTAATGCTATGTTGGAATATAAATATGTGCCAGAAGCCTTTCAGGGAGGAATTATTCACCCGATCCATAAAAAAGGAAAAGACACTACAAATCTATCCAATTATCGAGGTATCACAGTCTCTTCCCTACTAGGAAAACTGTTTGAACATATCATCCTTAAGAAGATTGAGGATTCTCTCCCCCTGAAACAATCACCTCTCCAGTTTGGGTTCACAAAAGGACTTTCACCATTAATGGCCGCCCTTGTATTGAACGAAACAATCATTGAGCATATGGAACGAAACCAACCAGTTTTCCTCTCCTTTTTGGACTCGCAAAAAGCGTTTGACGTTGTGTCACATGCATCTATGAAGTGTAAGCTCTTCGAGCAGAACATTAACCATCATATTTGGTCAATGATTGACGAGATGTATTCAGCTCTATCAGCAAAAGTTTTGTGGAAAAACCATCTTAGTTGTCAGTTTCCGATTCTACAAGGGGTGAGACAAGGCGGAATCTTATCTACAGGACTCTACAAAGTCTATATCAATGACCTACTGATACAGTTGGAGAAGTCGGGGATAGGCACCTCTATTGGTAACATATATACAGGCTGTCCGACAGTAGCAGATGATGTAGCTCTGGCAAACAAATGCGAAATAGCTGCTCAATGTGCTCTCAATATAGCAGAACAGTACGCAAATAGGGAACGCTATATCATTCACCCCGAGAAATCAGTAATGATAAGGAAATTTATCCCGAGAAATTATACAGAAGTCTTTTCCACTTGGACAGTAAATGATGCCGAACTCTCAGTTTCTACTTCTACCACACATTTAGGCATTACTCGAACAACTTCAGATGATATAGCAACGAACGTTGAGGAGCGTATCTCATGTGCTAGACGTACCTTCTACAGCCTTACTTCAACAGGACTCCATGGTTCTAATGGTCTACAACCAACAACCTGCTACAAAATCTACTCAACGTATGTTCTACCAAGACTACTTTATGGATTGGAGACCTTTGCCCTCTTACAAAAACACATTGATCGCTTAGAAACATATCATATATCGGTTCTTCGTCTTATTCAAAGCTTGCCGCCACGAGCTGCAAGGAGTATTACTTATCTGCTGCTGGGTGCAAGGCCATTGGAGGCTGAGATTCACATTAGAGCTCTGACATTCCTCGGTAATATCATAAGGTCAGATAACCAGGTCCTCAATGACATACTGGAACGTCAAACACAAGTTAAGGGATCGTCTTCAAAAAGCTGGTTCTCATACATTCAGAAAATTCTTCACCAGTACTCACTCCCTGACATTTCTACACTTCAACAAACTTTGCCAGATAAAGAGAGATGGAAGCAACTTGTCCATACATCAGTTGATACCGTGTGGAACGAACATCTTATTGTAGACTGTCATACAAAATCAACGCTCAAATTCTGCAACATAAGTATTTTGACAATAGGATCTGTACACCCACTATGGAGAACAGTAGAAAACAACGTACACGATGCGAAGCGTGCGATCACCAAAGCTAGATTTTTGACTGGTACCTACATTGTCCAATCTAAGCTCAGCCGTTTTAACCAAAACCGTGTGGATCCTACATGTCAACTCTGTAAGGCGGCTGTGGAGGACTATTGTCATACTTTACTAGAATGTGGTGCTTTACTAAACTACAGGACACCGTACTTGTCAGAACTTCAACTGTTGTTTTCACTCAACAAGAACCAGACTGCTTGGTCAGATCTTGGAAGGGAAGATATTCTTCAATTTATTCTGGATGTGTCCGCTTTGGATGAGAGATTCTCTCTTCAACTCGATAACGAGGCATATTATCGAATCGAACGTTTATCAAGAAGTTTGTGTCATAGCGTCCATTGTGGGAGGACTTTTCTGCTTGAATTAATACAAAGGGGACGAAAATAAGCTCTGACCGTTGGTAGTCTACCCTGGTTTTGTAAATAGAATTTTTTAGACTTCGTTTTAAGCCCGAAGGAAGAACGGCCTTCACCTGTCCATGAACTAGGTCAAACTAGGTGCACCTACCAAGAGGTGGATTATACGGACAACAACAACAACAACAACAACACCCCCAAAGAAGCTCCGCCCCATTTTGAAACTAACTCCCTAGGGAAATAGTCTTCTCAACTAACGCACCCCTTTGCAGGGAAATTGTCTTTTCAGGCGATTTTCAGGGATTTAGTTAAATTTAATGAGTCTCTTTTTATATAGGAATAAAATTAGTAGAGGTATAATAAGAAGATATAGCAGAGACATCATATACATCTTTTATCATATTACATGTAATGAGGGAGAATCTCTAATAGGTGATAAATAACACCATATACTTAATTCAAAAAAAAAATCTTCTGAAAAAAAAAAACAGATGCAGATGTCTCCCCCTACCTTCAAGTTACTTTGACATTGGTTACACGACCTTCGGCCAAGATTATTTCAAACCTTTAAGTCATGAGCAACATCATACTAAAGCATGAAAGCGATTCATTATATTGTTAAAGAAGCATAGCCCGAACATGATTAGCATATACAATTTCATTAAAAGCATAATGAGCGACCTTGGTCACATGACCTAAGACATGTATACATGTATGGATCATGAGCAACAACAAACTGAATCAGTGATTTGATACACGGTTCAAAACACAAAGCCTAGACATGATTAGCATATTCAATTTCATTACTTACGTAAAAGGGGATCTTGGTCATGTAACCTTGGAACAATATAAGAAACATTTAGTCTGAGAAACAACACACTAAAATAAGAAAGCAATAGTAAGAAGGGCTCAAGAGACAGGATTAGCATGAGCAGTTTCATTAAAAAGAATTAAATGACCTTGACCTTGGACACATGACCTTGGGTCAAGGTGAGAAGAAACCCTTTGATCATAAGCAACAACAAACTAAAATATGAGTGTTCCAGTGAGCAGTTCAAAAGGTATAATAGCCTGGACAGGATAGCATGTACAATTTCATTAAAAAATAAACCATAAACTGCTAAAGGCGGTAAGGCCGGATTGCAAAGTGTTTGTATTAGATGAAGTATACATTTTGGCGCAGACAGAAAGGTCAAAGGTCATTAAAATACTATTGCACAATGAAAAAAAGCTATGGTCATAAGGAATCTAAATGTGAAATATCAAAGCCCTACCCCTTATAGTTCAAAAGTAGGTCAAAGGTCAATGTCAAGGTCATTTGATCAAAAGTCATGGTATCAAATGAAAGGTCTGGTAATGAGGATTCTACAACTGAAATATCAAAATCCTACCTCTTATAATTTAAAAGTAGGTCAAAGGTCAATTTCAAGGTCACTAGGTCAAAAGTCATGATATCAAATGAAAGTTCTGGTCATGAGGAATCCATATGTGAACAAGTTAAAAGTCATGTTTGTAAAACATTAATGCCCCCCTACCCCTTCTGTGATTAAAGTCTGTCACAACTTTATACTTGATTTTCATTTGATGTGTCTGTACACAAAATTTCGTTTCAATATGTGAATCCACTCCAGAGGTATTGAACGGAAACTGATGTCGTGGACCGATAGACAGAAAGTCAGACAGCGGCAAAGCAATATGTCCTCTCTTCTTCAAAGGGGGCATAAAAATTTTTGATTGAACCCAAATATGAACTTGACCTAGATTTTTAATTGATGTGTCTGAAAACAAAATTTCATTTCAATATGTAACTCCACTCAAGAGATATTGAACGGAAACCCTGAAATTTTGGTATTTTGCAAGGGGCATAACTCTGTCAAAATTTTGTTCATCGGACCTAAATATGAACTTGACCTAGTAGATTTTCATTTGATGTGTCTGTATACAAAATTTCATTTCAATATGTAACTCCACTCAAGAGATATTGAACAGAAACCCTGAAGTTTTGGTATTTTTCACATGGCAAGGGTCATAACTCTGTCCAAATTTTTTTGATCGGACCTAAATATGAACTTGACCTAGATTTTCATATGATGTGTCTGTATACAAAATTTCATTTCTATATGTAACTCCACTCAAGAGATATTAAACGGAAACCCTGAAATTTTGGTATTTTTCGAAGTGCAAGGGGCATTACTCTGTCAAAATTTTGTTGATTGGACCCAAATAAGAACTTGACCTAGATTGTCATTTGATGTATCCGTATACAAAATTTCATTTCAATATGTAACTCCACTCAAGAGATATTGAACGGAAACCCTGAAATTTTGGGTTTTTTTCGAAGTGCAAGGGGCATAACTCTGTCAAAATTTTGTTGATCGGACCCAAATATGAACTTGACCTAGATTTTTGTTTGATGTGTCTGTATACAAAATTTCATTTCAATATGTAACTCCACTCAAGAGATATTGAACGGAAACCCTGAAATTTTGGTATTTTTCGAAATGCAAGGGGCATAACTCTGTCAAAATTTTGTTGATCGGACCCAAATATACACTTGACCTAGATTTTCATTTGATGTGTCTGTATACAAAATTTCATTTCAATATGTAACTCCACTCAAGAGATATTGAACAGAAACCCTGAAATTTTGGTATTTTTCAAAGTGCAGGGGGCATAACTCTGTCAAATTTTTTTCGATCGGACCTTAATACAAACTTGACCTGGATTTTTGTTTGATGTGTCTGTATACAAAATTTATTTCAATATTTAACTCCATTCAAGAGATATTGAACGGAAACCCTGAAATTTTGGTATTTTTTGAAATGCAAGGGGCATAACTCTGTCCAAATTTTTTTGATCGGACCCAAATATGAACTTGACCTAGATTTTTGTTTGATGTGTCCGTATACAAAATTTCATTTCAATATGTAACTCCATTCAAGAGATATTGAACGGAAACCCTGAAATTTTGGTATTTTTCGAAATGCAAGGGGCATAACTCTATCAAAATTTTTTTGATCGGACCCAAATATGAACTTGACCTAGATTTTTGTTTGATGTGTCTGTATACAAAATTTCATTTCAATATGTAACTCCATTCAAGAGATATTGAACGGAAACCCTGAAATTTTGGTATTTTTCGAAATGCAAGGGGCATAACTCTGTCAGAATTTTTTTGATCGGACCCAAATATGAACTTGACCTAGATTTTTGTTTGATGTGTCTGTATACAAAATTTCATTTCAATATGTGAATCCATTCCAGAGATATTGAACGGAAACTGATGTCGCGGACCGACCGACAGACTGACCGACCGACAGACCGACCGACAGACCGACCGACAGCGGCAAACCTATATGTCCCCTCTTCTTCGAAGAGGGGCATAAATATCAAAACCCTACCTCTTATAGTTCAAAAGTAGGTCAAAGGTCAAGGTCACTAGGTCAAAAGTCATGATATCAAATGAAAGTTCTGGTCATGAGGAATCCATATGTGAAATATCAAAACCCTACCTCTTATAGTTCAAAAGTAGGTCAAAGGTCAATGTCAAGGTCACTAGGTCAAAAGTCATGATATCAAATGAAAGTTCTGGTCATGAGGAATCCATATGTGAAATATCAAAACCCTACCTCTTATAGTTCAAAAGTAGATCAAAGGTCAACGTCACTAGGTCAAAACTCATGATATCAAAATATCTGGTCATTAAGATTCTGCATGTGAAATTTCAAAGCCATAGCCTCTATAGTTCATGAGATATAGCCTAGATTTATTATTTTCAAAAGTAGGTCAATCTATTTTTCGTCATTTCGTCAGCCATTATGAATTTCGGCAAGTGGTCTATTAAAGATTCTGCATTCAAGATTAGGCATGGTCCATTTGATATTCTGGGGGGGGGGGGGGGGGGCTTGGGTTTTTTGTCGGAGCAAGATTATTTTTTTCGCCACGTACCGGGGCAAAATTTTTTTTTTCTTGCAAAGTTGGAGCAAGGAAATTTTTTTTACAACAATTGATATGAATAATAAGAATGTTTGTGTTTTTTCAATAGAAATTCTTTATTTTTAATTAAATTACTCTGAACTTTATTTTTATGTAAAACTTGTATTCACTTCTAAACTGAGAGAGATAAAAGATTTTTGCAATATGCTATATATTAAATTTTCAGTGAACAATATGTATATATTAGGTCATGTAACATGCAAGAGGGCCTGGGGGGAGGGTCTTCTAGACAAGATTTTACATGTAGAAATGAAAATTTATGAAAAACTTAACTAAATTCTCCTTCCAAATTAGACACTATGGTGATACATGTATCTAATAATAGTAATAAATTATATTGAAAATGTATTTAAGCATTAAAGGAAGCCCCTTGTTTCAGTAACATGCATACTTTTGATATTTTCAAATATCAACTTGCTATTACAGAAGAAAACCATGGCGAGCGAAGCGAGCCAAAATTTTTTCATAGAAAGTTAAAACTGCGGCGAGCAAAGCGAGCCGAAAAATTTTCAGGAATTTTAAGCGAATTTAATGGTTATTCTTCAAATTCAGATTACTTGTAAGAGCAAGATTATTTTTTTTCTGTCACACCATAAGCAAATTTATTTTTTTCATCAAAATTCAGAGCAAAATTATTTTTTTCGAAAAAAACCCAAGCCCCCCCCCCCCCCCCAGGTTTCTATTATATATTTCAGCGGCAAGCAATGTTGAATATAACAGAAATGCTGATTGCTTTACCTGTGTGATACTGTCTCATGGTAGCGAACACGGCATTGAAGCTGTCGATTGTACCATGGATGTGGGGGAAATACTGTCCATATTCTATGCCTCAAATTGCCCTTCCCTTGCCGGAAAACCAAAAATCTTCATTTTTCAAGTATGAATGATTTACAAGCTATGTTTATAGTCAATTCTTACCCTTGCTGTCAGAGCTCCAAGGTCAAGGTCACAAGGTCAAAACTTTTGGTATCCATGGTAAGGTCTTGTGACAAAATATACATATGTGAAATATAAAAGCCCTATCATTTACCATTCAAAAGTTATGGCCAAGGTTAAAGTTTTTCGAAAGTAGGTCAAACTCCAAGGTCAAGGTCACTAGGTCAAATTTTGTTGCGGTGTTTGATTCATCTCATTATGGTCTATCACCATGTCAAGTTTAAAGTTGCTCCTCCAAACAGTTTTCTCTCAACGGACTTAAACGCAACACTTTAACCAAAATGTTGATGCACTGACGGACAGACAGACGGACTTCGCCATTTCATAGGCAGGATTTTGCTTCGCAATCCTGCCAAAAATGTACTAAATGACCTAAGTCACATGACCTTAGGTCAAGGTGATGTGAAAACTTTGGGTTATAAGCAACAACATACTAAAATAACAAAGTGATTGGGCAAACGGTTCAGGAGATACAGCCTATACACGATGTATGACAGACGGACACAAATGCAATAACAATGTCTCCTCCCTATAGGAGGAGACATAAATATGATAATTTTCCACGGTTAAGTTGAGCATTGATAACAAATACTCTTTTTTTTCTTTTGATTAAGAAGAACAGTGACATTGACTTTTGTCAAATTACCTTTGTTCAAGGTTATATGAATCTCTTCATATCTTGATATGAATCTTCTTTACTTCATTAAAGACAACATACTGACAAATAAAAATTCTTGAATTTACTGTTCAAAAGGCATTAACCTGAAACAATAAGCATACAATTACATCATTAAGTATTCTGACCATATCTTTCAAATGGTGGCAATGTGTCACCTTTGAGCCATGAACAACTACAGTGACTGGTGAAACCCAGAAGTACTTGGTATATATTTCATCATGGAAGTAAAATGACCTTGACCTTTTGTCACATATGACCTCCGGTCAGTGATGCGATAGTCTTCAGGAGCATACTAAGAAATATGATGGGTGGTTTAAATCCAAGCACTGAAGGTGCAATTTAAAACATCACAATTTAATACCATTCTGATGTGCAGCAAGATGTATTGTACAAATGGAAGGAAATGGGCAACACTACATGTGTATATCTGTTGGTACAAAAAGTTAGGGCTTAGACAAGATTTTGCAATTTATTTTGTTTGACCTTTTATGGGTTTTCAAGGGGTATAATATAAATATCCTTAATGTAAGGGTTGACAAACAAGACAACTTACAGACAGACACAATGTGATCACTATATAAGTATACTTCACTTTGAATATCAAACAGGGAGACACTCTATTTTATAGATATATTAATAGCATATAGCCATATCAGTGGCAGCAGACAAAGAAAGGACTTGTGGAATTATAGCAAATGATAGCCGCAGAAACGGCCAACAACACTTGGATATTTGGTTGGTAGGGGTGTGTTGGTCGCAGGAATCTACATTGAACAAATCCGGAACCCAAATTTAGGATACGCCCAGCACGAATCGGTACATATTCCAGGGGATTATTTACTGTGTCTCACTCGAATAAAATAAAACTTAACGATCAGCAATCATATTTTACCTTGTTAAGCTTTAATATCAATAATACGGCTGAGTCTACTTGCCTCCGCTTCGTGACTAGTGTTGTACATCGGAAGATTTTTAAGAATCGATTATAGGAAAATAATCAGAAAGAGTAAACCGATCGATTATCGATTTAAATCGGAATACAAAAGTCCATGAAAAATGGAACATAAAAGATAGAAATATTGTATTTTTCTGCATAAAATTCAGAAAACTTCGCTGAAAACAAAATATAAAGCATTCAATTTCAAAGTGTCTGCCTGTTTACATGCAAGACAACAAGTAACGGTTTATATTACATGTGAAAAGAGGAAAATAAATACCTTTACACAAAATACCTTTCTTTCAGCGACAATCGATTGTAAGAAAATGAAATCGATAATCCGAATCGAAAGAGTTTTAGCGATCGACATTCGATTGTCGGCGACAATTGGTTCATCACTATTCGTGACTCTTCGAATTCAAGCGCAATGTTGTAAGTTTACACTCGTGTGTCAGGTCAAACACGTGACACTTGGACCCATACATATGGACATTGTTATGGAAACAACCTCGCAGTGTCATGTTTGACCTGACGCATGAGTGTATACTATAAACATGGCGCTTGAATTCGAAGAGTCACGAAGCGGAGGCAAGTAGAATCTTGGCCGTATCATTGATATTAAAGTTTAACAAGGTAAAATATGATTGCCGATCGTTAAGTTTTATTTTATTCGAGCGAGACACAGTCAATAATCCCCTGGAAAATGTGCCGATTCGTGCCGGCCGTATCCTGAATTTGGGTTCCGGATTTATTCAATGTAGATTCCTGCAGTCAACACACCCCTACCAACCAAATATCCAAGTGTTGTTGGCTGTTTCTGCGGCTAAGCAAATGATTGATGTAGATAATTTCGGAACCATCAAAAATAAAAGGAAATTTAAATAAATTCAATTTTCTTGAACCCTCCCAAGATTTTTTTTTCTTTGATTAATTCCCTCCCAACAAAATTTCTGCATCAGGAACTGCATAATCAGCATCCCGGGGTAGACAGGGGGCATTCCCTCCATGGCAGCAGGTCAGACAGCAACTGCTTCACTGCACTGCTGCTACTGCACTGCTAACCCACTGCTACCAGCAAAACTAACACCTTACCGCTCCTACACCAGGTGAATAGAAAACCAAAGTTAATAAAAACATTTATTCACAACATTATGAGTTTAAACAATTAAAAATTACAAAGTCTGTTATGCTATGAAATTTTGAAATAGTTTCTCTCTTGTTTCTTTTACAATTTTTACAAGAAAACAGAGCTGAGCTCTCTTGTATAATAATTTTTTTCTGGAATATTGTTTCTTTTAGTTTATCAGAATGACTGCAATACACATGATAATGATTTTATGTGACAATAACGACAATGATGATGATGATGATGATGCTAATGATCATTGATGATGTTGATGATGATGTTGATGATGATGATGATGATGATGATGATGATGATAAAAGAACACTAAAAAATAAACTTTTGAATTCATCATAATGCATCTAAATTCCTTAATTAAAATTTGAGAATAGTATGACATATTACTAACTCAATTGGGTTTAGTATAATTATACCATAAAATTTTAAGTAAGAAATTTCATAAATTAATCTTCCTTCCTCGATCAATATGGCATAAAACTTTGTTTCAAACTTCTAATTAGCATGACTTATGATCATACATGTACAATTATCTCAAAATGTTCCAAATTCACTGTAAGGAATGAAGAAATGGTAAAATTAAAAGATAAGTTCACAAAATAAACGTTGATAGCCACATTTTTATGATAATAACCTTTTCATGAATATCAAGGTTAGCTCTGTTTTAAGTTGGTGCTGGTTGGTTCCACACTCTAATTGCTATCACATGGATGAGAATCCTCCTCAGTTGTCATCATTGTTGATAGGTTCTTCTCCGCCGGATGCTGATTTGGATCTGCTCCTTGACCTGCTCTGACTCCTGCTCCTGCTTCTGCTCCTACTCCTAGATCTGGATCTGCTGTAGGATCTACTCCTGCTCCTTGATCTCCTGTGCCTCCTCCTTGAACGAGAACGGGATCTCCTCCTCGATCTTGACCTTGACCTGGATCTAGACCTGAAATAAAAATCATCATTTTGTCTTGTGTAGTATCGTGATCTTCCTTCTCTCCTCATTGGTGAAATGGACCTGCTAATGCTACGAATGATCCTTCTATAGCCATATGAACCATAATATGCTCTGGAATAAAAGTTATTTGGCCTGTACCGATAAAAGAATCTGGAATATGGACTTCTGGATCTGGAATATGGACTTCTGGATCTGGAATATGGAATTCTGGATCTGGAATATGGACTTCTAGATCTAGAATATGGACTTCTGAATTTGAATCCCATACTTTTACTTCTTGATCTATATGAACTGTTATCACTGATTTCAGAACTGCTCGATGAAGATGCAGAGCTAGATCTGTAACTTTGGTAACTACCGCTGCGTGACCTTGATCTGGAAATTGACATGGATCTAAGTCTGTGCCTGAAATCCAATTATGAAATTATAAATTACTCACAGAACTGATACGTAATACTTCACATGTAACCTACTAGGTCCAATTTTAACAATTCAAATAGATGTACCATACCATGACACACTAAATACAGACTTTCGAATGAATTAGTCTCATACATGATATTCATTCAGAAAATGCAATTTTCTTCTATTGGAAACATACCAATACATGTAAAAACCATAATATAATGCCATCATTGTGAATAGAAATGATCAAACAGAACTTCCAGTTCCAGTCCAGAGCCAAAGGAACAACAGTACTACGTCATGAACCATATTATAGCCTGATCTGGTTACAATTAATGTACACATCTAGTGCATGTATCGAATTCTACAATAGACTGGTCAAGTATAGATCTACATGTTAACTGTAAAGGGGGGGGGGGGGGGGGGGGGGGGGGGGGGGGCTGGACACAAAATTTGCAAAGGATCCTGATTTTTCCTGTTTTTACATAATTTTTTTCACTCCCCCTGGAAAACTTATCTAGATCCACCCAATAAGAGGATAATTTAGTAATGATTACACAATACTCCAGTAGGTCAGCAGACTCATCTGCTTGGGACCGTACCTGCAATGTACATGTGTAAAGTTTTGTAACTTCAGATAAAAGCAATTACAATTCTTGGATACAAGTATTCATCCAAAACAAAGTGATGTATGATGAAAGGAATTTCTGACAAGAATATAATGTTGTCATAATGATCATACAATTTGAGGGAAAAGTGAAGCCCAATATTGGTAGGACAATCAGAGATTGTTTTAGGGGTTCTCCAGGGCCGAAAATCGACCCAATTCCCAATGCTTGAAAGCAGACATTTTTCCCAATTTCTAAGCTTAAAATTCCCAATTTGAAAAAAAAATAAAATTCCAATAAACAAAGTATAAAAACCCTTTGAAATTACTGAAAATATATTTATAATTATACCTGTTTTGCAATGTACAATGTACATGTACACTATCTGACATATAATATTCTTGGTACTACATGTAGTATGTACAGGTGTCTATCTTCATTAGTTGCAAATGTCAGAAGATCTTTTAGCTTGTTTTCTCAATTTATTTGTATAATTTTTTCCCCAATTTCAACCAAATCTCATAATTTCCCTAAATTTGAAGGCCCAGGCCCCTGGAATCAAAGGGTAAAAAATCCCTGATGTCAATACTTTACCTCAGTCTAACTTGTACCGTAGAAGAGCAATATTCGCCTCAGCTTTTGTACTCTGAATATTGTTCTCTCAGGGAGCTACATGTAAAGCATAGTATTTACCTTGGTAAAAGATAGTAAAATAATTCTGAAATTCTACTGATTTTTAAAATCATTGATAAAAATAAATATATCATTATGTGTCAAAAGCGGAAGCCTCTCTGTTATTTTTCTAGCATACATCATTACATGTACAACTTCTCTTGAATGTTCCATTTTAAATACATGTAAATATCAACCTCTGACTGTGTAATATGGGATAAAAATCCTTTTTCTTTCTTTTTTTTTTTTGAGATCCCTACATGTGAATGACAAATATGGAAAATGAATGCTGGATGTTTCGGTTCAAGGACGTTTCGGTACAATAGAAAGACGTTTCGGTACAAGTAGAGACGTTTCGGTACAATGTAAAAGATGTTTCGGTACATGATTTTTTAATGATATGAGGTGATAATAACTTTGTGTTTGGTTTTTGTTTTAATAAGTTTCCGAAATGACTTTCTGCTAAACGTCCTCGTACCGAAACATCCTGCACCCTGGAAAATGACCAGTGTTAACTTTTCTGATGTTTACTAAAAACTGAGGGGCAACAGTAAATGGCAACATAATGAATTATGAAATGATCATCGGATCCCCATCTGGGGCGTAGCTGCCTATACGCCAGTATCTGCAGCATGCCATGGCGTGCACATCGTGGAGTTAGAAAAAAATGTGCACAGATTTTCAGAGAGAGGGAGAGCGAGTGAGAGATTTTCTGTGAAATTTATGAAAAATGGCACACAAGATTGTCTTCCATAGTTTTTACATTTCACACTTCAAATATCACCAGGTCAGCTAAAATTGCAGTGATTGGGATAAGCATGCGCCCTGCACCATAGTCAAATTCAATATTAAAATGATACATATAAATTTCACTGAGCGGCCAATGTGGCGCATTCAATTCTTAAAAACTTGTGGAAATCTTCAGAATCTGTTCTTTTACATGTACTCAATGTGGTGACAACTTCACATATCAGGTATCTACCGGTACATGTGAAATATCAAAGCCCTAACGCTTATAGTTCAAGAGATACATGTATAGCCCATGTTAAAGTTTTGTCTACGGACGACAACGAAGCCAAGGGTATGGCTATGGCATGAGCTCTCCGGACTTTCTCGTCCCCGCAAGCTAAAAAATTAAAATACTCGAATTTTTCTCTAAAACTCAAAATCGCACATCTACCGCATATGACCATCTGAACAATATTTACAAAAGAAGTTGACATGAACATCACAACCTTTGAGTTTGAATGCAGAATGTGTCAAATATTGGCAAATTTCTGCGGATCAAAACTTGAAAATTTTTAACAGGCTGAGGCTGGGGAAAACTTCAAATCGAGCTATTATAGCTTGATTGAGCTATAATACCGGTAGCTAGATCAAGCTATTGCTTACTAACATTTTTCAGTACAAAATTAAACTAAAAAAATTAGAATTTTTAAAAATATTCACCGATTCCATTGTACTCACTATAACTTAGAGTTAAAGATTTTAAAAAGGCAAATATATTCAAATATGTAGATCTGTTGACATTTCTACTGGGCTTCCTATATAAAAGTTGTAGTATTTTATCTCCTATTTTATCTTCCTTTATCTGTTTATCAGTATGAAGTTTTCCACAACCCAATCAACTTTTTCATATTCAGCTATAATAGCCATTTTTTGAGTTCTCCCAAACCAGATCATATTTCTGTTTCTAAACCAAGCTGTTAAATAGAGAAAAAAGGTATAAATCTTTCTCACTTACCAGTTGCGCCTTGATCTCCCTCCGTCGTAACGACCCCTAGGTGGTCCTCGTCGGAAAGGCTCCGATGGTCTGCCATAACGAGCCATTTGGACACGGAGCTCACGTCCATCCATAATAGCTCCATCCAGTGCATCAAGTGCATCCTCGGCGTCTCTTTTATCATAATATCTTACAAAAGCAAACCCTCTACTTTCTCGGGTGAAACGATCTCTGGGAATGTACACGTCCCCGACATCGCCATATTTGTCAAATGCGCGCCTCAGATCTTCAGGTGAGGTGCGATACGTTAAATTGTCCACTTTCAGAGAAATCATGTTGTCTGTATCGGGTGGTCCCCGTCCGTAACTCATGATCAAAATCGTGCTTTCTTGCCTTATATATGCAGATATTTCACCATCAACGTTCGCTCCACGTTTTCCAGATGCGCACCTGCGTCGCGCAAAACGATCGAAAACGATCAACTAAACTTTCTAGATCCCGAATCTTCTTTTTTTTTTCAATAAAAAAATTGAAGCAAATTTAGAGGCCTTTGAAACATATACTTGTGATGAATATACAGGGGACCTAATGGGACATCACTGACGCAAACTGCAATATCAGCAACATTCAGTTTCTCTGATAACAGTTTGAAAATTGTAATACTGTGTGGAACAAGTCCGATTTTCAGATCTTAAAATGGCCAGAAAACCGCGGCCTCTGTGACGTACATTTCAAAAACTTCGGGAATCGTAGTACATAATATTAACGTAGCTCGCGGGGAAGCTTTCATCACAATCAAATGTGTACGCAGGATTCACCTTCGAATTTTTTTATGTGCACATCTACGCTATGACGTCATAAACCTTACTTGATCGTAACGTCACGCTACGTTGCGCGACATTTATCGATAGGGCGCAAATGGCGTAATTTTGTTCAATACTTATATCACAAGGTACAATGAACATACACGTGTAATTCCAAAATTCTATAGGATCTGATGAAGGCTT
Source organism: Pinctada fucata (assembly GCA_028142955.1). Taxonomy (NCBI): domain Eukaryota; kingdom Metazoa; phylum Mollusca; class Bivalvia; order Pterioida; family Pteriidae; genus Pinctada; species Pinctada fucata. The sequence continues at coordinate 70,994,910 of AP027103.1, forward strand.
TACTTTTGATCACTCTTTCTCTCGCTCTCCTTGTTGCTTGTTTCTGTGCACAATTGGCGTGTTCGACAGAAAAGGAGGACGGGATGAGAATCTAAAGGTGAAATATTGAAGCTGTATCAATTAAAGTTTAAAGATTTTGAAAAGGTCAAACTTCAAGGTCTGTGAGACTAGGTCAGAGGTCCAGGTTTTCATTGAAAGATCCTGTCACAAGGAATTCCTGTGAGAAATGTATAACTCATTATGTATCCCTTCAACAAATTAAATGAAGATGTAAGTTTTGAGAGAACGCCAAGGTCAAGGTCACTAGTACAAAGATGGGACAAAAAATATTAGCACGCAGGGTCCATTCCGTCTTTGTTTATCTTCATGTACGCTCCTTATATTTTTTTTTCTCCCGCTGTTAACTAAAACACATATGTATGTTCTATCTCAAGGTCATATTGATGCGTTAGATTTGTCTCAGTATGGTCTGTTTTATATGCTGATCCAATCAGTTTTCATTCAGCAGAATATAAGGGGGGTTGGTGGACAGAGGGTACCTCCCTCCCTCCTCCCACCCCCTTACATCCCCCTCTCGCTCCCTCCCCCTCCTTTTCACCCTTCCCTTACCTCCACCCTCCGGCCCCCTCCTCCCACACCCTTCTCCCTCTCCCCCTCCCTCCCCCTCTCTCCCTTCCCTGTCCACCCCCTCATATATGTAACAGCTTCCCCAAAAATGTTGAAGGAAAAAAAAACGGACGGAGGGCTGGCGGACGGACAGAAAGTCGCGGACTTCGCCATTTCATTGACCGGAGTTTGCTTCGCACCCTGATAAGAATATATGGAAAACCAAAGATTTTTACAAGTAGATTATACTCCGGAGTCAAGGTTACAGTGTTAAAGATTTGGGATCCACGCAAGGTCTTTGCCAAAGAGACTACATATGTGCAAGTTTTTTTTGTTTGTTTGGATTTTTTTTTTTTTTTTGTAATCGGAAAAAAGATACCGTACTGCCTTCTTGAGGAATTCCTGAACTCGGAGATTGAAATGGAAATTTCATTTTGAAAATATATATAACGACAATCGAGGCGACTGAACGTAATGATTTTGAAAACGAGCATGAAATGAAAATCACAATGTATATTTTACATGGCCCGCCCCTCCCCAACCCTTTTCCGATATTATAAAGTACACGTACATATAAACAAGAGGGCATTTTTATTGTATACCCCGCCAAAGTATGTCGGATTATATACCGGTAGTAATGAGCATGTCCGTCCGTCTGTTCCGTATGATGCTTTCAAATATTTGAAGAAAAAATGTCATGTACGGAGAAATAATTTAAGATAAATTAAGATAAAAATAAATTAAGAAATAAGGTATCGTCCGAATACGGCCCATGTTATTGTTGCTTAATTATCTAAAAAGAAAATTTGGTTTCTGGATGTTTTAAAGAAGATCGTTACAGAGAATCAAATATTCCGCATACTCCTTGACGTCATGTTGACACATGCGATCTCAACACGCTGTGACTTTGACGTTGCGAGTAAAATTGACGCCGAAGACACGCAAAACAAATTTTCAATCTTAAATTGCAAAAAATCTGCCGAGAAGACCTATCGATATTTTTATATATTCGAATTCAGCTCATTCTCTACTTTTACGTGTAAAAAGGACTTTAAGGATTTCCACAACTTAATGGAGAAAGTGGAAATGAGGCAAGCCGTGTTTTGCCTTTTGAATGAGAGTGCATTTTTGAATATTAAGTAGCAAAATGGCGATAAAATTTGCAAATTTCCCCCAAGATACACAATAATCAGTAGAAATACAGTACTCAACATGGCAACAATATTTTCGATCCCCCTTTTCACCCTCCATGGTAAATTTTCTAGATTGAAATTATTTTAGTTCAGAAAACGCACATTTCCGAATTAGAACGTCAATGCCGTCTTTGAGGCTTAAATTCTCGAAAACTTCGTGGAATGATTACATGAAAATTATTTCAAAGATTGATCAAATCTTAAATTTCATGTAGACAAATTTTCAGGCTATGTCTTCTCGCAAAGTTTTTCGTGCCGTAACGCCGCAATGTACCTTAAAAGAGTTGTTCCGTTTACCTCTGTCTCTGATATATCTTAAAGATATGAAGTCTATATGATAAAGAAGGTAGAATATAATTAGGGTGAATTCACAGGAGCTCTATGCCAACGATCCACAAGAATATCCGCCTCAACAGGCGCGGATCCAGAGTGGGAAGAGGGGGGGGGGGGGTTGTGTCGACCCAAAGGGTCGATTCGAGGCACGAAGTGCCGAGCGGGGGAGGGTACGGGAGGGGGCTGCCCCCTCTTGTAGGTGGGGGTTCGGGGGACCTCCCCCGGAAATTTTTTTAAAAAATAGAATAAAATGGTGCAATCTGGAGCATAGTTCTTCCTTTTCTTCTCGAATATCCAGACTAATTTTTCATTCAATTTATGTGACAAAGAAAGGATCGATCCCTTTCCAAGTGGCAACACATAGGGCGAGTCTGGGTTTTTCCCGATCTGCTGATCTGGTTAATAAAGATTTTTTAATCAAATTATTTGTACTTTATTTGTGCTTGTAGGGGCGTAGCCAGGGTGTTTTTCGATAATGATGTCTAAAGAAGGGTTTGACCGATCCAGATTTTCAGCTGTCCGCGGATACATTTTTTATGGGGGATGACTTGCGATACCCGAAGGGTCATAGATAAGGCGCATGCGTGGCCATTAAGAGGTCGATAAAATCTCTGCCATCAAAATGTGATTCAAACAGCAGTTATAAGCGGTTTTATGCACCAAAATTGACTATGAAGCCTTAGGAGGAGTCCGAGGTTACATACCCATGTATGGCTTAACCTCCCATGTACTGACACATGTATGGTGTATTATCACCCATTCTTGAAATAAATGAACCAAAATCAAATTTTTGTAAATATGTTCTATTTTCTTTTCTCTTGTTTGACATTTTTGTTCTTCTTATATGCATCCGAGTATTTCTGTGTTCATGTATTCATTAGACCATCCTCTGCTTGTATCACCATTGACCATACTTACCACGTACCTATTACATGATGCCACTACAAACTCAGGCTCATCGAGCAAGGATTGGTCTATTTTATGACAAAGCTCATTGTGTACATCCTGGTAAATGTATGACATTATTTGAAATTGTCTGTGTAAATATTCTAATGATGACAGAATTAAAAGGTATTCATATCGTTCTTTATATGTACATATTTGCACTTCCTATTACATGTAATAGCACTCCAGTTAATACATCCACAGCCTTCCACGATATTCCTTGTATGTCACCACATGATGATAAACAGACTATTACAGTTGATAATTCGCATGACAAAAAGCTCTTATACCTACGCCCTATACTTACCTTCACTTTGGCCTTGACCCTACTATTACTCTCAGGTGACATTGAAGTAAACCCTGGACCTAGTAATATACCTACTATTAGTAACAATTCACCCCCCTCTCCTTGCACATCAACAAACTCATCAGAACTAAGTCTAGCTCTAAATAAGGAGTTGAAATCAAAGCTGTCAATTATCAATTTGAATGTGCAAAGTCTTCTACCTAAAATCGACCTATTGTCTTCAGAATTGTCAGATTTTGACATATTAAGTTTTACAGAGTCATGGTTAACTCCAAATTCCGACCTTGATGAAATCGCTATTTCCGGATACTGTGTCCCCTACAATTTTGTCCGCCAAAATCGTATTGGCGGTGGTATCTCAGTATATGTCAAATCTAATATTTTTTCTAAACGTCGACCTGACATAGAAGTCACAAATTGTGAAAATGTATGGGTAGAAATTTGTATAAACCGGAAACGAATATTACTTGGTACCTTCTATCGGCCTCCTGACTCACCTCCTGAAGTTTGGGATAGAATAAAATACTCTATAGACAAGGCATGTAATAGTAATATTGATAATATCATAGTTACTGGCGATTTTAATTGTAATCAATTGGTAAATACAACAACAGATATTACTGACATCTGTGATTCCTTCAACTTTCACTCATTAATTAGTTGAATCTCATAAACATTTAGGCATCACATTTACTCATAACCTCGTTTGGGATCAACATATTGAAGATATTGTTTCAAAAGCATCTAAGAAATTAAACATCCTCCGTAAATTGAAATTTGTCCTAGATAGAATATCACTTCAAAAAATTTATTTCACATTCATTCGTCCAGTCTTAGAATATGCAGATGTCATATGGGATGGGTCCTCTTTAAACTCAAAACATAGATTAGAACGCATTCATACCGAAGCAGCGCGGATAGTTACTGGGGCAACAAAACTTGCTAGTTCTTCCTCTGTATTAAAAGAAGCTGGGTGGGAAACTCTCCAAACTCGTCGCACTAAGCACAAACTAATAAAATTCCATAGTATGTTTCACTGTTCTACGCCTTCCTATTTATCAAACTTAGTACCACATCGCGCTTTCGATATCCATGGTCGAAACACGAGAAACAACCAAAATTTATCTGCTATTCCTTGTAGGACCCAAAAGTACCAGAACTCGTTTTTACCCTCTGTCATCGCCTCTTGGAATGATCTCCCCTTAGAAGTCCGTAACAATCCCTCTGTATGTCAATTCAAACAATTCCTTAATGATTCTGACTACCATGCACCCTCTTATTTCAATAATGGCTCCCGATTAGGTCAAATATACCACTGTCGCCTACGCACTGAAAGTAGCAGCCTGAAAGCTCACCTATTTCTTCGAAATATCACCGATGATGCAACATGTATTTGTGGTGCCCAGGAGACAACCAAACATTTTCTTCTTGACTGTCCACTCTTCGATACGGTCCGTTCTTCGACGATAAATTCACTTCCCGATAAAAGTCTTAATCTACTTCTTTATGGGAATTCTAACATGTCGTACCAGGATAATTCGCATATTTTCTCACTTGTACAGGCGTTCATATTGAATTCTAAACGATTTTCTGACTGAAAGCACCAATGTTCGATATTATACTTACTGGATGCATACTCATTTCACTCTTTCTTATTCCCTCGTCATACTATCTTTTCTTTACTAACTCGACTTATAACTCTCTTCACGTCACCATGGTCACGCAATTATATTTATACAAGTAATTTGGTTAGAAAGGAGATGGATTAGCATAAGTTTTCCAAACTTGTTTCCAGATCCTGAATTTATCACCATCATTCATATATGCTGTATGAAATTTTGTGACAAATAAATGTTAGAATAAGGGTCAAGAGGGGACAGTAATGGAAATGTAACCCCTCCAATTGAATTGGGTTCGGGGGCTTCCCGAGAAAATTTTGAAAAAAAATGAAGCAAATTGCTTACTTCTGGAGTGTATATGAGCTGAAAAGCATAATTAAGGATTCCGACTATTCCGTCGGAATCCTTTCTGTTATTGTATTGTCTTTTCTTTATTCTTATTATTAAGGATTCCGACTATTCCGTCGGAATCCTTTCTGTTATTGTATTGTCTTTTCTTTATTAAGGATTCCGACTATTCCGTCGGAATCCTTTCTGTTATTGCAATGTCTTTTCTTTATTCTTATTATTATTCTTATTATTATTTTTATTCTTACCCCCCATTATTTCCAGACACTTTATTCAAAGGTCTTTTAACAGAGAGCAAAAGGAATGGTACCATCAGAAAGAGCATACCAAGATCTTCTTTAACTATTTTTTGTTTGTCGATAAGCTCACGGATGCCCCCGCTAGAGGTCATCAAAGGTCAAATCTTTAAACACCTATAACTCCTAAATTAACCGTACGATTTGAACGAAATTTGTTTTAAAATGTTCTTTGGGAAAATCGTTAACTTTTATACGCTTACATGCTCGATAAAATATTTACGGTTTTCGCGCTATTTTGAGTTGAAAATGGAACTTTAAATTGGCACAGTGCCAATTCCTACAGTTTTCGAGATTTTGAGTTGAAATTTGGATGGTAGGCTACTTATAGGTAGTCATTGATGATGACCTAGTTTCAGGGTCAAATTATTATTCTCAAGGTCACAACAAACTTTTGCCTATAGAACAAAGACTATTTCAACTCGACAGTTCATACTTCATAAATACAATCATTGATCCAAGCCCTTTCACCTTGACCTTGACCCAAGGTCAAATTCTCATTCTCAAGGTCACAACAAAATTTTTCCTATAGAACAAAGACCACTTGACCTTGAGAGTTCAAACTTGACGCAAATATTCCTTGCATCAAGTCCTTTCACCTTGACCTTGATCCAAGGTCATTTGTTCGATTTCAAGGTCACAACAGACTTTTGTTGATAAAATATTGAGCTTTAAATAGATGAAAAGAAATCTTGATGAGAATAATCTAAGATGCGTATCTTTCATCAATGACCTTGGTTCAAGGTCAAATAAACTTTTTCAATGTCATAACAAACATTTACTCTTGTAGGATTGATAGGATTTTTATTCTTCACTCAAGTAGTACTTCTTATTTGAACTTTACATAGTAAGATAAATAACTCTTTCATTCTTGTTCTCTCTGTTTCCTTTTTTATCTTAGTAGCATTACTTGTCTGTACTTTTATGCTGTTGTCATTCTCTATTTATAGAAATTTTCTCATTGCTAATTCATTGTGCAATTCTTTTTGGGATAGTAATTTAAAAGGATTCAAATTGGATAGAATAGATCTAGGATTTTAAAGCCTTCCTAAACTTGAAATGTATTTATAATCTTTTTCTTCTTTTTTGTCGATAAATAGATAAGAGTTCCAAGTAAGACATAAGCTCTTTTGACTCAATTGCTGAAGTGAATAAGGTACTAAAGCAACTATTCTTTTTTCATCTTCTTTATTCGTATTTTAACATTTCAGTTCCGAGGAAGGTCTAATAAAGGAGGAATCCGTCTGTTGCTTGCAACAGTAGCCATCTAGTTCTTATTATTATTCTTACCCCCAAACGTTCCAGACACTTTACAAAAATGTACCACAATTTATGATAAAGTGGAAAATACCATGTGAAAGAGCAGATCAAGATCTCCATTCAAATTTTTTTTCTTGTCCAAAAGTTCACATATGCCCCCCCCCCCCCTAGAGGTCATCCAAGGTCAAATCTTTAAACTCTTATAACTCCTAAAGTAACCAAACGATTTGATTGAAATTTGTTTTATATTGTTCTTTGGAAAATTTGCAAACTTTTTTACGCTTACATGCTCGATTAAATATTTACGGTTTTCGCTCTATTACGAGTTGAAAATGGAATTTTAAATTGGCACAGTGCCAATTTCCTCAGTTTTTGAGATTTTGAGTTGAAACTTGGATGGTAGATAACATTTAGGTAGTCATTTAATGTTGACCTTGTTTCAAGGTCAAATTTTGCTTCTCAAGGTCACAACAAACTTTTGCCTATAGAACAAAGACGGTTTGATCTTGAGAGTTCAAACTTCATACATATAATCGTTGAGCCGAGCCCTTTCACCTTGACCTTGACCCAAGGTCAAATTCACCTTCTCAAGGTCACAACAAACTTTTGCCTGTAAAACAAAGACTGTTTGAAGTTGAGAGTTTGAACTTTACACAAATATTCCTTGTATCAAGCCCTCTCATCTTGACCTTGACCCAAGGTCATTTGTTCGATTTCAAGGTCACAGCATACTTTGGTTAATGAAATACTAAACTTTGATCAGTTTAAGATAAATTTTGATGAGAATAACCTCCAATCCTTATCTATTATCTGTGACATTGGTTCAAGGTCAAATAATCATTCTCAAGGTCATAACAAACTTTTCCTCCTGTAGAATTCACATTTCTGGTCCTATACTATTCATTCTTCACACAAGTAGTCCTTCTTATTTGAACTTAACATAGTATAAGAAAGATAAATCTTTTTTTCTTGTTTTCTGTTTCTTTTTTTTTCTAAGTAGCATTACATATCTGTACTTTCATGTTGTTGTCATTTTCTATTAATAGAAATTATCTCTTTGCAAAATCATTGTGCAATTCTGTTTTGAGAGTGTAATTGTAAAGGATTTGATATAGAGCATGGAGTGTAAAGCTTTCGTAAAAATGAAAGGTATTTACTATTTTTTTCTTCTATTTTGTTGATAAATAAATCAGAGTCCCAAATTAAACATAAGCTCTTTTGACTCATCTGCTGAAGTGAATAAGGTACGAAAGCAACTATACTTTTTAACATCTTCTTTTTTCGGATTTTAACACTTCAGTTCCGAGGAAGGTCTTATAAAGGAGGAATCCGTCTGTTGCTTGCAACAGTAGCCATCTAGTTCTTATTATTATTCTTATTATTATTATTATTATTATTATTCTTACCCCCAAATCGTTCCAGTCACTGTACAAAAAAGTACCACTTCTTATGATAAAACGAAAAGGATCATGTGAAAGAGCATATAAAGATCTTGAGGTAAAAAAAATTTGTCGTCGAAAAGTTCACATATGCCCCCGCTAGAGGTCATCAAAGTTCAAATCTTTAAACTCTTATAACTCCTAAAATAACCGTACGATTTGAACGAAATTTGTTTTAAAATGTTCTTTGGGAAATTTGTAAACTTTTATACGCTTACATGCTCGATAAAATATTTACGGTTTTCGCGCTATTCCGAGTTGAAAATGGAACTTTAAATTGGCACAGTGCCAATTTCTACAGTTTTTGAGATTTTGAGTTGAAACTTGGATACTAGGTTACTTATAGGTAGTCATTTAATGTTGACCTACTTTCAAGGTCAAATTTTCATTCTCAAGGTCACAACAACTTTTCCCTACAAAACAAAGACTATTTGACCTTCAGAGTTCAAACTTCATACATAATATCCTTAAACCAAGCTCTTTCACACTGACCTTGACACAAGGTCAAATTTTGATTCTCAAGGTCACAACAAACTTTTGCCTATAGAACAAAGACTATTAGACCTGCAGAGTTCAAACTTCATACATAATATCATTAAGCCAAGCTCTTTCACCTTGACCTTGACCCAAGGTCAAATTCTGATTCTCAAGGTCACAACAAACTTTTGCCTATAAAACAAAGACTATTAGACATTCAAATTTCAAACTTCATACATAATATCATTAAACCAAGTTCTTTCACTTTGACCTTGACCCAAGGTCAAATTCTGATTCTCAAGGTCACTACAAACTTTTGCCTATAGAACAAAGACTATACGACCTTAAGAGCTTAAACTTCATTCAAATAATTGTTCAATCATGCTCTTTCACTTTGACCTTGACCCAAGGTCAAATTCTCATTCTCAAGGTCACATCAACTTTTCCCTACAAAACCAAGACTATTTGACCTTCAGAGTTCATACTTTGTACACATCATGCTTGGGCCCAGCTCTTTCACCTTGACCTTGACCCAAGGTCAAATTCTGATTTTCAAGGTCACAACAAATTTTAGTCTATAAAACAAAGACTGTTTGACCTTGACAGTTCAAACTTTACACGAATATTCCCTGCATCAAACTCTTTCATCATGACCTTGACCCAAGGTCATTTGTTTGATTTCAATGTCACAGCTGACTTTGGTTGATTAGATATTGAGCTTTGCTAAGATTAAGATAAATCGTGATGAGAATAATCACAATACTTAGCTTTCATCCATGACATTGGTTAAAGGGCAAATAATCATTCTCAATGTCTTAACAATCATTTACTCTTGTAGAATTTACACCTTTTTGTCCTACACGATTTATTCTTCACACAAGAAGTCCTTCTTATTTGAACTTAACATAGTATAATAAAAATAACTCTTTTATTCTTGTTCTCTGTTTCTTTTTTTTTTCTAAGTAGAATTACATATCTGTACTTTCATGTTGTTGTCATTTTCTATTAATAGAAATTATCTCATTGCAAAATCATTGTGTAATTCTGTATTGAGAAAGTAATTGAAAAGGATTTGATATCCATAGGGCATGGAGTTTAAAGCTTTCATAAAGATGAAAGGTACGTAATTTTTTTTCTTCTGTTTTGTTGATAAATAAATAAGAGTCCCAAATTAGACATAACCTCTTTTGACCCATTTGCTGAAGTGAATAAGGTACTTAAGCAACTATTCTTTTTTCTATCTTCTTTATTCGGATTTTAACACTTCAGTTCCGAGGAAGGTCTAATAAAGGAGGAATCCGTCTGTTGCTTGCAACAGTAGCCATCTAGTTATTCTTATTAAGGATTCCGACTTTTCCGTCGGAATCCTTTCTGTTATTGTATTGTCTTTTCTTTATTCTTATCATTATTCTTATTATTATTATTCTTACCCCCAGATCGTTCCAGTGACTGTACAAAAAAGTGCCACTTCTTATGATAAAACAAGAAGTATCATGTGAAAGAGCATATAAAGATCTAGAGGTAAAAAAATTTTGTCGTCGAAAAGTTCACGTATGCCCCCCGCTAGAGGTCATCAAAGGTCAAATCTTTAAACACTTATAACGCCTAAACTAACCATGCGATTTGAACGAAATTTGTTTTAAAATGTTCTTTGGGAAATTTGCAAACTTTTATACGCTTACATGCTCGATAAAATATTTACGGTTTTCGCGCTATTCCGAGTTGAAAATGGAACTTTAAATTGGCACAGTGCCAATTTCTACAGTTTTTGAGATTTTGAGTTGAAACTTGGATGGTAGGCTACTTATAGGTAGTCATTGATGATGACCTAGTGTCAAGGTCACATTATGATTCTCAAGGTCACAACAAACTTTTGCCTATAGAACAAAGACTATTTGACCTTGACAGTTCAAACTTCATAAATACAATCATTGATCCAAGCCCTTTCACCTTGACCTTGGCCCAAGGTCAAATTTTGATTCTCAAGGTCACAACAAATTTTGCCTATAGAACAAAGACCATTTGACCTTGAGAGTTCAAGCTTGGCGCAAATATTCCTTGCATCAAGTCCTTTCACCTTGACCTAGACCCAAGGTCATTTGTTCAATTTCAAGGTCACAACAGACTTTTGTTGATAAAATATTGAACTTTGATTAGATTAAGAGGACTCTTGATGAGAATAAATTCAAATGCTTATCTTTTATCCATGACCTTGGTTAAAGGTCAAATTAACTTTTTCAAGGTCATAACAAACATTTACTCTTGTAGAATTCACAGGATTTTGCCCTGAACTATTTATGCTTCACACAAGTAGTATTTCTTAATTAAACTTTACATAGTAAGATAGATAACTCTTTTATTCTTGTTCTCTGTTTCTTTCTTTTTTATTCTTAGTAGCATTACATATCAGTAGTTTCATGTTGTTGTCATTTTCTATTAATAGGAATTATCTCATTGCAAAATCATTGTGCAATTCTTTTTTGAGAAAGTCATTGTAAAGGATTAGATATTGATTGTGCATGGAGTTTAAAGCTTTCGTAAACATGAAAGGTATTTATTATTTTTTTCTTCTATTTTATTGATAAATAAATAAGAGTCCCAAATTAGACATAAGCTCTTTTGACTCATTTGCTGAAGTTAATATGGTACAAAAGCAACTATTCTTTTTTCCATCTTCTTTATTCGGATTTTAGCACTTCAGTTCCGAGGAAGGTCTAATAAAGGAGGAATCCGTCTGTTGCTTGCAACAGTAGCCATCTAGTTATTATTATTATTATTATTATTATTATTATTCTTACCCCCAAGCCAATCCAGTGACGTTACAACAAAGTACCGCATCATATGATAAAATGGAAAGTATCATGTGAAAGAGCAAATAAAGATCTTAATTTAATATTTTTTTCTTGTCGAAAAGTTCACATATGCCCCCGCTAGAGGTTATCAGTGGTCTAATCTTTAAACTCTTATAACTCCTTTACTAACCGTATGATTTGAACAAAATTTGTTTTATATTGTTCTTTGAGAAATTTGAAAACTTTTATACGCTTACATGCTCCATAAAATATTTACAGTTTTCAAGCTATTTCAAGTTGAAAATGGAACCTTAAATTGGCAAGGTGCCAATTTCTACAATTTTTGAGACTTTGAATTGAAACTTGGATGTTAGGTCACTTATAGGTAGTCATTTAATGTTGACGTACCTTCTTTTCAAGGTCAAATTTTTATTCTCAAGGTCACATGAAACTTTTGCTTATAGAACAAAGACTATTTGACCTTCAGAGTTCAAACTTCATACATATAATTGTTAAGCCAAGCTCTTTCACCTTGACCTTGATCCAAGGTCAAATTCTCATTTTCAAGGTCACAACAACATTTTTGCCTATAAAACAAAGACTGTTTGACCTTGAGAGTGCAAACTGGGTACAAATATTCCTTGCAGTAAGTCCTGTCACATTGACCTTGACCAAAGGTCATTCGTTCGATTTCAAGGTCATAACAGTCTTTTGTTGATAAAATATTGAGCTTTATTCAATTTCATATATATTTTGAAGAAAATGATATTCTATACTCATCTTTTTTCCTTGACCTTGGTTCAAGGTGAAAATTTCATTCTCAATGTCATAACAACATTTACTTGTTAAATACACAGTGTTTGTCCTACACTACTTATACTTCACAAACGAGGTCCTTCTTATATGAACTTTACATGATCTAAGAAAGATAAATCTTTTATTTCTATTTCTCTTTGTACCATGACTTGTCTGTACTTTCATGCTGTTGTCATTTTCTAATTAAATGTTTTAAAAATGTCTTAAAATTGAATAGCATCATTTAAATTAACTGGTAAATTTGCAGCATGGACCAGACAGACAGACTGACAGTGTTAGATAGACTGACAACGATAGAAGAACGAACAGACATACGAACAGATAGAGAGAGTGCTAGACAGAAACTCAGACGATCGGCGAAAAAAGCGTTTAGACTGGGGATCGAACCCGGTACCCTTGGGCCAGCAGTCCAACGCCCTATCCACATAGCCATTGGAGTTCCTGAATGTTAGTGGTTTTTATTTTTGATATACAGACAGAGAAATACAAATGGCTGATTCAGCATTACAAGAATTATCGATCGTTCATGCAACAAGTCAGTCCTATTCATAGCTTTTTATTCAGAAGAAAAACACATTTCATATTGCGCATATTTATTTCACTGTCATTGACTTCAACGTGTATATATGGCCACCTTAGGCCTCTTTTTTTTTCATTCGTCAATCTTTGAAACAACTGTACAAGACCTTTGACGGAGCAATGTGGCCCCCTTGGGCTTCTTTTTTTTTTGTTTGTTTGTTTGTTTGTTTGTCTTGTTTTTTTAATTCGTCAATTTTTGAAACAACTGTACAAGACCTTTGACGGAGCAAAGTGGCCCCCTTGGGCCTCTTGTTTGTTTGTTTTTTTTTTTTTATTTTCATTTGTTTTGCTTGTTTGTTTGTTTGTTTGTTTTTTTCTTTTTTGATTCGACAATCTTTGAAACAACTGTACAAGACTTTTGACTGAGCAATATGGCTCCCTTCGGCCTCTTTTTTTTTTTTTTATTTGTTTTGTTTGTTTATTTGTCTTTTCTTATTAAATTCCTTAATATTTGAAACAACTGTACAAGACCTTTGACGGAGCAATGTGGCCCCCTTGGGCATTTTTTTCTCTCGTTTGTTTGTCTGTTTCTTTTTGAATTCGTCAATCTTTGAAATAACTGTACAAGATCTTTGACGGTTTGTTTATCCAATGACATAGGCTTGTCCTTCGAAAGGGGGAGGTTGATAAGTTTTTGCCCCCCCCCCCCCTCCGACTTACATGTTACATACGTGTACATACCTGTTTTCACCTACCCTGTCTAGATCCGCCCTTGCAAAATAAGCAAACACATTTTATTGATTCATGATTTTATTCTCTACATACATGGTCAATGAAAGTCAAATAAAAAAAATACATTTTATGAAATTCTGTGTTGTTTACTCCTGAATACAAACCTGTAAATAGAATCGATCGATAAAGATTTATCATTCGGAACATACTCGACATGTTGAGTCATATCATAGTCGCAAGATTTCATCCTTCTAAAGACTTTTGATGCAAATCTTTGTCAGTTCTGCAATAGCTCAGCGGTAGAGCGTCAGACTTGGAATCGGAGGGTCCGGGGTTCGATACCGGCCTCGGCTATTTTTTCCCCTCAATTTTTTTCATTCGTAAGCAAACATAAAGTACAGTGCTTCAACATTGTTTTCATTTCAAAATTTATACGAGTATGTATTAGTTCAAAATGTTTTCTAACAGAATCAAGAAATATCGAATACATGTACCAGTTTGAAAACACTTCCTATATTGTCATGATTCACTGGAAAATCCCTCACATAATTAATATGCATGACCCAGGATGTGTTACAAATTTCATTGGTCAATTCAACCATGTGACCTGACATTACATGTACAAGATACGAAGGGGCCTACCTTGGTGAAGGTACCTGGTTCGAGTCCAGCTGCGGCCAGTCATTTTCGCATTTTTTCAATTTTCATTTCTGTTCTTAACAAGATGAAAATGAGAGGAATCCGTCTGCTTTGTCCACAGGAACCTCCATCCTTCCATTTATTAAGGATTCCGATTTCCGTCGGAATCCTTTCTGTTATTGTATTGTCTTTTCTTTATTCTTATTATTCTTATTATTATTATTATTATTAAGGATTCCGACTTCCGTCGGAATCCTTTCTGTTATTGTATTGTCTTTTCTTTATTCTTATTATTAAGGATTCCGACTATTCCGTCGGAATCCTTTCTGTTATTGTATTGTCTTTTCTTTCTTCTTATTAAGGATTCCGACTTCCGTCGGAATCCTTTCTGTTATTGTATTGTCTTTTCTTTATTCTTATTATTATTCTTATTATTATTCTTACCCCCAAACCGTTCCGGACACTTTACAAAAAAGTACAGCGTCGTATGAAAAAACGGAAAGTACCATGTGAAGGAGAATATGAAGATCTTGAATGAAATTTTTTTTCTTGTCAAATGGCTCACATATGCCCCCGCTGGAGGTCATCAAAGGTCAAATTTTTAAACTCTTATAACTCCTAAACTAACCGTCGGATTTGAACAAAATTTGTTTTATATTGTTCTTTGGGAAATTTGCAAACTTTTATACGCTTACATGCTCGATAAAATATTTACGGTTTTTGCGCTATTCAGAGTTGAAAATGGAACTTTAAATTGGCACAGTGCCAATTTCTACAGTTTTTGAGATTTTGAGTTGAAACTTGGATGGTAGGTTACTTATAGGTAGACATTTAATGCTGACCTACTTTCAAGGTCAAATTTTTATTCTCAAGGTCACAACAAATTTTGGCCTGTAGAACAAAGACTACTTGACCTTCAGAGTTCAAACTTCATACATACTATCGTTTAGCCATGCTCTTTCACCTTGACCTTGACCCAAGGTCAAATTTTGATTCTCAAGGTCACAACATACTTTTGCCTATAGAACAGAGACTATTTGACTTTCAGCGTTCAAACTTCATACATACTATCGTTAAGCCAAGCTCTTTCACCTTGACCTTGACCCAAGGTCAAATTTTGATTCTCAAGGTCACAACAAAGTTTTGCCTATAGAATAAAGACCATTTGACTTCAGAGTTCAAACTTCATACATATTATCGTTAAGCCATGCTCTTTCACATTGACCTTGACCCAAGGTCAAATTTTGATTCTCAAGGTCACAAGAAACTTTTGCCTATAGAACAAAGACTATTTGACCTTAAGAGTTCAATTTTAACACAAATATTCCTTGCATCAAGCCCTTTTAGCTTGACCTTGACCCAAGGTCATTTGTTCGATTTCAAGGTCACAACATACTTTGGTTGTTAAGATATTGAGCTTTGATAAGATTAATATCAATCTTGAGAAGAATTACTTCAAATAATTATCTTCCTTCCGTGACCTTTATTCACGGTCAAATGATCCTTCTCAGTGTCATAACAAACTTACTCTTGTAGAATTAGTTGTTTTTGTCCTACGCTATTTATTCTTCACACAAGTAGTCTTTCTTATTTGAACATAACATAGTATAAGAAACATAACTCTTTTACTCTTGGTCTCTGTTTTTTTTTCTTAGTATATTACTTGGCTGTATTTGATTCTATAGTCATTTTCTATTTATAGAAATCCTCTCATTGCAAAATCATTGTGCAATTCTGTTTTCAGATAGTAGTTTTAAAGGATTTAGAATTGATAGATCATGGAGTAAAAAGCTTTCGTAAACATGAAAGGTATTTATTATCTTTTTGTTCTATTTTGTTGATAAATAAATGAGAGTCCCAAATTAGACTAAAGCTCTTAAAACTCATTTGCTGAAGTGAATAAGGTACAAAAGCAACTATTCATTTTTCCATCTTCTTTATTCAGATTTTAACACTTCAGTTCCAAGGAAGGTCTAATAAAGGAGGAATCCGTCTGTTGCTTGCAACAGTAGCCATCTAGTTATTATTAAGGATTCCGACTTCCGTCGGAATCCTTTCTGTTATTGTATTGTCTTTTCTTTATTCTTATTATTCTTATTATTATTATTATTCTTACCCACAAACCGTTCCGGTCACTTTACAAAAAAGTACAGCATCATATGAAAAAATGGAAAGTACCATGTGAAGAGCATATGAAGATCTAAATTTAAAATTTTTTTCTTGTCGAAAAGTTCACATATGCCCCTGCTAGAGGTCATCAAAGGTAAAATCTTTAAAACCTTATAACTCCTAAACTAACCGTGCGATTTTAACGAAATTTGTTTTATATTGTTCTTTGGGAAATTTGCAAACTTTTATACGCTTACATGCTCGATAAAATATTTACGGTTTTCGCGCTATTTTGAGTTGAAAATGGAACTTTAAATTGGCACAGTGCCAATTTCTACAGTTTTTGAGATTTTGAGTTGAAACTTGGATGGTAGGTTACTTATAGGTAGTCATTGATGATGACCTAGTTTCAAGGTCAAATTATGATTCTCAAGGTCACAACAAACTTTTGCCTATAGAACAAAGACTATTTGACCTTGACAGTTCAAACTTCACAAATACAATCATTGATCCAAGCCCTTTCACCTTGACCTTGACCCAAGGTCAAATTCTCATTCTCAAGGTCACAACAAAATTTTTCCTATAGAACAAAGACCATTTGACAGTGAGAGTTAAAACTTGTCGCAAATATTCCTTGCATCAAGTCCTTTCACCTTGACCTTGACCCAAGGTCATTTGTTCGATTTCAAGGTCACAACAGAATCTTGTTGATAAAATATTGAGCTTCGATTAGATTAAGAGGACTCTTGATGAGAATTAACGAAAATGCTTATCTTTCATCCATGACCTTGGTTCAAGGTCAAATAAACTTTTTCAAGGTCATAACAAACATTTACTCTTGTAGGATTGATAGGATTTTGTTCTTAAATATTTATTCTTCACAGAAGTAGTACTTCTTATTTGAACTTTACATAGTAAGATAGATAACTCTTTTATTCTTGTTCTCTGTTTCCTTTTTTATCTTAGTAGCATTACTTGTCTGTACTTTCATGCTGTTGTCATTCTCTATTTATAGAAATTTTCTCATTGCTATTTCATTGTGCAATTCTTTTTGGGATAGTAATTTAAAAGGATTCAAAATGGATAGAATAGATATAGGAGTTTAAAGCCTTCCTAAACTTGAAAGGTATTTATCGTCTTTTTCTTCTTTTTTGTCTATAAATAGATAAGAGTACTAAGTTAGACTTAAGCTCTTTTGACTCATTTGCTGAAGTGAATAAGGTACTAAAGCAACTATTCTTTTTTCATCATCTTTATTCGGATTTTAACACTTCAGTTCCGAGGAAGGTCTAATAAAGGAGGAATCCGTCTGTTGCTTGCAACAGTAGCCATCTAGTTCTTATTATTATTCTTACCTCCTCATCGTTCCGGTCACTTTACAAACAAGTTCCGCATCATGTGATCAAATGAATAGTACCATGTGAAAGAACATACAAAGATCTCAATTGATTTTTTTTTTGTTGTCGAAAAGTTCACATATGCCCCCGCTAGAGGTCACCAAAGGTCAAATCTTTAAACTCTAGTAACTCCTAAACTAACCGTACGATTTGAACGAAATTTGTTTTAAAATGTTCTTTGGGAAATTTGCAAACTTTTTTACACTTACATGCTCGACAAAATATTTACGGTTTTCGCGCTATATCGAGTCAAAAATGGAACTTTAAATTGGCACAGTGCCAATTTCTACAGTTTTTGAGATTTTGAGTTGAAACTTGGATGGTAGGTTACTTATAGGTAGTCATTTAATGTTGACCTACTTTCAAGGTCAAATTTTGATTCTCAAGGTCACAACAAATTTTTGCCTATAGAACAAAGACTATTTGACCTTCAGAGTTCAAACTTCATACATATTATCGCTAAGCCAAGCTCTTTCACCTTGATCTTGACCCAAGGTCAAATTTTGATTCTCAAGGTCACAATAAACTTTTGCCCATAGAACAAAGGCTATTAGACCTGCAGAGTTCAAACTTCATACATGTTATCGTTAAGCCCAGCCCTTTCACCTTGACCTTCACCCAAGGTCAAATTCTCATTATCAAGGTCACGACAAACTTTATTCTGTAAAACAAAGACTGTTTGACCTTGAGAGTTCAAACTTTACACAAATATTCCTTGCATCAAACCCTTTCACCATGACCTTGACCCAAGGTCATTTGTTCGATTTCAAGGTCACAACAGATTTTGATTAATTAGACATTGAGCTTTGCTCAGATTAAAATCAATCGTGATGAGAATAATCACAATACTTATCTTTCATCCATGACATTCGTTCAAGATTAAATAATCATTCTCAAGGTCATAACAAGCATTTAGTCTTGTAAAATTCACCTTTTTGTCCTATACTATCTATTCTTCACACATTTGAACCTAACATAGTATAAGAAAGATAACTCTTTTATTCTTGTTCTTTTTTTTTTTCTTAGTAGCATAACATATCTGTACTTTCATGTTGCTGTCATTTTCTATTCATAGAAATTATCTCATTGCAAAATCATTGTGCAATTCTGTTTTGAGAAAGTAATTGTAAAGGATTTTATATTGATAGAACATGGAGTTTAAAGTTTCGTAAACATGAAAGGTATTGATTTTTTTTTCTTCTATTTTGTTGATAAATAAATAAGAGTCCCAAATTAGACATAAGCTCTTTTGACTCATTTGCTGAAATGAATAAGGCACTAAAGCTACTATTTTTTCCATCTTCTTTATTCGGATTTTAACACTTCAGTTCCGAAGAAGGTCTAATAAAGGAGGAATCCGTCTGTTGCTTGCAACAGTAGCCATCTAGTTATTATTATTATTATTCTTACCCCCAGATCGTTCCAGTCACTGTTAAAAAAAGTACCACTTCTTATGATAAAACGAAAAGTATCATGTGAAAGAGCATATGAAGATCTTGAGGTAGAAAAATTTTGTCGCCAAGAAGTTCACATATGCCCCCGCAAGATGTCATCAAAGGTCAAATCTTTAAACTCTTATAACTCCTAAACTAACCGTACGATTTGAACAAAATTTGTTTTATATTGTTCTTTGAGAAATTTGCAAACTTTTATACTTTACATGCTCCATAAAATATTTACAATTTTCAAGCTATTTCAAGTTGAAAATGGAATCTTAAATTGGCAAGGTGCCAATTTCTACAGTTTTTGAGATTTTCAGTTGAAACTTGGACAGTAGGTTACTTGTGGCTAGAGATTTTATGTTGACCTGGTTTTAAGGTCAAATTCCTTTTCTCAAGGTCACAACAAACTTTTAACTATAACACAAAGACTGCTTGACCTTGGGAATTCAAGCTTTACACAATCATTCATTGCATCAAGCTCTTTTACATTGACCTTGACCCAAGGTCATATGCAAGATTTCAAGGTCACAGCAGACTTTTGTTGATAAGATATTGAGCTTTCTTCAATTTCAGATATATTTTGATGAAAATAATATTCTATACTTATCCTTTTCCTTGACCTTGGTTTAAGGTCAAAATTCCATTCTCAATGTCATAACAATATTTACTTGTTAAATACACAGTGTTTGTCCTATACTATTTATACTTCATAAAAGAGGCCCTTCTTATATGAACTTTTCATGATCTAAGAAAGATAAATCTTTTATTCTTAATGCTCTTCGTATCATGACTTGTCTCTACTATCATGCTGTTGTCATTTCTAATCAGAGACAGTCATACTGACAGTGTAAGATAGACAGTGTTTGATAGACTGACAACGATGGACGGACGAAGGGACGGACAGACATACGAACAGATAGATAGAGTACTAGATAAAAATGAAGGCGATCGGCGAAAAAAAAAAAAAAAGATTATCCAGACTGGGGATCGAACCCAGTACCCCTGGGTCAGCAGTCCAACGCTCTATCCACCTGACTATTGGAGTTCTTGGATTTTAGTGGTTTTTATTTTTGATATACAGATGAAAAAATACAAATATCTGATTCAGCATTACCAGAATTATCGATTTTTCATGTCACAAATCAGTCCTATTTATAGGTTTTGATTCAGAAGAAAAACGCATTTCATATAGTGCATATTTATTTTACTGTCATTGACTTCAACATGTACATTGAGAAAAAAAACTTGGAAGTAAAAAAAAAATGTTTCTTGATTCATTTGATTATTTAGAGCAGATCTAGACAGGTATGTGTACAAGTGTATGTTGGGGAGCGGGGGGGGGGTCAAGACCCCTTCCCCCATAATCGCTTGAAAATATTTTTTATCTTCCCCGTTTCACGTATCTGCTACTCCTCCGAAATCATAGACAGGAAACGCTCTATCCCTCTTTTTAAAGTCTTTGAAATAATATGTACAAGACCCTTTGCGTTTGTAATTTGTTTTTTCAAAGAGTGGTTCCATTCTAGCCCTTCTAAGAGGAGTATGGGGTCCTGTCTATGAATTTTGACACCCCTCCCCTCCCCGACTTACATACACATACCTGCTTTCACGTTGCCTGTTCAGATCCGTCCTTGAAAAATAAGCAAGCATATTCGATTGATTCTTCACAATCTTATTATCAATATGCATTGTAACATAGAGTACAAGAAAAACATTTTATGAAAATCCTTGTTGTTTATTTCTGAATACAAACCTCTAAATATAATCGATCGATAAAATTCATCATTCGGAACATACTCGAAACATTGAATCATATCATAGTTGCAAGTATTCATCTTTCTAAAGACTTTTGATACAATGAATCCTTAGTCCTGCAATAGCTCAGTTGGTTAAGCGTGATGCTGCAGATCGGAAGGCCCCGGGATCGAAACTCGCTGAAGACACTTTTTTCTTCTCACCATTTTTTTTCAGTCATAAACAAACATAGATTACAATGCTTAAACATTGTTTATCGTTTCAAATGTTTTACGAATATGTGTTAGTTCAAAAAATATCTTCTGAATTAAGAATCAAGAAATATCGAATACCAATTCGAAACACTTGCTTTTGTCTTGATTCATTGGAAAATCCCTGAAATGATTAATATGCATGACCCAAGGTGTGTTACAATTTCCATTGGTCAATTCAACCACGTGACCTGAGATTACCATACACTACATTACAAACTACAATGGAGGCCTACCTTGGTGAAGGTACCTGGTTCGAGCCCAGCTGCGGCCAATCTTTTTGGAGTTTTTTCAGTTCTCATTTCTGCTATGAACAAGATGAATATAAGAGGAATCCATCTGCGACGTCCGCAGGAACCTCCATGCTTCTTTTTAAGGATTCCGACTATTCCGTCGGAATCCTTTCTGTTATTGTATTGTCTTTTCTTTATTAAGGATTCCGACTTTTCCGTCGGAATCCTTTCTGTTATTGTATTGTCTTTTCTTTATTCTTATTAAGGATTCCGACTTTTCCGTCGGAATCCTTTCTGTTATTGTATTGTCTTTTCTTTATTAAGGATTCCGACTATTCCGTCGGAATCCTTTCTGTTATTGCAATGTCTTTTCTTTATTCTTATTATTATTCTTCTTATTATTATTATTATTTTTATTCTTACCCCCTCATCATTTCCAGAGACTTTATTCAAAGGTCTTTTAACACAGAGCAAAAGGGATGGTACCACCAGAAAGAGCATACCAAGATCTTCTTTAACTATTTTTTGTTTGTCGATAAGCTCCCCAATGCCCCCGCTAGAGGTCATCAAAGGTCAAATCTTTAAACACTTATAACTCCTAAACTAACCGTACGATATGAACGAAATTTGTTTTAAAACGTTCTTTGGGAAAATTGTAAACTTTTATACGTTTACATGCTCGATAAAATATTTACGGTTTTCGCGCTATTCCGAGTTGAAAATGGAACTTTAAATTTGCACAGTGCCAATTTCTACAGTTTTTGAGATTTTGGGTTGAAACTTTGATAGTAGGTTACTTATAGGTAGTCATTTAATGTTGACCTACTTTCAAGGTTAAATTTTGATTCTCAAGGTCACAACAAACTTTTGGCCATAGAACAAAGACTATTTGACCTTCAAAGTTCAAACTCAATAGATATTATCGTTAAACGAAGCTCTTGGACCTTGACCTTGACCCAAGGTCAAATTCTGAATCTCAAGGTCACAGCAATTTTTTGCCTATAGAAAAAAGACTATTTGACCTTCAGAGTTCATACTTTATACATATAATGCTTGGGCCAAGCTCTTTCACCTTGACCTTGACCCAAGGTCAAATTCTCATTCTCAAGGTCACTACAAACTTTAGTCTATAAAACAAAGACTGTTTGACCTGGGGAGTTCAAACTTTACACAAATATTCCTTGCATCAAACCCTTTCACCATGACCTTGACCCAAGGTCATTTGTTTCATTTCAAGGTCATAACAGACTTTGTTTGATTAGATATTGAGCTTTGCTCAGATTAAAATCAATCGTGATGAGAATAATCACAATACTTTTTTTTCATCCAAGACATCGGTTCAAGGTCAAATAATCATTCTCAATGTCATAACAATCATTTACTCTTGTAGAATTAACACTTTTTGTCCTATACTATTGATTCTTTACGCAAGTAGTCCTTCTTATTTGAACTTAACATAGTGTAAGAAAGATAACTCTTTTCTTCTTGTTCTCTGTTTCTTTATTTTTCTTAGTAGCATTACATATCTGTACTTTCATGTTGTTGTCATTTTCTATTAATAGAAATTATCTCATTGCAAAATCATTGTGCAATTCTGTTGTGACAAAGTAATTGTAAAGAATTTGATATTGATAGAGCATGGAGTTTAAAGCTTTCGTAAAAATGAAAGGTATTTATCATTTTTTCTTCTATTTTGTTGATAAATAAATAAGAGTCCCAAATTAGACATAAGCTCTTTTGACTCATTTGCTGAAGTGAATAAGGTACTAAAGCAACTATTCTTTTTTCCATCTTCTTTATTCGGATTGTAACACTTCAGTTCCGAGGAAGGTCTAATAAAGGAGGAATCCGTCTGTTGCTTGCAACAGTAGCCATCTAGTTCTTATTATTATTCTTATTATTATTATTCTTACCCCCAGATCGTTCCAGTCACTGTACAAAAAAGTGCCACTTCTTATGATAAAACAAGAAGTATCATGTGAAAGAGCATATAAAGATCTAGAGGTAAAAAAAAATTTTCGTCGAAAAGTTCACGTATGCCCCCGCTAGAGGTCATCAAAGGTCAAATCTTTAAACACTTATAACTCCTTAACTAACCGTACGATTTGAACGAAATTTGTTTTAAAATGTTCTTTGCGAAATTTGCAAACTTTTATACGCTTACATGCTCGATAAAATATGTACGGTTTTCGCGCTATTTTGAGTTGAAAATGGAACTTTAAATTGGCACAGTGCCAATTTCTACAGTTTTTGAGATTTTGAGTTGAAACTTGGATGGTAGGCTACTTATAGGTAGTCATTGATGATGATCTAGTTTCAAGGTCACATTATGATTCTCAAGGTCACAACAAACTTTTGCCTATAGAACAAAGACTATTTGACCTTGACAGTTCAAACTTTAGAAATACAATCATTGATCCAAGCCCTTTCACCTTGACCTTGGTCCAAGGTCAAATTTTGATTTTCAAGGTCACAAAAAACTTTTGCCTATAGAACAAAGACCATTTGACCTTGAGAGTTCAAACTTGGCGCAAATATTCCTTGCATCAAGTCCTTTCACCTTGACCTTGACCCAAGGTCATTTGTTCGATTTCAAGGTCACAACAGAATCTTGTTGATAAAATATTGAGCTTCGATTAGATTAAGAGGACTCTTGATGAGAATAAATTCAAATGCTTATCTTTTATCCATGACCTTGGTTAAAGGTCAAATTAACTTTTTCAAGGTCATAACAAACATTTACTCTTGTAGAATTCCCAGGATTTTGCACTGAACTATTTATGCTTCACACAAGTAGTACTTCTTAATTAAACTTTACATAGTAAGATAGATAACTCTTTTATTCTTGTACTCTGTTTCTTTCTTTTTTATTCTTAGTAGCATTACATATCAGTAGTTTCATGTTGTTGTCATTTTCTATTAATAGGAATTATCTCATTGCAAAATCATTGTGCAATTCTTTTTTGAGAAAGTCATTGTAAAGGATTAGATATTGATTGTGCATGGAGTTTAAAGCTTTCGTAAACATGAAAGGTATTTATTATTTTTTTCTTCTATTTTGTTGATAAATAAATAAGAGTCCCAAATTAGACATAAGCTCTTTTGGCTCATTTGCTGAAGTTAATATGGTACTAAAGCAACTATTCTTTTTTCTATCTTCTTTATTCGGCTTTTAGCACTTCAGTTCCGAGGAAGGTCTAATAAAGGAGGAATCCGTCTGTTGCTTGCAACAGTAGCCATCTAGTTATATATATGATTCGGTGTCAGTAGACGATGGACCGAATCTATAGGATGTAGAAAACTTCCCTATGTACTTATATAACTTTCCCCACATATGACTTTGACTATAGGGAGATGTGAAGCCTTCAAGGGGCGGGTGTCATTGTGGGTTGTTGACATCGAGCTCCTTTGGGTGAATTCTGGTGAACATTTGACAATTTCTATGACTTTTGTACATGTTATTCTTCCTCCTTTTTTTTTTTTTTTTTTTTTTTTTTTTGTTGTAGTGCTTATCTGTTACAAAAAAATATATATCGGAAACCCGGATCCCGAACCCCATACGGAGAAATAATGCCACTCTGACATCGCGTCATGGCTCACAGCCAGATTCGAAGTTACTATTGTCGTATACAAATGTATATGTG
The DNA here is from genome assembly GCA_028142955.1 of Pinctada fucata. Taxonomy (NCBI): domain Eukaryota; kingdom Metazoa; phylum Mollusca; class Bivalvia; order Pterioida; family Pteriidae; genus Pinctada; species Pinctada fucata. Next base: position 71,020,062 of record AP027103.1, read on the forward strand.
CATCACAAGACAAGACAAGACAATGTTTATTTACTAACTCAGGCACACAAAGGTGCTACAAGAGCAATAAACAATACAATTGCAGCAAACGTTAAGGCAAACAAAAAGTAAATATTACAACATACTATATAGAATAGAAAAAAAAACAAAACAAAACATCACAAAGACATCTATATATAAACTTAATACTATACATATAACTCCCGAAACAACTTATCTATCTTCCTCAAAAAAGCACATACATTTTCAATAATTCTCTTATTGCATATAGATAAAAGACCTCTAAGTTTTGATTCAGTTGGGTTATTTGAATAATATCTAGGAATATATTTTTCCCTTAGGCTCTTAATTACTTCATTATTGCGGACAAATAAATAATGAAACTCGTTTCCTATTTCATGAGATTCACACAATGGGCAATACCTATTTTCGTAGGGGACATTTACCCATCTACCAATCTCAACGGGTAGCCTTATATTAGAACATCTGAATTTGCAAAATATGCTACGATTTTGTTTCTTCAGTAGAATTTGATATTTCTCTAAATTGAAATCTAGTTTGAAAGACAAATAAAATTTACCCCTTGATGACTGTTCCATTTCTGATACCATTTTTTGATAAAATTGATCAATGAGTCTCTGTTTTATGATATTTTTTATACCTTGACTACCCGGTGAGATTTGCGTAGTCCATATATAGCTAAATCCACTTTCATCAAATATGTTCTTAATGAAGTTCATCCATTTAAATCGGACATTTCCATTTTGTTGATAATTAAACATGATATTATATAAAATACTAGAAAGGTTTCTTGTTGCGGTTGCAACAAGAGTGTCTTCCTCCTATACAATTTTTGGTTTGGAAATATGAAGGACGTCACATTACATGTATTTATATTATATATTTAAGTTTTCAAATAGCAGTAACATTAAATTTTCAAACCGATAATTGTTGGTGAGCAACCATTTGATTTGGGGGGGGGGGCAGGAATTCTATTGCCAGCCGGTAAAATTTTTTCAGCAATTTTCTGAGCAGGCCATTTTTTTCAGCCATTACCAGAGTCGGAGAAAAATTTTCGCCGGTTCTTCGGGCCGGATTTAAACAAATTGTCAAATGTTGTGAATGTCTGTGTAAGTTAAACTCCCCGCTGTTACAGAGTATGAGTTAATAACCGTTCCTTCAGATGTCTCTTTGCAATTAGCGAATTTCAGACAGATTGTATGATGTTTAAATAGAACCTTTTCTAGATTTTTGTGCCTATGCGTATTAGGTCTCTGGTAGATACAGCTATGTGAACAGTTTGTATTTATATTAATTAATTTTTTTACTTTAAATTGTCTGGCACAAAGGGCCAGCAAAAATTTCCATATCATGCAATGTATCCTTACTTTTGCATGGTCCGGGAAAAAAAAAATTGCCGGCCCTTTGGGCCGGAATATTTTTTTCAGCATTTTTCAGAGCCGGGATTTTTTTTTTTTTTTTGCAAATTCTTCCTGCCCCCTTCCCCCATAAAAAAGGCGAGCTCGTAGCTGTAGAACCAATTTTCTTGAGAAGAGAAATGGTAATAACAAGTTACGTTCAATATATATATATAAATACCATGAGGTTCTCGCTGTGCAGGTTCAAATTTGGACCCCCCCCCTTCCCTTTTTTCAAAGTTGATTTTGAATTTCCATCATGGCGACATCGTTCAATATAAACAGAACTGTTTTCGAAAAACGAGGGGAGGGAAGAATGTTGGAGAAATTGTTCATCAATTTGTAAATAAACCAACCGAAAATTATGTTCGAACGTTTGCTAGAATTAGAAATTAAACTTGATGTTCAAAATATAGTTATTGAAGTTTAGAAACAGGTTTGTAGGTTAGAAATCGGAATCAAACTACCACTTTTTGTGTGTAAATTCTGGTTTGTAGCTGATCTCTTCTAAATTAATCAACTGTTTTAAAATCAAATTGTGTATATCGAAATGTATTTATGAAATGCATATCCATCATTGCCGTGAAATCGGAATTTGAAAATCTCAACACTGCTTTTCTCGAGTCGGACTCGGACTACCAATTTTAGTCTGCGCCCGATCTGTTGGCGTGAAGGTGTATCGAAATACCCAACTCAAAATTTCGATGCTCATATCTTTTCAACAGTAAGAGATAGGAAAAATCAGAAAGACTAAATAAGACAGATATATGGATAAAAAATAATAATATTGAAATTTTTAGGAAACTTCATAAGCTTAATTTTTGTTTACTATTATAAGCAAAAAAGTGTCTTCCTCCTATGAACTTCTGAATTTGGAAATATGAAGGACGGTGAAGGACGTCATCGTAATAAATCGTCACAGTGTGCATCTAGCATTTCATATCTTGCATGGCTGTCGACTTTCTAAAAGAATGGAAATTGTAGATAGCAAAATACGAGATATTTAAGCTTACAAATAGCAAAACATGAAATTTTCGATCCTTTTGAGTAATTCGACGCTCCCGTCAAATATTTGAATCTACTAAAAAACATGATAAAAAAAAATAACAGAGACCAAAAATAAAAAAGACCAATCTAGCTTTTACTCCAAACGTAACGTTGGAGAACTTTCATTGTCATAGCTTACAGGGTTCTTGAGAAATCGCTGATCCAATTTTCCACGGTTACGAAAACAATAGGTCTTCCGACGGAAGTCGGAAGACCTAACTAGATAACTTAGAGTGTCCACCACCCACCAGTTTTGACCAAAAGCATAGACTTTTTATTTTTGCTTGTATAATTAATGGATATCTTCCTGTCTCTCCATAAACCATATAACTTGGTGTTGTACTTCGTACTTTAAGTATTTGTTTTAGAAATTTAAAATGAAATCTTTCAATCAGGTCAAAATTTTCGTAATTCCATATTTCGGAAGAATACAGCAATATAGGAGCTACCAGACAATCAAAAAGTTTTAGTTGAATATCAATTGGAATACATAAATTTCTAATTTTATAATATAATGCAAACAGTGCCTTATTAGCTTGGGCTACAAGCTTCTTTCTTGCAGGAAAAAAAGCTACAATTATAATTGAATAAAAGACCTAAATATGTGTATGAATCTGCACGTTTGATTTCTTCTCCTCTCATCGTGAATTTTAGATTTCTGTTACTTTTTCTTTTCTCAAAAATGACTACTTTCGTTTTACCCAGATTAACATTGAGTCTCCATTTCGTGCAATAATCATCAAAAACATTTAACATTCTTTGCATTTCGTTTGCAGACTCAGTTAACAATATAGTATCATCAGCATACAACAAGAGGAAAATCTTTAAATATATCTGTATATAACCCATTGCATATTCACTAATTTTTTGCAGACAATCGATATTATTTTCATCGAAGAATGTCTCAAGATCATTTATGAATATCGCAAAAAGGAAAGGACTTAAATTTTCACCTTGTCTCACACCCATTTGACATACAAAAAATTTGTGTGTACCAAGTTTTGTCTTACACATGACTTAATGTTGGAGTACATATTAAAAATTGATACAAAGATTTTACCAGTAATATTGCTTGAGATAATTTTTTGCCACAGGCCATTTCTCCATATAGTATCAAAAGCCTTTCTAAAATCCACAAATGTACAAAATAGTTTACGGTTTGACATTAAATACATTTGTATCAAGCTATATAAGCAAAATATATTATCAATGGTAGAATAACCTTTCCGGAAACAAGCTTGTGATTTCGTTATAAGCTCTATAGAATCGGCAAACAAGTTCAATCTTTCGTTTAGAATTGCAGTGTACACCTTTCCTAGGCATGAGACTAATGTTATTCCTCTGTAAGAGTCGGGGTCTTGCGGATCCCCTTTGTTTTTATAGATTGGGAGAATAATACCAACTGACCATTTCTTAGGTGTGATACCTGTGTCAAAAAGGAAATTAAAAAGCTTTAAATATAGCGGCATACGTAAACGTATAGAATGTTTGATGTATTCGTTAATTATATTATCAAAACCAGCACTGTAACGAAGGTTGTTAAACGGTTGGCGGGCATTGGATATGATACTCCGCTATTTTCTGAAGAAGTTCATGTAAAAAACTTTATTTTCCGTGATAAATTCGCGGTTCCCTCACGAGTTGAAAATTAGTAAGATTCCGTCCATAGGCTGTACTGTAATTTCATAAGAATACAGCATGATTTGGCGAGTTTTGGCAACTTCAATGTCCGTTTTCTTAGGTTTCTGGTGTAATAATTCTTGTTCCGGGCATCGCAACTGAAAGTTTATAACAAATACATGAAGTCAGGTACCTTCGGTTTTTTTCTTCGGAAAACTGATTTTAAAAATTCCATCTTTCTTCGAAATTTCCTCTATTTTCTAGTATAAAATAATTATGTTTTCTTATAGACTTGAAAATAGGTCATGAATCTTCGTTACATAACAAATTGAAAATAATATGAATAACAGAAATTAACTAAAACGAAGATTAACGGAGAAAAGCTACTAACTTATTTTAATGGGAGTTTCGCCGAACTACGTCACGTGACTGAGAGAAGCGACATCATTTCTCCACACGCCCCCCTCCTTTTCGCTCTTTTTGCAGTTTTTTGTCCTTTATATGGTTTGCGGACAAAGAGAGCTATCATAGCATGACAAATAGGTGCGTTCGGAGTTTTCCCAAAGGTAAAATTAAATTGGGAGTTACCTGCATTGGCACCGATGGTAACCGATGGCAACAATGGTTACCATCAAACTACGAACGGGTAATTGGTACCAAATGGTAAATACACTACTGTTGGCAACCAATGGTTTACCATTGGTGTCTACGGTGCCAATCGGTACCAATGGCGATGGTAATGGTACAAACATTGAAGTAATAATTCCCTTATTTTTTTCAACTGCATTAATAAATCATCCTACAGTCTGCGCAGTTTACTTCAGAAATAGTAAAATTGAAGTTTGTCTGCTTTGACGGCAAATTTCCCGATTGAAATTTATATAAGGATCTAGTTACTAACGGTGTAAAATATATATCAGTATGAAAAATACAGCCCCGACCAGTCGAAAGTTTAACGCCGAGACGACAAAATTTTGAAAGCTAAATTTATGCAAAATTTTGTAATCTTTTTTTTTTTTCTAAGCTACTGAGATGACGAAATTTTGAAAGCTCCAAAAGTGCTTTCAAAAAAGTAGATTATGACGAAAATTCGTTAACTAATCATTATTGACGATATTTCTATCTTTGAAGTATTTCAAACATACTAGTAAACGCTTTTTGTGTCAAAAACTGAGTACCAATACAGATGAAGCAAATTAAATTTATTCAAAGAAACGAACTCAAAGGAGCTGATAAGATAAGGGCTGTATTTAGCCCTGAATCTCATTAAGTATTTCTTCTTCAAAATGATCTGTACGCAAGAAAAACTTGATAATTACTAAAATGTAATGTATTTGGAAATTCCTGATATATCTTTTATTTTGGTAAGCTTATTTCTAGATACTTAAATTACAGTCCAAAGAGTAGGGGGTAGTCATGTTGAAAAGAAGCTAATGTCGATCAAAAAACGTTGAAAATTAAGAACAATACGGATATCTTTAAACTTTAAAACAGTTATAGTCTAAACAAGATACTAGAAATCAAATTCAAAAGACTAGTCTCAATTTTATCCATAAGTTTTAAAATCTTGAATCTGAAATACGGTTGTATTTTGTATTCATTGGCTACAAAGTAGCTATTTTACCGCGAAATACACATTGTGTAGATAAAAAATGCACACTCCTGTTTATTTCATTCCAAAATCTTGTGCATTTCATGTGAACATGCTTAGATTAAATACATGAATTACTTTAAAAGGGAAAAAAAAGAAATTTTGCTTATGATACGGCCTAAAACACATATTTGTAAAAAAAAAAAAAAAAGCCCCCCACCCTCCCTTTTCAGTTTTTCGTCTCTGGGGCATCGTTCCCCCCTTAGCTACAGGACCTCACTTTGTCAAAAGATGTGTATTAGTGATATACATCTTCCGTAAAAATGGCGTTCTGTAGCTGAGGGGGGGAACAATGTTTTAAAAAACTTTTCCCTTTTCCATTGATTTCTATAGAAAAAAAAGACATATTTTACCCCAAAATTTAGGAAAAATATGCATGATAAATCTGATGCAAATACTGATTATGATGAAAAAAAAATTGGCATCAATTTTGTGAAAGAATTTTTTGAAGTTCCAATTTTGAAAATTCCACTTTTTCAGGGCAGATTTTACGCCTTATCTTATCAGCTCCTTTTAATTGGAATGTATGTATGAAAGTCGTCACACTTTGACTATAGAGCTCTTGGTAATATATTTAATACATCTTATTGCCAAAATATCGCGCTAAATAATTGATTTTCAACATTGGAAAATTTAAGAAAAAAAAAAAACAATCCGACTAAATCACATCTTAACAATTATTCTGTTTATTTCATGCCAGATAATCTTCGATTATCTGGCATAAAATAAACAGAATAATTGTTAAGATGTGATATTATTTTTGGTCTTGGTGTAGAATATGTAAAATTAAAGAAACGTGTTATAAATTTCATGCTTTCTTCTGACGTGAGCAATTCATATTCTATTCCTCACCCTTTTGCAAATCTCCATGGAAAAAGTTTGGTTATGTTATCATTTGTCGCCATCTTGAAAACGAGGCTCGGAGCGTTGGCAAAATTACCAAAACTCTAGATCGTCTGGAAGATTGGCTGCCGACGAGGACTACCAACGGTATACAATGGTACCATTGGCACACCAATGGCATAATATGTTGCCAATCGGTACCAATGTGAAAACTCCGAACGCACCTATGGATAATGATAATATTCCTGTATACAGCACAAAATCGATAATTCAGAAAATCAGAAACTGAAGGCATACGAAATCAGGATAAAACAGGAACCAAAGCAAACAAACGAAAACCTCCACCATATGAAAAGAAGCGAACTCCCGATGTGGGAGTGAAACAAGGTGCCCAGGAAGAGTCTGCATCTCATGCTTGCAAAATAAACAGTATGTTGAATTATATTTGTGTGGGGGGAGGAGGGAGTATTCTTATATTTTTCATGTAGAAAATACATTTTCTCTGTCTTTTAATGTGAAAAAATGCATAAAATGATTAATATCAAATAGATACATTTTGTATAAATCTGGTGATCAGATTAATTAAACTATTAAATTGATATTCACAGGGACGTATATATACGATACATACATGTATGTATATACATGTATACCTACGATATAAACTACTCATAAAAGAATTGCACCACAAGTCTATTTGCCGTATACTTACATTATATATATATGTATTATAGATGTATGACTTTCATACTCAGTTTCCGTAAAGTACGGTATAAATATTGAATTTCTTACCATAAAGACAATAGATTACTTAATCTGATTGTTTGAGATTGGTCTCAGTATCCCTACCAGGAAAGACGGAGAAGTTTGAAAATTATGAAAATTTCATAAAAATTCTCGGCTATGAAGCTATTATCTCTTCCTCTAAACTACTCCCCCCCCCCCAAAAAAAATTAGACTTTATTAATTACCATGCCAGTTATGTAGATGAGCTCACTAATAAATGTGATAGATTATGCCAACTTTGTAAATCAAACTCCATTGAAATGAAGAACACTTCCTTCTTTTCTGTCCAAGTTATAATGAAATAATCATGTTTTTTTTTTTCAAAAACTTAATAAAAGCATTAAAAATATAACAAACTTGAATAATGAGACTAAACTTCAAATTCTTCCTAACTCAAGCTCTACATTAATATACTTAAGATGTGCTCAATATTCATTCATGATTGTCTAGAGACGCGGATCCAGGGGTGGTAGGCGCTAGGAAATAAGGCTTGGCGGGTGGAATGTCCGAGGATGGTCGCTCTTGAATAGAGACAATATTGATTTTAGAGAATTAGTTGTAAATATCATTGACTTCGATATTTCATGCATATGTGAAACCTTTTTGAAAAATAATGATGAAATTGACTTCAGCGGATATAAATGTTTTACAAATAATCGTAAAAGTAGAAACGCCAACTCCAGACGTGGATCTGGTGGGGTGGCAATTTTGATAAAAAACGAAATTTTAAACTCTTTTAAAGTTGAAATCCTAGATGACAAGATACAGGATATGTTGTGGATAAAACTGTTTGATAACAATGAATCTTTTATTATCTGCTCTTGTTATTTACCTCCAGAGAATTCTCCTTTTGATGATGCACCACAATTTTTTTTACTAATTTGATAGAAAAAGTATATGAATATCAAAGTTTGGGGAAGTTATTTATCATTGGAGACTTAAACGCAAGATGTGGTGATCTACAAGATTTTGTAGAGGGTGTAGATGATGTACACTTGAGAGACACAATAGATGAAAATTTGAATAAGAATGGGGAACATTTGATAGAATTTTTAGTTGATTGTAATTTGTGCATGTTAAACGGACGAATAGGACAGCAAGACTATACTAATATCTCAGTAAAGGGGAAATCAGTTGTTGACTATATATTAGTACCACATGAATCAGTCTGTGATATAAAAGACTTTAAAGTTCACTCCATGACGAACTTGATGAATCAATTCGATTTGAGGGGATATCAGTCTGTCCCTGATCATTCCTTGTTAGAATGTACTATGAGAATATTTACAGATATAAATAGTGATCATGATATATCTCCTGAAAAAGATAATGTAATTAAAGCTCCCAGACGTTTTAAGATTGACTCAGTTCCGAATGAAATTTTCGTTGAAGAAGATACTGTAAACCAATTGAATGAAACGATTACTAGATTAAACAATATGATTGAAAACAGACTTATTATAAATGAATCATATTGCCATTTCAAAACACTTATGGTGACAGCTTTGGAAAAGAATTTGAGAGAAATTAAAATAAACAATATTAAAAGAACTAAAAGTATGAGAAAACCCTATTGGAATGATGAATTACAAGAATTATGGAATTCAGTATGTGAATCTGAAAAGAAATGGAAATCATGTAAAACACATAAAAGCAGATTCAAAGAAATATTTGTTAGTAAAAGACGGATATTTGATAAGGAATATAGAAAAACAAAACGTAAATACCAATGTAAACAACAAGATACATTACATAATCTAAGCGAAGAAAATAATACTAAAGACTTCTGGAAATACATAGGAAGGTTGGGTCTGTCAAATGATCGTAAACCAAGGCAAAAATTTCATATACGCAATGAAGATGGTGAAATAGTTACAGAAACTGATAACATTTATCTGATTATGAATCGCTTTATAATAGTGCAAATGAATTGGGCCAATATGATGATACATTTTTGAATGAAATTATGACAGAGATACAAAATGGAGTGCCTGCATATGGACAGAATTTCGATAATTCAGAATTAAATAGAGATATGCGTATCTATAGAAGAAGTGAAAGACGCAATTTTTCGGGCTAAACTTGGTAAATCAGTAGGTATTGACGAAATACCTGGCGAAATCTTGAGAAATGATAAAAGCATTGAACTTTTGTATAACATTATTAGATATTGTTTTCAAGAAGGCCATGTTCCAGATGAATGGCAAAAGAGTGTTATTATGCCAATTCCCAAACCAAATACTGATTCTCTTTTACCACTTACATATCGCCCAATATCACTCATTTCCGTCCCATGTAAAATACATGCCGATATTTTAAACAGAAGACTCTCTGTCTGGTTAGAAGAAAATAATATTTTAGCTGAAGAACAAAACAGTTTTATGAAAAAGAAGCTTTTGGATCATTTGTATACACTGACTTCAATTGTTTAAAATAGAAAAATGCAAAAGAAAGACACTTATGTTTTGTTGATGCGAAAAAAGCTTTCGATAACGTAAATCGAGATATGCTCTGGTTTAAGCTTAGATGGCCCTTATTTAGAAGCGGTAAAATCATTGTATGAAACAACATTAAGTTCAGTTAAATTAGGAAATGATATGACATATCTATTTCCGGTCAAATTTGGGGTGAAACAAGGTTGTAAGTTATCGCCCACACTTTACTCTATCTATATCAATGATCTTGCAGACCAAATAAATAGAATAGAAAATGGAATAACATTAGGAAATGACGTAAAGATATCGCTGTTGTTATACGCAGACGACATAACCCTTTTTGCCTCGGATGAGCAGGCGTTACTTCAAAGATACATAATACTTCTAAAAGCTTGGGTAAATCATGGGAAAAACGATGTATTCAGATAGCAAATTCAGTAGGTTTTGCAGATATAATTAACGATGATAATAAGTCAACTAAAATGAAGTTAAGTATCAAATTAGTGCTAATAAAAGCAAAGACGAAAATTATTGGTCTAATAAATTATTTGATGACAGAAATTTGCCAAATGGCAATAAACTCCGCACATATCGCAAATATAAGAATCAACTTGCTGCAAGTCAATACACTAGATCAGTAAGAAATAAAAAATCATAGAAGAATTTTATCAAATTTTAGGAGCGGTTCTTTACCCTTAGCCGTAGAAACTGGCCGCTACGCCAAGCCACAAATACCTTTAACTGATAGAATATGCCAATTCTGTAATAAAAATTCTATAGAAAATGAAATTCATTTTTTTAATTGAATGTGATTTTTATTCAGATATCCGATATGATTTGTTCAACGAGGGACAAAAAGATAATAGTAATTTTAACATGTTGAATAATGAAGATAAATTTTTATATTTTATGAAAAATGACAAGTTAAAACCTATTTTAGCGAATGCAGTTCATAAATTGTTTTATAGAAGGAAATTCATTGGGTAGAATTATTATATGATGGACTCTTATGATCCTTTATTTTATCTTAAATTTACTATGTACATATTTTAATGTATAGTGTCTCATAAGCCAAATATGGCTGGATGTCAATATTTTATGTTTGTAAATGTTTTATTTACTTGTTTTATATGTTGTGATATGTTTGTATAATTGACATGTGACACTTAAATAAACTATTCTGTCTGTCTGTCATAAACTTTAAGGACATGTTGCATTACTACTTGTACTTGTGTGAAATCATTTTGGTAATTTTATAGAAATACACTTTTTGCATGATTTCTGTACAGATTACATTACTGTACTTAGTTAAAAAAAAATAGGACAATTGAGGTTGTATGTCTTTTTTTCCAGTAAACTTCCTTTCAGAAATACAATTATAAATATTTTATTTCGTATATACATATAGATATAACTTAACAATTTACATTTTTGTGCTGTCAATATAACTAAACAAGGATATACATGCACGTGTAAACCTACAGCCATTTTTTGAATCATAATAGAAAAATATCAACACTATGGATAATTTTACTGATGAAACGTTGTAATATGTACCACTTTTTAATTGCCAATATGTCATTATAGTTTGCATGTTTGTTATAATTACTTCATAGACAATATAACTATTGTGAACATGTGTTGAAGCCAATAAAGAATTTGAATTTTATGAAGAATTATAGGAATTGATGGACAATTACCGATCTGTTTTGAAAAATTAAGATTTCCGTTTTGGAACATAATTTTTCGTATTTGATTTATTCAAGAATCCAATAGAATTTGATAACATTAAAAATTTGGATAATTTATATTCCTGAAAAATAACTTTTTTTTTCCAAGTGAGTCAACTGTTGAGTTGCTCGAAGGAAAACAGAATTTCGTTCAATCGAAATCATATATACACATGAAGCAATGTCCAATCAAACATGGCAAATAAGTTTCATTTGAATAATATTGTATATAATCTCTTCAAATGATTCATTATTAGAACAATATGTTTATTGGCATAATCATGAAGGGAAAACCCATGTGGTGCAAAAAAGATTTTTTGAGAAGTATTTATTGTCAATTATATACTTTAAATGAGTTATTGATGGGGATGGGGCGGCGAACAGGGGGTACCTCGGCCTCGGTCAACCAATCTGACCAAGTCTGTATAGTCATGAGTAGACCTCATCAACAGTCAATAATTGTACACTGGTAACTCGACATGAAATCAAAGTATATTTTTCATAATTGTAAATTTTTGTGATGTGATAAATGGCCGATGTCTGTTGATTTTGAAGACCAGGTTCGTACGGAGAATTTGTTTACACTATAAAGATCATCAGTCACAGTTAACTCTGTGAATCATCCATTTCTTCACTTGTGTCTTTGAAGAAGTACGTGTACCGGGTAATAAAAAGTGTGACAGTGGAACAGACAAACAGGGTGGAAAGTATTTGAGTCCACTCCAGCAAGCCGGTAGGGGACCAATAAAGTCCTACCCTACGTTCAGTTCTTTAAACCTAGTCAAAGTCAAGGTCAATAGGTCAAAAGTCCTAGTTGCAACAAATAAAAGTTCATGGCATGGGGAAAATACATCTGAAACATCAAAGTCGTGAGGCCCTTAAGGGTTCAATATAATTGTTTTTCAAGGGTCAAAGTTCTGGCCAAGGTTAAAAGTTTTTAAGTCAAACAAAGAAGGCAAAAACTGTATTTCCCAAAAATTTCTATTTCCAAAATAATTGAGTTCCCTTAATTCTTAGGGTTTTTTGTGACGAAATCAGAATGTAACTGTGGGAGTCATCAAACATTATCATAAGCATGACCTGAGATATCAACCTCAGAAAGCGTAGATGCAATATAGATATCAACCTCAATAAAGCCTACGCTAACGCAGCAAGATACACCCGTTGGGATTATTTTCACAATACCAAAAAACTAAAGTAGTACCATTACTCCGTAATGACAAATCAGTTGAACCAGAAAATCGAAAGGCGGCTTCTTCTCCACAGTCTCAACAAGTGTATAAATATCATGAAAATCTGTTGCCAGATACTCAAGTTATTGCGTTCCATGCACCTATACTTTGCCCTTAGCTTAAAATGTGCATGTATGTGCATATATATAAATCCCCCTCCGTAATTTCTCGACTATGCCACAAAATAAAAAGTGAGATGCAATATCTTCATGTTATAGTTAATTTTGAAAAATGAAAGCTCGCCCTTCAAAAATTTTCACGTTATCTTGATAATGACCACCGTGATGATGTACAGGTATGACCTTGACTTTCTGACCTCAAAAAGTATAGGTTTATCATCATCCCAATTTACTAGTAGTACTGTGAACCAATGTATCGATGATGACAACTTATGTTTGAGGCATCCTGTTACAATAACATTGTGATTAAGTGAATATATGTCGATTATATGACCTTGAACATTGACCCTACGGCCTCAAAAAGCTTTATTAAGTCTCATCCTCACATTAAAGTGAACCCATTTATAAACAAGATACCCCTAAAGACGGTATTACATGTAATGGCCGGATTGCTGGCAGCAGATTGTGGTTTGAAACATAATGTCCATTGAAAGCAAGAGAGTGCAATATCAAAATCTTCATTCAAAGTTTCAATGTGAGATTCTATATAGTTTTGATACACTTTAGTCTAGTTCAAAATCATATCATCAAAGTCAAGGTCAATCTTCAAGGTAAAATTCGGAACCAGAAACCAGTTCCACTAACCATGTTCTTTCTACCTCTATGGCAAGCTTTCTTATTGGTACCTTACTATGGTAAAGTCAACATAAAAATTGTATCTTCAAGGTCAAGGTCAAATGTCCAGGTCAAGGTAAATACCTGAAATAAAGTCAACTCATTATATCCTATCTCTGTGAAAATTTTGAATGTAAAATTCCATATAGTATTTGTACAATAGAGATAAACTCTAAATTATATATATCAAGGTCAAGGTCAAACCTCAAGGTCAAGGTCAAAGACAATACCTGCGTTCAGATCCTCTCACAATGCTTTATCTTTGTACCAAGTTTGAAGATTGTACCCCTTATAGTTCATTCACAACTAACCTAAACGCAAAATCACATTTTTCATGGTGAAGGTCAGACCTCAAGGTCAAGGTCAAAAACAATACCTGCGTTCAAATTTTCTCACAATGCTTTATCTTTGTACCAAGTTGAAGATTGTACCCCTTATAGTTCTTTCACATCTAATCTAAACAAAACAGCTAAACCAAATTGTTGATGCAGATGGACCTCCAGACGGACATCATCATTTCATAAGCCGGATTTTGCCTGCAATCTGGTCAAAAAATGAATATATTTCTTTCATTAAAAAGTTGTACTTCTACCACCATGGTGATGAGTCCACAATATGACCTTGGTGTATTTACTTTAAATAGTATAGTTATCATCCTAACAATATAGTGAACTCACTATAAAAGTATTCTAGGTATTGTGTTAGAACAACAATGTAATGATGCACATAATAACTGTAAGACATTGATATGACCTTGATTTTCGACCCTCTGTTCCTTTAAAATTTGTAGGTATCACTCTAACATTATAGCAAATCCATGTCTAACATATAAAGAGCTCTATCATTAAAACTATTCAGATATCATTAAAAAGTTATCATGATCTAATCAGAAGACAGGTGGAAAATGTGATTCCTATGGCAATAAGTTTGAGGACCTTATTTAATTTGAAGTCTTTATACTGATATATCACTATGGATGAACAAAAATGGCGGACAAACATGGCAATACCAGTACCTGTACATGAAACCAGTCGATTTAAATGGAGGCTGGGAGCATAATTGATTAAAGCTTTATGATTTCAGTTCACTTTATCACTAAGAACTGAAAACTACTGCATATTTCATAATTTTTTTATTATCTATTCCTATTCAAAATGCATGCACACATATTCATTTTCTGCATTAATGGCATGAAACTCATGAAAAGTAATTAAGTATTCACTTTCGATTAAGATCATAAATCACATTGTCTGTTTACACAAGAATGATGCCACTCATGACAAATACAAATATAAAGAGACAGAAATCTTCTCCAATGGCAGTCAGATAACCCATAATGTTGTTATACAGGGTGAGTATATCTTTCTTCACACCACATAACACCAGGAGCGTCACCATCATGTTGTTTCTGTGCTGTAGTACTAAATCCTGTAAATAAACATGTATTCTGGATTGTGGGAAGAGGTATTAAAAATATGTATTACAAAAGGATGGAGTATTCAAAATATGTATTACAAAAGGATGGAGTAGTCAAAATAGATATTACAAAAGGATGGAGTATTCAAAATATGTATTGCAAAGGGATGGAATAGTCAAAATAGATATTACAAAAGGATGGGGTATTCAAAATAAGTATTACAAAAGGATGGAGTATTCAAAATATGTATTACAAAAGGATGGAGTAGTCAAAATAGATATTACAAAAGGATGGAGTATTCAAAATAAGTATTACAAAAGGATAAAGTATTCAAATTATGTATTACAAAAGGATGGAGTATTCAAAAAAAGTATTACAAAAGGATGGAGTATTAAAAAAAGTATCACAAAAGGATGGAGTATTCAAAATAAGTATTACAAAAGGATGAAGTATTCAAAATAGATATTACAATTTAAAAGGATGGAGTATTCAAAATAAGTATTACAAAAGTATTCAAAATAAGTATCACAAAAGGATGGAGTATTCAAAATAAGTATTACAAAAGGATGGAGTATTCAAAATATGTATTACAAAAGGATGGAGTAGTCAAAATAGATATTACAAAAGGATGGAGTATTCAAAATAAGTATTACAGAAGGATGGAGTATTCAAATTCAAAGTAAGTATTACAAAAGGATGGAGTATTCAAAATAAGTATCACAAAAGGATGGAGTAGTCAAAATAGATATTACAAAAGGATGGAGTAGTCAAAATAGATATAACAAAAGGATGGAGTATTCAAAATAAGTATCACAAAAGGATGGAGTATTCAAAATAAGTATTACAGAAGGATGGAGTATTCAAATTATGTATTACAAAAGGATGGAGTATTCAAAATAAGTATTACAGAAGGATGGGGTATTCAAAATAGATATTACTAAAGGATGGAGTATTCAAAATAAGTATTACAAAAGGGTGAAGTATTCAAAATAGATATTACAATTTAAAAGGATGGAGTATTCAAAATAAGTATTACAAAAGTATTCAAAATAAGTATTACAAAAGGATGGAGTATTCAAAATAAGTATCACAAAAGGATGGAGTATTCAAAATAAGTATTACAAAAGTATGGAGTATTCAAAGTAACTATATATTAAAAAATATATGACTGTCATGGGGGAGTGAGAATTCAAGACAAGGTGGATAGAATTACTGTACACACAAAGGATTTCTAAAAGTGTGCAATTGGGTGATTCAGTCTCATATCTAAATTGGGTGGGAAATAAACCTTGAAATTCAGTATGTTGCTTTATGGAACAAAATGATATGCTTTCATTTTTTCTAATATTAGATAACATGAACTTTTTCCTCATTTAGTGGTTTTGAATCAGTTTTAATCAAATCTCCTTGCATCCAAAGCTTTGTAAAGATACACATGCTATGATAAAGTTCAATCCAATCCCAATAAGTAATTTTTTGCATCATTTAATTCATTTCAATTTGCAAAATCTTATAAAATCTTATAAATGTTACCGGCACCTCTAATTGTACCTTGCCTATTGTTCTAAATGTCATTTTAGTGGTGTCACCTATACTCTTTAATGAATTTCCATTGGATCTATTGTCTCTCCACTTGTTGATTTTTGTGGTTGTTTTGTGAAGTTCCTTGTGGTGACTGCCATGTAGTCCTGTTGGAGATCTTTCCTTTTTTTAAATGAGCATAGAAACTGCTTTAATAAGAATGTTCATGCATGTGCTAGTATGAAACTTACCTTTAAAATCTGTTGCTTGTAATAGTATAGACCAAATTGCAGAGAAACAAATGGCAGTATTACTGACTGTAAGAAAATGAAATACAACACAATCATAACTAGATCAATGGATAAGGCATTTTAAATTAAGAAAATTTTGTAAACTTATTTGAAGAAATGAAATGAGTACCTGTGCTACTTCTTGCATACATCTTTGTTAATTTTTTTTAAAGAGGGATAATTCTTCAAAAAGAAAACTGCACATGTCAGACCAATATTCCAAATTGTTAATCCAGGAAATGAACAGAATTATGGTAACAGATTTCTGAAATACATGTGTTGCTTTTCTCAAAAGGCATCATACTTCTGCATACTGATGAGCAATATGACTCATATTTCATTTCACCTTTATTTTTTCATGTCCTCATATTGTGGAGGGGGGGGGGGGCTATGTCATAACTTTTGAACAATATCAAATACAACGAAGATATTTCACACATGATTTTTTGACCAGACAATATCTTTTACACTTAGACTTAATAATCTTGGAATATTAACTTTTTTAGGAGAGTATCCTTCTACCAAAACTTCTTTCATCCACTAAGATAAGGCAAAAATATTTCATAATATTATTGTACATTGCTTGCTTCAATTATTACATGACCTTTGGCCTATTGACCTTAACCTTAGTCTACTAACTTTTAGAAAAATAATCTTGCATCTTTCATCTTTTTTTAAATAGGATGTTCCATCTTCAATTGTGCATTCACTGCAATAAGACTTTTCATTTAATACCCTTACCTTGACCATCAGACCTTGTCTTTAGATTAACATCTACATGTACTTCCCTTAAACGGCCAATAAGAGGCATTGTGTGTATCAAGCAGATCTAAATCTTCTTCACTTACCTTGACTTAAGCATATTTCATACTTTTAAAGAAACTTAAAAAAAATTTAAGAAAAGAAACATTAGGTATTGGGCATTCATTTTGAAAACAGGAAGAAATAGAGTTTTCATCCATGTATTTCAGATGTGACTTCTTCATGACAAGAAGTTTCCATCTGGTATACACATTTTTATATATTTTACCTAAAGACTCTGACCTAAACTTCATGTGCATACATTAACGCTGATGAAAGCATGGTGATTCACAAACACTCGACAAAATACAACAAGATTTTTATAAAATAGAAGATGTTTTAGATAGCATTTAACTTTATGGGCATTAATAGCACACAACAGAACATTGCCATCTTTCACTTACCTGAAAGTAAAGAAGACCATATCCAGTTTTAAGAACCATTCTACAAAGAATAGCCAGAAGGACGCATCCCAAAACTCTGAACATTTCAAACTGTTGTGATGGAGAAAGGACTGAGTCTTCTAGTTTATCGTTTCTGAGACTTTCACTTGATGTAGGCGATACAGAACTTTCTTCAGAAACAGGAGCTTTTTGTATTTTAACAGTTTGTCTTTGTCTCAGGACTGTATGTTCCGTATTTGTTTTCTCTTGCACAGTAGATTCCGGGTGAGTTTCTGCACATTTAACACCATCTTTGTTAACACTAGACAATAAGTTTGAAGATTCTGTGTGAGTGTCTGAACATTTAACATGTTCTTTACCATCTACAGGTAGTCCTTCCCCGGCTCCTCTCTCAGAAACTTCTGAAATCCATTTATATCAGTTTATAACAAACTTTTTTCTATTAATGTAAGTGTACATGTAGATATTCACAAAAAATTTTTGGAAAGAATATTCTACCTCTTCATAAACTTGATCACTTATCCACAAAGATATAAAGTTTCTTAATTAATGATGAACATGATGAAGACAGAGGTAATGCATTGACACAATATTTCCATACCATTTCCTTTCATGGGTGTGTCCTTTTGCTGGGAATTGCACAAATAACATTTCTCTCTTTTTTCTGTATTTGTGTGACTGCATCTAAAAGATATAATTCACTTTCTACAATACATATTGTATAACTACAAAGAAACGAGTAATACAAGGTAAAATAGATGTCTAAGCATCATATACTTCTCCTTCCGTGGTCTGTTTTAGTTAACCATTACACTGAACAAAGGAAGGTTATTTAGTCTTCCTTCACCCCATAGTAAGAACAAATCACAACCAAATTAGAGGTGCAAATGCACTTGTGCATGTTTCTGTGCAGTACAGTAATGTTTCTTTTTTATGGGGGGGGGGGGGGGGGGGGTAGATTTAATGTGAAGTATTGTACATGCATATGTACAAACACCAAAAATTTGAAAAGATGAAACAAGAACTGTAAAAGACAGCATGGCTTGATTGCATAGCTAACCTTTTTTAGCCAAAAGTCATTCAATGTGAAAATATGATAAGGTCACAACTAACAAGGTCAAAGTTGTCAATACAATCTGAATGCCTTTGCTAACTGTCAATTAAGTTTGAATGCACAGGAATATAAAATTTGTTTTTAAGAACTGAAAATTTAAATAACTTAAACTCATTCCAAAGTTTCTAACAATTTTCCAAAGATGGTGTGCTATTACAGATGTTGAGTGTCAGTATATTATCTACACTGTACTACAGGCCTCAGCATTAACAACTGTACTGCTTTATTATTACAAGTATACAAGTAAACATAAAATTAGGATCAAAGCTTAACTAAACATTTTATAAAAATATCATGAAAGATTAGAAGCTGAGTGATTCTGTTATTCATGATAATCAAATGTTACAAGAGCCCAAATGACATGGGAATCCTAGGACAAAAATCATACAAGGATTTATATTTTTTGCTGCCAATAGGACCAATAATTTGGAAGGCACTTGTTTAGTTCTATATTTTGAGAAGACAAGATATTACTTTCTAAAAGATGCACCTGTCTGGTTATGCATTACTTTTGAAGGGGTAATAGAGCTGATAAGATAAGGGCTGTATTTAGCCCTGAATCTCATCAAGTATTTCTTCTACACAATGATCTATACACAAGAAAAACTTGATCATTACTAAAATGTAATGTCTTTGGAGATTCCTCGTACAACTTTTATTTTGGTAAGCTTACTTCTAGATACTTAAATTACAGTCCAAAGAGTAGGGGTGGCCATATTGAAGGAAGAAGCTAATATAAAAAACCAGAAGTCTCTGACGAGACTGTAGCTCTCCTGGTTGGTTTTTTTTTTCTAAAACATCAATTTCCTGTCTTTATTTTTTTTAACCAAAGACCATAGGGAGCAGGCGCTATAACAAATTATAAGTAGCACGACAAAACAACATATCCATTAGACTGCAAGTAGAATATCACTCACATAATTCATAATATCCAAGATATAGTATTTCAAAAAAGAATGCCTCACCCATTTTCCAAGATCCTAGGGGCAAGGGGCTGCTGGTTCAAATGAACTATGTGAACTAATGACACAACAAGACTACAATTCCATAATATTGCATAAAAAATTAATTCTCCATCATTAATAGCTTTAGAAGAGTATAGAGAGCACAATTATATAGGAAAAAATTACCACACCCATTTCTAAGACCCTAGGGATCAGGGGCTCAAACAAAATATCAGGTGCACAACTAATCCAAGACCCATCATATTGCAAAAGAGAGCACAATTGTAAAAAGAATTAAGTCTCCATCATTTAAAGCGTCAGAGGAGTTGCGAGCACAAGATTACATAGTTATATAGGAGAAAATGACCACACCCATTTCTAAGACCCTGGGGGTCAGGGACCAAAACAGAATATCTGGTGAACAACAACACCACAGACCCATCAAATTTCATAAAGATTTAAGTCGTCATCATTTATAGTGTCAGAGGAGTTGCGAGAACAAGATTACATAGAGTTATATAGGAGAAAATGACCACACCCATTCCTAAGACCCTGGGGGTCAGGGGCTCGAACAAAATATCAGGTGCACAACTAGACCTCAGATTAATCAAATTGCAAAAAGATTTAAGTCTTCATCATTTATAGTGTCAGAGGAGTTGCAAGCACAAGATTCCATAGAGTTATATAGGAAAAAATGACCACACCCATTTTCTTAGACCCTGGGGGTCAGGGACTCAAACAAAATATCAGGTGCACAACTAGACCACAGTCCCATCATATTGCAAAATCTAAATCATTTATAGTGTCAGAGGAGTTGCGAGCACAAGATTCCATAGAGTTATATAGGAAAAAATGACCACACCCATTTTCTAAGACCCTGGGGGTAAGGGGCTCAAATAAAATATGAAATGCACAACTAGACCACTGACCCATCGTATTGCAAAAAGAATGAAATCTCCATCATTTATAGTGTCAGAGGAGTTGCAAGCACAAGATTCCATAGAGTTATATAGGAGAAAATGACCACACCCATTTTCTAAGACCCTTGGGGTAAGGGGCTCTAATAAAATATGAAATGCACAACTAGACCACTGATCCATCGTATTGCAAAAAGAATGAAATCTCCATCATTTATAGTGTCAGAGGAGTTGCGAGTACAAGATTACATAGAGTCATATAGAAGAAAATGACCACACCCATTTTCTAAGACCCTGGGGGTCAGGGGCTAAAACAAAATATCAGGTGCACAACTAGACCACTGACCCATCATATTGCAAAAAGAATGAAGTCTCCATCATTTATAGTGTCAGAGGAGTTGCGAGCACAAGATTACATAAAGTTATATAGGAGAAAATGACCACACCTATTTTCTAAGACCCTGGGGGTAAGGGGCTCAAACAAAATATCAGGTGCACAACTAGACCATAGACCCATCATATTGCAAAAGGAATGAAGTCTCCATCATTTATAGTGTCAGAGGAGTTTCGAGCAAAAGATTACATAAAGTTATATAGGAGAAAATGACCACACCCATTTTCTAAGACCCTGGGGGTCAGGGGCTCAAACAAAATATCAGGTGCACAACTAGACCACAGACCAATCATATTGCAAAAAAATGAAGTCTCAATCATTTATAGTGTCAGAGGAATTGCAAGCACAAGATTACATAGGATTTAATGACCACGCCCATTTTCTAAGACCCTGGGGGTCAGGGGCTGAAACCAAATTTCAGGTGCACAACTAGACCACATATCAAGTATGATGCAAAAAGAATTAACTTTCTATCACCAATGGTTTCAGAGGAGTTGCAAGCACAAGAATTGTTTACGGACGGACGGACGGACAGACAGACGGACGACGGGGTATCGCATAAGCTCGACTGGTCTGAGACCAGTAGAGCTAAAAAACAATTTTGAAAATTAAGAACTATCTGGCTAATATGGATATCTATAAACTTTTAAACATACTTATAGTCTATAACAGTAAACAAGATACTAGAAATCAAATTTAAAAGGCTGGTCTCAACTTTTTCCATAAATTCTAAAATCCTTAATCTGAAATACGGTTTTGTTTTATATTCTATTCATTGGCTGCAAAGTAGGCATTTTACTGCGAAATACACACTGTGTAGAAATAAACAGCACACTCCAGTTTATTTCATTCCAAAATCTGGTGTATTTCGTTTGAACATGTTTAGAATAAATAAATGAATTACTTTCAAAGGGACAAAATGAAACTTAGTTTATATTATGACCTAAAACACTGATTCTTAAAAAGGCCCCCACCCTGCCTTTTTCAGTTTTTCGTCTTGGGGGCATCCCCCCCCCCTTACTACTAACAGAATCTTTCTTTGTTAAAAGAGATGTATTAGTGATATACACCTTCTGTAATAGTGGCGTTCTGTAGTAGGGGGGGGGGGGGGAGGTAATGTTTTAAAAATCTTTTCCATTTTCCATTGATTTCTATAGAAAAAAAGACCAAAAAAAAAAGGCACATTTTGTCCTAAAAGTTAAGAACATGATGCACAACAAATCTTATCCAACTGCTGATTATGATGAAACCAAGAACTGCATGGCATCAATTTTGTGAAAGAATTTTCTTGGAGTTTTCATTATGAAAATTCCACTTTTTCCTGACAGATTTGAGATTTTACGTCTTATCTTATCGGCTCCTTCCTTACATTTTGCATGTCCAGTTGTTATCTTGATAGTTTCCTTGCTTCTGCTGATCTGTTTCTGTTGTTGTAGATGTGTCTGGATCATCATGATCTGAAACAGTATAATGACAAGATTTCAATTTTGTAAGTACATGTGAGCTAGAAATAGAAAAAAAAGACAAAATAAGTTAAACTGAATTATGGATGCTCCCTGAACACCAAAAGTTTGATACATGTGTACCATGGCGGAGGCCATTGAGAACTTATTTCCTTTAAGGTTTCATGAAATTATGAGCATCTTTTTTGGAAATGTCCAAAATGTGTCCGCCAATCAGAGCCCTCGGTAGCCATATTTGTAAGCCAATCAGCACGAAAAATACAAGCTTGGTAGAGGACCTTGAGTCCTTTTTGCTTCCTGTAAGGTTTCATAAAATTCTTTGCAGCAGTTGCAGAGGAGAAGTCGAAAATGCATTAGCCATTCAGAGCCCTCGGCGGCCATATTTGTTGACCAAACGGCACGAAAAATACAAACTTGATGGAGGATCTTGAGTACTTGTTTCATGTAAGGTTTCGTGAAATTCTATGAAATGGTTAAAGAGGAGAAGTCGAAAATGTGTCAGCCAATCAGAGCACTCCGTGGCCATATTTGTTGACTGATCTGCACCGAAAACACAAACTTGGTAGAGGATCTTGAGTATTTGCTTCCTTTAAGATTTTGTGAAATTCTGTGCAGCAGTTTCAGAGGGGAAGTCGAAAATGAGTCTGCAGATCAGAGCCCTCCACGGCCATATTCGTTGACCAATTGACACGAAAAACACATACTTGGTAGAAGACCTTGAGTACTTGCTTCCTCTAAGGTTTCGTGATATAAGGCCAAACAAAAAAAGTTGTTTGTTTCCTGTAACCCGACCGACCGTCAAAAATCGTGCCGACTCTGATTTTTTTTTTCACCATTTTCCCTATACTGCCTAAAAAGAATCGAAAATCCTTAAAATTAATGCAAGTCATGCAACCCAGACTCGTCTTTGGAAGCGTCCCGTTATCTTTAAATTTTCTTTCTGACGATCCGTGATCATATTACGTACATAGCGCCTCTTGTCGTAAATCACTACAGTGAGTACATGTAGTTCACACCTGACCACCAGGTAGATTTTATCCGTTTCACATGAGTGACCAAGTGTTGAGAATTCGAAAGGATTAAAGTGATTATCTTCTCACGTTACTTGTATAGTGTATTGTAACCTGGACATAACTGATGAAGAGCAGACGATTTTTTAAAAGTTTATAAAGACGGACTATTTTAGAAAGGGGGTGACTGCAATCATTAACATTTCTGTACAAACTCAAAATGACCACGTAAAATTAATGAGTCAATGACATGATAATTTTATGGACGAACGCATACACAAGAAGTTAGTACCTTTATGTAGATAAGTTAGTAAGTGGACGTTGGAGATTTAAACAAGGATAAAAAAGAACGTCGGAGAAAAAATCAATATTGTATCATAATAGCAAAGAACCTTTCGGGTGAGCGGAACAAAAGAATTTGTTCTTCTGACTGGCCATGTACAGTAATCTGTGATCCACATGCTACTGCTACATTGCAACATAAATACGACTACGAGTGGTCAGAACTTTTCTACAGATTTAAAATCCGAAAATGGACATCGTACGATTCGTAGAATAATGCGCACCAGTGGGCCCAGCGAGTTGCCGATTTTATGGACCATTTTTTATGTCGCATGGTGAATGGCCTTCCCATCCTTGCAATTTGCAGGAAAATTAACATATTTTTAATTGCACATAATTTCCACAACCTAGACAAGTGTGGACTTCCGGGGGGGGGGTTAGATTTTTTACAGGGGGGGGGGTTTAGATTTTTTACAGGGGGGGGGGGTTTAGATTTTTTACAGGGGGGGTCTTCTTTTCTTGTTTCATGTAACGCAGCCACCCCCCCCCCCCCCCCCCCCCTGTAAAAAATCTAAAATCGATTATTCAAATTTCCACAACCTGTCATGAATTTCTCAATCATAAAAGCTAACTGATAACTTAATATTTGGATTAAATAAAGACTCAATTGCAGTCCATTACTTACAGTGATCAAGAAACTATTCATGGGATGGGGTTACTGCATGTTCAGATAACAATAATTATAATATTGCTTTGGAATGCAGAGGGAGGGGTTTACTATGTAACTTATACAATTATGGACTTCTCACTTAGTATATATGATGTGATATTGACTCACTATGAAAATATTGACCGAAGCAAAGTCAAGGTCAATATTTTCATAGTGAGTCAATATCACATCATATATACTGAGTTAAAAGTCCATAACTGTTTTATTCTATAATTTCATATATGATTCAATATCAATAACGACGCCATTTGCAGAACTAAGTGAGGGTAATACCAGTCTGTTTTTAAACCGTGGTATACGGTGATTTATTCAGGAGCGTCGATGACCTTATCAGCCAATCATGCAAAGAGAGTCGCTATTTATAGTTTATAGAATAATACATATTAGCTCAAAAAGAAAGGTGATAGTCACCAGAGGCCCCCTACCAACTTCATCTTTCCTCCTCCACCCCAAATAGTATGTATGTATAATAGTCATTTTAAAATTTAATCATGCTGAATAAGCTTCAGCTTATGTACATTGTACCCACAATAATGGCTGCAGCTATGTACACCACCCACGCAATCTCTAATAACAAACATCTTAAATAGCAGTAAGTTGAGTTCCAGAATCAATAAATGAAATTATAAATGATGGGACTAAACAAAATGTCACCAAAAAATCCTGGACTTACCATTTTCAGTTCCCTCCCTCTTGTAGGTGAAGACTTAGAGTGCCTCCATATACAATAAAAACTTAACAAAGTTTCAAAATTGCATCTGCCCTCTGACAAAAAAAAAAAAAAAAAAAAAAAAAAGATTTTCCTACCTACCGACCCTCTCAATTTTTGGCATGTTACAGGAAACAAACATATTTTTTTGTTTGGCCTAACATTATACTGCCTAACTGGAATACCAGTATTGTCAATAAAACAATACTGGAATACCAATATTGTCACAATTTCGATACTGGTCTTCCAGTATCCTTAATTTTACGATACTGGTATTCCAGTATTGTATACATGTATGTGACAATACTGGAAAATACTGGTAATACTAGTCTACCGGTATTGTGACATGGACAATACTGGTAAAATTGATATTCCGTTATATTTTTATATTTTCCAGTATTGTAAAATTTGCAATACTGGAATTCCAGTATTGTCACTTTCACAAAACAATTTTTTTATCCCAACAATACTGGAATACCAGTATCTGTACAACAATACTGGAACAAATATTTCTACCAGTATTGTCAACAATACTGATATACCAGTATTGCGATCGCCAAGTTTACATGGTCCAAGATCTATACCCCTATAAAAATGTTATCGCAAAATTTACCGACAAACTACTGTCCACGCGGCTCACTTCAGAAACTGGATCGATGAAATTTGGTTAAATTTGTCATGCAAAAATTAAAATATAATCCATATCATCTGATCATTGAATAGATCTTGCTAAGTCATAAATTTTGGTGTATGTTACATGTTTGAGGGTTTATGCAATCACATTATAAAGGCAAAATAAATTTTCTAAGTTGGGGCATTTTCAATGTTAGATTTCAGCATCGACGTTGCCAAGTTTAACATTGAGCCTATGGAGAACGTCACGACGTCATGGAAAAAATAGCATGGGAAATATCTATTGGATGGTATCAATTTCATTTAAATTTTTGCATGATAAAGTAGTCAAAATCACGTTTATCCAATTTCCGAAGTGAGCCGCACGGACAGTAGACGCCGCTACTAAATAAAGAACTCTAAAGAACTCTAGAAGAACCTTAAAGAACTCAAGGTTTTTTTTAATATGGGTGGGTGAAATGCAAAAATAATTCGATGTTCAGCTATATGAAGGTCATACGAACCTAAAAATATATAGTTTATTAGGGTTTTTCCAGTTATAACAACATATTTTGTAGATTAAAAGTTAGATTTACGAATCGCGCGCGGCGCGCGTAGGACTCCATATTGGAAACGTATATATGGTAAATGTACTGGATGTAAAATATAACGGTAATGTTGATTAATGAAAAAAAAATCGGTAAAGAACTACGAATGTTTTGTTCACAATTCTTTGGTTTTTGATTTTAAGAAAAAGAGAATGATAGAAAAGAAAAAAAAATGAAGGGGTGTTAGATTGAAAGCTGTTGGATTTTCTTAAAGGTGCGCTCTGAAGACGACATATTGAACACGTTTGCCTGTTACAATTTTAATTATTTCAAGTTCGTTAATTATTAATTTGAATAATTCTTTAATTATTATCAATATTTCAGGAGCTGGTTTATTGAAGGCGGAGTTTAAAGACCAACGATGGATATTATTGGACAATGATTTTTCAAGGAATTTTGCAATTAGTAATTATTTTGTCATTATCATTTATTTGATTTGCATGTATAATTGATATTGATTAAAAGAATGTAATTGTTCAGTTGGTTTCTTTTAATTATCATGATTATAATAATTTTCGTGTGTTTTCTTAAAAATAAAATTACGAAGCTTACACGTAAAACAAATAAATTACACGCAGTTTTCATAATTGCATCTTTCGCTGATATCAAAGGTCGTGTCTCGATAAATAGAATTTATGTTTAGATAGACATGAATTATAATTACGATAATGAATATTTGGCTTGTGCAGTAAAGTCAGAGGCCATATAATTTGTTAATATCAAAGTCGGCAAAAAATTATCGTCATAGATTATATGACAGATAAGGCTTTTTCAGTTATTCGCTTTCTCGTCACGATGGGAAAAGCACGTAAATCTGGTGTTCTTGCACGTCCATGTGTCGCTTGCAATACTTCTTGCAAAAAGCGCATGTTTCGTGGCAAGCTTCGTTTTATTTGTTCTTCTTGCGCGCCTAAGATCGATCTTTTTTATAGGTACGTTTATGAATAAATAAATGAAATGGTAATATATGATATTTATTCTTTTCAGGCATCAGAATTGTTGCAATTCGATACACTGTTCTCTAAATTCTTATTAGAATTCATTGCAATACCTGAATTTTTATGCTATCGTTTATTTTAATTATTCCATTAAAAAAGAGAAAATTCATTATGATTTAAATAACTTAAGAATTTAATTTTTTTTCGCTTTCGAATATTTGAATTATTTCATAAAAAAAAAAAAAAAAAAAAAAAAAAAAAAGAAAGAAAGAAAGAGAGAGAAATAATAACGAACAGTGAATCTTATTGCCAGGTATAGTATTACGTGAACGAAACCTAACGGTGCCAACTGAAGTACGCGGTTTACGTTACTTTTCACACAAAACTAGCTCCTACACTCCACAAAACCAAAAAAAAAATAGAAAGAAAAAAAAGGGAATAAAAAGATGAAATATGGATCCTGAGTAGACATATGGCAAAATAGCGCTCAATTTATTCATATATGCAAATGTATTCATATGACGATTATATTACGTCATATACCTATGTTTGAAACGCGCCAAATCTCAAACAAGAATGACCCGACATGCCAGGAAAAACAATACATTTCAAATACATCAGATCAAATAAATGCAAAGAGCTGAATGCGCCCATGGCAAAATTTAACTGTTTCTAATCTATTTAAGCTTATTTATTACCAAAAAAATTTACCCACTCTACGTATGAACACAAGATTATCTTTATCCTGTCAAAGCCGATAAAGTGAATCCATCAATATGACAGGCCTATTTCTCAAAATATCGATTTTTCAACCCAAAAGTGACAGAACTTAATTTCATTTTATGATTCTCATGTTGACAAAATCCGAAATTTGATATCGCGATCTATCCGAAACCATGTGGACAAATACACAGCTCCTAAGATTTCCTACTGATAAACAAAGTTAAAGTGCGGCTAGTGACAAGTTTTGGACTTTTTTAACATTGGGGGTATGGGCAGTATCGCCTCGAATTTTCACCTCAAAAGTGACAGAAGTAAAAATTCGTTAATTTATCAAAGATGTGGATTTATAGATTCAGATTGTTTTAGAGTTTCTTCCTATATGTGGACAAATTTGATTGGTGTCTTGAAATCGTGAGTATTCTCAATTTATTATTTGCTCCCCATAGACTCCTATAGTAAGAATATGAAGCCTACGGAATCCAATATGGCCGCTATGCAAATTAGGAAATTGAGCGCTATTTTGCCATATGAACCACGTCCACGTCGTACGATCTGGTAACATTCACAAGAATGGCTAAGAGTTCTACAATTTTATTTCAGATATATAAATAACAGTTCAAAATACATTTATAAGAAATACAAGTTGTATCCATGGTTCTTTGACCACTATAAATCCCATTTCTTGTGCGTAAATCTCTGTCTTCAGCAAACCAACTCCTGAAATCATAATTACAGTAAAGAATTATTCAAGTAAATAAAAAATAAAAGTATGTTCAACATGCCAAATCCTTCATATTTACGTTTCCAATATGGCGTCTTACGCGTGCCGCACATAATTCGTAAATTTAACTTTAATCGTAGAATAAAAAATGTTTTGAATGAATAAACCCCAGTATACCACATGTTTTTATGTTCGTGTGACCTTCAAATAGATGAATATACGAGTACATGCAGATAAAAGCTTTGAGTACTGTAAACATCCAGTACATATACATACGTTTTCAATATGGAGTCCTACGCGCACCGCGTGCGATTCGTAAATCTAACTTTTAATCTACAAAATATGTTGTTATAACTGGATAAACCCCAATAAACTATATATTTTTAGGTTCGTATGACCTTCATATAGCTGAATATCGAATTATTTTTGCATTTCACCCACCCATATTAAAAAAAAACCTTGAGTTCTTTAAGGTTCTTCTAGAGTTCTTTATTTAGGACCACCCGACAGTAGAGGGGGGGGGGGGGGGGGGCACTGATTCTTACTTGTTACAAAATCACGATCGTAGAGCCTATTTAGCCTTTGTTTAGAGTTTTGTAAGATTTTCTGCCTGCGTGCTTCTCTTCGAGCCTCAGTGTCAGCCATTTCTAGAACCGAGATCGCGAGACTTTTCGTTGATTAGGGATAAGAGGCGATTCGATCTAATTCAGTTTCGTATAATTGTATTCATGTCCGAATTTATTACGAATTTATATTTTTATTCCATTCACGTTTTTATTTTCCGTTCGATAAAATATCAATCATAATATCTTCATCGTACATTATGGCAACTTATTAAGAGTAATTGTTGAGAGATTCGAAAAGATGGCTCTTTAAAGAGAACTACTTGACTGTCAAAATGAAACAAGGTGGAAATATTTTACACAGGCTTACATGTATTAACACTATTCTATCATCATTATATATCTATATATATGCACAACCAATTGAATTTCCTGAGATTAAACTAATAGCGAGCGGAGCTCGCTGCAAAGGCCCGAAGGGCCGACCTAGAAATGCGGCGCTCATAAGAGAGCGGTATTGTCCGACCTAGAAATGCGGCGCTCATAAGAGAGCGGTATTGGGCATATCTCGGCTCGTAAGGGAGGTACTGATTTCAAATTTCGTATGAAGATTCAGTATGAATTAATCTATTGAAATATACCACAGAAAATAGGTTTTGATATTTATTAGCCTATTTCTGAAGACATAAAGATGACTTGTCGATTTTTCGTTAAACGTCGAGTTAGATCCCTTTAACACATATATATACTCTAGTAAATACTGCAAACGGTATTAGCGTGATAAATCCCTGTGGGCAAAAGAACATTGCGGCAGTCTTTTTCATCCTTTCTTCTTACCACAAAGCATTAATGTTCTATCAATGTGGTTTATTTGACGCTAAGTACTATTTGACGCACATGAAAAAGACGCACTGCTACCATTTTGTCACATTTAGAGGAAAATGGTGTCAAGTACATGTATTATACTGTAGAGTTGCATACCGTTGTATGCGATGAATATGGCAGATTTGTTGCTGCTGGATTTCTGGTTTGCTAAGGAACAATTTAGGATGTTTCACTTATTGAGTCTTTGCGGAATACAAAGTTTTTCTCCTTACAGACGGTATCTGACGTAAAACCATTTTGGTGTCATGAAAGCGGTATGGTATCGTCAATTTCATACCGTCATTTCCCAGACATTTACATTGTAGGACTGTTTCCATAAAATTTGATAACGTAATAATCAGTCTACGTCAGATACCGTCTCAAATGGGAAGTAACTCTGGTTTTTGAAAATTGCGAATACTATTGCCAAAAAATGGAAGAATTTTC
The DNA here is from genome assembly GCA_028142955.1 of Pinctada fucata. Taxonomy (NCBI): domain Eukaryota; kingdom Metazoa; phylum Mollusca; class Bivalvia; order Pterioida; family Pteriidae; genus Pinctada; species Pinctada fucata. Next base: position 71,051,090 of record AP027103.1, read on the forward strand.
TCCATAGTGAATATGCCATGGTTTGATGTCCTGCTTTGTCATTCAAGGAAACCAAATCACTGTAACCCGTATCTGCAGTCCTCAGAGTTGCCAAACTATTTCAGCTCTAAGTATGTATATCTTTTGCTTCTGCATTTTCCCATACTTAGGCATACGCGTTACCATAAGTGTGAGCTTAATTTGCTCGAAAAAGTCCTTAGGGCCCTTGCAGCTACATGTAGCAGAGCTGGCTAAAAGTATATTAATGGACAGTTGATTTTGTCTGTGGGTATTTTTCATGATTGCATAGCTATTGACACTTGCCCAAAGGCATGAAAAGGTGCTGCAATACATGTTTACTCTAATTATTGCTGATCCTAAGGGAAAACTTGCCCGATTTAAAGATTTCCTTTTTATTATAGGACAATGCTCTGAATTAATGAGAGCTTGACAGCAGACCTGTACTACTGTAGTTTTTGGACTTTCCATCCATCTTTGAAGACCTAGAAAGGATAAAAGATTTCGTTTCAGTTATTAACAAGAAGTTATTGCACAGAATTTTCTTTGTTTTAATGGTAAGATTTTATAGATATTATGCATTTGTATATTAAAACAGAACAGTTTAAACTTAGAAGATTTTCACTTGTCTGATGTTGGTATTGTATGCATTTTTCCCTTGTGTTATACATACAGAAATAAATATCATATTCATTATGTTAATATGGTGAACATTGATCCTGTCACACAAAACTTTATGACTGACCTGCAGGGTTTTTTTCCCTTGTTTTGGGGCCGAATTTCGGCCCCTTCCCAATGCCAAATTTCCTCTATTTTTCCCAAAAAAATCACCCTGAAATTCCCAAAGAGGAATTATGAAAAAATCACCCAAGAAAATAAGACTCAAAACCTGGAAATCAGCACAAAATGCCCTATTTCGAAGTGCATTTTTAAAAGTTTTTATTCATCCCTTGTTCAGTTCAAGCAAATCAATAGATTACCAGTGTTAATAAATGATACTTTAGGGTTATACTTTGGTGAAAATTTGTTCGAAAATTTTCCCAATTTTAGCAAAATGTCGCAAATTTTCCCAAATGAGACAGGCACTGGCACCTTCCCCAAAATAAAAAAAAACCCTGGACCTTATTTTGAAAATTCAATGGTAAAAATTAAGTTTCCATTCAGTTACTATTAGTATTTATTATAAATCCTGACAATTATTTAGACTGTACTTGAATACAGAGGTAAGATATTTTATAAGTGTATGTGTATTCATTGTATAGATACCTTTCATTTGAAGTCTTTTAACTTGATCCTTGAGTAATAATGATCTTCCTACGTAGCTGAAAAGCTGCTGACAAAGGTGTAGTATTTCACAAACACATTTTTGTCTACTATTTTTTCAGGTTAGCTGGGATAAGCATGCTCAAATCATCAATACATGCTTACCGGTATATATGTTCTGAAAGTTCTGGAGCAACTCTAAGTGATTTAAACCTTAAGACGTATTATAATTAATAAGTTCCAACTGTTATGGACATTTCAAGAAAGGGATCTGTAAACAAGGAGAGGAAGGTGTCAAATACCATTCTTAAAACATTTATAGCTGGAGGTATACCTACATGTATATGAAGTATACATGTATTCTTTTATTATTAATTTGATTCATGTACAATTGAGTCCAAAGATGTTCGTGTAAGTCCTAGATTTTTATGAAATTGATGATTGACTTTGTCATGTACACACATTGTTGGTTCTATTTTTGTTTTTGTTTTTTTTCTAATCAACTTGGTCAAGTCCTATCTGTCAGCGAATCATAGTAATTTAATTTCAGATATCAATATTTTTGTGAGTATATTAATAGTAGCTGTCATTTGATGAAACATACACAATGTATCTAATCTACAAAAATTCAAAAAAAATAATTATCATTGATATTAACTTTGTTTTTGTTAACATGGTTAAGGAAATTAAAGGAAAAAAAAGAAATATTCAAGGCTTAAATTGTAGCATAGACTAACTCACAAATTATTTTATACTGTCTACCAAACTATACCGGCAGTTAAATCTTACAAAACTTTACTATGATGTGATACATGTATATATGAACTGTAGGTCTTGCTGGTTGTGCTGCCAAAACAACAGTAGCTCCATTAGACCGCATAAAGATTCTTCTTCAAGGACATAACCATCACTACAGCCATCTAGGTATAGTATATACATGTACATGTACTGTCTACACAACCATCACTACAGCCATCTAGGTATAGTATATACATGTACATGTACTGTCTACACAACCATCACTACAGCCATCTAGGTATAGTATATACATGTACAAGTACTGTCTACACAACCATCACTACAGCCATCTAGGTATAGTATATACATGTATATGTACTGTCTACACAACCATCACTACAACCATCTAGGTATAGTATATATGTACTGTCTACACAACCATCACTACAGCCATCTAGGTATAGTATATACATGTATATGTACTGTCTACACAACCATCACTACAGCCATCTAGGTATAGTATATACATGTATATGTACTGTCTACACAACCATCACTACAGCCATCTAGGTATAGTATATACATGTATATGTACTGTCTACACAACCATCACTACAGCCATCTAGGTATAGTATATACATGTACATGTACTGTCTACACAACCATCACTACAGCCATCTAGGTATAGTATATACATGTACATGTACTGTCTACACAACCATCACTACAGCCATCTAGGTATAGTATATATGTACTGTCTACACAACCATCACTACAACCATCTAGGTATAGTATATACATGTACATGTACTGTCTACACGACCATCACTACAGCCATCTAGGTATAGTATATACATGTACATGTACTGTCTACACAACCATCACTACAGCCATCTAGGTATAGTATATATGTACTGTCTACACAACCATCGCTACAGCCATCTAGGTATAGTATATACATGTATATGTACTGTCTACACAACCATCACTACAGCCATCTAGGTACAGTGATGATTCCTTAGTCCGGACGATTTGGTTCCCGAGGAATTCGTCCGGATTAACGAATTTTCCGGATTACTGAATCATGTAAAAAATGTCAAAACTTGAGCGCCAAATTCCAAATTAAAGGGGGGAGGGTCGACCGTTTTTTGTGCGTGTGTTTGTACGGTTAAACTGTCTTGTAAACAAATATTTTCTCATCATAGATAATTTGATTTAATGTTTATTTTGGATTACTAAATCTCTAGATATGTCTTTAAAGCATAGCGCTAAAAAATAGAAAAGGGAAGGTGGTTCGGGTGCCGGGATTTTGTCTTCGATTTTTTTGTATCGGTAAGATCGTCTTGAAGTCAATACTTTTGTCATCATTGAAAATAAATATACAAGTAGTTTTTTTTTTCTTTATAATTCTAATCAAATTTATAGAAATGAATAGTACAAAATGCACAAGAATAAAGATCAAACGAAAGCGGAGGGAGGCCTCTGAATTATTACGCTGAGTTTAAATGGGGGGGGGGGGGGATAGAGCGTTACTTTAATCTTTAAAATAAGAATAAAATTTTATCGAAGCATCGAAGTTCCGCGGGCGCCGATACTTACCAATACCTACTGAAACTTACCACTTTTCTTTCTGAAAAAATACGGAAATCATCGTCTGTCAAGAGCGGTTGACGTTCGTTTTCGATTCTATTTTAACTAAAAACAAGCGCTCAATTTTTAACTAACTCTAACAATCAGTTCACTTCCATCTTCATCGTGATACAAACATTAGAATTGAAGAATATCAACTTTATTTTGAAATGATTTTAGGGCGTGCATCTGTTCAAAATAATGATTGAAAGCTAGAAACTGAAAAATGTCACGATAAGAATGAAGAAAGTGACCAAGCGAACAATTAAATCTTTTAATTCATAGATTTGATAACCACGTAAGTACATGTACCCCAAGCCGTTACTAGTACTGCGTATCCCATCGCCTAATTAACCCGCCTGTTTTCCGGTAAAATTCTCCAGGTAAAAATTAATTGTTGTGAAAACATGTCCGTGTAGATTTGTCCAGGAAAAAACTTAATTGTTATGAAAACACGTCCGTGTAGATTTCTCCAGGTAAAATTAATTGTTATGAAAACACGTCCGTGTAGATTTCTCCAGGTAAAATTAATTGTTATGAAAACACGTCCGTAGTTGCTTATATCATCCGGACTAACGGGACAAAATAACATATGATCCGCATGTCCGTTTCCGAAAACTACCGTCCGGATCCGGAACGCGGATTTCCGGATTATCGGATCATTTTTGCACTATGCACGTTTGTTCCCTGAAAAATCGTCCGGAGTAACGAATTTTCCGGACTAACGAATTCCGGACTAACGAATCATCACTGTATAGTATATACATGTATATGTACTGTCTACACAACCATCACTACAGCCATCTGGGTATAGTATATACATGTATATGTACTGTCTACACAACCATCACTACAGCCATCTAGGTATAGTATATACATGTACATGTACTGTCTACACAACCATCAGTACAGCCATCTAGGTATAGTATATACATGTACATGTACTGTCTACACAACCATCACTACAGCCATCTAGGTATAGTATATACATGTACATGTACTGTCTACACAACCATCAGTACAGCCATCTAGGTATAGTATATACATGTACATGTACTGTCTACACAACCATCACTACACCCATCTAGGTATAGTATATACCAGGGATTTTTCAAGTCCGTTTTTGGGTCCGATTATCGGACCCATTCCCAACGCCAAAATTGCCTGTATTTTCCCAATTTATGGTTGAAATTTCCCAATTTGAACCTCATAATTTTTTTGAAGTGTTCTTTAATAAAGAGCAAAATAATGACAACTGAAATACATTGCAGCAATACGACATTGACGATCTATGTGTAAACTGGTCAGAAATCTTATATCCGGTATAGGTTTACGTTTTAATCATCAAATCGTATCTCAAGTATTGGGAACCCATGACCATATCGTCTTACAACAGCAAAGATACCAAAAAATGACAAATTCTTTGTAGAGGATAGATACGTTCTTCAAAATAAAATTTTGGATAGTGACTATAAAAGAAACAACAGAAAGTAGTTCATGTTCAGTAACAGAATAGGGCGACTTGGACAGTGGAAATGTCCCCCATCAAACACAGAGTTTGAATCTGAATCCTGATTGATCATGATGATTAAAGTAGCCCCTCTGACTCTGAACAGATGCCTGTTCCTGATCCTAGAGGATTATCATTATGTCCTTTGAAGTACAATCTAAAGTATAGATGGTTTTACTAGTACTTTGTTTATTTCATTGAAGACACTTAATTTGAATAAGTAAGAGTTATATCTCTGTGTAAGGATTTATTCCATTAAGAATCAAATTAAACTGTTGAAAATTCCCAATTTCATTAAAACGCCGCGATTCTCCCCAATTTTACCGGACCCTGGACCCAAAGTAAAATACCCTGAAAAATCCCTGTATACATGTACATGTACTGTCTACACAACCATCAGTACAGCCATCTAGGTATAGTATATACATGTACATGTACTGTCTACACAACCATCACTACAGCCATCTAGGTATAGTATATACATGTACGGTACATGTACTGTCTACATAACCATCACTACAGCCATCTAGGTATAGTATATACATGTACATGTACTGTCTACACAACCATCACTACAGCCATCTAGGTATAGTATATACATCTATATGTACTGTCTACACAACCATCACTACAGCCATCTAGGTATAGTATATACATCTATATGTACTGTCTACACAACCATCACTACAGCCATCTGGGTATAGTATATACATCTATATGTACTGTCTACACAACCATCACTACAGCCATCTGGGTATAGTATATACATGTATATGTACTGTCTACACAACCATCACTACAGCCATCTGGGTATAGTATATACATCTATATGTACTGTCTACACAACCATCACTTCAGCCATCTAGGTATAGTATATACATCTATATGTACTGTCTACACAACCATCACTACAGCCATCTAGGTATAGTATATATGTACTGTCTACACAACCATCACTACAGCCATCTAGGTATAGTATATACATGTATATGTACTGTCTACACAACCATCACTACAGCCATCTAGGTATAGTATATACATGTACATGTACTGTCTACACAACCATCACTACAGCCATGTAGGTATAGTATGTATGTACTGTCTACACAACCATCACTACAGCCATCTAGGTATAGTGTATATGTTCTGTCTACGCAATCATCGCTTCAGCCATCTAGGTATAGTATATACATGTATATGTACTGTCTAGACAATCATCACTACAGCCATCTAGGTATTTTATGTATGTACTGTCTAGACAATCATCACTACAGCCATATAGATATTGTATATATGTACTGTCTACACAACCATCACTACAGCCATCTAGGTATAGTATATACATGTATATGTACTGTCTAGACAATCATCACTACAGCCATCTAGGTATAGTATATACATGTATATGTACTGTCTACACAACCATCACTACAGCCATCTAGGTATAGTATATACATGTATATGTACTGTCTAGACAATCATCACTACAGCCATCTAGGTATTTTATGTATGTACTGCCTACATAACCATCATTTCAGCCATCTAGGTATTAGGGCTGTAACGATACGCTTCTCTCACGTTAGGATACGTATCGCGGTTGAAGCCTTCGGTTTCGATTATTTTTGATACAATACACTTCAAATAAAAGAAAACAGAAAAACCTTTTTTTTTTTTACCTTCATTGAGTTCTATTCTTTATGATAAAATATAGTGATGATGCCTCATGCCTTGAATAAAGCTATATGGTATTTGATGTTGTCCTTGAACATCCTGTTTCATAGCTAACTTCAGTGAAGCACAATTTAAATCGGCCACGTTCTTAAGATCACTCTCTCAGAATCAAAAAAGGTTTCCACACGGGAAAGGAAGAGATTTAAGCATCCTTAGTACAATTTAAATTCGTCTGCCATAATCTGTTTACCCAGGTAACATTTTGAAACATTCGATTTGATTGGTCAATGAAACAACGTTTGACCAATTGGAGAGCATATAAGGTGTGAAAGTAAAAAAATATTTCTGAACCGAAACAAACCGCAAAATACGGATGTACCACGATTTACTGAACTGAAGGATTTTATCGCGGTACACTGTGCACTGCGATGAATCGTTACATCCCTACTAGGTATAGTATATACATGGATTTGTACTGTCTACACAACCATCACTACAGCCATGATCTAGGTGTAGTATATACGTACTGTCTACGTAACCATCACTACAGCCATCTAGGTATAGTTCAAACATATATATGTACTGTCTACACAACCATCACTACAGCCATCTAGATATTGTTTATATGAACAGTCTACACAACCATCACTTCAGCCATCTAGATATTGTATATATTTACAGTCTACACAACTATCACTACACCCATCTAGATATTGTATATATGTACAGACTACACAACTATCACTACACCCATCTAGATATTGTATATATATATGTACAGTCTACACAACCATCACTACAGCCATCTAGATATTGTATATATTTACAGTCTACATAACTATCACTACACCCATCTAGATATTGTATTTATGTACAGTCTACACAACTATCACTACACCCATCTAGATATTGTATATATTTACAGTCTACACAACTATCACTACAGCCATCTAGATATTGTATAATGTACAGTCAACACAACCATCACTACAGCCATCTAGATATTGTATATATGTACAGACTACACAACTATCACTACACCCATCTAGATATTGTATATATATGTACAGTCTACACAACCATCACTACAGCCATCTAGGTATTGTATATATGTATTGTCTACACAACTATCACAACAGCTATAAGGGTTTCCCCCCCCCCCTTGTTTTGGGGACAAATTTCAGCCCTTCCCATTGCCAAATTTCCTCTATTTAAAAAAAGAAAAAAATTCTCTTATATTCCCAAAGAGGAAAAATCACCTGGAAGTCAGCACATAATGTCCTATTTGTAAGTGCATCATTAAGTTTTTTATTCATCCCTTATTCAGTTCAAGCAAATCAATTGATTTGCAGTGTTGATGAAAGATACTTTAAGGATATTCTTTTTTCATTTGAAAATTTTCCCAATTTCAGCAACATGTCGCAAATTTTCCCAAATGGGACAGGCACAGGCACCCTTACCAAAATTAAAAAAAAAAAAATCCCTCCCCCCCCCCTCCCAAAAAAAACAAAAAAAACCCAAACACACTCTCATGCATGAGAGTGTGTATGTTTTTTGTTTGTTTTTTTTTTGGGGGGGGGGGGGGTTGTCTGTTTGGTTTTTGAGGGATGTACTGTCCCTTGTTCCGTATGGATACAAGTACATATTCGTGTATCCAGACGGCTCGAGGCATGTACTGTCCCTTCCACTGGGTTTAAACACATTTAGTGTCGTAGCCGCTTGTACCTTTTTTGTGCATCTTTTTTTTTCTAAGCGACATGCATTGGCCCTTTGTTGGGCTGATCCGACATTGTTTGAATAGTGAACATGGTTGTTTTCACCCCTTTTGTGCTGTCCATATATATATATATGTAGGCACCTGGTATCGCCTCTCGCGGGGTCTGCTTTCGTTCTCTTGATTTAAAATAGTACCTACATGTATGCAAGTTTTAGCCTTTCGAGCTTAAATACATTGCAGGTTCTGACTAGTATGAGAGTGTGTGTGATATACATGTATACGTGTGTCCAGACAAAATAAGAGACATTCTATCCCTTCCGCTGGTTTTAAACATGATTTAGTGTCGTAGCCGCTGTACCTTTTTTGTGTTGTCAACATAATTATATATGTATATACTCTCTAAACAACCATCACTACAGCTATCTACATGTAAATACTGGTACATGTAATATATTTGTGTACTGTCTACTCAACCACAAGCCATCCAGGTATTGATGTACATATATGATCTGTCAGCCATCACTTCAGACATCCATGTATTTAATTATACCTCCCCCCCCTCCATCCCACACACACACACACACAAAGTTTGGGGGTATATAGGAAATTCCCTGTCTGTCGGTCTGGTTAAGAAGTACAATGTAGATATCTCTTCAAGTATAAGTGCCAGACTGGGCTTTTATGTTTCATATGTACATGTACCATAACAATTACATGTACTACAATTTGATACCAAGACAAGTGACCTTGACCTTGAATTCTGACCTTATATTTTGGTTAAGAAGTTCTGAAAGCAAATTTTTCTTTTAAGTACATGTATAAGGGATTTTCATTCCAAAGCATTTGACCTTGAATGCTGATCTTGTTTGAGAGTATTGAATGTCACTTTATTGAAAAAAAAGCAGGCAGGGGGTATATTTCATTGCTTAGAAGTATTTACTGTTAATGTAACCATCACTGCCACTAGTTTCTGCAACAATACAACTTCTGCATAAGAATACAAATGCAAGATAAATGACAACTTATAAGGCACATTTATCTTAATTTGAGCAGAATAATTTGCCTATAACTTATTGTTCTCCCATTCATCACAGGTGTGCTGTCAACATTAAACCATGTGCAGCAGAAGGAGGGTGTTTATGGTTGGTACAAGGGAAATGGAGTACACATGATTAGAGTGTTTCCTTATGCTGCTATACAGTTCACATCATATGAAATCTATGGCAGAGTAAGTAACTTCTCGTTCCTGAATATTATTACCATAACCATCATGTAACACCCCTGTCTGTAGATAGACTAGTCAGGGTGTCTGATCATCCTTTTGTCGGCAAGAATTGGAGAATAAATCCCAAAGACATTCAAGTCAACAGAAAGTATTTCCATAATACACTTACTTATTTTCAAGGTCAGAGTAATTTGTATTGGTTAAACTTTATGAACTGGATAAAGACTAAATTTTAGCCCTAGAACAAACATGGCAATTGGAAGAACCACATTTATTGGCAAGGTCAAAGAAAAAGGTTACAAATTGATTGATTGTTGATTGTTAAAATAACAGGCCAAAGGTAAGTGTAACAAGGTAATCTATCTGTGTTATCAACTAGAATTTTGATGGGCAGGAGTACATGTCATATGCATTGTACATATCGTTAAGTTGCCTGCAATACAAGGAAACATGTAGAGGTCAGTATGTCTGTCTGGTAATCACACTTTAAATGGCTTAAGGGGTATGGACAAATGTTTACCAGCCATATTGGATTTGACGTGAAGCATTCTTGAAAATATGCTGTTCTGCAAAATAAAGACTCCAATTTTAACCATTCTAATACTAAATGTTTCTTTACCTCAACAACTTCATTTTCCCATCTTTCTGAGCAAAATCTGCATCAGTATTTTTCATGACGACCATTTGAACTTAGTGCACAGAACTGCGCAGCTATAGCTCTGCAGAATTCATGATTAGTACTAAAACCTACCTTAAATGTTACTATGATCATATGTCTACAAACATTTGTCCTCCAATTTTGATGAAACATTCTCAAAATGCCAGCTATATTCATTATACACGCGTGGGGCTAGTGGCCATATCATTAAGAGAGGAATCCAGAGGCGGATCCTTGGAATGTTGCACATTTGTGATTTGTTACCAATAATTCACAAGACTATCCCACTTTTCTAAGATATATCATGTAAATAATTAATAAATGAATCACGAACAGTCGAAATTCTAGTGAATTAACCAAGGATGTTTAGAATCTTTTATTTTTTCTGCCTATGTTGGGGCGGATCGGCAGATGAAAATGGCTACCTGTAAAAATACATGCTCGAAAGGACCCCGTATTTTGTAAACATGAGATTATAAGATATTGAGATCGTGTACTCAAAATTGAAGGACAAATGGTTGTATACATAGAATCAATGTAATGTTTAAGGTAAGTTATAGTTATATTCATGAATTCTTCTGAGGTGCAGCTGTGCAGTTTGGTGCATCAATTTTAAAGTGTTCTAGTGTTAAGATATAAGTGTAATTTTTCGTTGAAAAGATGGAAAAATGTAGATATTGGGGCAGAGAATACCTGGGATGAAAATTGTTGGAATGTCTACTCAGTGTAAGGAAAGATTTTTAAAAATACACTACATAAAATCCAATATGGCGAATGACATTTTGTCCATACCCCTTAACTTAATAGATATACAATGTACTTCCATCAAACTTACAAGGATTGTCAAACACAATGAAACACCCAATACATGATGGTCACTTTCAAGGTCAAGGTCACATATTTAGGGTTAAACGTGCGCCACACACCTGTTCTTGAAGTATGCTTTGATTTGATACAGTACCTTCCAAAAGTTTGATTGTAAAGTATTCATCTTTACAAAACATTTTCCACAATTTTCATGCTCAGATACGAGGCTGAAACATTTATAACATCAGAGGATGGTAGTGATAGGATGATTTTATAAAACAAAATAAATTTAGATAATTCGAATATGTTTTTAAACAGTTGTCCTATTGTAATTATAATGCTTTCCCTTATCTTAATTTGACAAAAGTTTTACAGGTAATAACTATAACACAATTGTGTTGATTTTTATCTACAATTATTTTTTAGGTTTTGAAAGTCTACATGGAGAGACATCCAAGAATTGCCAGCCTTCTGTCTGGATCTTTGGCAGGTAAGTTAAGGGTTATATTTAAGAAATAACAAATACCTAGCCATGATTTACATGAACCAGTCAAATTATTTACTAAGCCACAAAGAAGCTAGATGATATTTTGATTGGTTCACATGACAAGGGCAATTACTGGACGATTAACCACAGATAGGTAGATATTATTATTAGAATGTGTTGGGAACAATAACCCTTGTGAGCTGTATAGCACATATCAGGAGAAAATATGAGGTCATATTAAAAAAAATTTTTCATTGATTTCAAATAATACATATGTGTACATACATGTATAAAATACATGTATTTGATAAGATGCCTGGAAAAAAAATTAAAAATTTACATGTAGGTTCAAGGTTGAATACTGAGAAGTGTTTTTGAAAGAAGGATGTGTTTAATAAACTTATTTCTTTGAATGTTTATGCAATAGTACATGAAGATTTTCTTTTTGAATTTGTCTTATCACAGGCTTAACAGCTGTCATTTTCACCTATCCCTTGGATGTGGTACGCAGCAGAATAGCATTCCAAGTGGCTGGAGAGCATATATACTCAGGGTTCGTTCATGCTGTACAGTCCATATACAAAGACGGTGGCGTCTATTCCCTGTATAAGGGGATTGTTCCAACACTTCTTGGAATGGTACCTTATGCAGGTTAGACATTTATACAGCACTGTATTACTTTTAATGCAAAATAAAGCTTCAGAACTTTGATTATCAATCTTTTAAATTCAATATTAATGTAAATATTGTAAGGGTTTAGTAACTTTGTTAATACTCTAATGTTCATTTCATACAATATAATGTAAATCATCTGTCAAAGTGATTTGCCAATTCATGGCTTAACAGTTTTGAAAAGTAGTTTAAGGTATTATACACAGAAAATTGTAAGGGTTATATGCATTGCTTTGTTCTGTGAACCTGAAAATCTATCTTGCTGTGTTACTCAAATACCTGTCGATTGCAGTGCTTACTCACCTGCTTATACTTGGTACAGTGGTAAATGTATCATGTTTATATTAATATCAAACATGATTTAAGGTATTAGGGGTATAATTACAATATCATGGAAAAGCTAGAAATTATGCACTTCCATATCTTACATATTTTTAGATATTTGATATTTTTTTATGTTTCATTCAACTCGTCATGAAAATGTATGGTCCCGAACATTGCGGAAGTCTTGCGTCTTCAGTTAACTTCGTGGTATTTAATTTTTCTGTTATCAAAACAACCGGAAGTAGAGTATTATACCCCTTCTGTTTTCTTCTTCAGGTTTGTCATTTTACACATTCCATCTCCTGAAGACCAAGGTGCTGGAGAACTTCCCTGAGTTCTGTGGTAAGCCATGTCCTAGGAACACGGGAGGGCTGGTCCTGATACTGCCGGCAAAGCTAGTGTGTGGGGGTCTGGCAGGAGCCGTGGCTCAGACATTTTCGTAAGTTGTGTTCAATTAAGAGCCAAAGATGTAAAATGTCTTCAGTTAAGAGGAAATTGATAAACGTATATGTATTTAAGAAGTACATTTATATTCTCAAAAAATCTACATCTATACATAAATTTGTGACATTAAAGCCTCTATCACACTTTTTCATATCAGCTACGTAAGAGGAGTATTTTTGACAAAATTATTTACGCGAGAGAAACGAAAAGGTCTGCCGTGTATTTCGTCCTTCTCAGAAGTCCAAGGTGTAAGTGCGATGTTTATATGGCGTAAGAGGTGTTTCTATCACGTATGAGCGACGTACCAATGCGTCCTACCAACATGTACGTGCGGCATTCGGCACGTACGTGTTGCGTTCAATAGGATACTACTGCGTAGGTACGACGTTGGTGCTACGTAGTCTTCTTATTTGCGACTTTTCTACTGCGTTGCCGTGGCGCTCATTTTCTTATGAAAAAAAGTTCTTTGGTCTTCAAATTTTATTTCTCTCGATTTTCCATCTAAAATAAAATGAACTTAAAAAGGGTAATTTAGGGTACTGTCAAAGTGCCCTTTGAAAATAACTTATACTTTTTTAGACTCAGTTCACCATGAAATAAATCTGCTTGGTTTGATGCAGTGGAAGCTTGTAAATATATGGTATAATTAATCTTAATTCATTCTAAATATGCTCAAAACTTTATTTTTCCCTTAGATTTTCATCATGTGTTCATAAAAACATATCAAATACACCTTCTACGCCGAGATGGAACGAACAATACTCCTTTAACGTAGCAGATACTCATACAACGTAACACCAATGTAGCTCTTACGTAGCAGGTACCCAAAGAGCGTAGTTCCTACGCCATACATACGCAGGAGTAAATCGAAGAAACAAAAAATAAGAAATTGAAACAAGAACACCTCGGGTACGAATCAGCAACGCCTTGTACGTAACACGTACACCATAGGGATATCACTTGGGTTTGTGATTCTTTCGTACTGCGTTGTAAGAGTATTAGCAACGTTTCTGCTACGTTGCTACTGCGCTTCTTTTGTTTGCACTGTGTTCGTGCTACATACACATGACATATGGAAGCTGCTCCATATGTGCTACGTAATTTTAGGTGTGAACTTGAAAAAACGCCGCACTCTTTCGTATCAAGAGATCATGCTATGTTTCAAAGAGTACTTGCTACGTAAGCTGGCGTTGCTACTGCGTTGCTGCGGCGTTCCTTTTGTACTGTCATGTTTCCTGATACGCCGTAGATACGTGGGCCGATACATAAAAGTGCGATAGGGGTTTAACAGATTGAATGTTTTGCTTCTTTCTCCAGGTATCCTTTAGATGTTGTAAGGAGGAAAATGCAGTTATCAGGAATGTACAGTAAGAAAGTAGAGGGGTAAGTATTCTTCATACATTTCATATGAAAATAAGGGGAAATATTTTCTCTGTCTATCTGTCTGTCTGTCAGTTTTCTAAACTTTTTGTTTTTGGTCAGGAATCATGATATTACAATAAAATTGACAGTGGAAAAGGGTCCCAACATTTGTGCTGGGAGAAAAACCTTTTTCTATTTTATAAGAGCAGTCTATCAAATGATTTTGGGAGTTGAAATTTGACCAAATTCCTGTCAAAAAGTAGCTTATATTTTCCCCAATCTGACTATAAATTGCATGGTTTGAGGAAATTTGTCATGGTTTCATATTGTGTGATTTACCAGTGTATCGTATAACCAGAAATTTTCAGGATTTCGCGATTTTATGGTAAAATAGGGTTTCTTTATTTTAACGAGTACAATTTTTTGCAATTCCTAAATTACAAACAAATACGTACATATGATGTTACTGTTTTGTACCTTTCACTATTGAAGTTCTAGTCAGTTCTATCATATGAATACATTCCAATTTACCTGTCTTTACGTTTAATTGAAGAAAGTCAACAATGACACATGTACAATAAGAATAAAATGTACATGATATACCATTTCATGTTATACCTTATCAAACAAAATTTTTCGCGAGAATAATTTTTGTGATTCCAAAGCACTCACGGATATAGCAAAAATTATTATCTCATGAAAATTTCTGGTTAAACAGTATTTTCTGGTGACATTTTGAAAATATGTATACTTAATAGAAAAAGAATATCTCTAAGTATATGCTATGATTGTTTTAAAAAGGCTTTCATTAAATTAGAGGGTAAAAGAAATTTTCAAGTTTGTCACGAGTTGGCCCCACCCCCTGTATCAAAAAGGGGTGTATAGCCTTTCATGCAGCTATACCTTACAGAACCCCCTCCTACCAGAATATCAGAGAAATATGTTTGAAAAGTAGATAAAAGAAAAGAAGCTGAATTAGATCAAAAGATCTGTTCCACTCTGACTTATTATTGTCTTACTTTTATTTACAGCAACTGGTTACAGGTGCTGGTACATGTGTACCGAGATCATGGTGTACAGGGCGGATTATACAGAGGGTTAAGTATCAACTATATCCGTGCACTACCCATGCAGGCGGTGTCATTTACGGTATACGAACTCTGTAAACAATGGCTGGGTCTAGACACTGGGGTTGAAAGATGACCTTGTGATAACCTAGGTGTTATAGTCAGTGATGATCCATGTATACTTAACCAATCTGAGAAAGTCAAAATCTTTTGAAGCTCACCTTTGAATCATTTATATTAAGATTTATGTCAAGATTTTTTTTATATTTGATTTTTTTATATTTGTTTGAAAATGGAAGATAAGGCAATATGTGAAAATGAAATATGAGGCAATGTATGATTTTTTTTTAATTGGCTGTTCATTTTTTCTGTAAAAATCTTATTCATTCTGTTACATGTAGCTTTTCTAAAACAGATACATGTAGCTTTTTTGTGCCTTAAGTTTATTATAGCCGCCTTGTGTGTAGACATACACGAAGATGATTAAGTTAAGTTTATTATTATTATTATTAAAGAAAATATTACATGTATCTAAGTTTGACTGGAATCTCCAGTTACTTGTTTCATAAGAATAGTTTTATGTATGAAATTAGATTTGTATTTATACCCCAGTTAAATGGGGTACATTTACACATGTATTGTTTTTTTTAAATAATATTCTAGTCCAAGCATTTTGATTTCATTGTATGAAAACATTTAATATGAAGCTTAAATTATGTATATATTTCTAAAATATTGACAGAATCTTTATACAGACAATGCTAGAATTTTTTATGTTTGAATCTCATCCCATTGGTGCCAGCAGGGTTGTATAATACTATTGTGTATGTATTGTTCAAGTTATAAATCTGATGAATTTTTCATTTCATTTTTCATTCAGAATTGAATACCGTATAACAAGAAATTTTTTGCAAGTATCAAATTTCGCGATTTTATGGTAAAATAGGGAGTCATTATTTTTGCAAGTACAATTTTTTGCGATTCCTTAATACAAACAAATATGTTCGTATGATTTTACTGTTTTGTACCTTTCATTATTGTAGATTTAGTTAGTTCAAGAATACACTCAATTGACTCATCATTACATTTAATCAGGAAAAGTGAAGAATGACACATGTACAAATTGAACAAATGTATCGGATAACAATTTATTATATGCCTTATCAAACACAATTTTTCCTGAAAATAATTTTTCACGATTCCAAATCACTGGTGAAGATAGCGAAAATAAGTATCTCGTGAAAATGTCTGGTTATACGGCAATCTTTCATCCATTGTAATTCACATCATACGTAACACAATTTCACCGGCTGACTGCTTTCAAGTTGCAACATTTTAATTGAACAATTTAAACCTGTAAATAGTTCAAATACAAACATTGCATCATCTAATTATGATTTCAAATCGGTACCAGAGATATCAAGAATGAGCTTCAGTTCATTTTGACAATCTTCATATCACATTCATAAATAGTCTTATGTGAATTAAGGGAACAGAGCATCACTGGGTAATAATCTTCGCTTAAATCGTAGTTAGTACATGTATGCAACATTTCTGTGTGAGGGATTTATTCAGACAATTTGTGTAGGAGGGGATTACCTTATTTATACATGTGCACGAGATAAATTGTTTGAATTAGCATGACTTAAATTTGGTGGACATCAAGTATTGACTCTCCATACATCACAATTAACTTAATTCTCCATCCACAGTTATTGTGAAAAGTTCTATAGAAAAGCAGATTGTATAGTAAAACTGGACCTTACATGTAGCTAAAACAGATGAAAAAAGAATTTTTAGCCAAGATGCAAAACTTGATTTGTAATTTGACAAAGATCGCCAGGCAGATGATGTCAACATTCTCTTCTTAAGCTCCACAATCTTTGTGTATCTTGTGACATCAATGAGACCTCATACGCGTGGCACAGAGACCTGATTCTTTTAAAAGTCACTTAGTTATCATATTCTTTAGTCAGTATTAAGAAGAAGTCCCTGTGTACACTGATAACTAATGGATCAAGGATGAACTCTATTGATTTTTGGATCACAATTTTAAAGTTCATAGTTCGGTAGGATATACTGCAACTCGGCATATTGAATCAGTGATGCATATAATGTATGTCTTGTTTTTTTCTCATCATAGGGATTTTTAAATACTTCTTTTATTTTTGCTTTTCTCTTTCGTTTAGGTGATGCAAACGCTTCATCTTCTGTGAACTGTCTTTCATAGAGATTACATACAAAATGTATTAGATACGAAGTTATATGATATTTGGATTTAGAAAAAAAGTTCTCTGGAAAATGTGTAAATTATAATATAGACCATATTTGCTTTTTTTATTGCTTTTTTATTTGATTCCTTGCATAAACTCACCAATTTTTGTGTCGTCTGCGAAGCATAGCGACACTTAGGGATCACTTTGTCCACCTGGATGTCACACCCTATATAAAAGTGTCACTATGTTTCACAGGCAACACATGTATTCCTTGGAATTATTTTTTTTAACCCATGTTTCAGTGAGCTACCCTTTGTGTACAACATATCTTTTTTTTATCATTCAGCTTATATTTCAGAGTCCCTACTGTGATATGCTCCACATCACAAATGACGCAACAAATTGATTTTATTCAGTTCTGTAAAAAAAATCTAAATTTATACTGATTTTAACATAGATAAAAGCACTATAGAATTGTTGGTTTATCATATGATTTTATTTCTTTAAAGAAATGATGTAAAAGCAACTGTTTAAATAAATTATAGAACAACTTTGTTTGAATGATTGAATGGATTTAAACATCAAATTTGCTAGTCAAGTCAAGCTTGAATGCACAGCAATAAAAATTTGCTTGAAAAGCATGTTAAAATGAGTGAAGAATTAGCTTTATTGCATGTAGAATAAATCTCATTCAGCAATTTTGAAAACAAGTCTCAAAAGTTGGTGTGTTATTACTGTTGTGGAGTAAAGCATACTTATTTATGATATTGTGTACATTATGTGTATTATTTATTCAAGATATTTATGAATTCCAAAGGACTTGCCTTCAGTAAGACTTGGATCTCAAGAGCTTTCACATGCAAACTTGTATCAGTATTCTGTCATTACCTTGTTTTAGTAATTTATTTTACATATATAGAATGTATATTTCATTTCTTCATTGCCAATTTTCTCTCTTTGCTTTATTACCTAAATATTTTGTTGCATATTGTACTTGTTACTCACAGTTCCAGTTTGACTCGTTTGTCTCACTGTCAGTGTTACAACTTCAGAATTCTGAAATAGCATAATAAATGTCTTTCAGTCTTTTTGTGAAAAAAGCAAACATGGAAGTGAAAATTACAGAGAAGAAAACAAAATAAATTACATGTATAATGTATTACATTGAACCCTAAAGGAGCATCAGAGCTTCACAACAGTACGAGTTGATGAGTTATAATTTTATTATACCCACCTGCAAACGAAGTTTGGGGGGGTTTATAGGAAACACCCTGTCTGTCTGTTCATCTGTCCGTCTGTCCATCCGTCCGGTACAGAAGTTCTTAAAGCAGATAACTCTTTAAGTATAAGCGATAGGGCTTTCATATTTCATTCATGCATTCACCATAATAAGAACTACATTTTGATACCAAGACATTTGACCTTGAACTTTGACCTCATAGTTATATTTTGGTTAAGAAGTTCTTAAAGCATATATTTTTTCACATATAAGTGATAGGATTTTCATATTTCATACATACATTCACCATAATAAGTACTACAGTTTGATATCAAGACATTTGACCTATTGACCTTGACTTTGAACTTTGACCTTGTAGTAATATTTTGGTTAAGAAGTACTTAAAGCGAATATCTCTTCAAGTACAAGTGATCAGACTTTAATATTTCATACAGGCATTCATCATAACAAGTATTACTCCATGACATTTGACCTTGTGGCCTTGACCTTGACCTTTGACCTACTTTTAAACTATAAGGGGTAAGGCTTTGATATTTCACATATATATTCCAAATGATGAGAGCTTTCATTTGAGATCATGACTTTTGACCCAGTGACCTTGATCTCGACCTTTGACCTACTTTTTAATTATAAG
The DNA here is from genome assembly GCA_028142955.1 of Pinctada fucata. Classification (NCBI taxonomy): domain Eukaryota; kingdom Metazoa; phylum Mollusca; class Bivalvia; order Pterioida; family Pteriidae; genus Pinctada; species Pinctada fucata. The sequence continues at coordinate 71,070,751 of AP027103.1, forward strand.
GGATAAGGCTTTGATATTTAAGAAATAGATTCCTCATGATGAGAGCTTTTATTTGATATAATGACTTTTGACCTAGTGACCTTGATCTTGACCTTTGACCTACTTTTAAATAATAAGGGATAGGGCTTTGACATTTCACATATAGATTCCTCTTGATGAGAGCTTTCATTTGATACCATGACTTTTGACCTAGTGACCTTGACCTTTGACCTACTTTTAAACTATAGGGATAGGGCTTTGATATTTCACATGTAGATTCCTCACGATCAGAGCTTTCATTTGATACCATGGTTTTTGACCTAGTGACCTTGACCTTTGACCTACTTTTTAACTGTAAGGGATAAGGCTGTGATGTTCAACATATAAATTCCTATGTCATTAATGAATCTGTTTAGAGAAAAACGTCCCGCTGGGGGTATAATTCGTCACTTTAGGGCAGTTCTAGTTTGTTATTGTTTTTTCCCTAACTTTTGCTTGCTTGAAGTTCGTTTTTAAGGCATGTTGACCTAAATGTAGCGGGGTTTTTTTTTTAACATTTTCAAGTCAATAATGGCATAGCCTCTGCATATCTATTTTATTTCTTTGCAAAGACATTTGTAAGAGTATACAATGTTTATGAGTACTTATGAAACAACCACAATACACCCGGTATAATGAATAGATATAGGAGGGTAAAATGAATCCCCATCGTCTGTTACAACAGGTAACCAAGGTGAATGAGTTCAAATTTTAAATCAATATTTGATAATGTGATAGCTATTTTACAAATGAATAAAGAAATTTGAATTCTCCACATGATTATTTTTTGCTGAATGAGTGGGAGTAACATTTTAAGCCCTCCCAATGCACCCACCGTGTCCCACTCGCATTTTCTCCCTCCCCTACTCAGAGGTACATAACCAGCAAAACTTTGAAGATGCTATTTTTCATCTTGGTCCACCATTGGTTAATTCTTTCAGGCTATCAGAAGAATTTGTTATATGAGGAGGAGCTATTGTTTGATACCTGTAGCCTCTACATATTTGCAGTAGCTGAGAACATGAATTTGACTAAATGGTATCACTGACCATGCTAATACACTCTTCATTACTTGATTGACACAGTAACAAGTTTGGTGTTGCTCAGTATTTGACAAACAAATGTGTAATCAAGCATGGGACATTAGTTTATCTTTTGGGCACTGCATGTCATATATTCTGTATCCTGGTTATGTTTTATAAACTATGCATAGAGGTTTTGAGTGGATTTGCAAGATCTGATCTCCACTTCGCTCTATATTGTCAACAGAGACGGATTAAGATCTATTTGGTCTGCTAGTCTAATTATGTTTTCAGCGTTTTTGGTGTTTAGTCTTTTGCTGTTGTGGTTGCAATGAGAACTTCCTGGGATGACGTCCATATAAAATCATGAAGAAGAGAAATCCACGCATTTTAGTATTATTTGGTATTGGCTTCAGGAAAAGTTACCAAGAGAAGATGCATAACGTTTATCCTTAATCTTTCCCTTCAGGATCATAGCCGAAACACACAGGATTGTTCATCTTCCAATGAGACATAAAAGAAGAATACGGTCTTGGTGATGATTCTTGCTAATAAAGGTTTATTTTTTCAACCTGACCATGATCACTGCTAAATCATGTGCTATTTGGCAAATTCCGTATGGTCCTCATAACAATTCTTTATCATAATAAAAGTCATGGATAAGTAATGACCTTTCTGGCAAATCATTTATGGACATTGGCTGTGAACCGCATTGTAACGTTACGCAAATAATAATGAATTTAGACCAAGTAGGCGCCCAGCTGTTAAGGAAAGGTAAGTTCCAGGTAAATGACGGCCCGAGGGCACGTCCGTCAGCGTCATGCTTGGCTGACTCCATCATTTGTTAACAAGATAGGCGCAAACTTCATACATGGATCCTTATCATTAGTTAAGTAGTAATATCCATAAGGCCATCGTCTTCATAATAGGTTAAAAGGATATTAAAACATCATAGACCTTTTGATGAAAAGATGAAATACATATTTTGTGATCGCAAGACGGGACTTACGGTTGTCTGACTCAAAGGATTGTCAACCATATTAGTTTATGTTTACAAATACACATAAAATCAAATTTGTGATGAGCAATTTACTTCCGATGACTCCCGCCTCCCTCAGCAGCGACGGTCGCTCCATAGGTGCGGACATACGCCGATGATATAGTCGTCGAAATTTGTGCCCGTTACAACCGGAGGTGTTTATGAAGTGCTTCTTGTTAGCATCGCACTTTTCGCCAATCTTGTTCTTTCAAGAACATTTTAATTGCATCCGTAAAAGGCTTATTTGGGATGATAGATGTGCGCGCGTTCAGGTTCGATTCAAGTGGTTGATTACTAACTGGAAACCGGTTAACGGAGAAATTTATTACAAATAAAACAATATGGCGAAACGAAACAATTGGTAAGTGTTTTCTTATATTTGAGTACAATATAGGTTCATTTTGAATTTTCTCTTTCTTTCCAAGGTGTGGCTTTTTTCGTGAACCATACTTCAGTATATGTCTTTTTTAATTCTATAGATATGTTAATTTATATGAGTTATAATTTCTGTCTGAATTAAGGAAAATTTAAAAAGAAAATTACATAATCTCGGACATGTGCCTTAAATCGAGTGTGCTACACAAAGTAATCAATAGTGATCGATAAATTAACATAAAAAAATCTACATTGTGTAGTTCTGTAGACATGGTTCAAGATCATAGACCGAGAACAGGCCAAAATTTTATTCTTGAGTTGGTAAATACCAACTCAAGAATAAAATTTTGGCCTGTTCTCGGTCTAGCAGGATCAATGATCAACCATATTAAAAAAATTACAAAGTTCTTGTAGAGCTATGTGACATGATGTGCCATGTTTTCTTTGATAGTGCAGGGTTACGTGAAGACATTCACTGAAAAGCAAACCCTATGGCAAATATGTTGACACATAGCTCTGCTTTTCTTGTTGTTTTGACAATTTCAACATATGAAATAAAAATTGCGCAAGTTTAGACGACATAATTAACGAATTCGTGGCAATATCACTGATATCCTTTCCAGACCTTTAGCTGAGCCCTTAAACACCCATAGACTGATATTATTGGTCTTGTGAATGACTTAGTTGGGGAGGGGGTGCCGTTTTATGTAATTGTATTTTTAGGATTCTACATTTCGAATGTTTATGCTTTTTTTTTTTTCATTTCCTTAATTTCTTCCATTTTCTTTTTGGTACTATATATTACATCTACATATGATACACTCGATTTAACCCTTGTTCAACACTTATCTAAAAAATCAAAGTTTTACCAGAGATCGGTTATCTAAAAACCAATGCAATGATCTTGGATGCATGAACATGTTCCCATCTGCAAGCGAGCTGTCTAAGCAGTGTCATGTTTCACAGCATTAGTAGATTTGTCATCGCTGTTCCCCTTGTCATAGACATGCCCTGCATATTAGTGTAACTATTCTTACAGTGTACTGAAGGTGCTATAACATTTAAGGTATTTGTCCTCCGTAATTAAGGCAGAGACACATTAATGGTGTGCAAATGTCTCTTCTATTTGCGCCTGTATGAGTTATCCATGGTGAAGGCTGGAATACACCACTTCTCTCAATCAAATGTTTCTTCGCTTTCAAACAGATTTACATAAGTTTCCTTTAAGATTGTCAGAAATTTTATACAATTGTATTTTAATACCCCTCCCCCCTTCCCCCAAAAGGAAATTTATTTGTTTCCTGAGTTTGTTTTCGTCCGATTAATGTCTGTAATGATTTCCACGAAAATTCAATTGTGTTTCACGTCAAATCCGTGAAACCAAGATTACAAAGTTCCTTCTCCTTGGCTGTGCGCAGTCTTTCAGGAAGATTTGTGTTTTTCCTATCTTATCTTCCTCATGGAGAATGTACAGGTGTTACGTAACCTGTACATAATTAATTAAATGTACCTGGTGACATGGATGACGTGAGGACATGTCATTTGTAATGTAAAACATAATGTGTGCTGGCTTATATTGATATTAAATCATTTGCCGAAATGACGCATTCTTATTTATGCAAATCGAGGATAAAAATACATCTGTACATATTTGGCTTAAATAGTTAAAAATGAATCTTATTAGAATATGCGCAATTCCTCAATTTTAATTAGATTGAGCAAGAATAGCTATCTGATTTAATTACAGAATCAAAATATTTTCTTTCGGATCATTAAAAATCTGCATATCTGTAGGCGATGGCAAAAAAAGAAAGTAGAACAAGAAAACGGAGTATTGATAACTTTTCTATGTTGCTCCAAATCTTTGATGTTTTAGTGACTATAATGCTACACAGTATTTCTAGAATCACTGCGATATTTTCCTATAACTTCTAGCCACTTAGCATTCCTTTCCATATACATACATGATTAAGGTATCCGTTGTACAATAGAGTCATTTTACATAGCATTTTATTCATCTCCATTGTAAAGTATGGTAAATTTTATGCCTGATAAGGTACTTTAAACTATATATTTTCTGAAAGGTAATGATGCCCTGAGTACAGATATAAGGCTCCTAGGTCTAAAAAATCAAAGGGGAAAAACTCTTTTACAACTTTGTCATTTTGCATAGGTTATATAGAGAAAATAGACAATTTAAATGCTTCACCAGTTATTCCCCTTTACTTTTCTGACCCCAAAATTATTATTTTTGAGCAGTGGGCATTATAACCTTTCAGAAAATATATAGTTTATAGTACCTTACCAGGCATAGAAAAATGCCCTATTGTACATCGGATACCTTAAAGCATTTTACTCATCCGACGAGGAAGTGAAGCTTATCACCAAATGAATCTGCATTTCGTTTCGTAAAAAAATTAAGGATTTGCAAAGTTGTATATAACCAATTTTTTGTTGATTGACCAAACTGACTCAGTTCTAAGCATCTACACCACTGAGAGGACTCATTATTTCATAGAATAATAGTCCGACTTGCAGATCTACGACGGTGTTATCTGTTCTTTCGTCTTCGATCTGACTGCTATGCATAGGCAAAACTTGAGAATTTCGGTGCGAAAAAATTCCGCAAGTTGTCTTTTTTGTTGGACAAATTCTAGTCTCTTCAACCAAAAGATAAGTCATCCAGTCCTCCTGCCCCTTAAAAATTCCCTCTAAGCCTGATTTTCCTCTGATCGACGACATTTTGAGGTGAAACCAGGTCTAGAGGGGATTTTTCTAGGGGAAGGTGGACTGGGTGACTTATCTTTTTGTTGAAGAGACTGGAATTTGTCAAAAAAAGGATGACTTACCGAATTTTTTTCGCACCGAAATTCTGAAGTTTTGCATATGCATATTGCAGTCAGACCGAAGACGAAAAGTCGTAGGTCTGCAAGTCGGACTAATAAAATAAATGACCGAATTTCACTATGTATTGGATGCTCATTGTAGCCTGTAGGCTCATTTCATGCAAAATTTTGAAAGTTGCTAATATTTCAAAAACGACATTTTTTTTAAATTTTATTCTTTGCCGTTCTCAGTAATACTTATTCAACGTAAGAAATACTTACGAAAGATTTCAGGAATTTTCCGAGAACTTTTGATCCCTTAATTAGTTCTTCCTATCAGCTAAAAATCAAGATGTTTTGTTTCTGAATTTATCATAAGTATGTAGAAACGATAATAGAAAACATAATAATACAATCTGAAAGGAAACACTTTTGAGCCTTATATTTTATGACGAAACTTACGAAAAATCCTGAAATTTTTCGTAGATATTTTTTTGTGAAACAGGCTGCTGGTGCTTTAAATATAATAGGTAATGTCCTATGACATATTAAAATTAAAATTTTAAACATGCATTAATGACGACTTTAATTTTAATATGTCATAGGACAGTAACATTTTAAAAGTTCTCCATGGCCAGTTTGAATACGTTGCCTTCAGTGCCATAGAGCAAGTGACCATATTTCGCCGCATTTTTCGTCTATTTTTTAGGAATTTTCAATACTTGGTGGCCGAATCAATGATGGTTTTGATCAAGTTTAATTTAACTCCATTCTCGATCGATATACAACAAAAATAATTTATTTTACTCAGTCCACTGTTTCCTTATAAAATGTTAAAATATTTCGTTTCCATGTCTTCGGGGGTGACCATATTTCGCCGTTTTTGCCGATAAGTATCCATTTTGCACACACAATGGTCAAAATTATGATTTTCTTTTCAGTTATCTTTCGTTGCCACTACTTCTACGAGATGATGCTAAATAAAATGTTTTCTTTGTTTGGTTTTTGTAAAATTTCGAATGTTTACGTCTAAAACTTGGTGATTTCATTTTCCTCATTTTGTGGTATTTTTCGTCACATTTGAGTGCAGGAGATGTCACAATATATCAGAGCATGACTGCTACGGTCATATTTGATAGGATATTGAATAATAAACTTGACAAACAATTCCGACGACTAACGAGAAGCAATTAACTATGAAACGGTGAAATATGGTCAACGGCGAAATATGGTTCCTCGCTCTATACTGTTCACGTACTCTCTACCATGTTCCCCTTTTCTCGTCTCATGTGTGTGTGTTCTGTTGTGATCATTGCAGTGCCGTATTGTGTGATGATTTCTTTATACTTCATAATAATTGAATTGAGACAGCGTTCCTATTGGCTGAATGATAAAGTTTCTTTTTTTATGTTTTAGTATTTGAAATCAAATATCAGTGATTATCACTCAGTACTCTTACTTTTATTTCAAAAATACTATACAGTACCCTTTCTTTTCAGGAATAGCTGGAACCCCATCGGGTATCTGCCCCTGTTCATAATCTTCGCTGAGTTGGTGGATGTATGTTTTGGACACGGACGTCTTGTGAATCCACCAAGTCGCTCCAGTATGTGGAGATACGGATTCAGCAATCCACCAAACTATAACGACAACCAACTCTATTGTGGTGGAGTTCAGGTAGGATGATCTATAAAAAAATCAAAACTTGAATAACGATCAAGTTCTAACATAGGTCAAGGACTTATAAAGAATTCCATAAGTCCTTAAATAGATCAAAGATTTGGACACTTTGTTTTTCTTTATTACTTACACTTATTCTTTGTCACGGCGTGGAGTTGTTAAAAAAATTCCCTGCGAGTTAGTATTTCATTTTTTTTAAATTTACATTTTTTTTACTTTCCAACGCTGGCGCCAGAGAGCAGCTTGTCTTTGGTTACAAATTAATCCAATGTTATACTTGAAAAAATTCCATTTTGTTTTAAAATATCAAAATTTAGGTGGTTATACCTTTGAACCTTTTACAATATTTTTTTATTTACTTATGCTTTCAAATAGACCCTATACAAAATTTGCAGCCGCTCACTCTGAACAAAACAAATACTTCAGAAATCAAAGTCGGGGTCGCCACATTAAGTATTTCAACTATTAATCATTTTTGCTTGAAGTACCACTGATGAGGATTCATTATCAGAAACATGTATGTTTGGTGTATCGTATTTAGATATTTCTGTCCAAAAGGCAGCTCTCTTGTAGTAGAAACATGTATGCCTGGTGTATCGTATTTAGATATTTCTGTCCAAAAGGCAGCTCTCTTGTAGTAGAAACATGTATGCCTGGTGTATCGTATTTAGATATTTCTGTCCAAAAGGCAGCTCTCTGGTAACAGAAACATGTATGTCTGGTGTATCGTATTTAGATATTTCTGCCCAAAAAGCAGCCCTCTGGTTACAGAAACATGTATGTCTTGTGAATCGTATTTCGATATTTCTGCCCAAAAGGCAGCTCTCTTTTAGTAGAAATTTGTATGTCTGGTGTATCGTATTTAGATATTTCTGTCCAAAAGGCAGCTCTCTGGAAACAAAAACATGTATGTCTGGTGTATCGTATTTAGATATTTCTGTCCAAAAGGCAGCTCTCTGGAAACAAAAACATGTATGTCTGGTGTATCGTATTTAGATATTTCTGCCCAAAAAGCAGCCCTCTTGTAACAGAAACATGTATGTCTGGTGTATCGTATTTAGATATTTCTGCCCAAAAGGCAGCTCTCTTTTAGTAGAAACATGTATGTCTGGTGTATCGTATTTAGATATTTCTGTCCAAAAGGCAGCTCTCTTTTAGTAGAAACATGTATGTCTGGTGTATCGTATTTCGATATTTCTGTCCAAAAGGCAGCCCCTGGAAACAGAAACATGTATGTCTGGTGTATCGTATTTAGATATTTTTGTCCAAAAGGCAGATCTCTTTTAGTAGAAACATGTATGTCCGGTGTATCGTATTTCGATATTTCTGTCCAAAAGTCAGCCCTCTGGAAACAGAAACATGTATGTCTGGTGTATCGTATTTAGATATTTCTGTCCAAAAAGGCAGCTCTCTTTTAGTAGAAACATGTATGTCTGATGTATCGTATTTAGATATTTCTGTTCAAAAGAGCAGCTCTCTGGTAATAGGAACATGTATGTCCGGTGTATCGTATTTCGATATTTCTGTCCAAAAGGCAGCTCTCTGGTAATAGGAACATGTATGTCCGGTGTATCGTATTTCGATATTTCTGTCCAAAAGGCAGCTCTCTGGTATATAGAAACATGTATTTTTGGTGTGTCGTATTTAGATATGTCTGTCCAAAAGGCAGCTCTCTGGTAACAGAAACATATATCTCTGGTGTATCGTATTTAGATATTTCTGTCCAAAAGGCAGCCCTCTGGTAGAAGAAACATGTATGTCCGGTGTATCGTATTTCGATATTTCTGTCCAAAAGTCAGCCCTCTGGAAACAGAAACATGTATGTCTGGTGTATCGTATTTCGATATTTCTGTCCAAAAGGCAGCTCTCTTTTAGTAGAAACATGTATGCCTGGTGTATCGTATTTAGATATTTCTGTCCAAAAGGCAGCCCTCTGGTAGAAGAAACATGTATGTCCGGTGTATCGTATTTAGATATTTCTGTCCAAAATGCAGCCCTCTGGAAAAAGAAACATGTATGCCTGGTGTATTGTATTTAGATATGTCTGTCCAAAAGGCAGCTCTCTTTTAGTAGAAACATGTATGTCTAGTGTATTGTATTTAGATATGTCTGTCCAAAAGGCAGCTCTCTGGTAACAGAAACATGTATGTCTGGTGTATCGTATTTAGATATTTCTGTCCAAAAGGCAGCCCTCCGGAAACAGAAACATGTATGCCTGGTGTATTGTATTTAGATATGTCTGTCTAAAAGGCAGCTCTCTTTTAGTAGAAACATGTATGCCTGGTGTATCGTATTTAGATATGTCTGTCCAAAAGGCAGCTCTCTGGTAACAGAAACATGTATGTCTGGTGTATCGTATTTAGATATTTCTGTCCAAAAAGCAGCCCTCTGGAAACAGAAACAGGTATTTCTGGTGTAGCGTATTTAGATATTTCTGCCCAAAAAGCAGCCCTCTGGTAACAGAAACATGTATGTCTGGTGTATCGTATTTCGATATTTCTGTCCAAATGGCAGCCCTCTGGTAACAGAAACATGTATGTCCGGTGTATCGTATTTAGATATTTCTGTCCAAAAGGCAGCTCTCTGGTAACAGAAACATGTATGTCTGGTGTATCGTATTTAGATATTTCTGTCCAAAAGGCAGCCCTCTGGTAACAGAAACATGTATGTCTGGTGTATCGTATTTAGATATTTCTGTCCAAAAGGCAGCTCTCTGGTAACAGAAACATGTATGTCTGGTGTATCGTATTTAGATATTTCTGTCCAAATGGCAGCCCTCTGGTAGTAGAAACATGTATGTCTGGTGTATCGTATTTAGATATTTCTTTTCAAAAGAACAGCTCTCTGGTAACAGAAACATGTATGTCTGGTGGATCGTATTTAGATATATCTGTCCAAAAGGCAACTCTCTGGTAGTAGAAACATGTATGTCTGGTATATCGTATTTAGATATGTCTTTCCAAAAGGCAGCTCTCTGGTAGTAGAAACATGTATGTCTGGTTGTCGTTTTTAGATATTTCTGTCCAAAAGGCAACTCTCTGGTAGTAGAAACATGTATGTCTGGTGTATCGTATTTAGATATTTCTGTTCGAAAGAACAGCTCTCTGGTAACAGAAACATGTATGTCCGGTGTATCGTATTTAGATATTTCTGTCCAAAAGGCAGCTCTTTGGTAACAGAAATATGTATGTCTGTTGTATCGTATTTAGATATGTCTTTCCAAAAGGCAGCCCTCTGGTAGTAGAATAATGTATGTCTGGTGTATCGTTTCTAGATATGTCTGTCCAAAAGGCAGCCCTATGGTAACAGAAACATGTATGTCTGGTGTATCGTATTTCGATATTTCTGTCCAAAAGGCAGCCCATGGGAACAGAAACATGTATGTTTGGTGTATCGTATTTAGATATTTCTGTCCAATAGGCAGCTCTCTGGTAACAACATCTATGTTTGGTGTATCGTATTTAGATATTTCTGTCAAAAAAGGCAGCTCTCTTGTAGTAGAAACATGTATGCCTGGTGTATCGTATTTAGATATTTCTGTCCAAAAGGCAGCTCTCTTGTAGTAGAAACATGTATGCCTGGTGTATCGTATTTAGATATTTCTGTCCAAAAGGCAGCTCTCTGGTAACAGAAACATGTATGTCTGGTGTATCGTATTTAGATATTTCTGCCCAAAAAGCAGCCCTCTGGTTACAGAAACATGTATGTCTTGTGAATCGTATTTCGATATTTCTGCCCAAAAGGCAGCTCTCTTTTAGTAGAAATTTGTATGTCTGGTGTATCGTATTTAGATATTTCTGTCCAAAAGGCAGCTCTCTGGACACAAAAACATGTATGTCTGGTGTATCGTATTTAGATATTTCTGTCCAAAAGGCAGCCCTCTGGAAACAAAAACATGTATGTCTGGTGTATCGTATTTAGATATTTCTGCCCAAAAAGCAGCCCTCTTGTAACAGAAACATGTATGTCTGGTGTATCGTATTTAGATATTTCTGCCCAAAAGGCAGCTCTCTTTTAGTAGAAACATGTATGTCTGGTGTATCGTATTTAGATATTTCTGTCCAAAAGGCAGCTCTCTTTTAGTAGAAACATGTATGTCTGGTGTATCGTATTTCGATATTTCTGTCCAAAAGGCAGCCCCTGGAAACAGAAACATGTATGTCTGGTGTATCGTATTTAGATATTTTTGTCCAAAAGGCAGATCTCTTTTAGTAGAAACATGTATGTCCGGTGTATCGTATTTCGATATTTCTGTCCAAAAGTCAGCCCTCTGGAAACAGAAACATGTATGTCTGGTGTATCGTATTTAGATATTTCTGTCCAAAAAGGCAGCTCTCTTTTAGTAGAAACATGTATGTCTGATGTATCGTATTTAGATATTTCTGTTCAAAAGAGCAGCTCTCTGGTAATAGGAACATGTATGTCCGGTGTATCGTATTTCGATATTTCTGTCCAAAAGGCAGCTCTCTGGTAATAGGAACATGTATGTCCGGTGTATCGTATTTCGATATTTTTGTCCAAAAGGCAGCTCTCTGGTATATAGAAACATGTATTTTTGGTGTGTCGTATTTAGATATGTCTGTCCAAAAGGCAGCTCTCTGGTAACAGAAACATATATCTCTGGTGTATCGTATTTAGATATTTCTGTCCAAAAGGCAGCCCTCTGGTAGAAGAAACATGTATGTCCGGTGTATCGTATTTCGACATTTCTGTCCAAAAGTCAGCCCTCTGGAAACAGAAACATGTATGTCTGGTGTATCGTATTTAGATATTTCTGTCCAAAAGGCAGCTCTCTTTTAGTAGAAACATGTATGCCTGGTGTATCGTATTTAGATATTTCTGTCCAAAAGGCAGCCCTCTGGTAGAAGAAACATGTATGTCCGGTGTATCGTATTTAGATATTTCTGTCCAAAATGCAGCCCTCTGGAAACAGAAACATGTATGCCTGGTGTATTGTATTTAGATATGTCTGTCCAAAATGCAGCTCTCTTTTAGTAGAAACATGTATGTCTAGTGTATTGTATTTAGATATGTCTGTCCAAAAGGCAGCTCTCTGGTAACAGAAACATGTATGTCTGGTGTATCGTATTTAGATATCTCTGTCCAAAAGGCAGCCCTCCGGAAACAGAAACATGTATGCCTGGTGTATTGTATTTAGATATGTCTGTCCAAAAGGCAGCTCTCTTTTAGTAGAAACATGTATGCCTGGTGTATCGTATTTAGATATGTCTGTCCAAAAGGCAGCTCTCTGGTAACAGAAACATGTATGTCTGGTGTATCGTATTTAGATATTTCTGTCCAAAAAGCAGCCCTCTGGAAACAGAAACAGGTATTTCTGGTGTATCGTATTTAGATATTTCTGCCCAAAAAGCAGCCCTCTGGTAACAGAAACATGTATGTCTGGTGTATCGTATTTAGATATTTCTGTCCAAATGGCAGCCCTCTGGTAACAGAAACATGTATGTCCGGTGTATCGTATTTAGATATTTCTGTCCAAAAGGCAGCTCTCTGGTAACAGAAACATATATGTCTGGTGTATCGTATTTAGATATTTCTGTCCAAAAGGCAGCCCTCTGGTAACAGAAACATGTATGTCTGGTGTATCGTATTTAGATATTTCTGTCCAAAAGGCAGCTCTCTGGTAACAGAAACATGTATGTCTGGTGTATCGTATTTAGATATTTCTGTCCAAATGGCAGCCCTCTGGTAGTAGAAACATGTATGTCTGGTGTATCGTATTTAGATATTTCTTTTCAAAAGAACAGCTCTCTGGTAACAGAAACATGTATGTCTGGTGGATCGTATTTAGATATATCTGTCCAAAAGGCAACTCTCTGGTAGTAGAAACATGTATGTCTGGTGTATCGTATTTAGATATGTCTTTCCAAAAGGCAGCTCTCTGGTAGTAGAAACATGTATGTCTGGTTGTCGTTTTTAGATATTTCTGTCCAAAAGGCAACTCTCTGGTAGTAGAAACATGTATGTCTGGTGTATCGTATTTAGATATTTCTGTTCGAAAGAACAGCTCTCTGGTAACAGAAACATGTATGTCCGGTGTATCGTATTTAGATATTTCTGTCCAAAAGGCAGCTCTTTGGTAACAGAAATATGTATGTCTGTTGTATCGTATTTAGATATGTCTTTCCAAAAGGCAGCCCTCTGGTAGTAGAATAATGTATGTCTGGTGTATCGTTTCTAGATATGTCTGTCCAAAAGGCAGCCCTATGGTAACAGAAACATGTATGTCTGGTGTATCGTATTTCGATATTTCTGTCCAAAAGGCAGCCCATGGGAACAGAAACATGTATGTTTGGTGTATCGTTTTTAGATATTTCTGTCCAATAGGCAGCTCTGTGGTAACAACATGTATGTTTGGTGTATCGTATTTAGATATTTCTGTCCAAAAGGCAGCTCTCTGGTAACAGAAACATGTATGTACGGTGTATCGTATTTAGATATTTCTGTCCGAAATGCAGCCCTCTGGAAACAGAAACATGTATTTCTGGTGTATCGTATTTAGATATTTCTGTCCAAAAGGCAGCTCTCTTTTAGTAGAGACATGTATGCCTGGTGTATCGTATTTAGATATGTCTGTCCAAAAGGCAGCTCTCTGGTAGTAGAAATATGTATGCCTGGTGTATCGTATTTAGATATTTCTGTCCAAAAGGCAGCCCTCTGGAAACAGAAACATGTATGCCTGGTGTATCGTATTTAGATATTTCTGTACAAAAGGCAGCTCTCTGGTAATAGAAACATGTATGTCCGGTGTATCGTATTTAGATATTTCTGTCCAAAAGGCAGCTCTCTGGAAACAGAAACATGTATGCCTGGTGTATCGTATTTAGATATTTCTGTCCAAAAGGCAGCCCTCTGGTAACAGAAACATGTATGTCCGGTGTATCGTATTTAGATATGTCTGTCCAAAAGGCAGCCCTCTGGAAACAGAAACATGTATGCCTGGTGTATCGTATTTAGATATTTCTGTCCAAAAGGCAGCTCTCTGGTAACAGAAACATGTATGTCTGGTGTGTCGTATTTAGATATGTCTGTACAAAAGGCAGCTCTCTGGTAATAGAAACGTGTATGTCTGGTGTATCGTATTTCGATATTTCTGTACAAAAGGCAGCTCTCTGGTAATAGAAACATGTATGTCTGGTGTATCGTATTTAGATATGTCTGTCCAAAAGGCAGCTCTCTTTTAGTGGAAACATGTATGCCTGGTGTATCGTATTTAGATATTTCTGTACAAAAGGCAGCCCTCTGGTAGTAGAAACATGTATGTCCGGTGTATCGTTTCTAGATATTTCTGCCCAAAAGGCAGCTCTCTGGTAGTAGAAACATGTATGTCTGGTGTATCGTTTCTAGATATTTCTGTCCAAAAGGCAGCTCTCTGGTAGTAGAAACATGTATGTCTGGTTGTCGTTTTTAGATATTTCTGTCCAAAAGGCAGCTCTCTGGTAGTAGAAACATGTATGTCTGGTGTATCGTTTTTAGATATTTCTGTCCAAAAGGCAGCTCTCTTTTAGTAGAAACATGTATGTCTGGTGTATCGTATTTCGATATTTCTGTCCAAAAGGCAGCCCTCTGGAAACAGAAACATGTATGTCTGGTGTATCGTATTTAGATATTTCTGTCCAAAAGGCAGCTCTCTGGTAGTAGAAACATGTATGTCTGGTGTATCGTTTTTAGATATTTCTGTCCAAAAGGCAGCCCTCTGGAAACAGAAACATGTATGTCTGGTGTATCGTATTTAGATATTTCTGTCCAAATGGCAGCTCTCTGGTAACAGAATCATGTATGCCTGGTGTATCGTATTTAGATACTTCTGTTCAAAAGAGCAGCCCTCTGGTAGTAGAAACATGTATGTCTGGTGTATCGTATTTAGATATGTCTGTCCAAAAGGCAGCTCTCTTTTAGTGGAAACATGTATGTTTGGTGTATCGTATTTCGATATTTCTGTCCAAAAGGCAACCCTCTGGTAACAGAAACATGTATGCCTGGTGTATCGTATTTAGATATTTCTCTCCAAAAGGCAGCTCTCTGGTAACAGAAACATGTATGTCTGGTGTATCGTATTTAGATATTTCTGTCCAAAAGGCAGCCCTCTGGTAGTAGAAACATGTATGTCTGGTGTATCGTTTTTAGTTATTTCTGTCCAAAAGGCAGCTCTCTGGTAGTAGAAACATGTATGTCTGGTGTATCGTATTTAGATATTTCCGTCCAAAAGGCAGCTCTCTGGAAACAGAAGCATGTATGTCTGGTGTATCGTATTTAGATATTTCTGCCCAAAAGGCAGCTCTCTTTTAGTAGAAACATGTATGTCTGGTGTATCGTATTTCGATATTTCTGTCCAAAAGGCAGCCCTCTGGAAACAGAAACATGTATGTCTGGTGTATCGTATTTAGATATTTCTGTCCAAAAGGCAGCTCTCTGGTAGTAGAAACATGTATGTCTGGTGTATCGTTTTTAGATATTTCTGTCCAAAAGGCAGCCCTCTGGAAACAGAAACATGTATGTCTGGTGTATCGTATTTAGATATTTCTGTCCAAAAGGCAGCTCTCTGGTAACAGAAACATGTATGCCTGGTGTATCGTATTTAGATATTTCTCTCCAAAAGGCAGCTCTCTGGTAACAGAAACATGTATGTCTGGTGTATCGTATTTAGATATTTCTGTCCAAAAGGCAGCTCTCTTTTAGTGGAAACATGTATGTTTGGTGTATCGTATTTCGATATTTCTGTCCAAAAGGCAGCTCTCTGGTAACAACATGTATGTCTGGTGTATCGTATTTAGATATTTCTCTCCAAAAGGCAGCTCTCTGGTAACAGAAACATGTATGCCTGGTGTATCGTATTTAGATATTTCCGTCCAAAAGGCAGCTCTCTGGTAACAGAAACATGTATGTCTGGTGTATCGTATTTAGATATTTCTGTCCAAAAGGCAGCTCTCTTTTAGTGGAAACATGTATGTTTGGTGTATCGTATTTCGATATTTCTGTCCAAAAGGCAGCTCTCTGGTAACAACATGTATGTCTGGTGTATCGTATTTAGATATTTCTCTCCAAAAGGCAGCTCTCTGGTAACAGAAACATGTATGCCTGGTGTATCGTATTTAGATATTTCCGTACAAAAGGCAGCTCTCTGGTAACAGAAACATGTATGTCTGGTGTATCGTATTTAGATATTTCTCTCCAAAAGGCAGCTCTCTGGTAACAGAAACATGTATGTCTGGTGTATCGTATTTAGATATTTCTGTCCAAAAGGCAGCTCTCTGGTAGTAGAAACATGTATGTCTGGTGTATAGTATTTAGATATGTTTGTCCAAAAGGCAGCTCTCTGGATACAGAAACATGTATGTCTGGTGTATCGTATTTAGATATTTCTGTCCAAAAGGCAGCTCTCTTGTAGTAGAAACATATATGTTTGGTGTATCGCATTAATGATGTTGAGATATAGTAATTCAGAAGATTATATCTTCATAGGTTTATTAACTAGTATACGCATTATTATATCTAAAGTGCATATGATAATACGGAAGGGTTCAAACTCTAGCTATACCTTATTGAGGAAAAAAAAAACAAATTGATTTATTATGGAACAGACACGTGTTTCGGGTATTTTAAGATCCTCATCAGTGATGCTTCTAGCCAAAGTGATTTTCATACGCCACCAAAATTCATTTTAGTGGCGCCCTCTGGTTTTATGTTTTTGAATTTAAACTTGTGCATTTACTTTACAGAGAGTGCGCTGCTCCAAATTTCATGTAGGATCGATTCAGTAGCATATCCAAATAAAATCTATGTTCAAAATAGCTTTGGACGAATGGTGCTAAGATATTAACCTCCTTTAATTTCGATGATATTTTGGATGAAACGACAAGTTTCCGAAAAAGCAAAATAATATATATGATGTCGAATTGATAAAAGGCCAAAGCAAAGCTTCTTTCAGGCGACTGGGCTGGAAAGAAGTAATTTTGAAATACACTTAAGAAACATCCAGTCATGGGGAACGAGTTTAACTGCTCCACACTGCAAAAGAAAATAAGTGTTTATATTAATAATACGGAAGTGTTCCATCTCTATGCCTTCTTGAAGAAAAATAATTTATAATGCACCAGACACGTGTTTTTGGATATTAAATCCTCATCAGTGATGCTTAATTCCAGCCAAAGCGATTTCCATACGCCGCCAAAATTCATTTCAGTAGCGCCCTCTGGTTTTATGGTTTTGAATTTAAATGCGCATACAGCGAGTGCGCGGCTCCAAATTTATTGTATGGTCGATTCAGTAGCATATTCAAATAACGCACTCTGTGGTTTTGATGTGTTTCAGATCCAGTATGAAGTGAACAAAGGTAAATGTGGAGTTTGTGGCGACCCATACCAAGGACCTCTAGACAATGAACCTGGAGGTAAATATGCAAATGGCATCATAGTTAAGACCTACACACCGGCCGACGTTATACCGGTGGAAGTGGAAATCACCGCCCCTCACAAAGGTTACATGGAATTCAGGCTGTGTCCGAACGATGATCCCAACGAACGGATCACACAGGAGTGTCTAGATGACTATGTTCTCCATATTGTTGAGACAGACGACACAAGATATCCAGTATCGAAATCGGGAAGGTACAAAATGAGAGTGAGACTGCCACACTTTGTAAAGTGTAGAAACTGTGTTTTCCAATGGAAATATAACACGGGAAATAGTTGGGGAGTGGACCCTGTGACGAAGAGGGGATGTGTGGGGTGTGGAAACCAGGAACAATTCTATGGATGTGCCGATATAGCTATAGGTCATGACGACATCCAAGTCGGTCAGTCATTGAAGAATAACAGAATCATGACAGGGCGGCCATTGGTTAGTGACGGAATGCCCACTCCTCCAATGATCCCTCCTGACGTGGACGACTGGGGCGATGTGGACGATAGTAAGGAGGTAGAAGTTGTTACTCAGGGAACAGACGGACAGACACAAACAAACGATGGCTCCTACAGAATCTATAAAAGCTTCCTTGATTTCCAAAATCAGTTTCAAAATAAAAATGTCCGACCGTGCGTGTGTCACACTTGCGTCGGACAGACATGTGTGTGTGAATGTTTCTCCAGTGACGCTGCAAAGCCATCAGGAAATGACGTCATCAGTATGCTTGCAATGACTGTTGCTTCCCTGCTTGCTATGAACTTTAGCAGCGTATTTTGACGGATTGGTTAATCGATTACTGATAATCCGTGAGTTCTAGTGCCAAAGATTTTATTAATCCATTTTTAGCGTTGATGTGTCATTCTGCACTGTCTCGAGCGCTGGTTTGCTTTTTAATTTGCTTAACGTCTAACCAAGCACAGTTAATGATAAGATTTCTAATTTTCTATTTCATAGTGGTAGCTCCTGGCCAGCTAGTGGGTTAATTAAACACATTGAAAATCCGCAATCTGCGTTATGACCCCAAAAGGAATGGATTAAAATAAAGTGAAAGTAAATGGTCAAATATAGTAGGAAGTAATTACCGTCAGTCATGACTGACGGTATACTGTAATCATTCGTAACCTACTCGCACGGATAGAATACCTTTTGGCAATATGATTGGTTGACAATTACATAAAATGCAAATATTCGTCAAGGTTATTCAGAATCTGTGAATGGGATTCTCTCATTACGTCGGCTGAAGAGTCTAGATGACCTGACAAATCAAAGTCATATCGCATCATTGCATTTTCTTCCGAAATATGCATCGAAAAGTCTTTGTATCGATACGTTCTATAACATTCGCACATTTTCGGAATTTTCCGTCACTTGAATCGGAAATAAACGGAAAAGCCCGGAAATGTGCGATTGGTAAATGCATTTTATTCCGAGTTTATCTAACTAGAATTTTACAATATTTAACGTCAGCTAACTGACGGCAAGCTTTTTCTAAAAGCTTATACTTGTTTATCTTATGTTATAATCTTAATGTCTGCGATAAAAGAATCTAACATTTATCAGTATTACTTGAAGAAAAAGGAACTGCGTCGGTTTTCTTGATTTTTATTCTGACAATTGACACAAATTCGATGCAAACGTGTTATTAAAAATGTTGATCAAAAATGATATTAAAGACGAGGAAAGATCCTCATAGTTTAATGAATGCTGTCTCGCGATCATTTGTTAATATATATTTGATTGAAAATTGAATGTTGAGTGATTTTTAAGTTTGTTATATGAGGTTTTGTTATTATTTGTGTATTTGTTTCTTTTTATACATGGCAATGTTGTCTTTAACGCATATACCTAACTAATTCAATTGCGCTTTTGTATTTCAACGTTGCGTTTATTTATTAATTTCATTCTATTCAGGATAAACTGTAGATTCTAATTCATTGATGTCTTCAATATTTGATAAAGAAAATGTAAAAAAAAATTAAGTCTTCCAATGCATTTTAAACTTACTTTTGTTATGAAATTCATGATTTATGCAACAAATGCATACGAGAATAAAACACTTTGATTTTGAGGAAGGATATAGAGCTCTTATCTTTCAATGCACTGAAGGGGTCAGTCCCTTGTAATCCCGATATCAATGTACAATGGCTGCAGAAAGGATGTCTAGAGATGCTACATGGGTGACCATTAATGGTATCTTTCGAGCTTGCGGATCGCCAGAATTTTCTCTTGACTGAATAAAAATAGTGTCATTGCTTCTTCCGAACAAATGATTTTGATGAAGCATCTCGGATCATATTGATATTATTATTATTCTATCATGCATCATCTATATATACAGCGTTTTATCCTTTGTGCTCCTATAGATGCCGGACTCATCATGGCTCAGTTATTATTTTAAAATTAGATTAACGTTATATTTATTTATTGAGTAGTCGTTTGTTTTCCTTATAAGGCAGTAAACTGCGTGTAATTTTTTTTAATTTCTTAACGCTATGATATGTTCTAAGATATCCTTACTGCTCATTCATCAAAGTTTTAAGCAAGAAATCAATATTCATTTTTTATAGCCGCAATCGACTGTCAACCACAATTCCTTTGACTGATTGCTTTGTCTACTTCATATACTAGTTTCTCCATTTTATTGTTTTCTAATATCTTGCTCGTAAGATTTTTGTCTGAAACATACAAGAAGATATAATGTATATATATGCTGTATAGTATGTAAACAAGAATGTAGTGGGGCCATGCGGACGTCAGTGTCGTGCCGTACCGGCACCCACGGAATACAGATTACACGTGTACCATTGATGGATGGCATCTCCAGAAATATGTAGTTCCAATTTTCCCGTTTTTATGATGTTATATAAAAACTTTCCTTTCGTAATGAGGAAAGAGATACCAAAAGACAAAGATTCATGAGGTTAATGGAATGGTTTTGTGAAATGAAAGTAAACGCATGCATCAGCCTAGTTGTGTATCGAACAAAAAAAGACACATCCTTGCTATTTCATGTGAAACATAAAAGCCATATATCAAACATTACGTCCAAAGTTCAACTTTATAAAAAGTAGGTGAAGTCAAATCCTCAGGAATAAGAATTTCAAATGCTGTGTACCAAACATGTGCATGTTTCGGAATATAAATTATCATCAGTAAAGGGATGACGCAAAGGTGTTTACCTCGTAAAGGAGCTGTTCAGATAAGGCGTAAAATCAGCCCTGAAAAGTGGAATTTTGAAAATTGAAATTTCAAGAACTTTTTTATGTAAAATGTATACCTATACTGCATACCATCAGAATATGAAGTAAATTTTTATCTGTTTTGCATATTATTGCTAATTTTTGGGTCAAAACTTCTCATTTTCTCATAGAAATCAATAGAAAACGGAAAAGTTTTTTTGAACATTGTTCCCCCCCCCCGGACATACAGAAAGCCACTTTTACTGAAGATGTTTATCAATGATACAATTTTTTTTGGCAAAGTGGGGTTCTGTATCTCCGGGGGGGGGGGGGGGGAACACAATCCCATAGACGAAAAACCAAAAATGGAAAGGGGGTGCATTTTTTAAGAATCGACCTTTTCGACCACAAAATATAGCACATTTGACTATTTTTCCTCTTTCACTGGCGTAGGACAAGAGGGGGGGGGGGCACGTGCCCCCCCCCCCCCCCCCCCACTTTTGAAAGTGGGGGGGGGGGGGGCATAAGTATGTTTGTGCCCCCCCCCCCCACTTTTTGACGTAATTTTTGGTCATACAGATATAAAAAAAACTGCAAAATACCTTTAACTCAAACTATATAGAATATCATTACATGTATATGTTAATGATAGAGGACACAGACAGTTATTTCTGATTAGTCAATATTTTGCTTAAAAAAATTCCTGGCTCGCTACCGCTCGCCAGCCATTTATTCATGCACTTAAAATTTAGAATTGCACCAGAAATTTTAAAATTTGTGCATACAGAACATGAAAACCCAATATTTATTTTTTAATCTCTTCCTTCCCCCCCCCCCCCCCTTTTTTTTTATTTTTTTTATTTTATTTTATTTTATTTTTTTTTTATTTTTTTTTTTGCTTGTTAGAAATTTTAGGATGTTGTGCCCCTCCACTTTTTCAAGCAGAGCTACGCCATTGTCTTTAATCCATCAAAAAATGTAACCTAAATATGACTGAATGAAATATACAAGAATTAGGAATGAAATAAGCAACAATGATGTTTATTTCTCCGCCAAATGTGTAGGCTAACATTGTAGCAATTGTATACAAAATGGGACCGTATTTTAAGTTCCGGATTGCATTATTTACCGATTAAAGGAGATGGAACGTTCGAAATCTATTTCTGATACACAATGTAGACATATTTGATGTCTTTTAATCTATATTTATCCATTTTTGGTAAAATGTTCTAAAAATTTTACGTTTTTTGTCGATATTATCGGTTTTCCAATCCGTGCACCCCTACCTCTTTCGACCTTAATTTTAGAATCTTAAGGCTTCTTTAACGAAATGTAAAACATGTAAAAGGTCTGCAAATACATTATATTTCAATAATGATTAATGTTTTTCTGTAAACGATTCGCCATGAAGAAGAAATAAGTCACGAGATTTAGGGCTAAATAGGGCCCTTATCTTAACAGGTCCTTTGAACATTTTAAAATGAAATGAAAAGTTTTTAATAAACTGAATTCAGACATCATCTTCAATAAATTCATGACCAAAGATAAGCCGTTCTCTACAGTGTAGGAAAGTACGACATTGAAAAAAACTCCGCACACTTTAAACGATCGCGGGGACCTGTTTTTCCAGTCCCACACTGCAAGTAATTTTAATGAAGATAGCCGAAGCGTCAGACTCTGCTTCCAGAGATAGAGCAGCCATCTGGACAAAAAAATCCCGAATGTGATTATATTACGGATAATGAATTTATTCCTAGTGCTCAAAGCTTATGCAATTCTATCTTCTCCGTATTTTTCGAACAAAATGAGTTGGAGACGCAAAATGATTTAGTGGCACCCTCTTGTTTATTTTACAAAATCCGAAATAATTACCCCCACCCCCCCCCCCCCCCCCCCTCCATTATTATCATTACCATAAAATCCATCGAAAACTACAAATCGAAGGACAAGATCTCCAACAAGTATATGCTGAAAAAAATCTGGTATGCTTATTTTATATAAGGCATAACTAATCTGACAACCTTTTACTTTTCTATGGACTATTATTCATTTATCAGTTCACTTCTATTATTCTTATTACGGGTATACCCCAGAGCAATTCTAGCTTGGTTGCTCCGCAGATGAAAAATAAATTGTTACCCTACTTTACATGATAGCGTGACACTTCTTTGGTTGAGGAAATGTCAAGGGTCGGAAAATCCTGTTCTTCTGTCATTTTGTCCATTTTAAGTACTACAATGTACATTCTAACAATTTAGGACGCTAACTATTTCCATTCCTACAAAATCATATTTTCGAGTAAACATTAGAAGACAAAATGTTGTTTCATTATTTAGAACATTAAATACACACTTGAAATCTTTTAAAAATCAAAAGGTCACACACTTCACACATTAAACCAAAAAAAGGAAGAAACTTTAGATTATCAATAAACTTTGTTTGTTTGTTTGTTTTTGTTTTTTATTTATTTATTTATCTTAGAGGATAGAGACCTGAAGACCATATTTTACAATAGACAAGATAAAAAAAACCTTTCCGGTAAGACTCATAATTATAAATGCAAGTAAAATGCAGTTTTTCAATCGACAAGACAGCTTTTAAGGCTGTTCCATGCCTATACATTAAATAGACACTGTCACTTTGTATTTCTAATCAATTCTTTTGTTTTTTTAATCAAAAAAGCTTCTTAAGCCTTCTATGAATTGGGTCGTTGATAATTTGGAAGTAAATGTACTACATGTAAATTCGTTTCATTGGCTTTATATCTTAACATTGATAAAAAACAAACATGTAGAATAGAATAGAACCAACAAAAATACCACAAAACTTTCTCAATGAAATATTTTTCAATCAAAAAAGTAATTCTTGTGATATTTACAGTCTTTAGACTCATACCGACTTGCATTAATCATTGATTAAATTCTAATATCATCCCACCCATCCTGCTACGTCTTTCGGTACATTTCGGACATAAATATCACACTCTTTGGTCATATTACATTGTTTAGATTGAGGAGCACTGACGAGGGTTAAGTACCCGAAACGTGGAGTCTGGTCTATGCTGCAAGTTTATCTGTTCTTAAATGATGCTTTACAATTTGAAGACGTTTAACATTTGTTCCACTTGGTAAGTGTCACTGCTGGTGGACCAGGAGTCCACGAGGGCACATGTAGCCAAGTTTGATCAACTTCGGTTGATCGTTTCTTCAACGCTTTTTAAGATTTCTGTGATCTAAATTTCTCCAAATTTCTAAAACGTGGGTCCTTTAGCATCATATCCTAACCATCCTGCAACGTCTTTCGGTACATTTTTGGACATAATTTTCACACTCTTTGACCACATTACATTGTTTAGATTGAAGATCACTGACGTAAGATATGCTACTGAATCGACCCTACAGGAAATTTGGAGCCGCGCGCTCTATGTAATGTAAATGTAAAAATCTAACTTCAAAAAATTAAAGAGGGCGCTACTGAAACTATTTATGGTGGCGCCGCTGAAAGCATCACTGATGAGAACACGTGTCTGGTGCATGTAAATTGATTTGGAATTTTCTTCAAGAAGGTATAGAGTTGGAACCCTTCGACATTATTAAGTTCCCAAAACGTGCATGTCTGGTCCATGCTGCAAATTTATCTGTTCTTAAATGATGCTTTACAATTTGAAGACGTTTAACATATATTTTGGTCTCTTTGTTATAAACTTTTTGTAGTATGAAAAAATCTTCTCCATTCTTTCTTCCTTGCTCTCCTAATCATGGTACCGTCTATAATCGGTTTTGTCTTATTGTGTAATTGTGTTATATGGACCTTTTGAGTTAAAGAAGATACTGACGATAATATCAACAGCACTAACAATAGAGCATCAACTTGAGCATCGACGGACCCCTAGCAAGCCAGAGGGACCAGGTGCCTGGGAGGAGTAAGCAACGCCTGTTGGCTAGCCGTTGGGTTCTGTATTTGCTGTCGCTGTGGTGAATGCAGTTAATTATATGCTTCTTGTGTCTCTTTCCATCTGATTCAATCAGATAACAGCCAAACGAAAACATTTTTAAATTTAACATTTCATACTTCCTTAAAGGTCTTAATACTAGTACGGCGTTAGCACCACGATGGTTTTGCCCAAGGCAATAGTCCCAAGCAATATTATGGGCATTGTCTGAAAAATGGGTATTAAACTGAGAAGATCATGCAATAAGCAAACCTTATAAGTGGCAAGAGAAAGGTGTAATCTAATGAAACGATTTTAAATCGGCTATCAAGTCATCTTTTAAGGCTTTTCAGTTGATTCGAGAGTCTATATCAATGAATGATAATGGATAAAACAAAAGCATATCAGATCCCCTTTCCACAATGATCAGTGACATTCTGGATTGCAATTGAATGGCTGTCATCATCATCAAACAAGAAATATTTACCTGATATGAGCAGCAGTATGTATATCGAGACAATCACCGAATTTGACAATTAAGTAATCATGGAGCTGTTGCAACGTACGGGTGTTGCATGCAATCAGAAGACGCCGACTCTCCTCGGGCACCTGTTCTCACTTCGAGATATTATTCATCCAGAGGTTTGCAACTGTTCCCATGGAAATTCTAATGGTTTTGTCTTGCTTTCTCGACTTTGAGACTGAATAACTGTTAGATACTTGTTTGATGTTTACTTTAGGCCAAGATAATTTCTTGTTGGAGGTTCTTATCAACAAAGAGAATGCAGCTCTTAAGACCTTGACCATCTTAAAATTTACAACTCCGTATGTCTTAATTCTGATTATGTCCCGTCCCTTTTAAACATCAAATAATTATTATCGGTTGTATATGGCTATATACAAAACGTACAGTCGTAATCTACTTCCAAAGAAATGATTTTTTTCTTATTTATGAACGAAGTTAAATTCCTCGAGCCCTTTATGATAACATTATACCAGTATCTGTCACAAACCATTTCATATTTGTATTTTTGTATTTACTTTCAATAAAGAAAGAAAAAAGATTATCGACGCTGCAATTATCACAGTTGTACAAAAAAATGAGACAAGAAATATGAGTTGGAGAACACTTGAACTATGGCATCAACGAAGAAACTTTGAGAACGCAAACCTCCCTTCGTAGCAGGTCCTATTCATATCCATAACTTTATTTCTTTGCAAGAATAAATACAAATACCTTTGAAAAACAAGCATAATGCGCATATGGTTCATTGAAACTGATTTCAATATTGATAATTTCAACTACCAGATTGGTATCTATGATGGTAAACTATCAGTCCCCAAAGACATTTTCCTCTTGTTTTCATATTGATTCTGTACTGACTTGAAATTTCTGTGAATAAATTCGGTAATTTAATGTAAAATGGGGTATCTCCCTCAATGCATTACTCTGTTCTAGTCTGACTATTTGGCATAAATTTTAGGTCATATTTAAGAATATTCACTCCTGACTCCCAGCATCATTGATGAGTCTGTAATATTATTTGTTAAAAATCGCAAAATGGTGCGTCTGAATTTTTGCCACTTATTAGTTTAATTTCAATAACTAGGATGGCATTGCTGCTTGTGGACAGTTTGATTCCCATGGTATCAAAGCGTTTTTGAAGTAAATTGATTTTCAAACACAACAATAACAAATTCAAATTACATTCTTACTCAACTTTTTAATTATTATTCAACGACTTTCGGTATCTTTTTTTCTTTTTGGACATAACTTTCACAGTCTTTTGCCATATTTCATTGTTTGGATTGAGGATCACTGACGAGGGTTAATACCCGAAACGTGCATGGCTGGTCAATGCTGCAAATTTATCTGTTCTTAAATGATGCTATGAATTTGTAGACGTTCAACATTTGAATCATTTTGACTTTAAGTACCACTGATAATGATTCATTATCCGAAGACATCCATGTCTGGAGGGCTGCTCTCGGGCAGATAGGTAAGCACTTTTCTTTATCATGTTTACTGCGATGGAAAACTACATGCGAACAATATACCATAAAATATGACAAGTTATAAAAAGCAAACCAAGATGAATTGAATTTTCGATAATGGACATTGATAGTACTAAAGTTTGAGAGAGAATGGAATTATCAATTTTGAAATATATGCTGTATTGTAAAACTCTTAGTGTACCATATGTACACATCAACAAGTAATATCTCATCGGTGATGCTCGAAGCAGAATTAGAGGAATTTCATATGATGAATGTATACGAAAAGCGAACTTTTAAATATTAACTAATAATATTCTGCTATCGAAATTTCTTGAAATTTGTAATACTTGGGTCCTGTAGCATCATATCATACTTATCCCGCTACATCTTTCGGTACATTTTTTGACATAATAACTTTAACACTCTTTGGTTAGATTGAGGATCACTGACAAAGTTTAAGTACCCGAAACGTGCATGTCTGATCCATGCTGCAAATTTATCTGTGCTAAAATGATGCTATTGAATTTGAAGACATTTAACATTTATGCAAAAACAAAATACAGCTAAGTGCAGAGCTATACCTTCAGGGATATATCCCTTGGTTTTAGAATAATTTAAAAGAAAGGAGGGGATCTCCAACAACACCAGGTTGCAGCACCCACAGCAAATTTCCCAAAACACCCATGCAAAAAACACAGAACAGACACCCACAGAAAGAGACACAAAAGGGACAAGGAACACCAACTCACAACATAGAAACATGAAACATAAAAGACTACACATAAAACAACGAGACCAATGGGCAACCGGTGCCGACTTAGGACGGCCATCTGCCACGCAAATAGCAGACG
This sequence comes from Pinctada fucata, assembly GCA_028142955.1. Taxonomy (NCBI): domain Eukaryota; kingdom Metazoa; phylum Mollusca; class Bivalvia; order Pterioida; family Pteriidae; genus Pinctada; species Pinctada fucata. Next base: position 71,098,091 of record AP027103.1, read on the forward strand.
GTGTGGTTATCCTGGATTACGTGCGCACAACCCTCCCACTATTCCGATTTCCCAGAGGTCTCGAAGAACGCACAATTATGGTGTAAAACAACCTCCTCACTGTTAGATGACCACACACAAACAAGACCGTAAAACACAGGGGTCCAAGCAACACAGATGAATATGTAAATGGATACAAAAAGAAGACGTGCGTAATATAGTCCGTGCTCTGCCGGCTGAAGCGAGCTCATATATGTTATCACGATATATGGATATATGGAGTCCGACTGACATTCAGAGAGGACAGGTGGTCGGGGCCCTGTCTTCTCTAAGGAGGTTTGGACAGGGCCCGTCATGGAGTCCCGTCGTCACAGTCAGTCAGAGTGCAAGTCTTAAGAATGCGTCCGTACAAGACTGTATATTGGTCAAGTACCAAGCTTAGTGTCCGTCTGGTGACATTAGGATCATATCCACGGTATAAAAGGCGTTTGATGACTCTGACGCATTTTCGATACATATGCTGTCTACCTTTGATCCTTCTTATTTTGTTAATTATGTCACCATAAAATGCAGGTTGTGAAATACCTAAAGTAATATACTCCGTTGCTTGTATGGGTCCGAATTTCAAAAGAAGTTGATCATAATTTTTGTAAAATTTCCAGAAAGTCTTTACTAGTTTGTGAAAGCGAAAACCTTGACCTAAAAGTTTCTTTGTAATTTGTAGATTTCTATTATAACAAATTATGTGACGGAGAATTTAGACATATATTTCAAGTCTAGTGTCGAAACACTGTGAAATTAGGGTAACGATATCCTCGAGGGCTAACAGTCCATCAGCTGAGATTGACATTAGCAATGTTGAAATACATGTTCTGCTTTCAAAAAAGTCACAGATAAAGTCAAACACAAACTCAGAATCAATAGCCAGGTATTTTCTTGAATAATGTCAATAATATAAAACAAAACAAAAATAGTTAGGAGACAACATTGCAAACAGCGGAACCTATTCTCACGAGATGGGGGGGGGGGGGGGGGGGGCAATCAGAAGAAGACAAAAACATAACACTATAGAAATAATACGGAAGGGTTCCAACTCTACATCTTCTTGAAAGAAAATTTCAAACAAATTTTCATTCACCAGACACGTGTTTCGAATATTAAATTCTCATCAGTAATGCTTCCAACCAAAGTGCTTTTCATAAGGCACTCAAATTCATTCCACTAGCGCCCTCTGGTTTTATTTTTTAAAAGACTTTAAATTTGTGCATTTACTTTACAGAGATTGCGCGGCTCCAGATTTCCTGTAGGGTCGATTCAGTAACATATCCAAATAGAATTTATGTTCAAAATAGCATTGGGGGGATGGTGCCAAGATGTTAACCTCATTTAATTTCGATGATATTTTTCGATGAAATGGCAAGATTCTTATATAGCAAAAAGATATATAAGATTTCAAATTGATAAAGGGACAAAACAAATCTTCTTTCAGGCGACAGAGCTGGAAAGAAGTATTAATACACTTAACAAACATCAAGTCACGGGGAACGATTTAACTGCTCCACACTGCAACAAGAAATTAGTGTTGATATTAATAACACGGAAGTGTTCCGACTCTATACCTTCTTGAAGAAATTTACAAACCAATTTTCAGGCACCAGACACGTGTTTCGAATATTAGATTCTCATCAGTGATGCTTGATAACACTATATCCACAGAGTCAAGGGTAAAAACGAAATTTATCCTAGGCGGTGCCACTCAGATTGATGCAGCGCCATACAAATTCTAGTATCAAAGATATTAAAATAAATTCAAATAAAAATGAAATACTGTTGCACTATGGCTATGGAAATGGTACAAAAGGACACTTTCAACATATATTCCGACTGTGTAGCATTAATAAAGAAGATTGTATCCTCTTAAAGATACAACCGTGCAACTCTTTGTGATGAAAATTACTTGTGACAGGATTGCAAAAATTAGATTGGCATGCTTTGTCAGGGGCTAAAAAAATATTGAAAAAAAATTTTAAGACTTATGTGAAATTCAAAAAACATAATTTTCAATAATAACACAAATAAATAAATGATAATTCTTCATAGATCTCCAGGAAATATCCACGAAATTTGTTGTAGGTGGTTTATTTTCACAGCGACGCACATTCTCAATATTACACATGGGAACAGTTGTATAAAGTTTCTCCGATCAGTTACGTGTATCTGATTTTTATGTGGGCCAATAAAGATTTATACTTTTTATCTAAAATGAAATTCGATTTATTTAATAACCTGGTAAATTCAATTATATCTTACTGAACCTGTTATTAAAAAAAAAAGAAGCTGGACACAGTGAACGCTGAAGGCTTGTAGCCTTCAACTATTTAACACAGCAAGAGGTAATGGACATATACTATTATCACACCAACAAGAAACAAAAGAATAACTCCCATATAAAAAAAGGGTCTATATTTGTGAATACTCTAAAGGCCAAGAGATTTCCATATCATAATTTCTCGTGCGAGGATAGTTTCCATTATTCTTGGTAAAGGGAAGGCAACTCCTATGACCTTGGAAATTGATCGGTAAGAAAAATTTTGATTACGTCCCGTCCGACAAGATTTTCTCGTTCTTTCTATTTTATTGATTATATTTTGCAAATTTGGACATGTACTGTACTGTAACTTTATTTGATATTTTACTACCTTATTTAAGAGTACCTGACCTCCAATGAACTTAGCAAATTTCTATGGATGAATGTCTTAAAGATAATCTTCCTTAGACCTTCCATACAATATATTTCATTTCTGAGTATTGTTTCTCGGTGATATAATCATTATATTGAAACATATTTGGTGAAATATTGTAAAAGTAAGGAAAATATCCCTCAATTCATAGCTCTATTCTCAGTTGGCTCTGTTTAGAATTTCGCTCATCATAGAACCATCTAAAACACCGATTTTGACACATTCACCGGATTTGACTTTTTGTACACAGCCTAATTGATGGATGTTGCTTGCAAATAGGAGATGCTTACTCTTCCCGGACAACTTATCTCATCTCCATTGAGGATTTACTTCTGCTTCTTTGTAGAATCTTTAAGTTAATTTCATTCATTTTCTTGTTCCTAACTGTTTGTCGGTGTGGAGGTTTTCAGTGTCCACTGTGTAGTAAGTTCCACATGCAAGAAAAGTATTGTGATAGGCCTTGAAATCATTTGAATTTATTTTATTGATTATACGTGGACTGAGAGTACATGTATAGCCAAGTCCGGTCAACTTCGGTTGTTCGTTTCTTAAAAACTTCAAAAAATTAAAGAGGGTGCTACTGAAATTATTTTTGGTGGCTCCGCTGGAAGCATCTCTGATGAGAATTTTTAATATTCAAAACGTGTCTGGTGCATGGAAATTGGTTTGGAATTTTCTTCAAGAAGGTAGAGAGTTGGAACCCTTCGACATTATTTATATAAACACATATTTCACGTTGCAGTGGGAACAGTTAAAATCGTTCCCCGTGACCTGATGTTTGTTGACAGAGCTGGAGGAAGTAATTAATACACTTGACTGAAAGAGAAGCTTTGTTTTGGCCTTTTATCAATGTGACATCACATATATTTGTTGCTATTTCGGGAACTAGCCATTTCACCGATAAATATCATCGAAATTAAAGGAGTTTAACATCTTAGCACCATTCCTCCAATGCTATTTTGAACATAGATTTTATTTGGATATGCCACTGAATCGACCCAACAGGAAAATTGGAGCCGCGCATTCTCTGCAATGTAAATGTACGAATCTAACTTTGAAAAATTAAAGAGGGCGCTACTGAAATCATTTTTGGTGGCTCCGCTGGAAGTATCACTGATGAGAATTTAATATTCAAAACGTGTCTGGTGCATGGAAATTGGTTTGGAATTTTCTTCAAGAAGGTAGAGAGTTGGAACCCTTCGACATTATCAAACGCATTCAAAAATTTTTGTTCACATGATTTTCTCAAAGTTTCTGAAAAGTAGGTCCTGTAGCATTATATCCCTCCAATTTTTATATAACGTTCATATTCTATTACAATATTTCATTTATTAGATTGAGGATCACTGACGAGGGTTAAGTACCCGAAACGTGCATGTCTGGTCCATGCTGCAAATTTATCTCTTCTTAAATGATCCTATGTATTCGAAAACGTGTAACTATTATAGTTCACAGCTTTATTTCTTCTTGTAATTTATTCAAGGTAAATTTTCGTTTTTACAGCGAAGATTGTTGAGGTATATGTATTGATACATCCAGTTGTATTTATAATGGAATACAGTTTTTAAGTCAGTAGATTCAGAATATACTTTTGCCGTTTTCTTATCCTAATTTCGTATCCCACGGTCATAGTACGCTGGCCTTTTCCGTTAACGTTAATACAGCGCGTGCATTTTACAGCGCCACCAACAATACGTATACTCTGTTCATACACTGGACTGTGGATATTTTTTTCATATTTGTGTTTCTATGATGTTGTGTTTTTGTCTCCGTCTGTCTGTCCGCTTTTTCTCCTCTTGTGCTGTTTTCACTGTTAGGGATCTCCTTCCCTACTTTTGTTATGATTTATATTTTTTAAGAATCTATATACCTATTAACTGATCTATATACCTATTAACTGATCTATATACCTATTAACTGATCTATATACATATTAACTGATCTATATACCTATTAACTGATCTATATACCTATTAACTGATCTATATACCTATTAACTGATCTATATACCTATTAACTGATCTATATACCTATTAACTGATCTATATACCTATTGACTGATCTATATACCTATTGACTGATCTATATACCTATTAACTGATCTATATACCTATTAACTGATCTATATACCTATTAACTGATCTATATACCTATTAACTGATCTATATACCTATTAACTGATCTATATACCTATTGACTGATCTATATACCTATTAACTGATCTATATACCTATTAACTGATCTATATACCTATTAACTGATCTATATACCTATTAACTGATCTATATACCTATTAACTGATCTATATACCTATCAACTGATCTATATACCTATTAACTGATCTATATACCTATTGACTGATCTATATACCTATTAACTGATCTATATACCTATCAACTGATCTATATACCTATTGACTGATCTATATACCTATTAACTGATCTATATACCTATTAACTGATCTATATACCTATTAACTGATCTATATACCTATTAACTGATCTATATACCTATCAACTGATCTATATACCTATTGACTGATCTATATACCTATTAACTGATCTATATACCTATTAACTGATCTATATACCTATTAACTGATCTATATACCTATTAACTGATCTATATACCTATTAACTGATCTATATACCTATTAACTGACCTATATACCAATTAACTGATCTATATACCTATTAACTGATCTATATACCTACTGACTGATCTATATACCTATTAACTGATCTATATACCTATTAACTGATCTATATACCTATTAACTGATCTATATACCTATTAACTGATCTATGTACCTATTAACTGATCTATATACCTATTAATTGATCTTTATACCTATTAACTGATCTATATACCTATTAACTGATCTATATACCTATTAACTGATCTATATACCTATTAACTGATCTATATGCCTATGAACTGATCTATATACCTATTAACTGATCTATATACCTATGAACTGATCTATATACCTATGAACTGATCTATATACCTATTAACTGATCTATGTACCTATTAACTGATCTATATATACCTATTAATTGATCTATATACCTATTAACTGATCTATATACCTATTAACTGATCTATATACCTATTAACTGATCTATGTACCTATTAACTGATCTATATACCTATTAATTGATCTATATACCTATTAACTGATCTATATACCTATTAACTGATCTATGTACCTATTAACTGATCTATATACCTATCAACTGATCTATATACCTATTGACTGTGACGTTTGGATTCTGTTTTGGGGTTTTGTGTTTGACTTTCTTCATTGATTCACTATTTGGATTTCTATTATATCGGTCTCAGCCATAAGGTTTCATATTTGTTGTAATGCGCATATTGTGCACTAAAATATTACCATGGAACATATATTTAATTGATCATACAACTTCAAGGTGTCGAATGATTTTCTCTTTGAAAATTTCTTCCTAGAAAGGGATGATCACATCAATGATTATCAGTTTGCAAAATAAGGCATACTGGTCAACTTCGGTTGATCATTCTTCTCCTCGGTGTATGTGTTCTAATCGGTGTGTTTCATGGTAGTAATTTGTTCCGGTTTTTTATGAAGGATGTATCTTTATGGTTTTGTCCACAAACTACGTGTATTTGTTTTAATATGGACAAAACAGGTTTAGCTTGTAGATATGTTCAATAAAACAAACTAATTTGCTCTCATACCGAGCTGTTGGATAGTGCTCCATGGTTTAGTGTGATTGTCTCTGTTTGTTTGTCTGCTTTTTTCTTTTAACGTGAGAAGGTTTTGTTTTATGTATTTTTTTTTTCAAAAACTCGTAAGCCTATTGGTTGTAATATTTTTAAAATCTGATTTTGGTCTTATAGGGATTGCCTCTCATTCATTGATTTTAAACGGCTGAATTGTGTTTGAGCGTATCTATCGCAAATAACAGAGAAAAAATTGCCTCATCAGCAACTTCATATATATGTTTTGTTCCAGATGAACTTAGACCTCCGATGAAATCCCTTATGAATCTATTATGAATTATTGAGACAAGAAATACAATAAATACTCTAACAAAAGAAATTGTTCAAGAGTCATCAATCAATTATCATTTTTAATTTGTGACACTCCTGTTTGGGCTTGGGGATTTGTCATCTTCATTTTAGTATGTTTATCATAATCATAAGATGTAAAAGTTAAAATTTAAGCAAAGACAACGTTTCAAGGCTATCAGAAAGAATCTTACATTATTGAACAATATGTCGACATCATGCAAAATATAAGCAAAAGATAACAAAACGCAAAGCATGTACCAATAACAACATGACCGATATAAGAAAATGCTCCAAAATACAAGTTGACAACATACAAAATCTATATCTGCACATGACAACATATACACAGTAACAAATACAATATGTATTGGAAATACATACAAAATGGAAAAAAGCATATGGTAAAATATTATAATGATAACAAGTAGGGTAGTTATAGGGATTACTTGTGCACCGAAGAGTCGCTATTATCTTATTCTACATTCAGGTCAAAGAAAAACCATATATTTATAAAACCATCACTGTACATGGTGAATACGGGACGTACTATAATAATACTATATAGTTATCCATCTATTTCCAACATCGAATCATTTGTTCGCACTTCTGATGTGCAAAAATCGACAAGTTCTGCCAAAACCGTGTCATAGAGACGTTCTGGACATTTCAGCTGATCTCATTATAAATACTTATTGAGTTTTGAGCAAGCCGAAACACGTATGATGTATTTTGTATGTGTTTTAATATGTATTGATTTGGATTGTTTTATCGTGAACTGTGAAATACCGAATTTGACATATAGTCCATATTTTGGTTGTCCCTGAACTGCAACATTCAGTGATTATGGTGATGGGTGTAACTCAGCAAGGGCACGTGATCACATTCCTGTGCAGTAGTTCATTTTAACTAAAAATATAAATGATCTGAATTACTTTCTAATCTGTTCGTTTTCTTCATTTGAAAGTTATTAAACGCCTTTATAATTTCACTAATTCTTGAATAACGTATTTAAAACTGTTATTTGAACAGGCGTTGAGTCAGTGAAGAAGGTAAAGAAGATGTAGCTGAAGTTCATTTGTCATAAAATGATGGTACGGCTGAAGCTATTCAAAGTGTTGAAAGAACCATATCTGACAATTTAAAGAGGAGGGGTAATGGTCTCTCAGCTAACTTATTGGAATTCCCTTGGGTATCAACTTTGCTTCAATATTTGTTAATATTCTTCTGTAACTAACTTCCATTTCATGAATAGCAACATTTCGTCTTCTGTTTATGGTGTTTTTTGTTTCTCAGATAATTCGGATCGCCAGGGCATGTTCCAAATATGACGAGTTCATCGTTTGAGCCAGACGGCTTGCAAGTAAGCTTCGTTCAGGGTAATATTACACAACAGCTGGAATCATCCTTGAGGAAGTGCTTCAGTTCGCAACTGTTCCAATGGAAATTCTAAAGATTTTGCCTTATCTTTACGACTTAGAGCCTGAATAACTTTGTACTTCAAATCTAATTCTGTATAAAGATACAGAAAGACGTGCTCTTTACTGAAACAAAAGAAATTTAAGGATTACTTAATTTGAAAGCGTTTGACATTAAGCATAATATTTCCGTGTGAAGCAGAGGTGAAAGAGACTACTGAAAGCAATATCTTTGCCTCATATTTAGATGTTATATTTTGACCACATATATGAAAAATGTGACGTATTTAACTTCAGAATTACAAGTTTCCCATACCTGAGTAGTAACATTCTTCCTTCCCCCTGCCCATGGTGTATTCATATCGTAATTGATATTCTATTAAAAAGCCTCAAACATATAGATCTACAGAGAAACTACTCAGCAGTGGATATATTTGTTAGCGATTGACTATGTCACTGCAAAACTTTCCTTGAAGATAAAATGATAAAATTAAACTCTAACATCTCTTTATCCAAAATGTCGAAAGATAATTTTGGTAAGAACCGGCCAAAAAATTCAAAATTTAGATTTAATAAATTTATCGGCTTTAACCTTTTGAGTAGACTTAATACAAACATTAAAGAAGTTCAGTTATTCAGTCTCAAAGTCGAGAAAGCAAGGCAAAATCATTAGAATATCCATAGGAACGGTTGCGAATCTCGGAATGTGAGATCAGGTGCCCGGGGAAAGTAAGCGTCTCCTGAGTGCATTAAACACCCGTCGCAACAGCTCAATGGAAACTTGCCAAATTCGGTATACATATTGATGTACACATGGTGATGATGATAGCCATTCAATCACAGATCATTCTTGAAAGGGGGATCTGATATGCTTATATTATATTCCCGTAGCGACCGAAGAACTTCCTCAAACATGATCTCAGCCGTTGTGCATTATAACCTCAGCAGCTTACTAGCAAGCCGTCTGTCTCTAACGATGAAATCTTCATATTTTGGAACATGCCCTGGCGTACCGTATGAGCTGGAAAATAAAAACGCCAGATGCAGGAGAAAACGGAATGTTGTAACCCATGAAAGGAAAATCATCACGCTTGTCATACAGTGAGGTGTTCAGATGGCCGTTTGCGTCGAAAATTCGAATCGGATCTGTCGCTCTCGTATGTTTCCTTGATCTCTAGTTCATGAGGATATATTTCATGTAGTTGGTGGACAACACGTCATCTATATATCTGAAGGTAAAATTGAACAGTGATGCGAGGTGCTTTCGCCCAGTCGAGAGCAAGGTCTGGATGAAGTCAGCTTCGTATAAAAATAAAAGTAATTCCGCAAGCTGTGGGGCACAATTGGTACCCATGGGGATGTCAATTATTAGTATTTGTTGGAATACACTTCCTCCAAACACCACAAAAATGTTGTCAATCAAAAACGCAATTATGATATCGTCTTCGGTATACTTTTTGTTTGAATCAGTGTGATCAATCAATCATCTCATGTTCTCAGTAACGAAATTTGCTTGCAAGCAGGAGACGTTTACTTTCCCTAATATAACTCTCTTCCTTGTTATCACACAGGCTTAGAACTGACGGATGCGATAAGTTTATAGGTATTGAAATCTTTTAGTTAAATTCAAAAAGAGGTTTGCATTCCGAAAAATGGTGTTTGTACTACAAAAAATGGCAAAACATCATTATAACAGAGACTTCAGTTATTATCAAGATACATTTGTACCTAGAAAAAGACATTGGTTCAAACCTGAAGTAAGCTAGGTGCGTACATCAAATTACTCATTTTGACAAATATGTTCAAAAGAAGAAAATAATCATTATTTTTCTTCTTTTCACAGACAGGATTAAAAGTACAGTGCGGCATGCACCTTCTAGGTTATACAGTCTTTTTATAGAATTTATCACAAAATATGATCACGATATGAAGTTCCATAGTTCTTTTCGTTTTGATCAAAGAACCATTTGTATCACGTGACAAGACAATGTGCTCTCATCACCAGGTGCTGAAATGCAGATGTAGTCGCTATTCATAGAAAATTAACCATGGAAACATTTTTATACCTTCTGTTGTTTTGCGTATGATGCAGACTGGATTCTCGGAGCGGGAAGATAGGTCCTGTCCCAGCGCAAACTAACTGATCAAACAATAGAAAAATAGTAGGGCAACCTAGTGTATTTATGTGTTTCCTTCTATTTATTTTCTTTACATATTATAATAACTTTGCACCTAGGTTTACCTCTACCAGTTCATTGCTTTTTAACTCGATACAAATGTTAACGTAGATAAAGACATAAAACAATTTGCCTTTGGAAAACATAGTTATTGATTGCTTAACATAGTATTGTATCTGAAAAAAGAAATCCTTTCAGTTTTTTAAGATCAAAGTTACGGTATTAGCCATAATATAATTCCCTCATGACCAATGAAGCATGTTTGTATCTTTTAACCCTTACATATTGGACAACCCTCTTGACTTCAATTCGTCAGTTACATAACCTCGCTTCCGCAAACCCGATGATAAACGTCAAACAGGCGACGAGGCGGCGATTACTTTTTTATGTTTTATACCGTGATACGTTAAACAGATTGAGGACTAAAACGCACAAATATAATTATCCTGTTTGAAACAAAGCGCATCGTATCAGCTGACATTTATAGCATTTTGAGACAATTAATTGTAATGTTTAATTTCTTAAAGTATAAATAAATGAAAAATGCGCCATACGTCGACGAGGGATATTCAATATAATTAAAATACATGTTACAATAAATGGAGTGCATCCCGCTGGGACTCGCAAATATAGCTATATGGTAGAGGGGCGTCTGACAATGATGCTGATCACCTGGTATTGCCATTTTCCCTCCTTACAAAGTGGCTAGGACTGCTGATCGAGTGTTGACCAGGTGTTCTGCGAGAATTCACCTTAGTCCTCTCGATAATGAGAGAATTGATTTACCTGGAGAGTTTCTATAGCAGATGTACAATTACAACAGGTTTGGTTCGTTACCAATAAAAGGTCGATCCAATGTGCCAATTGACTTGGTAAGCGAGTACAGGAAGTAAGACAAAAGCCGTCCCGGTCTATAAGTGTGGCGCCATGAGCCAAACCATATATCTTTCCCTTTGTTTTCACTGCAAAGAAATGCTTTGAAATTGTATAAGCAGTATGGATCGTTTGTAGGTCGACCTTTCTCTGTGTTGGTTCGATCGTAGCAGACGTGGTTGATATTGGCGTATTGATTAGCGTTACATTACTGGATACTGCACAGGTGGACAGTTATTGAGGTGGTACGAAGACATATCGACCATCATATACTCCGACAATAAAACCTTAACAGCTGATCACGCACTGAGTCACATATCTACTGTAAGGGTTAAACACACCATTTATGAAAGATGAAAATAGTTTGATTTATTCTCTTATTCTTTTTTTTTTCTATTTTCTTTCTTTTTTTTTTTTTATCTCTTTTCCTAGTTTTCCCTCATTGTGATTCTTTCTCTAAAATAATCTCCTTTCTGTACAAAAAAAAGACATGCAAATTTTTAAAAAAAAATCGAAAAGGATGTTTAAATTTCAGCGTTTATTTCCAAATAAGATGTTTTACACCTATTTAAACTGAAGAGTTTTATTGAATCAAAATCTTTAAGAAATAAATCTGAATTACATATCATACCAGAATTCATATTTTACAGCTTTGTTTCTGTTAAACAAACACTTGTAGACATTCTCTAAATACATTGTAAATATGCTGTACTTTATTTGAAATCGAGCACTCAAACTCCCCACCTGTCAGTGCGTAACAAGGTGTGACCTCCCGCCATATAATAGGCATAGCTTTACTAAGGGGAAATGCGGGTTTTATTTGGTTGAAGTTATCTAAGATATAACACATAATTTGTCTCCTGGCGGAGCCGCTGAACAAACAATGGCCCAGCATACACCAATACTTGAGTAAAGGTATGCAGACAGTGCGGCGCCGTACTCGGTCAGCGGGATTTATCAGGCCGAGGTGTGAATAAGGTATTGAAAACTGACGAAAAGAATTAGTCCCAATAAAAAGATATTACTGAATCGGTTTAAGACGTATCAGTCGTGGTTAAGATACCGTCAACTTCGGCACAAGTCGGCAGATTGGATTTTAAAGAGCTGACAGATACTGCTTAGATTTAATGTGTTTAAAGAAATAATATAAATCAAACACCTTTTAACGGATTCAATCAGTAAAAATACCTTGCCATGTCTACTTCGAATCTGAATTTTCAGATAGATCGGTATTCATCAAAGTAACAAGAACTTGTGATGCTGATCGATTCGGGATTTTTCTTTCATATTACCACCACCTGACATCTCACTTCGACAACAAGGCAAAATCCTGTATAGCGTTCCACAATACCGTTGATAATGCGCGCAAAATAAATTTTATTACCCTCTGACATATGGCTAAACAATTAATGTAGTTAATAGAAAGCTATGTAATGCAGCAGGAGGGAACTGGCGTCAGGCAACCGGCGACTTGCATGTATAGTGTCAAATCTTTGACGTTCTTCCAACTTTTACCACAGAAAAATGCAACGCGATACAAAATCAACCACCTTGGTGCAAAACGCATCTTAATGCCGTAATTTGTTTACGACCGCATCCGTACACACCATTCGAATCTCGGAATTCTTTTTGTCTTTTAAAATACCTCGAGTAAAATGTATTGAAATGTTTCAAATTAATTTAATTTATTTTATCAAAACTTAAAAAAAGCAACACGAACACACTCAAATTCCAATATTTTCTAAGTTCGAAAATAAGTTACAAATATATTCTTCTTCTACAATATTTTTATGTTCATTCGCCTCAATAAATAAATGGAAAAAATACCAGCCAAGTTTTATGTTTATCTGAATTCTTATATCATTTGCAAAAATACCCGTAAAGTAAATAACAGACGCATGCGCAGGACGACAGGTGCACGGAATCAGAATCATCTCAAAGCAAACGGTGTTATCATTGGCAATCAAAAATATCGACGAAAGAAAATGTTTCGTCCAAAATAAACTAATTATTTATGTTTGCTTCCAGATGTTTAGGCAAAATTAAAATGCATAATCCAAGGTACGAGTTGCTAAAATTTCATTCTATATAATTTCAGCACTTTGCTAAGCCTCTTATAGCAACTGTGGAAAATCTTATAATGCAGGAGAAAAGCTTTATCAGGGCCGTAGGCTATAGATAAGAACGTACAAGCTGGCGACTTTAGAAATCATCATAATCTCTCATCGCGTTGACGCAAAAAAATCCTGAGGCAATATTAACACTTGTGTTAAAGATTTTCGCCATATATTGTCATAATACTAATCCCTTCCATTGCGCATTGGACTCGTCCTTTGAACCAATGAAGCATTATTGAATTTGCCCGAAACATAAAGCAATACAGCCAAACCACCTGGCGCTAGGCCGCAGTGCATTTTCTATCTATTTTTCAATATTTCTATTATTTCGATACTTAGCATCGAGCGGTATTTCATTACGTACAGATGTAGTAGCGGCGTCAACTAGGGCTATATATGTAGCGCTTCAATTGCCAGTATGAAAGATAGCCATCTGAATGCGATTAGTCAATAAATAACGAACATCCAAGGAATTCTTGAACATTTAACATCTGGCCGACTCAATGACTAGGTTTATAGTGTAAACAACTGAGCGATAACACACACAGTGTTTCCTACACTCGATCAGCGAGCAACTACCTGTCGGAGCAGAGTTAAGGCAGGGGGCGATATGAGCGTTAAGGATTTACCTGTGGACTACAGGAGGTCGCCCTCCCCGGGGCAGTCCTTCCCCTCACCCACGGGAATTGTTAGTAAGAAACATTTATGTCATCTAACGGAAACTCCGATTCGAAAAAATAAAAGAAAACGTAGTGAACCTAAGAAAAGAAGTGATTTTAGTATAAAAAGATTTTGTCCGGAAAGTCCGGGAAGTGCTTGTTCAGAAAGTGGACGAAGTGAGGATACTGACATTAATGTTGATGAATCTCCTAGAGTACCGTCAGTCTGTTCAAACAATGTTTTACTACCAGAACATACGGACACCAGAGGTGATAACCATAGTGACTCTAATTCTAATAGTTCACCACCCGCTCATCCAGGACTAGTCATGTTTCCAGGACACTTTCCCCCGGGATTTATGATTCCAAACTTTCACTATAAACATCCGGGATTGCCTTTCCCGATCCCTCAGCCCCTCCCCCCGGGACAGTTACAGAGGGTAGATTTACTACAGAGTGCTACATCGGGATACAGAGGAGGAGGAGGTACTATATCTACTACAAATAGTAATAATAATGTTAAACAAACTAGTATGAACAATTCTAGTAATAAAGACACAAAATCTGTCAGTGTAGAAAATGAATCTGATGATTTTAATGAATCTTCTAGAGGCGGCAGGAAAAATCGGAAAAATTATAAAAATATGACTCGGGAAAGACGTATTGAAGCTAACGCCAGGGAAAGGACACGAGTTCATACAATTAGTGCAGCTTTTGAAAGTTTGCGACGGGCTGTACCCTCTTATTCCTACAACCAAAAACTTTCAAAATTAGCCATTTTAAGGATAGCGAGTAGCTATATTATGGCATTAGGACGGCTAGCTGAAATAGACAATCTGGACAATTCCGATGAGAGAAGCTCATTCGCTAATTGTGTTGACCTTTGTACAAGAACAATTCAGACAGAAGGCAGAGCGAGGAGGCGACATTAAAATTTTATCTAGTGAGAATGCGGCTGGGAAATAAAGTCGATAATAAAACTTCATACTGATAACCGATAGACGGACTACGAGGGCGAGAGAATGGGGCCATCGTGATAGAGTAGAACGACAAGTAAAACATCTGGTCAAATTATCTGTGGAGTAGACGACTTGATCAGCGCGCTACAAACTCGCCAAAAGGGACTTACAGAAACCACCGACTGCTGCAGCAGAGTATCAGATAAGATCAATAGGCGCTCCAGATGGTGGTGGAAGGTATTATGTTGCACGAATAATACGCTGCATCTCAACAGTGCTATATTAATGCGAGTTTATTTTTGTTGTGTGGGGTTTGACGGCGCGCCAGCTGGTTAGCGGTGTTTGCTAGCGAGGCCGCTGTTAGACATCGGAGACTCACTTTCTCTACGTTTTCTCCTTAACGATCTAGTATTAATATTTGCATTTCTGTGATAATTTGTTATCGTAGCTCTTTAAGTTTACTTTTTGAGCTTTTTAACGCTCATTAAGTTGTACACATTGTGCAATTTGTGCTGTTATTGATAGTGCTTTGATGTCAGATTTTTGGTGCTAATCCCTATAAAGATGTCTTAAAAATCACACTTTTCTTATATTACTTTTATATGAGTCATTATTTTTATATGTCACGAGGTCGTAATTAGCGCCAGTCTATTTTTTTTTCAATTTTAAAATTATTTTCTGTACGTAACCTAATTCGCAAGCCCTGACTGATACTGCCATTATAATATTTGAATTTCCCCCTAGTCTTGTTTATCATCATCAAAATTTCAAATTGAAAAGAGACAGTCTTGTTGCAATTTGGAAATAAATATATTGTAGTTCATAAATGAATATATATATTATTGAGAAATGATTTCAGAATTCTGACGTTAATGTAATACAAAAAAATATTTTCCCACTATTTATAAAAGTCGAGTAATAACTTTTTATGTAGAATAATCACATTTGATTTATACCCAAAAAATAATAACGAATATTTATTTCATATCTTTTTTTCTACAATATGAAAAAACTAATTTGTTTATTCAGTTTTAAAGTTAACATGCACTTTAAAAGTACAGTTAAAGAACAGTTTACTTTTAAAAAAAGACAAGAAGCCTGGCAGCGCTACCTTCTCCTGGAAATAGTAAATACGGAACAAATTACCGTTTTCGTCAATGAAAACTCATTTATGTCCTGACTTACTAGATAAAATGTCAAGCACTTCATTACCACAGTAATTAGCTCTGATTTAAGGAATTTTATTGAGCATAAAATTAGGTAAAACATACCTTTATAAAGACATAGGAATACAAATAGTTATCTTTATATCTAGATAGTACTTAATCGTATAAATATAATTTTTTTTACGGAAAAAATGTAGATAATAAATCACATGGCGTCTGTACTGGCACAGACCTGTCAGCGTTTACCAGGTGATTTTAACCTTTAATTTGAAGTATAACAGAGTGATGTTTATATCTTCAATCCCCATGAAGTGCTGAATGGCATGTTATTAAATGAAATCAGACATTCTGACGACAGGTGTTTATTCCGACGTGTGACGGTCAACACCTTCCACAATCATTTACCTTTACTTATACGGCTTAGTTCACCTTATCGCGTTCTATGTTATTCCTATGTTTAATCACGAAATAATGAATGTAAAGAAAGAAAAATAACATAACATGAAAGTAAAACATTTCAAAAAGGAAAGTGGAAAGTGACAATAAAACTCAATAGGTGTAAACCAATACTTTAAGGTAACTTGAGGCAGTGAATGCAGAATAACCATTTGTTAACGTTACGGTCCAGTGCGGCCAGGTGGAGTACAGTTTCTAATTATCACTCTCTCGATGAGACCAGTGGCGCCAGTCAGTCCGGAAGGAAAGGGGCCCCACACACACAGTCTTAGTGCACAGCTATTGTCAGCGCGTGCTTCATGCAAGGCTGGGTCGATTCATCGCGGTGGGACCTTTTTTCTTTGCATACCTTTCATTTCTCTGCATATAATTTTGGCTGTATACGAATAGCAGGGCCATTGTGCAAGACAAAATTGGTGTCGCCAGATTTCTTGTTGGTGATATGCGTACCAATATGGCTCCGGAATTGATGACATTGTGACCTATGAATACACGCCCATTAAGATGTAATCATACGATCAAGTAGTGTGTTAGCTATCTGCGTTGATATTCACACAATACGGATGGCCCCGACGATCGCATTCCGGGGTCTCTATACAGACCTGATAAAAAAGTGTCTACCAGGTGGCGATTAAAGGCTGTAACAGACCTCTGATCGTCATAGCAGATACCATGTCCATGGTGACAACAAATAGTAACCCTATATCATCTCTAATTTTAAAATCCCTCCTTATCTTATTGTTTTCTTGATTTATAAGACTAAGGTCCATGACATAATTAAAATGGGGAAAAACGATTGAATTAATGAAACTGATATCCTTTAAATGATTTATTGATTTTTTGCTTAGTCATCTGTTGTAGGTTTCATTTTATTGAAATCTGGACTAAGTTTCGAGATTTCTGTTCAGTACACCAAATTAAAAAAAAACACTCCGTACATTTGTACATCCTTCTGATATAATTATTCGTAGTAAAGCCACCAATTATCCCATTTTCATTAAGACTAAGACTTTCCGGCTTGCAAAGTCTGGATACTGCAGCGACAATTAGGAAAAATGCTATTTGTGTGATCTTTGATAAGTAATGACTTACGCTGTATAAACGCTCATCAGTCAACGATTTTTAAAAACCTGTTCGTTCCCCAATCTCATGTTTCGATCTTGTTAAAAGCTTTAAACGATCTTTGACCTTGGGGTATAATTATTTGCTCGATTCGCATTATTTAAAGCCATCTGTTAACGGGTCTGGTCGCCAGCAAGATGTACCACCTTCGAAGTAGCGAGAAATAAACAACACCTTTTATCAGCTGATCACATCGTTAGATAGCTGGCTGAAATAGACGTGTAATCTGTCGACCGTGGAATGCAGTTACCCATATGGTTGTGATAAACTCCTCTAGTATAGGGACTGGCGCGAGATTCACACGGTGAGCGTTCTTGGCAGTTAACCATAGTGTTATACGATGACAATGCTCTTGACTTGTACATGTTATCAAATTATAAGATACTGTATGAAATATATCACACCTGTCGGTTCATCTTTATCTTTGATATAGAGACAGGCATTGCGATAAAATCGGCTCGTTAGGTGGGTGTATTGTCATAAACCGGCCAAATTATGACTGTAAAGTCGTCCCACGAGACAGGCCTGATGGCATAGACGTAGAAGTTAACATAAACCCGCAAATCGGTACTTTTATTTATGGTATTTTTGTTATCAAATGAAGTAAATTATTTAGGAATCATTTTTGTCTGAAATAGCGGAGACGAAACTGTTTCGTGACAAATAAATAGAGATAACAGACGACGATTGCTTATGAAAAACGGAAATACTTTTAAATATGCAGTATATCCCATAGAAGACACGATTTCCAAATCATTATTAATCTCTACATGAGAGTAGTGAAATCGAATACACTTTGCTTTCCTTTGATGAGACCCATGCCTAGCCATTAAGCCATTGGTGCGGCTAATTACGCTGGCCAAGATACCATCAGGAGAAACAAAGTCAAATTTCTACAAACCAAGTCAAGCCAGTACACCTGTTGTTATATACCGCCAGGGTATACATGATAACGACTATAGATACCTTGTCAGTGAATACTCAGGAGACAAGATCAATTTAAATGTTGTGAAATTGTTTCACTTTGGAAATAAAAGCCCTATTACTGACAAGAAGGTTCCGCGGTGTCTGAGACTCCATGTTAATGGATGGGCCGCTCGGTGTAGGTTGCCCTATCGTGTTATATCTATGTCTTTGACACATGCTATTAAAACACAATATAAGTGGATCAAATGAACAGTAATTCTAACGCGACAGGTATCACACCTGTTCACTTGGTTTGGGTGAAATTCAATAGTAAAGATTTCCATCAAGATATTTCTTTCGACTCTTACTGTACATACCGCTTTAATTAAGGTATGTCAACAAATGGCGCAGACCAACCTGGCAGCAGAGGCCAACGACAGGGAAACATTTTAAAAATGTAATAAACGTAAAGAAAAGAAGAGATTTTAGAGAGTCCTAACCGTAAACCATACAAAAACACATGAATATTCTAAAGTCAGAAAAAATTAATCACTGGACCGCCGGAATACCGATGTTCGAGGCTTTTGAATACCATTTATGACCATAGTGCACTGAAAGGTGGCACAAGATGTTCCCCAGCAACAAATAAGTCGTCATTGAAATCAAGAGGTATACACACCGATGCCGACTTATGATGGTAAGTTACAACAATGACAATTTTGCTTATATCCGGATTTCCAGCACAGAAACTACATGTTCGACTTGAAATCAACAAGAAAATTCTCATGGACCCATGTTGAAAACAAAAAAATATAATTCAAATACATGATGGATATACGAACAATTTTCGTGCTCTGCTGGTTGAAGCGAGCTCATGTACTATACCTCATAGAGTTGGAGGACAGGTGACCAGATTCTTGTTTAACTAAGTGTAGTTTGGAAAGGTCTCGTCATGAAATACCGGCATCGTAGTTGGTCAAATTGCAGAAAATCCACATTGCACAGCAGGAACAGTACAAATCAAAAGTGAATTCAAGAATGTGGAAGAAATTTCTAGCAAGACTACCCTATACTGTCCACGAAGGAACACCACCACAAGATCAGCTAACATCAGAGAAAACAACTTCAACAAACCACAAGTGACAATGAGACGCACAACAACACCCACAAAGAACGGTCCAACTAACAATCAAAATAGACGCGCCAAAACATGGAACACGAATGACAAAACAAAACTTAAGAAAACCCGTGTGTACCCTGAACTGACTTTGGATGTCATCCGCTATATTGTAGTGAGGTATTTCGAGACATACAACTGGTGTATGAAGAAAAAGCCTTCTCAGCTCTATAGAAAAGTCAAATATAAATAATTGTTATTGTATTTTTACCGATGATTCAATTTTCAATATACTAGAAGTATGAACTACGTTCACGTCCAAGAACTCTATCAGCAACCTTTTGCAAACGATGCACCAAGAGATGAGCATTAATTTAATAGTCAACCTTTGTTAGATAAATTGGCCTGAAATTTTTCAAATTATGGTTGACTCCATTATCATGTTAAAAGGGCAGAGTACCAAAATTAATACTTTTTAATCAGGGAAATCGTAAAAAAGTGCAAAATCCACAGGTAGACCGTCTGGCCCTGGATATTTATTATTTTTCATGTGGTGGACTGCAATTCTTCTAGTTTTAGATAAAAATCACATTCTGCCTTTTCCATTATCCGTTCCACGTTTACAATTCACATCTTCTAAATATCTTTCGACATCAACGTAAGAAATTTTCTCACTGCATACAACTAATGATGTTTTCATTATTGGGAAAAAAATCTCCATTGTCAAAACAATACTGTAAGGTATCAGTATTGTCGCAATGCTAATAGGGTACACTCAAATATTGAAATTTATTCTCCGAGGATATCGTTCATAGGTGTATATCTATGTGTATTAGCTCTCCGAATATTTATTTCATTTTATTTGTCGAAATACTAGTATAATCACTAAAATTTTGAATGTACATTGCGTTCCTGTGTCCATTCTAAAGCAAGATTTCCGATATTTGGACATAATTTAACTCTTGTGCTATTTTCAATTCATTCTTTGAGTAAGATAGAAATGAATAATTAGGACACATAATCTCCAATGAAACCATTTCATATTGACCACAGCAGAAGACACGTACACAAGATTGGAACAAACATTGGTCACCACACACCAAACCATATGGTGGCAATCAGATATAAGCCACCAAAACAAACCAACATAACATAGACATCAATACAATATACATGACAACACGTAAAGAGAGGAATCAAGGTCAAGTCTCTTCTTTATTAGATATGTATAGTATACTGTTCGCCGTGGAGTCCCATCGTCACGGTTTCTTCGGTGTGCAATGATAGATAGATGCTGGTACGAAACCATACAGAGATGCATCAATTTCCCAGTACAAAATAAGATGGATTGCATGGTTTCTTCATCGATTTGTCTTCTAATATTTACATTACTAGTACATTCCCCATGTTAAACGCCCATTAGACAACTAGATTTATATTCCAATAACTCATGTTCACGGTCAAGTTTTGAATGTAGAGAGAATTTACCAATAATACGGAAGTGTTCCAACTCTATACCTTCATGAAGAAAATTTCAAACCATTTTTTCTGCACCAGACACATGTTTCGAATATTAAATTCTCATCAGTGATGCTTCCAGCGGAGCCGCCAAAATTCATTTCAGTAGCGCCCTCTTGTTTTATATTTTGAATTTAAATTTGTGCATTTACTTTGGGGTCGTCGATAAATATACATTTGACGCTGTTACAGACAAAAAACCTCCTTAATATACATTTGACGCTGTTACAGACAAAAATTGTGATTTCTGATACTTAGAATTAATGTAAATATAGATAACAACTGTCTTACTTTTGGTGTTCAGGGCTGTAAAATTCTGGTTGACAAGGACCGTTCGGAAAAATGATAGAGCAGATGCTATTGAATTTGAAGACGTTTAACATTTGAACTACTTGGTGAGTGTCACTGCTGGTGGACCAAGAGTCCCCGAGGGCACATGTAGCCAAGTTCGATCAACTTCGGTTGATCGTCTTTCTCTTCAACGCATTTGAAATTTTCTGTTACAAAATTTCTTGACATTTCTAAAACGAAACATGGATCCTGTAGCGTCATATCCCACCCATTCTGCTATGTCTTTTGGTACATTTTTGGACATAATAATTTCACACTTTTTGGCCATATTAAACTGTTTAGACTGAGGATCACTGACGAAGGTTTAGTATTCGAAACGTGCATGTCTGTTTCATACTGAACATTTATCTGGTCTTAGATGATGCTATTGAATTGAGGACGTTTATCATTTCAATTTTTGCTGAAAGTAATATTAAAGGGTATATTACACTAAATCTATAAAAATGGTTTCTTATTTTTTCACATTATGTATACTGTCCCAAGTATGAGCGAGTTACGTTGGGTTTCGTATGAAGGAACTTCGTCGTAGACCAACCGTCTCTTATTGGTAAAGCTTTTTTATGACAAACGTGATAATGTTCACAAAGCGAGGAGGGATCTCTAACAACACTCGGTCACAGCAGCCACAGCAAAATCCCAAAACATCCAATGCAAGAACACAGCAGATACTCATAGAAATAGACGCAATAGGGACAAGGGACACCAACTCACGCCATAGGAACATGTAACACAAAAGACAACACATAAACCAACGAGACCAATGGACAACCGGTGCCAACTTTGGATTGCAAGTAGCAAAAGGTGTGGTTATCCGGATTACGTGCACTTTTCGGAGAGGTCTCGAAGAACGCAGCAAGCTCATGCATGTGAACACGCGAGGAGTCCGACTGAGATTCAAAGAGGACAGGTGGTCGGGGCCCTGTCTTCTCTAAAAAGGTTTTGACGGGGCTCGTCATGGAGTCCTGTCGTCAAAGTCAGTCAGAGTGCAATTCTTAAGAATGCGGTGGTACAAGGCTGTAGATTGGTCCAGTACTAAGAGATTTCATTCTATCCCTTTCCTACGTAAAAAGATTCTCTCGTCCCATGTCTTTGACTCTGTGGTGCATTCATTTTTAACGACTGACTTTTACCATGAACAATACCATTAAAATATAAACAAAATGTAGAAAGATATTTCAGGTTAGAACTATTCACACAGCGGTTTTTACTTTTCTAAAGCTAAAGCCAGGTGGTGCTATTTATCAGAAGATGCTTACGCTCCCCGGGTACCCATCTAATCTCCATTGGCGATTAATTACGTTTCGCTCCTTAACAGAGTATAGTTGTTTTCTTTGGGTTTGCCTGACTATTGAATATGAGTTTCGGACTCTGATTTGGGGTCTTGTGTTTAACATTCACTGCCATATTGCAAACATTTCCTGTATTCGTTTGCCATGAAAATGTGCTCTCTTAAATACCTTGAACCTACAACTTAAAAAATATCTGACATGCATTCGTATAATCAATGATTAACATCAAAGTTGAGGTTATCTCTTATGTATATTTATGCATATAATTATGATGTAACATAGTACAAATCGTTTGAATTCATTAATTAAAATGTATATTAATGACATTTTGTTTTGAGCACTCAAGTGATAAGAATGCACTCATGTTAATTGTATGTCACCTGCAAAACAAAATGACACATAGAGACACTTGCACCGTCAGTCTGTCTTGTCATATCATCGGACTACTTAAAGTTTTCTTACCCTTACTTCAAATGGCACGAAGAAATACGTCCAAGCAGACTCTTGCACGATTAAGATATTTTCATCAAAAATGAATGACAACAAGTGCTACCTTATCCGGCTAAAATGTAACTCACTGCTTCCACTACTTCCAAAATTAACGATCTGCGTTGCAAACCAAATATTTCTTTTTCAATTTATAAAGATACTGTGATATCACAAATTCATGAAATTCTTTATACTACAAATTCTCAATTTTGTGATATTTCAAATTCACGTTTTGTTAAATGCATAATACGGAAGTGTTCCAACTCTATACCTTCTTGAGGAAAATTTCAAACCAATTTTCATGCACCAGACACGGGTTTCGAATATTAAATTCTCATCAGTGATGCTTCCAGCCAAAGTGCTATTTCACTAGCGCCCTCTATTTTTTTTTAGAATTTAAATTTCTGCATTTACTGTAGAGAGAGTACGCGGCTCCAGATTTCCTGTAGGGTTGATTCAGTAGCATATCCAAAAAAAATCTATGTTCAAAATAGCATTGGAGGGAAGCTGCTAAGATGTTATCCTCCTTTAATTTCGATGATATTTTTCGATGAAATGACAAGTTTCCGAAATAGCAAGAAAATATATATGATATGATAAATGACAAAACAAAGCTTCTTTCATACGATAGAGCTGGAAAGAAGAAATTAATACACTTTACAAACATCAAGTCACGGGGAATGATTTAAACTGTTCCACACTGCAACAAGAAATAAGTGTTTATATTAATAATACGGAAGTGTTCCAACTCTACACCTTCTTGAAGAAAATTCCAAACCAATTTCATGCACCAGACACGTGTTTCGAATATTAAATTCTCATCAGTGATGCTTCCAGCCAAAGTACTATTTCAAAAAGCGCCCATTGGTTTAATTTTTAGAACTTAAATTTTGCATTTACTTTACAGAGAGTGCACAGCTCTAAATTTCCTGTAGGGTCGATTCAGCAAATCACAGAGGGGAGAATACAACAAGAAACAACAAAGGGAACGGAATAGCAAACACTTAACGTTAGAAACAACATCAAAATACCAACGACATCAGTGGACAACCGATGCCGACTTAGGACGGTCATCTGCTACTTTACAACTCTGTATTCACCAATTTTTCGGGTGCTCCTTATGCATAGGAGGAAACTACACTGAACTGAACTGAACTGAACTAGCAAATGATGTGGTTGTTCATCCGTATGAGAATAATCCTCTCATTTCTTCGGTTACCTAGCGGTCTGGGGGACTTCAAAATTGTTGTTTTTTTTTTTTAAATAGCCTCCTCACTATCAGATGACGAAACGAACAACACAGAAAATAGCTTTTTTCCTATTGGTAGTCGTTTATATTTTATGTCATTTGTGGTTGTATTCAAGGTTTGTTTGTCCAACTAACTTTATGTTGTCTCTTATTGACATGAGTTGTATATGTCATTAATGCTTATATTCCTGGGTTGGCTGTTGTTGTTTACTTCCTAATCAACACATCATTTATGTGAAGTCGTTGATTTTATTTAGTATCATTGGTGTTTGTATGCCTGGCCTATTCATCCAATCACGATTCTTGTTGTATTGTCCTTGATCAACACATGTCCTATGTGAAAATGGCATTGATGGTTGTAAGTCTTGTTGGGTTGTTCAATCAAGGCACTGATTGTGTTGTCTTTAGTTGACATGAGTTTATGAGTAATCATTGGTGATTTATCTCATTGGTGTTTGTGAAATCAATACTCTAGTTGTGTTGTGTCTAGTTGACATGAGTTTATGAGTAATCAACGGTGATTTATGTCATTGGTGTTTGTGAAATCAGGGTTCTAGTTGTGCTGTCTCTAGTTGACATGAGTTTACGAGTAATCATAGGTGATTTATGTCATTGGTGTTTGTGAAATCATGATTCTAAATATGTGGTCTCTAGTTGACATAAGTTTATGAGTAATCATATGGGATCTATGTTGTTGGTGTTTGTGAAATCAAGGCTTTAGTTGTGTTGTCTCTAGTTGACATGAGTTTACGAGTAATCATCGGTGATTTATGTCATTGGTGTTTGTGAAATCATGACTCTATTTGTGTTGTGTCTAGTTGACATGCGTTTACGAGTAATCATTGGTGATTTATGTCATTGGTGTTTGTGAAATCATGGCTTTTGTTGTGCTGGCCATGTGTTTTCTTTAATCTTAAGCCTTTGGTATTCAGTCGTTATCAAATTTGATTTTCTTGATATCTGCTCGCCATATCTATGTTTCTTGTATATGATATGAGTGATAGTTTTACTTACTTTCGATGGAATGTCAATCATTTTTCTTTTTCATCATGGAAAAAATTCTCATTCTTGACCATGGATTCGATTAGATAAAGAAAAGAAACATAAAAAAGATAGAACTGCTTTCTCCCCTGGTAAGAGCCATAGTATCAGATTATCTTAACTATACATCAATATCATGCTCCGTTACACAATACAGAAATGTACAGTAATTATCATTAGCAAACATGCTAAAACATCACATTGTATGCATGATGGTTTGATTCCTCATCTCCCTAACAGAGAACTTGGGTCACTGCAATAAAAGTAATCATTTTTCATTACAGCAATTATACCTTCAGAGACCATATTGATTATCAGATAGGGTGTTGAGCTGAATGAAAAGCCAGCTGACAGAGAACTGGATGACACCTCAATCATGACATCGGTATAACGGAGAAATATCGATACAGTCCCAGGCATGCAGAGTCAAATTGTGCAAGACGACTTGAAGCATTGTGAAATATCGATACAAATCTCAACTTTGTACTTACAACAAGGGATGGCTGAAAGGCAACCGTTCCCATGAAAGACATTTCATATGGTTGAAACAGAACATTGCACTATACAGCACGGAATTCCAAAAGACCATTATTTCTCTGTACCTATATGTCTATCATCTTGCATGGGAAGACATTCGCAAAGGTCCTAAGTTTCCATATGAATCTAAAATCAAATAGGAATAATTTAGTATTTACAAAGTGCTCTTTTTAGTCGAAACATATACATAGGAAACGCGATTTAGGATATGAACTTATTTATAAGGATTAAAGATCTGAAAGAAAGGAGGGGATCTCCAACAACACTCGGTTGCAGCACCCACAGCAATACACCAAAACACCCAATGCAAAAAACACAGAGCAGACACTCGCAGTAAGCTACGTAAAAGGAACAAGGAACACCAACTCACAACATAGAAACCAGAAACACAAAAGACCATCCACACATAATTAGATTAACGAGGTATCACACGCGTTTCAGTAGCCTCCCTTAGACGAGAATTTTAAAGAAATCTCCACGCTGAAGATTTCCGATTTTCGTAACTTAAAATGTCTTGATGATCTGACTTTGTTATAATCGCTCAATCGGCAAGTTGAGCTAATAGCTCAGAGGTAGAGCTCTTGCCCACCATGCGGGAGGACCGCGGTTCGAGCCTGAGCGTAGTGAAATATGAAGACGAAATGAAGACGTTTACATACAAGTATATTGTTATTCGTATGTAAACATGAATGTTTTTTGTCTTTGCAAAGTAATGGTAAGCCTAGAGTGACCAACAATAGTCAAATTTTTGCTGAAATTGAACTTACAAATGTATTTGAAAATTTTGTTAAGACTTTTTTATCTGCATACATATGTCGTATCTATTCAGAAATAAGTCAGGTGTCAGTAAATTGTTTGATTGTAGAGAAACGTAAAATATAGTTACCCATATGGTACATGCAATATCATTACACATGTTCACATACTGTCGTGTTATCAAACAAAATCTGTATTCGGCTCTATTTATTTACATATTGACATCTTTGTGAGTGAAGGAACACTGCTGTGATATTTCAAAAAGATGATTATATAAATTTGGATGCTTTTGTCTTTGGTCACATAGTAAAGAAAGATAACTCGAATTGCACTTTTAATTTTTTACATGATAATTTACACATTCAGTCAGATTTTGCAACATATGACGTGGTCATTGAATGATTTCTTTCTATAAGAATTTGCACAATATGTTGAGGGAATCATATGTGATGTTTCATTTGAAAACCTTGGGCTGAAAAAATAATATAGCCAAAAAATGAGTATTTCCATTACAATCAATGGATGGCTAAAAAGTCTGATCAATTTCAAAATCTCAAAATTTTGGATGGTGACCTCCTAATATTGTCCCTTACATCTGAATTGAATTAGGAAATCAGAATTATGCTCTTTTTTTTTGAAAATAAGTGTTGTATAACACGAAACGTGTGATATCACCTTAACATACAAACAGAGATCATAGCGCAGGGGCCCAAGAATCACACAGACGGATATGTAAATGGATATAAAAACAGAAGGCATACGAAATACAGTCTGTGCTCTGCCGGCTTTAGCGAGCTCATACATGTGATCACCCGAGGAGTCTGCCTGACATTCAGAAAGGACATGTGGTCTTCTTCTCGAAAGAGATTTGGACAGGGCCCGTCATGGAGTCCTGTCTTCACAGTAAGTCTGTAGTGTGTAATTCTTAAGAATGCGCTGGTACAAGACTGTAGATTGGTCCAGTACTAAACCAAGTGTCCGTCTGGTGACAGAAAGATCATATCCACGGTACAAAAGGTGCATTTTGAAACGTGCATTCTGGCAATTTTTTCTGGCATGGGAATATGAAACATCCCTTTCTCTTAAAAAAATGGTAGAAGACGTGATTTTATCACATTTATTCAAATCTTCATATCAACAGCATCATAAACAGTTTATGAACTTATAAAGCTTGTTCACAAACACGAATTTCTCATTTATATTGGTACTTAAAAAATTATGATAACTCTCGATGAATTTGGGTAATGTTGTTCTATGAAGTTTCAATATTATTTGATTTGTATCTGTATCAAATAGATTTCGAACTATTATTGGATACTCAGTTCTATTTTCAGGGAGTTTTATTATCATAATTACATTTTGGGCTTAACCAAAAATTTAATCATGATAACATTTTGGTTAATCCCCTATGTGAATCAAAAATGTAATTATGATATTTTTATTCTTAAAATAATACACCAATACGTATAAATATTATGCACCCATTTCACTAAGAATTCCTTGCGGAAAAGAGCTTAAAGATATGTAAAATGTTGCTCTCTGGTTTCTGGATGGATAGACATCTACAATTCATTGTAAACTAATATTAAGCATGCTTAATATAATATAACAGGGTCCATATCCACGGCCAAAGAGTTACTGTTTGTCAACTTCATGTACTATATTCAACAAGAGCCCCAGGGGGCACAATGTTCACCTGATACCCATGTACTCGCTTAACCTACTAATATTGCATTATGATAGTGTCAGTGCCAGAATTTGAAAAATGAGATAAAAGGTATTCAGATGATTTAAAAGTGCATAAAAAGGTGACGAAATTGAAAAAAAAATGAAAAAGGAAGAAAAAAAATTGGGGGTGCCGGTGCCGGGACTTGAACCCACAACCCTTGGGTCCATATGCACAGTAAACATATCTATTCATATTTTTTTAAAAATTCATAAATATTCCAAAAAAGAAGATTATAGCATGTGATGTATATCAAAGCAAATATAGTAACTTAAATATGACAAACATGCACTAAATGAGGGAACAAAACCACACATTTATAGAGTTATTCAAAGAAACAGTTAAAAAATGAGCATATCTGACAAAGTCCAAAAAGCGTCAAAAATTTGACTTCGGACTAGAACCAAAAACAACAACACTTGTTAAGACATCCTTCTAGATCATCCAGATGCTTTCGGGTTGTTGATATGTGCTTCGGTTCTGAAGAAGTTTGTCAAAGGAGGGTACCCCCTGTGACCTACTTTTGCCTTTGTTTTTTTTTTTTTTTTTGTTTTTTTTTTTTTTTTTGGTTTTGTTTTGGGTTTTTTTTGGTCAAAAATGAAATAAAAGGTATTCAGATGATTTAAAAGTGCATAAAAAGGTGACAAAATTGAAAAAAAATGAAAAAGGAAGAAAAAAAATTGGGGTGCCGGTGCCGGGACTTGAACCCACAACCCTTGGGTCCATATGCACAGTAAACATATCTATGCATATTTTTTTTTAAATTCATAAAAATTCCAAAAAAGAAGATTATAGCATGTTTTGGTTATCAAAGCAAATAGTAACTTAAATATGACAAACATGCGCTAAATGAGGGCACAAAACCACACATTTATAGAGTTATTCAAAGAAACAGTTAAAAAATGAGCATATCTGACAAAGTCCAAAAAGACGTCAAAATCGCATCAAAAATTTGACTTCGGACCGGAACCAAAAACAACAACACTTGTTAAGACATCCTTCTAGATCATCCAGATGCTTTCGGTTTGTCGATATGTGCTTCGGTTATGAAGAAGTTTGTCAAAGGAGGGTACCCCCTGTGACCTACTTTTGCCTTTGGTGGTGCCACCTTTTGACGGATCCGGACGAAAAACAACAACACTATAGGGGACCATGAGTACTTCATTCCTATTAAGTTTCATCAAAATCCCTTCAGTGGCTCTTGAGAGGAAGTCGAAAATGTGAAAAGTTTACGACCGACGGACGCCACGCTATGGCAATAGCTCACTTGAGCTTCGCTCAGGTGAGCTTAAAACCGAAGGACGAATGTCATTTGAAGCCGTTTCAGGAATATGATTAACTTATTGGTCTCTTTGGTTAATATGTAGTCTTTTGTGTTTAGTGTTTTGTCGTATTTGCTGTTTTTCGTCCCTTTTGTGTCTGGTTTTGTGCTTGTCTACTCTGTGTTTTCCATAACCCATAACTGCCTACTTCCGCTCAAAACAACGCTTTTGCTGATGACTAATAATATGCTAATGGCATACTGATATGTTCAAGCATTATTTTATTCTATTTTATTTTTATTTATTTTTTTAATTAATTTTTATTTATTTATTTATTTATTTATTTTTTTGCATTAACTTTCCATGTCCATCTGCAGGACATTTGATACCAAACACGACTACAATACTCCAATATTATGCTGGAAATAAATTCACACGGAATTAAATTTTTTGGTCTTCAAAGTTCTTTTTGCTAATAACTTTTTTTGTTTCAAGACCGATTTGAAATAAATTTCAAAATTACCGTCTCGGAATGACCTTTTCAAATATATATATATTAATAAGGTTTTCGCTCGGTCACCGACTTTTGTTACATTGATGTCAATATTTGTTACATCGATAATGAATTGTAATGTGATGGAAAAGGTATTTGTTTAGTTATGGGTCGACTACCTTAAATCTTTCGGAGGGCATAACATTACATTAGTCCTAAATGTTTTGCTGAGGGTGTTGCGACCGAGTCTTGTATGAGATCCCCTCCTTGGTTCCATTTCATTTCAATTTTTATAGCAAATAAAGGCTTGTTGGATTTTCTGTTGCATAAGTAGAGTAATACTTTCATGTAAAATAGGAATTCCCCATTAGTCTTTCCCCATTTGACAGTAAATTGTATGTAAAATAGGAATGGAAAACAGTCTTTCCTCATTAGAATTCCAATAATTTGTTGATTCTTTTCATTTAAGCACCTTTAAAACAATTTTTCTGTCATTCGTATTTTTTCCAAGAATGAACAAAACTACAAAATTTAAAATGATTTTCAATATCAGACACGGAAACGTCTTGGTCACTTTAAGTAAGAACTGTGGATTTGTCCTTTTCTTATAGTGTCCAAATTTTTTTTTTCTACATTTCTTTCTTTCTACTTCGGATACTTTTTCATCGTGAAAGGAACTGTAAAAACCGATTATTGGTAAACTCTCTAATCAATACGAACACCTTCGATGAACTAGAACTTAGTATGAAATTATATTATTTATAATGGGACCGAAAAACCAAAAGAATGAACAGATCTGGAAGCCTGGAAGCTAATCAGCGAAAGGACTGCTCCATGATTATGTTTGCTTTTCCATGGTTTACTAATATAAACTCATATAAACAATATTTCTCATAGGTCCTCAGACAAACAATTCATATAAACACTATTGTTAATCAAGATATTGTTCTGGACTCGTGATCTCAAAAGAATTACCTTGGATTGGAAAGAGGTTGACAAATGATCGGAAACCAAGAGGAAATCTTTCAATGGCTTTACTACCGGGCGGGGAGTGTAGTGGCCTTTGTTACTTTATCATCAGAAACAACAGATGTTAACATCGATCCCAGGACAAGTAGACAATTGTTTGTATATGTATTATGTGTGTTTGGGAATAATAATCTTACTCATTCAGAAGAAAAAGCCAGATAAAAACATCTTGGTTCATGAATAATTAATTTCATTTTTTATGACCATTGTCTTTTTATTTTTCATTTTCACTCATTTACCAAATAAAAGAACGTATGAAACCTTTTCTTTAATTTTTATAGTTATACTTGTACATATATAAGAACACAAATTCGTTCTATAATTTTTCTAGCAAAAGTAACTGCAATCAAAATGGATAAAATCAAGGGGGGGGGGGGGGGGGGGGAAGCAAATGATTCAATTTTTTGAACTTATATATGTATATATTGGTTGCAGTAATTTATTCCATATTTCTCTATCTATTCATTTATTTTTCTATTTATTCATTCTTTTATTCTATGATTTTTTTTTCAGGTAATATCGATCGAATCCCTTTTTAAGTAATTGAAAATTCACATTAATTTTGCTTTTTGGAGACAGACTTTTGTGTATAGTAAAGTAACGTGTAAAGTATTTCATCTGAACATATTGTCTTTATTGCATTCAGAGTTTGATTTTACTTTTGAATTTTGCTTTGAGAAACATGTAACGGAATTCATAAAAAAGAGAAACGTAGTGACTATAAACATTGCAACTGCATGGACTTAAGATTCGAAGGAGGTAACAATGATATGTCTTTATAAACCAAATAATAATTTTATCTTTTGAGTCAATACAATGCAATGTTACTCCAAGATCATATTTTCTGAAATTGAAATTTAAAAACAAATGTAAAACGATACGGAGAGAGGGATATTTATACATATCCGTCGGGCGATTTGCTGAACAATGTGATATTTACAGATGCGTCTTTAAAACTAATTATTATATTACAAGTCAGATGTGCTATAAAATTCCACGGTAACGTTGCTTTGTTCTTTGGAAGCAAAATCAGAGGAAGCGCGGGCTGGAGCAGATGTTACCGGATGTCCTCGTGTCTACCAGGTGTGCTTGTAGGGACGAGGTAATTAAACAGATCGATACTTTATAAATGCACCTTGTCCTAGCATCGATCATCTTCATCATACTCAATGTGGTTTTCAGTACATGTTAGAATTCTCGTCGCAAGAATATTTCTAGTATCAGATTGACAAATATGGATAAACTATGAATAAGAATTAATCAAAATCGATTTTCAATTAAAAAAGAATAACCCGATGTGCATAAAAACAGGCAAAAATTGAAAATACATGAAAAGTAAACAAAACTAAACAGTATATATCAGAAGTGAATTTTCCAAAGTAGGAGTAAGATAAAGTGCCCAGGAAGAGTAAGCATCCCCTGTTTGTCTTCTATTAGATTTTAAAAGACAATCAAATAAATATGCAAACATGTGTAAATCCAGACTCACAAGCCTATCAAAGGCTTTTGTAGAATGCTGATATTTGACTTAGATGTCAAAATCATAGGAGGAACTGTTCCTTTCCCTGCGCCTTCTCGTTCTTTAAAATGTGCTATACCATAACTGATTCCGTTGTCCGATTTATTTATTTATGTATTTATTTTCTGTTTTTATTATGTAACTCTGAGAAGATCCGGGGAGGTATTGTTCCTTGCAATTTTCTGTGAGGTTTCCCAGTGGCCGTCCATGCTCTGACGTTTCCAAGTGCGTGTGATTGCGTGTCAGGGTGCGTGCGTGTGTGTGACTGTCTGACTGTAAGTCTCTTTTTCTGTCGATGCAAATTTTCCTCATTTTTAGATAAGTTTACTTTTTTCATGAAATCAAGGAAAAATATAGGAAGGTGTTTATTGAGCTTTAGAGGTGATTTTGTTTGCTGGTTTGTAAATGTGGATGTACAAACTTCTCCCGGCTAATCCATTCGAAAAGGGAGCTTAATTAATCAGGGAGTTCAGCGAATCACATTGGTAAACTTTGTTGGTCCGAAACATTCGTTCGTAAAGTATATGATACAGTAGATACTTTATTTCAATAGGACTTGTTTTCCTTTTTAAATGTAAAATAGTAACTGTCAAGAAGAGTATAATTACAGCCTTGTAACCCATCGACTTCCATTCTAAATTGGGATGTATCTATTTCTGGTCCTCTAATACTCTTTAGGAAATACTGTTAAGAAGTGAGAGTACTGCCCTCGGCGGCATGTTAGAAGTGTGATAATGCGCATATGTTTGAATGTGGATTAAATAGATCCGAAAATTTCTCAAACCACGCGGAAATTGTAAGCCGATATTTTCTCACCTTGACTGGTTGAAATGTCACACTTAAAAAGACTGCTTGGGGACAAGATTAGCCAGTTCTCAGTCTTCTTAACGTGACAATGAAAAAAGAAAGATAACTCCTTACGATGTACATGGAATTTAGTCTTCTCTCCTTTCTTCTCGAAGAATCTTCATTTTTCCATTCTCGGGTTTCAATGAATTGCTTGGATGTTTTGCAGCCTTAGTTGTCTTACCCTTACCTCATTGTCACTCATTACCCTATTCAGTGGCGGATCTAGGATTTCAGAAAAGGGGGGGGCCCAAAGTTTCAGCTCGAAGAAAATTGTTCAAAGAAAAACTGACAAGCAAAAAAAAAAAAGAAAAAAGAAAAAAAAAAAACCCCAAAAAACCTGAAGCTCAAGACTGGTGATTTTAATTAATAAGTGTGGGGGGGGGGGGGGGGGTCCATTCCAACTGCATGTTGCATTTAGAAGATAGAGTTTCTAGATACATTTACTTAAGTTTATAGGTATACTGGTGAGCGTAGCGAGCCGGAAAATTTTAAGATTTGAAGTTTTTTTTTTTTTTTTTTTTTTGGTTCAGTTATCCATACATGTATATATACATACATGTATATATATTATTCTAAATTGGCGAGCGGAGCGAGCCGGGAAATTTTTGGAATAGATGGTTACATTTTGTCATAAGATTACAATATCTCTCTCATTTTCCATCCTCTATTTTTGTTTGACCAATTGGGGAAG
Organism: Pinctada fucata; assembly: GCA_028142955.1. Lineage (NCBI taxonomy): Eukaryota > Metazoa > Mollusca > Bivalvia > Pterioida > Pteriidae > Pinctada > Pinctada fucata. Next base: position 71,132,633 of record AP027103.1, read on the forward strand.
GTTGGGAAGATTAGGGCATTCCAACCCCACTATCCACCTGTCTAAACGGATTAGATCGGCCCATGAAAATGAAGCATTTGGTAATTATTCAAGTGTTAATTTAATTTTGAATTTTGTATATGTTTATGACATATGAATCCGTTCAAACACGATGACAAAGAAAGTTCAAGACAAAGTGAAGACGAAAAAATAGACAGCTAATGAAAAATTAAGTGTGGCGAGCGAAGCGAGCCGAAAATTTCCCCAAAAGTAAAGAGATTAAGCATAAAAAGAGTATTCTGAATCAATAACTTTGGGTGAAAAAGGGGGGGGGGGCGGGTCCCCTGGGCCCCCCCCCCCCCCCTCCTCTAAATCCGCCACTGCTATTGAATTTGAAATAAATTCGAAAATAAAATCTCCTTTCAATTTTTATAAACGAATACAGGTCCAAGGAAAGATAACTCGAATGTATATGTTAGCGGCAATAAGCAAAATTAGGCAATAAGCCTATTCCCTAGAAATAAAAGACGATAATGATTCAAATTTTATACAAAAACTATAACAAATACATTAGTAACATTCAAATGGAAAATTAAAGTGACACAATATACATCAAGAATTCGATGAAAAATTTTAAGAAGATATAAAAATGAAGTGCACCGGTAAACAAACTCATCTCTTGTACTTAATACAGTAAGATGTAATCCAACTATATTGAAAACAAAACCCGTGATTAGTCTTAAATCATGTATGATGCAACATTTTATGCTCAACATAATTAATGTTGAAATTAGTTTATCAAAAAGTCAAAAAATGTCAATGTAATGGGACAACGTATAAGCATATTTGAATAAGAAACTGATCTCAAGCATTATGATAAAATTGGATGGAACAGAATGGAATGATGTATAATAGAATACAAACCTATGAAAGATATACTAAAACACATCAGTAAATGCTTGATATGCCATGTAGTTTTCGAAGCAAATATTAATAAAGCAGATATTGTCAAGAAACTTCAAACTCACGATTAGGAAAAAGAAAAAGAAATAACGCAAACACAACGAAAAAACAGACCCCATGTTGTGATAATAATGTCGTGCACGAAAGATGTAGGAGCCAATACTTAATATTTCTTTAAAACCGGCCAAAGTACAAGGCCAAAATCTTGATACCAAATGCAAACTGCGGTCATGAGGATTTCTGAATTAGCTATCAAAGTTTCATCCCCTACCAATAAAAAGATCTACTTGATTAATTGAATATCTATTTGAATAGGCCCACAAGGTTTAACTCTAAAGCCCCCTTCACACTTTCACGGATCGAGCCACGACTCCGCTACGACTCCAAAAAAGGTCTATCCGTGGCGAGTCGGGACGCAAATTGTTCGATGAACCATGAATCTACGACTCCAGTACGGATTGCTACGGGTTGATACGAATCGAGTACGGATAGCTACGGATAGCTAAGGATTGCTACGGATATCGTCCCGACATTGTTACGGATTGCTACGACACGCATACGGATAGATACGGATTGCTACGACACATGTACGGGTAGATACGGATAGGTACGGATTGCTAAGGATTACCACGACTCGAGTACGGATAGCCACGATTCGCACAAGTTTAGCTACGACTTCAGTACGGATTGGTAGGACTGGCTTGAATTTCCTATGCATTTTTAATCCATAATTATTTACTACAATACCGAATATTTTCAAATTGAGATGGTCTCACTTATTTTATAACAGTATTGAGGTTTTATACATGCCTTTATATCATGACCTGAAATTGAATAGTTGAAGTATTAACTCATATATTTGCCGAAAAACGTACAGAAACCTAATAAATTTGAAGTTCATACAAGACACAATCCTTGGCTATCCGTAGCAATCCGTAGGAGAGTCGTAGCAATCCGTAGGAGAGTCGTAGCAATCCGTAGCAGAGTCGTAGCAATCCGTAGCTGAGTCGTAGCAATCCGTAGCAGAGTCGTATTGCTATTTTTATCACAAAAATTGTCCCGGATTGCTACGGATGCGCTACGGGTTACTACGACTCCCCTACGGATAGCTACGACTCCACTACGGGTTGCCAAGACTCCCCTACGACTCCGCTACGACAAATCTATCCGTAGCGGAGTCGTGGGAAATTTTGAACATGTTCAAAAAATTTCTGCCTCACCCCGGATAGCTACGGATTGCAAAGGATAGCTACGACTTGTCACGACTTATGCCGGATCCAGCTACGGATTGCTACGGATAGCTACGGATGTAACATTTTTCTCGATCCGTAGCTATCCGTGGCCCGATCCGTGAAAGTGTGAAGGGGGCTTAAGGCTGATGACAGGTAAGCTTGCATTTCATGACCATCCAAAGGTCTAAATAATGACCTTAATCTCCATTTTTGGCTGAACTTATTTGGCTTCGAGTAAGCAGGGGACAAATATCAATATATAAAAGACCTGGTCTATACCTAATTTTTCTCTGTGGATGACTTTAAAAGTTTTGCTTTCCATCCGGCATAACTCTATCAGATCTTGTAAAAACATTTGGGGATTCAAACGAAATGATTTAAAACAAAACATCCAATGCATGTATATCGAAAATTTTCAAAACGCAATAGTTTTAAATGACAAAAAGTTTTCAAATTGGTTTTTTTACACTTTTTCTCATTCTCATAATACTTACAACAAAATAATACATTTGAAATATATTTTTTTTGATTTACACATAATATTTTCATAAAGAAATGTTAAGATTCATCTCTACATTGACTTGGCCAAATTACGTACGATAATGCTACCCATCGTGTCATGCTCTGTGCATGCTACATTTTTACAATCCTTCCGATTCTAGTACATGTAGGAAGCATATTTCTTCCAACGAGCAGTTACTGGGGGAGCTCGGCCGGGGAGTTTGATGTGCGATCTTTCGATTCGGCGTATTTGTTCCAAATCCAGCATAGTCTGTGATAGCTGTGACTTCGAAATGGTCAACGCGACTCCGGTATGATTGCCGTGATTGCCTTATTCAGCCATCATCTTTGTATGAATGATCTATTTGTATTAATTCGTTAGATATTCTACATTTCGTTATAGGAATGAGGAAATATTTAATCCTACCGTTGAATGAGTCTATAAAGGAAGTGAAGGGCGCTAACTGCAATGAGGTGATAAGTGATGCCTCTCCACAAGCATGAACCTGTATTTCCACCGTAGGCACTTTGAGCTTGTATGTGTACATTTCCACTTCTTTTCTTGAAACCTTGACCTTGTATATTTAAGAAAGATGCATCAGCGGCAATTTCACTGGTTCCACGAGAGGGTACGTCATTCCTTCTCACCTCAGTTGTCACCACCATAGATGTAAGCGGAGTCACAAACTGATACTTTATCGATAGATTCATAGCTTTTACCTTAACGTCATCGTATTCAGTGATATTTTCCGTAATTGTCATTTCTTTCAAGTATTGTTTGATTGTTTTGTATGCCCAAAGATGTTCCGCAAAATTCTGTTCTGGTGCATAGGGCCTTGTAGCTGGTTTAATGACATAGTTCACAACATCTGTATTTCCGGTTCCTTCAATGCTTCCGCTCAGACTTTGCTCGTTTCCATCGATCTGACCGACGACGACGATTTCTGACCCCTTTCTATATGTTGAAAATACCGTTTCGGATAGTCCATGTATAGACGCGACTGGTCTGTATGTCATCTTTAGGTTTTTCAAAAGCGGACTTTCAATTTCCTTGTAAAAGAATTCTAACTGCTCACTCGCATCATTAGCTACGTATATTGTCTTTGCAAACCCACCATTCTCCCAGGCAAGTGCTTTCAGAAATTCCATATTGACACCTATGCCGAATCCTAGGGCATAGATATTTGCTCGACCTTCGTTTTTCCGTCGTACATTAGCGCGAATTCTAGAAGTGCTGGTGACCCCTGATGTTGGCATTCCGTCTGTAAGAAAGACTATGATGTTGCTTTTATACATATCTGATTCAGAATTTGGTCTGTTTGTCAGTTTGTTAATGCCCTCGATCAAGGCATCGTTGATATTAGTGCTTCCTCTTGCAAATAGTTCCTTCTCAGCAAAAGCCTTCGCTTCGCGTATATTATCCTCTGTGGCAGCAACTGCGGTTGTTTTCCACATTTTTATTTTATCATCAAACAACAAAAGGTTGAAATTATCACTTGGCCTCAACTTCTCCAGGATTACGATCATTACCCTTCGCACTGCTTCAATTTTACTTCCGCCCATAGAACCACTAATGTCAATGACAAATACAATATTTTTGGCCATTTCTTGAAGGTTGGTGGGGGAGAAGTAGTGAACGAAATAATTATTATGAACAATTACGATCCCACTCTTATTTTGTCGCTCTATTTCATAAGTTATTGAAATTTGGCAGTTTATTTCTGTTTTACATTCCACTGTCTTTTGTTCTGACTCTGGCGGTTGGTACATTACTTGATGGGTATTCATGGAAGCCTGATAGACAGAAAACTTTGAGTCATCTGAGCTCCTCAGTTCTTCATTTGAACCCGGTAACTTGTATGAAAAGGAAGCAATACCTTGTGGATCCGAAACAGATATTCTAACGCTCATGTTTGAAACCTCTTGTCCTGGTTCGATGTATAGTCTATGATTTAATTGTCCCAATTTCATTTCAAGAGGTTCTATGTACGATAGCACGAATTCGGTTGATGACTCTGCTGCCACATTAACGTTGATTACAAATATATCCATGTCCCTCTCGGGCGCTGTGGGCATCTGAGTGACCTGACCTGCCGATTTGCCTTCATCCCTCGCCTTATTATACACTTCGGCAGCTTCTTCCTTTCCCTTCACGACGCCATAACTTACTTCGTTCCCTATAGTCATCTTGAAGGCAGATATGAAAGCTTCCTTTGGGAACTGTACCTGGAACATAGTTTCCCTACCTTCCTTTGCTTCGTTGACTACCCTTGTCATATATTTCACGTTTGCTAACCTGGCATAAATGTCTGATATTACTACAAAATCAGTAATCTTTGGTGGCTCGGGCAAAACTTCATTAGTATTACATCCAACGAAGTCGATGGAATAGACCACAATCATCACAATGAATGTCACATACAGCATTTTGCAGCTATATCCAGTTTCAAAACGAAAATAGATCCGTATCAATCTATAAATACGGTACAACGGGAGACAACTTCGAAATAGTTAAAACGCTAAAGATTGATTTTTTTAATGAAATACATTTACTTGGTTGATATAGTTATAGGAAGCGCCTATTGTATTTGTTAAATAGTATTCCTTCATTAATTTAGCAGATTTTGAGGTCACATGTTTCGACGCAGTAAAATATCGAGTTTGATATAATACTTTTCCATAAAACATCACGTGACATTCATAATGTATATTTTTGAATGGAGAAATCACCATGACAAAATTTTGCATCTTATTTGCTTTAAATATCATCACACCTTTTCACTCCTTTCTGCCCCGTTTAATATCGCGCCCGGTGGAAGTCACTGAGAACCATCCTTTTTAAATCTACATTAATTGATAAGTTTTGGTACTATATCTAAGATTATTTTTACACAGTCATTTGAAGAAAATATTGAAGAAATTAAAACACTGATGTGACGTCATGCCTTTGTTCGAACAGTCCGAAATTTACCTTTGACTGTCCAATATCAAATCTAGGTCGCGTTTATTAGGAAAAATATACGCGACCTAGATTAAATATTGGACAGTCATAGGTAAATGTATGAAATGACAGAAACATTAAACATAAAAGACCATGCACACATAAACCAACGAGACCAATGGGCAACCGGTGCCGACTTAGGACGGCAATCTGCCACGTAAATAGCAGACGGTGTGGTTATCCTGGATTACGTGCGCACAACCCTTCCACTATTCCGATTTCCCAGAGGTCTCAAAGAACGCACAATTATGGTATAAAACACATGGGTGGATCCAGAAATTTTTTCAGAGGGGGGTCCTTAAGTCCGAATTTTTTAAAGAGCAAAAAAAACCCGCAAGAAAATAAAGTTTTTGTTAGTTCTGTTTCTAATTTTCTAATTATTAATATAACAGGTAACTGGAGAGCAATGGCGAGCAAAAAAGCTTAAAATCTTGAATTTGCACATCATAGTACTTGATTATTGATTTCAGTTCTAATATGTAAATACAACAAATGGCGAGCGAAAGCGAGCCAACGATTTTTTTTTCCGAGGATTGGAATAAAATCCACTATTCGTGTTAATCATTTTCTTAGTGCCCTTGTTTATTGACCTAGATGTTATGTATATATTTAATTGTATATAGGAAAGCGCAGCATCATTTGAAAATAACGTACATGTATGTGATGAATTCTGGCGAGCGGACGCGAGCCAGAGAACTTTTTTGAAATGCTGACGGCAAAATATTATCAAAAAGATTTCTAATACAAATTCATGATATGTTTTTTAAATATTATGACAACAAAAGCCTAATTTGGACTTAATCTTATGAAATATGTATATTAATAAAAAAAAATATCTATGCTTCGAAAATTCCAGGGGGGGGGGGTCCGAAAACCCCCCCCCCCCGACCCCCCCCCCCCCCCCTCTGGATCCGCGCTTGAAACAACCTCACTGTTTGATGACCACACACAAACAAGACCGTAAAACACAGGGGATCCAAGCAACACAGATGAATGTGTAAATGGATATAAAAGGAGGACATGCGTAATACAGTCCGTGCTCTGCCGGCTTTAGCGAGTTCATATGTTATAACCCGAGGAGTCCGACTGACATTCAGAGAGGACAGGTGGTCGGGGACCTGTCTTCTCTAAAGAGGTTTGGACCTCTAAAGAGGCCCGTCATGGAGTCCCGTCGTCACAGTCAGTCAGAATGCAAGTCATAAGAATGCGCTCGTATTGACATTAGGATCATATCAACGGTATGAAAGGCGTTTGATGACTCTGACACATTTTCGATAGTTATACTGTCTACCTTTGATCCTTCTTATTTTGTTAATTATGTCACCATAAAATGCAGGTTGTGGAATACCTAAAGTTATATACGCTGTTGCTTGTATGGGCCCGAATTTCAAAAGAAGTTGATCATAATTTTTGTAATATTTCCAGAGAGTATTAACTAGTTTATGAAAGCGAAAACCTTGACCTAAAAGTTTCTTTGTAAGTTGTAAATTTCTACTATGAAAATCCAAAACTTCAGTACATGCTCTGGCATACCGGATAAGCTGTGAAATGTAGATACCGTATGACGGAAATCTAGGGACATCACCATCAAGCCAGGGGAAATTTACTATGTTGAATCCAAAATCATCTCGTTTGTCATACACACTTGTATGAACTTCTCTATTGACAATTTTGATATTTAGGTTCAAAAATGGTGTTTCTGTGTTTGTAATGTTTGCCTTGTTTAGAGTCAATTCTTGTGGATAAATACATCTTTATACTTTTCAAAAACAGGATTATCGATAGTAAGAATATCTTTCACATCATCCAAGTACCTAGAAGGTACCAATGAAACATTTCACATCATCAAGTTTTCTTTGCTTTTGAAGATTTTGAATAAATTCTTTTTCATATGTGGTTAAAAATAATTCTGCAACAAGAGGCGCACGATTTGTACCCATAGGAATCCCTACAATTTGCTTATAGAGATTCTCACCAAATCTTAAATAAATGTTGTCCAAGAGGAAGGACAAGGCAAGGACAGGTCGCTACATGTCCATATATGATAGTTTACGGTTTGCAAAACAAAGGAGGATATCTCCAACAACACTAGGTTGCAGCACCCACAGCAAAACCCCAAAACACCCAATGCAAAAACACAAAGCAGACAAGCACAGAAAGAGACGCATAAGGGACAAGGAACATCAACGCACAACACAGAAACATCAAACACAAAGGACTACACATAAACCAACGAGACCAATGGGCAACGGGCGCCGACTTAGGACGGCCATCTGCCACGGAAATAGCAGAAGGTGTGGTTTTCCTGGATTACGTGCGCACAACCCTCCCACTTTTCCGATTACCCAGAGGTCTCGAAGAACGTACACTTGTGTTGTAAAACAACCTCCTCATTGTCAGATGACCACACACAAACAAGACCACAAAACGCAGGGGCCCAAACAACACAGATGAATATGTAAATGGATATCAAAAGAGGGCGTACGTAATACAGTCCGTTTTCCGTTTAAGAGTGGAAATGTGGAGGTAGACATGGGGAAGGTTGGACCCGGACCGCTTTATCTCCCCGGGGGATGTGCTATGCTGAAACTCTACAGGGGATAAACCGTGTGGATAGAATATCCCCTTTACAAGGGGGATTTTCTATACTGGGCCAGTTCATCCGGGGGATGATCTGTGCGGGATCTATACTACAACACCGGTGATCGCAGGCAACATTTCAAACTCAATTTAAACATGTAAAGGGGAGGGGGCAAAAGTGACCATTTTTGGCTCCTATCAAAATTTTGAAAAAACGGCTCTATTTTCTTTTTCATTATGCTTCTTCTTAAAAAGGGCAAATTTTATGTGATTTATCATGGGACAAACATTCATATAGTTGTAAGCCCAAAAGCGAGGGCATGTAACAGGTTCAAACTCATATGGGATATTCCTTTTTATACTCTGAATGTACATGGAAAGTATAACTTTGTTACACGCACTTGCTCTATGTACACTATAAACTATAATGTTGGAATCTGGTTATCATCATTTTACCACTATTTTCGGTATTAGTGGCAATTTGGGCGGGAAATAAGACTCGTATTAATTGATAATATCTATTTTCAATGCAATTTCAATAAACAATAATATCTCTACCCTTATTTGAAAGATAAAGAACTTTGAGCAAACACTTTTTGAAAATAGCAAAAAATTTGGGCCTAATGGCAGTTTTTTTCCTACCAATTTCATTGTACAAATTCAAATAACAACATGACATCAATTATAATAACAATCTCAATCCATTCATTCTTTCAATCGATCAATAAATAACGCAATACAAAAACGCATTTTTGCAAGTTTGAAATTGCCGGGTTAGGAAAAGTCACGTGACTTCCACGTGATCAACTCAACATGGAAACTTCGTAGTGCTCGGTCTGCAATAATGTCTGAACTCGATAGCATTATTCACAGACAAAACTGCACAGAGATACTTGGGAAAAGTAAAGAAAAGAATACATAGAATGATATCTTAAGCTTCGACTTCAGCTGATCGAAAAACTTACACCCGGAGCTTCGAGCTATATGTGTAAACATATCAGAAATGAAGAAAACAATCATGTTTACATACAGTTCTGGCACTTGCGGCGTAAACCGACTTTGACATCAACATCAAGGTATTAATTAGTTAGAATCAATTAAACTGAGTCACATATTATCATTTATAACAATCAAATATAGCTAGAAGTTCCTCTGTCATACTAGTATATTATCGCATTTTCCCATAGACATACAAGTTATATCAATTCGAATAGATAACTTCCACAAAAATCCTCATCTTTTAGAAAATCCAAGTTCCAAATCTGAAAGATATTTCGAATCGAAATTACGTAATTTACGTGAAAAATTTATCTTCGCTCCTGCAGATAAAGCACCCAATAACACCATAATCATTTGAAAACGTTACTACATATCAACTTTAGTTTCGGAACTTTTGTTTACAAATACTTATGTCAAAAGTAATGAAAGTGTTCCTAACATTTTGAGCAAACACAACAGTGAAATTTCTTCATTCAACACCCCTATTTCTAAATTGAATCTTCCTCCAATATACTGCATACCAAAACTGCGAAAGTCTCCTTACATATTTCGATACATTGCTAATTCTAGCAACTGCTCAACTACAATTTTGTCTAGAAATCTGACGTCAGCACTCACGGCGATAAAGGAACACGTAGCTTAATATTGTGAAACTGTTCTAAAGTTCTAAACAGGAATGATGTAAATCTATTTTGGTCTATTAAAAAAATCAGGGAATGTGATTGACAAAATGAAAACTAGAAATCTTCAAGCCAATACGATTTCATCATACGACTTTTCAAATGTGTACACAACGCTTGGAACCTCACGACAAAATAAATTATCAATAGTCCAAACTCATTAAATGGTACTTTAATCGAGAGGGGAAAACTTATATTTGAACATCTGCATCAAAGGATTTCTTTTCCGCTGTAGAATACAATTCATACAAACCATGGACATGAGTGACCTGTGTATTGCATTGTCCTTCCTCTTGGACAACATTTATGTAAGATTTGGTGAGAATCTCTACAAGCATGTTGTAGGGATCCCTAAATGGGTACTATTTGTGCAACTCTTGTGCCATATTTATTTTATACACGTATGGAAAAAAAATTCATTCAAAATTTTTCAAAAACAAAGAAAACATGATGATGTGAAATGGTTCATTGGTACTTAATTTGTACTTCTAGTGCTGTTGAGATTCTCGTTAGGATCTTCTTTAACTCATTTGTGTCACACTTTTGCCCTTTGCCGTGTGGAGCTCGTAAAAAAGTTCCCCGCGAGGGGTTTGACAGTAAGTGTTTTGAATAAACTTCCCTGACATTGTCGCCATAACACTTTCTATATAGACATAATGCAGACAGTGCATGAATTTTATATATTTTCAATTCCATGCTTCATAAATATCGACGGCGGGTGCGGCTAGCCAACAGGGGATGCTTACTCCTCCCGGGCACCTGATCCCACCTCTAGCTTGCTAGGGGTGCGTCGATGTTTAATTTTGTGCTCTATTGTGAGTGCTGTTGAGATTCTCGTCAGGATCTTCTTTAACTCATTCTAGGTATCTTGATGATATTCTTATTATCGACCATCCTGTTTTTGAAAAGTATAAAAATGTTATTTATCCACAAGAATTGCCTCTAAACGCGACAAACGTTACAAACACAGAAACACCATTTTTGGATCTAAATATCAAAATTGTTAATGGAGAGATTCTTAGAAAATTTTCCCTGGCTTGATGGTGACGTTCGTAGATTACCGTCATACGGTATATACATTTTACAGCTCATCCGGTATGCTAGAGCATGTACTGATGTTTTGGATTTTCATAGTAGAAATTAACATATATGTGCGTATGACAAAAGAGATGATTTTGGATTCAACATAGTAAATTTCCCCTGGCTTGACGGTGATGTTCCTAGATTATACCGTCAGACAGTTCATGAAGTTTTTATATTTTCATTTCCATGCTTCATAAACATCGACGGCGGGTGCGGCTAGCCAACAGGGGATGCTTACTCCTCCCGGGCACCTGGTCCCACCTCTAGCTTGCTAGGGGTCCGTCGATGTTTAATTTTGCGCTCTAATGTGAGTGCTGTTGAGATTATAGTCAGGATCTTCTTTAATACATTTGTGTCACACTTATGCCCTTTGCCGTGTGGAGCTCGTAAAAAGGTTCCCCGCGAGTGGTTTGACAGTAAGTGTTTTGAATATACTTCCCTGACATTGTCGCCATAGCACTTTCTATATAACCATAACGTCAGACAGTGCATGAAGATTATATATTTTCATTTCCATGCTTCATAAACATCGACGGCGGGTGGGGCTAGCCAACAGGGGATGCTTACTCCTCCCGGACACCTGGTCCCACCTCTAGCTTGCTAGGGGTCCGTCGATGTTTATTTTTGCGCTCTATTGTGAGTGCTGTAGAGATTATCGTCAGGATCTTCATTACATTTCACAGCTCATCCGGTATGCTAGAGCATGTACTCATGTTTTGGATTTTCATAGTAGAAATTTACAAATAACGAAAAAACTTTTTGGTCAAGGTTTTTCGCTTTCACAAACTAGTAAAGACTTTCTGGAAATTTTACAAAAATTATTGTCAACTTCTTTTGAAATTCAGACCCATTCAATCAACAGTGTATTTTACTTTGGGTTTTTCACAACCTGCATTTTATGGTGACATAATCAACAAAATAAGGACGATCAAACCATCGAAATTGTGTAAGAATCATCAAACACCTTTTATAACGTGGATATGATCCTTCTGTCACCAGACGGACACTAGGCTTAGTACTGGACCTATTTACAGCCTTGTACCAGTGCATTCTTAAGAATTGCACTCTAATTGACTGTGACGGCAAGACTCCATGACGGGCCCTGTCCAAACCTCTTTAGAAAAGACAGGTCCCCGACCACCTCTCCTCTCTGAACCTCAGTCGGACTCCTCGAGTGATCACATATATGAGCTTGCTACAGCCGGCAGAGCACGGACAGTATTTCGTATACCTTCTGTTTTATATCCATTTACATATTCATCTGTGTGTTTCTTGGGCCCCTGCGTCATGCTTCCTATTTGTATGTTCATCTTACAGTGAGGAGGTTATTTTACACCACAACTGTACGTTCTTTGAGACCTCTTCGTAATCGGAAAAGTGGTAGGGTTGTGCGCACGTTATCCAGGATAACCCAACCGTCTGCTGTTTGTGTGGCAGATTACCATCCTAAGTCGGCACCGGTTGCCCATTGGTCTCGTTGGTTTATGTTTGGTCTTTTGTGTTTCATGTTTCTATGGTGTGTGTTGGTCTCGTTGGTTAATGTATGGTCTTTTGTGTTTCATGTTTCTATGGTGTGAGTTGGTATTTCTTGTCCCTTTTGCGTATCTTTCTTTGGTTGTCTGTTCTGTGTTTTTTTTTCATTGGGTGTTATGGAGTTTTGCTGTGGTTGCTGCCACCGAGTGTTATTGGAGATCCCCATCTTTCTAAAATATAACCAAAGGTTCAGGTAAGAACAGAACTTTCTCTCATACCCGCGTATCTGTTACAGAGTAGACCCATGGAATACTACATCTGTATCACATCACATGACAGCTGTATCACTTATCACGTGAGAGCTGTATCACATATCACGTGACAGATGTATCACATATAACGTGACAGATGTATCACATATTACGTGACGCTATTATTTCGATTGTTTACGTTATTGTGACGTCATGATTTCAGCCCGTAAAACAAACAAGTTAACAGCGACATTGCAATAAAACATCGATTTTAATATCGTTTTTCAATGTACTCTTGCGTAGTGTGTTGAAAAGCCTAATATTCGTAGTTAATTCTTATCATGCTTATAGAGGAAATAAACATAAAAGAAGTACCTAACAGTTATTCATCTCAAAGGAAAACCTCATCAAGCACATTATATTTTTTTGGTTGACAAACTTATTCTCGAAACAACATCAACAAAGGCGAAGCCAAATTTGATGAATATATACAGTACCAGGGATTGTGTCTTACCAAGCTGAGGTGATGTTTATACCGATAGAAGATGATCACTCTCACTTGGCACTGGACCAAACTCCAAATCTGATGCTACCAAAAGTTGCAGGAAGTTTACATTATATATAGTAATGTAAAACATTCCTATGACGTCACTCTTCTTTTTCTATTAGTATTTTCACATGGGTATTGTACTATTGCCTGTTGGTGGTCACTCGGATGGAACAAACGATACCAATTAAAAGATATATACAACCTTAATTTCTTAGAAAAGAAGGTCAAATATCTAGGTCAAGGCCATAAGGTCAATAATTGAGGTAAGTGTAGAAAGGCCTTGTTACAAGGAAAAAACATGTGAAATATCAAAGCCATATCACCTACAAATCAAAAGATATAGTCAATTTTAATTTTCTTGAAAAGTAGGTCAAATATCTAGGTCAAGGTCACAAGGTCAAATATTATGGTGTGTGTATAAAGGTCTTGTCACAAAGAATAAACAAGTGAAATATCAAAGCCCTTTCACTTACCAATCAAAAGATATATACAATCTTTTTTAAAAGTAGGTCAAATGTGTATGTCAAGGTTAATAGGTCAAAGATTATGAAATGTGTAGAAAGGCCTTGTTACAAGGAATACACATGTGAAATATCAAAGCCCTATCACTTAACAATCAAAAGTTTTTTTAAAAGTAGGTCAAATATCTAGGTCAATGTCACAAGGTCAAAAATTATAATACATTTGTATGTGTAGAAAGGTCTTGACACAAGGATTACACATGTGAAATATCAGTCTTAACATTTACCAATCAAAAGATATATACATTCTTAATTTTTTGAAAGTATGTCAAATATGTAGGTCAAGGTCACTAGGTCAAAAATTATGGTATGCGTAGAAAGGTCTTGTCACAAGGAATACACATGTGAAATATCAAAACCCCATCACTTACCAATCAAAGGTTATTGGCTGTAACACCCAAAGTGTGACAGAAAGACGGACAGACGTACAATGAACAAAGTGATCCCTAAGTGTCGCTATGCTTCGCATGCGACACAAAAATGTACCGAGAGACGTAGCAGGATGGGTCGGATATGATGCCACAGGACCCACGTTTTAGAAATTTCAAAAAATTTTGATAACAGAAATTTTCAAATGCGTTGAAGAGACAGACGATCAACCGAAGTTGATCAAACTTGGCTATATTTGCCCTCGGGGACTCCTAGTCCACCAGCAGTGACACTCACCAAGTAGTACAAATGTTAAACGTCTTCAAATTCAACAGCATCATTTAAGAACAGAAAAAAATGCAGCATGGACCAGACATGCACGTTCCGGGTATTTAACCCTCGTCAGTGATTTTCAATCTAAACAGAAGTGTGATAAACAGATCCGAAAAATTCTCAAACCACGCGGAAATTGTAAGCCGATATTTTCTCGGCAGTGACCTTGACTGGTTGGCATGTCACACTTAAAAAGACTGCTTGAAGACAAAAGTCTTCATAACATGACATGGCAATGAAAAAAGAATGATAACTCCTTACGGTGAAGAAATTTCACATTCAAATTCTTTATTGCAATCAACTTCAAGCATTGAGTCAGTATGCATAAAACAACAATAACAAGCTAATATTAACAATAGTGACGATGCAAACAAAAAATGAAATCATGCACAGGTTTATGAAAGAAAAGATGGGATCTCCAACAACAGTCGTTATTTGATGATATTTATTTGACCAAATATATTGTTTCAAAATTTTACCACCGCTGTTCATTAAAAATGTAAACTGATCAGTTCATCGAGATTATTAAACACAGGACATTTCTGACTTATTTTACTAATGATGGCATATCTTTGTTGTCTGTAGAATTCACCTGGAATTTTCACTGTAACTGCCCGGGGCAGTTTGCGAAACATTCTTAGAAACTACTTTTTCTCCCTGTATCTATTCTAACAGGGGATGCTTACTCCTCCTGGCCACCTCTTGCTTGCTAGTGGTCCGTCGATGCTCAATTTGTTTCTCTATTGTGAGTGCTGTTGAGATTATCGTCAGGATCTTCTTTAATCTATTCATTTTAAAATATATTTCTCTTCTTTCTACTTTATAAGTTTTTTATTGTCGGGTTTCAGTTAATGTTTTGGATGTTTTTGCAGCCTTTACTTAGTCGTTTTGCCCTAACCTCATAGTCACTCATTACCTTTCAAATTTGAAATTAATTCGAAATTACACCCCCTTTCCATTTTCATATCTTTACACACATACCGAAAAAAGTTCTAAGGACAGATAACTCGCATGTATTTTCTTAAATACAAGAAATTCACTGAAAATATTGGATGGGGAAATGTATTCTCTCTCTCTCTCTCTCTCTCTCTTTCTCTCTCTCTCTCTCTCTCTCTCTCTCTCTCTCTTTGCTAAACGACCACAGTGATTTTAATTTTATACAAAAAATATATAACACATATAAGTATCGTTCAAATGGAAAAAAGTGATACAAAGTACAAAAAAATGAAATGGATGAAAAGTGTTAAGAAGATATAAAAATGAATTTTCCTCACCGGTATACAAACTCCTGTACTTATTGCCATAAGAAATAATCCAACAGGTTATTGGTCAATATATTTGTAATTATATTGAGAACACAAAACCCGTGATAAGTCTTATTCAAGACGTTAAAACACCTGTATGCCACTGTGTATGCCACAACATTTTATGTTCAATATAGTTAATGTTGCGATTAGTTTAAATGTGACACAAAGTAAATAATTATCACAAAAGGTAAAAAAATGCTTATGTAATGGGACAATATGTAAAATTATTTGAATGAAAAACTGATCTTAAGCATTATGATAAAATGAACTCAATGGAATATATGTAAACGTCTTCAAATTGAATAGCATCATTTAAGAACAGATAAATTGGCAACGTGGACCAGACATGCACGTTTCGGGTATTTAACCCTCATCAGTGATCCTAAATCTAAACAATGTAATATGTATAACATAAACAAAAATAAACACATGTTTTCAATAAATGCGTGATATGCCATGTAGTTTTGGAAGCAAAGTAAGCAGATATTTACCAAAAAAACCCTTCAAACTTACGTTTAGGAAAACAAAAAATAATGCAAACACAAAGAAAACAAGAGGCCCAATTGGGCCATATCGCTCACCTGAGTTGCAAACGGAAACAAAAGAATGAGTGGGAATTTGGTGGAGGCCCTTGAGTACTTGCTTCCTTTAAGATTTCTTAAATTATGAGCATCAGTTTTGACGATGTCGAATATACGTCAGCCAATCAAAGCCCTCGGCGGCCATATTCTTTGACTGATCGGCACGAAAAGCACAAACTTGGTAGAGGACCTTGAGTACTTGCTTCATGTAAGGTTTCGTGATATTCTGTGCAGCGATTGCAGAGGATAAGTCGAAAATGCGTCAGCCAATCAGAGTCCTCGACGGCAATATTTGTTGACCAATGGTACAAAAAAACACAACCTTGGTAGAGGACCTTGAGTACATGCTTTCTGTAACGTTTCATGAAATTTTGCGTAGCTTTTGCTGAAGAGAAGTCGAAAATGCGTAAGCCAATTAGAACCCTCGACGGCCATATTTGTTAACCGATCGGAACAAAAACACAAACTTGTTCGAAGATTTTGAGTACTTACTTCCTGTTCGGTTTCGTGAAATTCTGTTCAGCGGTTGCAGAGGAGAAGTCGAAAATGCGTCAGCCAATCAGTGCTCTCGGTGGTCATATTTGTTGACCGATCGGCACGAAAAGCACAAACTTGGTAGAGGACCTTGAGTACTTGCTTCCTGTAAGGTTTAGTGAAAATCGAAAATACCGGTACGTCAGCCAATCAGAGCCCTCGGCTGCACTTTTTGTGGACCGGTCGGCACGAAAAACACAAAACTTGGTAGAGGTCCTTGAGTTCTTGCTTCCTCTTACGTTTTGTGAAATTCTATGCAGCGGTTGCAGAGGAGATGTCGAAAATGTTTTTAAAAAGCTTACGTCGTAGGACGGACGGACGGTTTCTATGACAAAAGCTCACAGCTCACTTGAGCTTTGCTCAGGTGAGCTACAACAGACCCCATGATTTTTTTTATAATCTTGTGCATGAAGAGTGTAGCACTAACTGCTTAAGATTTCTGTAAAACTTGGGCCAGAGTACAAGACCAAATGTAAACTGCGGTCATGAAAATTTCTGAATTAGCTCTTCATCTTCATCTCTTACCAATCAAAAGATCTACGTTATTAGTTGAATCTCTTTTTGAATGGACCCACAAAGTTTACTTTCAAATACAAATTCTTTTGCAGATGACACGTGTTAAAAGCTTTAAGCTTGCATTTCATGACCATGCAAAGGTATCAATTATTACCGTGATGTCAATTTTTGCCTTAACTTATTTGGATTTGAGTAAGCATGGGACAAATATCAAAATTTAAAATACCTTATCTATACCTTATTTTTCCTCTATGAATAATTTTATTAATTTTGCTTTCCGACACAACTCTGTTAGCTCTTTATATATGTTTTAAATTTGTACAAGCATTTTGGGTTTCAAACGATGTGATTTAAAACAAAACATTCAATGCATGTATATCGAAAACGCCATCGTTTTAAATGACAAAAAATATATTTTTACACTTTTTCTCATTTTCATAGTACTAACAAGAAAATGATACATTTGAAAAATATTCTGAAGATTAACACAGAATATTATCATAAAGAAATATTTAGATTCATCACTACATAGACTTAGCCAAATGCTACCCATCGTCTCATGCTCTGTGTATGCTATATTTTTTACAATCCCTCCGATTCTAATACATGTAGGCAGGGACTGTTTTAGCATGCAAATTTCTTCCAACGAAGAGTTACTGAATAATTTCTTTTCAGAAGGGAGCTGGACCGGGGCGTTTGATGAACGATCTATTTTGGCGTTTTGTTCCAAATCCAGCGTAGTGTATGATCGCTGCGACTGAAATGGTCAATGCGACTCCTGTTTGATTGCCATGATTCTCTTATTGAACCATTATCTCTGTATGAATGATTTATTCCATATTTCGTTATTGAGAAAATATTTAATCCTACCGTTGAATGAGTCTATAGAGAAAGTGAAGGGCGCTAACCGCAGTTAAGTGATAAGTGATGCCTCTCCATAAGCATGAACCTGTATTTCCACCGTAGGCACTTCGAGCTTGTACGGGGTTATTTCCACTTCTTTTTTGGCTGGGTTTCAGAGAATGCTTGAAACCTTGACCTTGTATATTAAAGAAAGATGCATCAGCAGCAATTTCACTAGTTCCACGATAGGGGACGACATTCCTTCTCACCTCAGTTGTCACCACCATAGATGTAAGCGGAGTCACAAATTGATACTTTATCGATAAATTCAAAGCTTTTTCTTTAAAGTAATCGTGTTCAGTGATATTTTCCGTAATTGTCATTTCTTTTAAGTAGTGTTTGATTGTTTTGTACGCCCATAAATGTTCCGCAAAATTCTTTTCTGGTGCATAGGGCCTTATAGTTGGTTTAATGATATAGTTCACAACATCTGTATTTCCGGTTCCTTCAATGCTTCCGCTCAGACTTTGCTCGTTTCCATCGATCTGGCCGACGACGACGATTTCTGAACCCTTCCTATATGTTGAAAATACCGTTTCGGATAGTCCATGTATAGACTCGACTGGTCTGTATGTCATCTTTAGGTTTTTCAAAAGCGGACTTTCAATTTCCTTGTAAAAGAATTCTAACTGTTCACTCGCATCATTAGCTACGTATATTGTCTTTGCAAACCCACCATTCTCCCAGGCAAGTGCTTTCAGAAAATCCATATTGACATCTATGCCGAATCCTAGGGCATAGATATTCGCTCTACCTTCGTTTTTCCGTCGTACGTTAGCGCGAATTCTAGAAGTGCTGGTGACCCCTGATGTTGGCATTCCGTCTGTAAGAAAGACTATGATGTTGCTTTTATACACATCTGATTCAGAATTTTGTCTGTTTGTCAGTTTGTTAATGCCCTCGATCAAGGCACCGTTGATATTAGTACTTCCTCTTGCAAATAGTTCCTTCTCAGCAAAAGCCTTCGCTTCGCGTATATTATCCTCTGTGGCAGCAACTGCGTTTGTTTTCCACATCTTTATTTTATCATCAAACAACAAAAGGTTGAAATTATCATTTGGTCTCAACTTCTCCAGGATTACGATCATTACCCTACGCACTGCTTCAATTTTACTTCCGCTCATAGAACCACTAATGTCAATGACAAATACAATATTTTTGGCCATTTCTTGAAGGTTGGTGGGGGAGAAGTAGTGAACGAAATAATTATTATGAACAATTACGATCCCACTCTTATTTTGTCGCTCTATTTCATAAGTTATTGAAATTTGGCAGTTTATTTCTGTTTTACATTCCACTGTCTTTTGTTCTGACTCTGGCGGTTGGTACATTACTTGATGGGTATTCATGGAAGCCTGATAGACAGAAAACTTTGAGTCATCTGAGCTCCTCAGTTCTTCATTTGAACCCGGTAACTTGTATGAAAAGGAAGCAATACCTTGTGGATCCGAAACAGATATTCTAGCGCTCATGTTTGAAACCTCTTGTCCTGGTTCGATGTATAGTTTATGATTAAATTGTCCCAATTTCATTTCAAGAGGTTCTATGTACGATAGCACGAATTCGGTTGATGACTCTGGTGCCACATTGACGTTGATGACATATATATCCATGTCCCTCTCGGGCGCTGTGGGAAACTGAGTGACATGACCTGCCGATTTGCCTTCTGCCCTCGCTTTATAGTACACTTCGGCAGCTTCTTCCTTTCCCTTCACGACGCCATAAATAACTTCGTTCCCTATAGTCATCTTGAAAGCAGATATGAAAGCTTCCTTTGGGAACTGTACCTGGAACATAGTTTCCCTACCTTCCTTTGCTTCGTTGACTACCCTTGTCATATATTTCACGTTTGCTAACCTGGCATAAATGTCTGATATTACTACAAAATCAGTAATCTTTGGTGGCTCGGGCAAAACTTCATTAGTATTACATCCAACGAAGTCGATGGAATAGGCCACAATCATCACAATGAATGTCACATACAGCATTTTGCAGCTATATCCAGTTTCAAAACGAAAATAGATCCGTATCAATTTATAAATACGTACAACGGGAGACAACTTCGAAATAGTTAAAACGCTAAAGATTGATTTTTTTTAATGAAATATATTTACTTGGTTGATATAGTTATAGGAAGCGCCTATTGTATTTGTTAAACAGTATTCCTTCATTAATTTAGCAGATTTTGATGTCACATGTTTCGACGCAGTGAAATATCGAGTTTGATATGATACTTTTCCATAAAACATCACGTGACATTCATAATGTATATTTTTGAATGGAGAAATCACCATATCAAAATTTTGCATCTTATTTGCTTTAAATATCATCACACCTTTTCACTCCTCTCTGCCCCGTTTAATATCGCGCCCGGGGGAAGTCGCTGAGAACCATCCTTTTAAAATCTACATAAATTGATAAGTTTTGGTACTATATCCAAGATTATTTTTACACAGTCATTTGAAGAAAAAATTGAAGAAATTAAAACACTGATGTGACGTCATGCCTTTGTTCGAACAGTCCGAAATTTACCTTTGACTGTCCAATATCAAATCTAGGTCGCGTTTATGAGAAAAAATATACGCGACCTAGATTAAATATTGGACAGTCATAGGTAAATGTACTACATAACATCTACAGGTCAACCGTAACAATCCTCATTTAGAAATCACGTGATAAGAATTCCATGTATCGTGGTACGGACTATTCCAATTTTTGCTATTTTTTCCGGACTTGACAAAATCCAGCACTTTATATATATATATAAAGAATCGGCCGTTTTGTCGGAAATGACATTGTAAGAGACACTATAGTTCAGTCCGGTTTTTTTTTTTCGGTTCGGTTCAGGAAAATGAACCGCAGTTTTCGTTTTTTTTCGGTTCGGTTTGAGTTTGTGTTGTTTAATTCCATAAAAGAGTGAAATAAAGGTAAGAATAACAAATCCAGAATAATTCTTATTTTTTCTGCTTTGAAAGCATTTTTCTTCGAAATTTTATCAACATTCTACAAAACAATTAAACTAGAACACTTAGAAGACTTATACTCCACCTGTCAAACAAACAGTTGCACGTTTACAATCAAGAAGTTTAACGCCCATTTCATTGGGTGAAATACGACAAAGTACCCAATCCCAGTCTCTGTATCATACAGAATTGATAAACAACTGATTACCAGATAATGCCCCCCCAAAAAAAGAACGAACAGAACCGAAATCCTTAAAGTACGATCCGAATCGAACAGACCAAGCTTGAACCGTGGTTAACCGAATTTTTGGTTAACCGTGACAGTCCTTATAAAAACAAAAGAAAAATGGTGGTCATGCATACCCATTGTCAATTGAACCACGCTATATTTTATGATAATACTAAGGAAAAGAGGGGATCTCTAACAACACTAGGTTGCAGCACCCACAAAAATCCAAAAACACCCAATGCAAAACACAGGACACCCACAGAAAGAGACGCAAAGGGGACAAGGAGCACCAACTCACACCATAGAAACATTAAACATAAAAGACCAAACATAAACCAACGAGACCAATGGGCAACCGGTGCGGACTTAGGACGGCCATCTGCCACATAAATAGCGGACGGTGAGGTTATCCTGGATTACGTGCGCACAACCCTTCCACTATTCCGATTTCCCAGAGGTCTTAAAGAACATACAATTATGGTGTAAAACAACCTCCTCACTGTAAGATGACCACACACAAACAAGACCATAAAAACACAAACAAGACCGTAAAACACAGGGGATCCAAGCAACACAGATGAATATGTAATTGGATATAAAAGGAGGACATATGTAATACAGTCCGTGCTCTGCCGGCTGTAGCGAGCTCATATGTTATAACCAGAGGAGTCCGACTGACATTCAGAGAGGACAGGTGGTCGGGGACCTGACTTCTCTAAAGAGATTTGGACCTCTAAAGAGGCCCGTCATGGAGTCCCGTCGTCACAGTCAGTCAGAGTGCAAGTCATAAGAATGCGCTCGTACAAGACAGTGTCCGTCTATTGACATTAGGATCATATCCACCGTATGAAAGGCGTTTGATGACTCTGACACATTTTCGATAGTTATACTGTCTACCTTTGATCCTTCTTATTTTGTTAATTATGTCACCATAAAATGCAGGTTGTGGAATACCTAAAGTAATGTACTCTGTTGCTTGAATGGGCCCGAATTTCAAAAGAAGTTGATCATAATTTTTGTAAAATTTCCAGAAAGTCTTTACTAGTTTATGAAAGCGAAAACCTTGAACTAAAAGTTTCTTTGTAATTTGTAAATTTCTACTATGAAAATCCAAAACTACAGTACATGCTCTAGCATACCGGATGAGCTGTGAAATGTAGATACCGTATGACGGAAATCTAGGGACATCACCGTCAAGCCAGGGGAAATTTACTATGTTGAATCCAAAATCATTT
This sequence comes from Pinctada fucata, assembly GCA_028142955.1. NCBI lineage: Eukaryota > Metazoa > Mollusca > Bivalvia > Pterioida > Pteriidae > Pinctada > Pinctada fucata. The sequence continues at coordinate 71,155,416 of AP027103.1, forward strand.
CTTTTGTCATTCACACTTGTATGAATTTCTTCATTGACAATTTTGATATTTAGGTTCAAAAATGGTGTTTCTGTGTTTGTAACGTTTGCCTTGTTTAGAGTCAATTCTTGTGGATAAACTACTTTTCAAAAACAGGATTATCGATAGTAAGAATATCATCCAAGTACCTAGAAGTACCAATGAAACATTTCACATCATCAAGTTTTCTTTGCTTTTGAAGATTTTGAATAAATTCCTTTTCATATGTGTTTAAAAATAATTCTGCAACAAGAGGCGCACGATTTGTACCCATAGGAATCCCTACAACTTGCTTATAGAGATTCTCACCAACTCTAAAATAAATGTTGTCCAAGAGGAAGGACAAGACAAGGACAGGTTGCTACATGTCCATATATGACAGTTTACGGTTTGCAAAACAAAGGAGGGGATCTCCAACAACACTAGGTTGCAGCACCCACAGCAAAACCCCAAAACACCCAATGCAAAAACACAAAGCAGACAAGCACAGAAAGAGACGCATATGAGGACAAGGAACATCAACGCACGACACAGAAACATCAAACACAAAGGACTACACATAAACCAACGAGACCAATGGGCAACCGGTGCCGACTTAGGACGGCCATCTGCCACGGAATTAGCAGAAGGTGCGGTTTTCCTGGATTACGTGCGCACAACCCTCCCACTTTTCCGATTACCCAGAGGTCTCGAAGAACGTACAACCTCCTTATTGTCAGATTACCACACACAAACAAGACCGCAAAACGCAGGGGCCCAAGCAACACAGATGAATATGTAAATTGATATCAAAAGAGGGCGTACGTAATACAGTCCGTTTTCCGTTTAAGAGTGGAAATCCGGAGGTAGACATGGGGAAGGTTGGACCCGGACCGCTTTATCTCCCCGGGAAATGTTCTATGCTGAAACTCTACAGGGGGATAAACCGTTCGGATAGAATATCCCTTTACAAGGGGGATTTTCTATACTGGGCCAGTTCATCCGGGGGATGATCTATGCGGGGGATGATCTATACTACAAAACCGGTGATCGCAGGCAACATTTCTCAATTTAAACATGTAAAGGGGAAGGGGCAAAAGTGACCATTTTTGGCCCCTATCAAAATTTTGAAAAAAAGGTTCTATTTTCTTTATCATTTTGCTTCTTCTAAACATAAAAGGACAAATTATATGTGATTTATCATGGGACAAACATCCATATAGTTGTAAGCCCCAAAGCGAGGGCATGTAACAGGTTCAAACCCATATGGGATATTCCTTATTATACTCTCAATGTACATGGAAAGTATAACTTTGTTACACGCACTTGCTCTATGTACACTATAAACTATAATGTTGGAATCTGGTTATTATCATTTTACCACTATTTTCGGTATTAGTGGCAATTGGGCGGGAAATGAGACTCGTATTAATTGATAATATCTATTTTCGATGCAATTTCAATAAACAATAATATCTCTACCCTTATTTGAAAGATAAAGAACTCTAAGCGAACACTTTTTGAAAATAATAAAAAAAAATTGGGCCTAATGGCAGATTTTCCTCCTACCAATTTCATTGTACAAATTCAAATAACAACATGACATCAATTATAATAACAATCTCAATCCATTCATTCTTCCAATCATCGAAATCGATCAATAAGTAACGCAATACAAAGACGCATTTTTGCAAGTTTGAAATTGCCGGGTTAGGAAAAGTCACATGACTTCCACGTGATCAACTCAACATGGAAACTTCGTAGTGCTCGGTCTGCAATAACGTCTGAACATTTTGCTCGATAGCATTATTCACAGACAAAATTGCACAGAGATACTTGGGAAAAGTAAAGAAAAGAATACACAGAATGATATTTTAAGCTTCGACTTCAGCTGATCGAAAATGTGAACTTACACCCGGAGCTCCGAGCTATGTGTAAACATATCAGAAATGTACAAAACAATCATGTTTACATACAGTTCTGGCACTTATGACGTAAACCGACTTTGACATCAACATCAAGGTATTAATTAGTTTGAATTCATTAAACTGAGTCACATATAATCATTTATAACAATCAAAAATAGCTAGAATTTCCTCAGTCATAAAAGTATATTATCGCATTTTCCCATAGACATACAAGTATCATCAATTCGAATAGATAACTTCCACAAAATTCCTCATCTTTTTGAAAATCCAAGTTCCAAATCTGAAAGATATTTCGAATCGAAATTACGTAATTTACGTGAAAAATTTATCTTCGCTCCTGCAAATAAAGCACCCAATAACACCATAATCATTTGAAAACGTTGCTACATATCAACTTTAGTTTCGGAACTTTCGTTTACAAATACTTATATCAAAAGTAATGAAAGTGTTCCTAACATTTTGAGCAAACACAACAGTGAAATTTCTTCATTCAACACCCCTATTTCTAAATTGGATCTTCCTCCAATATACTGCATACCAAAACTGCGCAAGTCTCCTTACACATTTCGATACATTGCTAATTCTAGCAACTGCTCAACTACAAGTTTGTCTAGAAATCTGACGTCAGCACTCACGGCGATAAAGGAACACGTAGCTTAATATTGTGAAACTGTTCTAAAGTTCTAAACAGGAATGATGTTAATTTATTTTAGTCTATTAAAAAATTCAGGGAATGTGATTGACAAAATGAAAACTAGAAATCTTCAGGCCAATACGATTTCATCGTACCACTTTTCAAATGTGTACACAACGCTTGGAACCTCACGAAAAAATAAATTATCAATAGTCCAAATTCATTAAATGGTGCTTTAATCGAGAGGGGAAAACTTATATTTGAACATCTGCATCAAAGGATTTCTTCTCCGCTACAGAATACAATTCATACAAACCATGAACATGTAGTGACCTGTGTATTGCATTGTCCTTCCTCTTGGACAACATTTATGTAAGATTGGTGAGAATCTCTACAAGCATGTTGTAGGGATCCCTAAATGGGTATTATTTGTGCAACTCTTGTGGCATATTTATTTTATACACGTATGGAAAAAAATTCATTCAAAATTTCAAAAACAATGAAATGGTTCATTGGTACTTCATTGGTACTTCTAGGTATCTTGATGATATTCTTATTATCGACCATCCTGTTTTTGAAAAGTTTAAAAATGTTATTTATCCACAAGAATTGCCTCTAAACGCGGCAAACGTTGCAAACACAGAAACACCATTTTTGGACCTAAATATCAATATTGTTAATAGAAAGATTCATATATGTGCGTATGACAAAAGAGATGATTTTTGGATTCAACATATTAAATTTCCCCTGGCTTGACGGTGATGATCCTAGATTATAACGTCATACGGTATTTACATTTCACAGCTCATCCGGTATGCTAGAGCATGTACTTATGTTTTGGATTTTTATAGTAGAAATTTACAAATAACGAAGAAACTTTTGGGTCAAGGTTTTCGCTTTCACAAACTAGTAAAGACTTTCTGGAAATTTTACAAAAATTATTGTCAACATCTTTTGAAATTCAGACCCATTCAATCAACAGTGTATTTTACTTTTGCTTTTTCACAACCTGCATTTTATGGTGACATAATCAACAAAATAAGGACGATCAAAGGTAGACAGAATAACCATCGAAATTGTGTAAGAATCATCAAACACCTTTTATAACGTGGATATGTTCCTTCTGTCACCAGACGGACACTAGGCTTAGTACTGGACCAATTTACAGCCTTGTACCAGTGCATTCTTGAGAATTACACTCTAATTGACTGTGACGACAAGACTCCATGACGGGCCCTGTCCAAACCTCTTTAGAGAAGACAGGGCCCCGACCACCTCTTCTCTCAGAACCTCAGTCGGACTCCTCGGGTGATCACATATATGAGCTTGCTACAGCCGGCAGAGCACGTACAGTATTTCGTATACCTTCTGTTTTTATATCCATTTACATATTCATCTGTGTGTTTCTTGGGCCCCTGCGTCATGCTTCCTATTTGTATGTTCATCTTACAGTGAGGAGGTTATTTTACACCACAACTGTACGTTCTTTGATACCTCTTCGTTATCGGAAAATTGGTAGGGTTGTGCGCACGTAATCCAGGATAACCACACCGTCGACTGTTTGTGTGGCAGATGAACGTCCTAAGTCGGCACCGGTTGCCCATTGGTCTCGTTGGTTTATGTGTGGTCTTTTGTGTTTCATGTTTCTATGGTGTGTGTTGGTCTCGTTGGGTTGTGTGGTCTTTTGTGTTTCATGTTTCTATGGTGTGAGTTGCTATTAATTGTCCCTTTTGCGTATCTTTCTTTGGTTGTCTGTACTGTGTTTTTTTCATTGGGTGATTTTGGAGTTTTGCTGTGGTTGCTGCAACCGAGTGTTATTGGAGATCCCCTCCTTTCTAAAATATAGCCAAAGGTTCAGGTAAGAACAGAACTTTCTCTCATACCCGCGTATGTGTTACAGAGTAGACCCATGGAATACTACATCTGTATCACATATCACATGACAGCTGTATCACATATCACGTGACAGCTGTATCACATATCATGTGACAGGTGTATCACATATTACGTGACGCAATTATTTCAGCCCGTAAAACAAACAAGTTAACAGCGACATTGCAATATAACATCGATTTTAATATCGTTTTTCAATGTACTCTTGCGTAGTATGTTGAAAAGCCTAATATTCGTTGTTTATTATTATCAGGCTTAAAGAGGAAATAAACATTAAAGAAGTACCTAACAGTTATTCAGTCTCAAAGGAAAACCTCATCAAGCACATTATATTTTTATTGGTTGACGTACTTTTTCTCGAAACAACATCGACAAAGGCGAAGCCAAATTTGATGAATATATACAGTGCCAGGGCTTGTGTCTTACCAAGCTGAGGTGATGTTTATACCGATAGAAGATGCTCACTCTCACTTGGCACTGGACCAAACTCCAAATTTGATGCTACCAAAAGTTGCAGGAAGTTTACATTATATATAATAATGTAAATGATGTCACTCTTTTGTTCTTTTAGTATTTTCACATGGGTATTGTACTATTGCCTGTTGGTGATCACTCTGATGGAACAAACGATACCAATTAAAAGATAAATACAACCTTAATTTCTTAGAAAAGAAGGTCAAATATCTAGGTCAAGGCCACAAAGTCAAAAATTGTGGTAAGTGTAGAAAGGCCTTGTTACAAGGAAAAAACATGTGAAATATCAAAGCCCTATCACCTACAAATCAAAAAATATATTAATTTTCTTGAAAAGTAGGTCAAATATCTAGGTCAAGGTCACAAGGTCAAATATTATGGTGTGTGTATAAAGGTCTTGTCTAAAAGATATATACAATCTTTCTTTTTTTTAAAGTAGGTCAAATGTGTAGGTCAAGGTCAATAGGTCAAAAATTATGGAATGTGTAGAAAGGCCTTGTTACAAGGAATACACATGTGAAATATCAAAGCCATATCACTAAACAATCAAAAGATATAGCGAATCTTATCTTTTTTCAAAAGTAGGTCAAATATCTAGGTCAATGTCACAAGGTAAAAATTATAATATGTGTAGAAAGGTCTTGACACAAGGATTACATATGTGAAATATCAGTCTTAACACTTACCAATCATAAGATATATCCATTCTTAATTTTTTGAAAGTATGTCAAATATGAAGGTCAAGGTCACTAGGTCACAAATTATGGTATGCGTAGAAAGGTCTTGTCACAAGGAATACACATGTGAAATATCAAAGCCCCATCACTTACCAAAGGTTATTGGCTTAAGGTTAAAGGTTATTGGCTGCCCCATCACTTACCAAAGGTTATCAGTCCGTCTGTCACCCAAAGTGTGACAGACGGACTGACAGACCTGCAACGGACAAAGTAATCCCTAAGTGTCGCTATGCTTCGCATGCGACACTAAAATGTACCGAGAGACGTAGCAGGATGGGGGGATATGATGCCACAGGACCCACGTTTTAGAAATTTCAAAAAATTTGATAACAGAAATTTTCAAATGCGTTGAAGAGACAGACGATCAACCGAAGTTGATCGAACTTGGCTACATTTGCCCTCGGGGACTCCTAGTCCACCAGCAGTAACACTCACCAAGTAGTACAAATGTTAAACGTCTTCAAATTCAACAGCATCATTTAAGAACAGAAAAATTGCAGCATGGACCAGACATGCACGTTTCGGGTACTTAACCCTCGTCAGTGATCCTCAATCTAAACAGAAGTGTGATAAACAGATCCGAAAAATTCTCAAACCCCGCAGAAATTGTAAGCCGATATTTCTCACCAGTGACCTTGATTGGTTGGCATGTCACACTTAAAAAGACTGCTTGAAGACAAAAGTCTTCATAACATGACATGGCAATGAAAAAAGAATGATAACTCCTTACGGTGAAGAAATTTCACATTCAAATACTTTATTGCAATCAACTTCAAGCATTGAGTCAGTTTGCACAAAACAACAATAACAAGCTAATATTAACAATAGTGAAGATGCAAACAAAATATGAAATCATGCACAGGTTTATGAAAGAAAAGATGGGATCTCCAACAACAGTCGTTATTTGATGATATTTATTTGACCAAATATATTGTTTCAAAATTTTACCACCGCTGTTCATTAAAAATGTACACTGATCAGTTTCATCGAGACTATTAAACTCAGGACATTTCTGACTTATTTAACTAATGATGGCATATCTTTGTTGTCTGTAGAATTCACCTGGAATTTTCACTGTAACTGCCCGGGGCAGTTTGCGAAACATTCTTAGAAACTACTTTTTCTCCCTGTATCTATTCTAACAGGGGATGCTTACTCCTCCCGGCCACCTCTTGCTTGCTAGGAGTCCGTCGATGCTCAATTTGGTTCTCTATTGTTAGTGCTGTTGAGATTATCGTCAGGATCTTCTTTAATCTATTCATTTTAAAATATATTTCTCTTCTTTCTACTTTCTTCTCGAAGAATCCTCAGTTTTCTATTGTCGGGTTTCAGCTAATGTTATGGATGTTTTTTACAGCCTATACTTAGTCGTTTTGCTGTAACCTCATAGTCACTCATTACCTTTTCGAATTTGAAATTAATTCGAAATTACACCCCCTTTCCATTTTCATATCTTTACACACATACCGAATACAGGTCTAAGGACAGATAACTCGCATGTATTTTCTTAAAAACAAGAAATTCACTGAAAATATTGGGTGGGGAAATGTATGAATGTATTCTCTCTCTCTCTCTCTCTCTCTCTCTCTCTCTCTCTCTCTCTCTCTCTCTCTCTCTCTCTCTCTCTTTGCTAAACGACCACAGTGATTTAAATTTTATACAAAAAATATATAACACATATAAGTATCGTTCTAATGGAAAAAAAGTGATACAATGTACAAAAAATGAAATGAATGAAAAGTGTTAAGAAGATATAAAAATGAATGTTCCTCACCGGTATACAAACTCCTGTACTTATTGCCATAAGATGTAATCCAACAGGTTATTGGTCAATATATTTGTAATTATATTGAGAACACAAAACCCGTGATAAGTCTTATTCCAGACGTTAAAACACCTGTATGCCACTGTGTATGATACAACATTTTATGTTCAATATAGTTAATGTTGCGATTAGTTTAAATATGACACTAAAGTAAATAACTATCACAAAAGTTAAAAAAAAATGCTTATGTAATGAGTCAAAATGTAAAATTATTTGAATTTAAAGCTGATCTTAAGCATTATGATAAAATGAACTCAATGGAATATATAAAATAAACATAAATAAACGCATGTTTTCAATAAATGCTTCATACGCCATGTAGTTTTACAAGCAAATTAAGCAGATATTTACCAAAAAAAAACCTTCAAACTTACGTTTAGGAAAACAAAAAATAATGCAAACACAAAGAAAACAAGAGGCCCAATGGGGCCATAGCGCTCACCTGAGCTGCAAACGGAAACAAAAGAATGAGTGGGAATTTGGTGGAGGCCCTTGAGTACTTGCTTCCTTTAAGATTTCTTATATTATGAGCATCAGTTTTGAAGATGTCGAATATGCGCCAGCACGAAAAGCACAAACTTGGTAGAGGACCTTGAGTACTTGCTTCATGTAAGGTTTCGTGATATTCTGTGCAGCGATTGCAGAGGATAAGTCGAAAATGCGTCAGCCAATCAGAGTCCTCGGCGGCAATATTTGTTGACCAATGGTACAAAAAACACAACCTTGGTAGAGGACCTTGAGTACATGCTTTCTGTAACGTTTCATGAAATTTTGCGTAGCTTTTGCTGAAGAGAAGTCGAAAATGCGTAAGCCAATTAGAACCCTCGACGGCCATATTTGTTGACCGATCGGAACAAAAACACAAACTTGTTAGAAGATTTTGAGTACTTACTTCCTGTTCGGTTTCGTGTAATTCTGTTCAGCGGTTGCAGAGGAGTAGTCGAAAATGCGTCAGCCAATCAGTGCCCTCGGTGGTCATATTTGTTGACCGATCGGCACGAAAAGCACAAACTTGGTAGAGGACCTTGAGTACTTGCTTCCTGTAAGGTTTAGTGAAAATCGAAAATACCAGTTCGTCAGCCAACCAGAGCCCTCGGCTGCACTATTTGTGGACCGATCGGCACGAAAAACACAAAACTTGGTAGAAGTCCTTGAGTTTTTGCTTCCTCTTACGTTTTGTGAAATTCTATGCAGCGGTTGCAGAGGAGATGTCGAAAATGTTTTTAAAAAGTTTACGTCGGAGGACAGACGGACGGTTTCTATGACAAAAGCTCACAGCTCACTTGAGCTTTGCTCAGGTGAGCTACAACAGACCCCATGGTTTTTTTATAATCTTGTGCATGAAGAGTGTAGCACTAACTGCTTAAGATTTCTGTAAAACTTGGGCCAGAGTACAAGACCAAATGTAAACTGCGGTCATGAAAATTTCTGAATTAGCTATCAATGTTTCGTCTCTTACCAATCAAAAGATCTACGTTATTAGTTGAATCTCTTTTTGAATGGACCCACAAAGTTTACTTTCAAATACAAATTCTTTTGCAGATGACACGTGTTAAAAGCTTTAAGCTTGCATTTCATGACCATGCAAAGGTCTCAATAATTACCGTGATGTCAATTTTTGCCTTAACTTATTTGGATTTGAGTAAGCATGGGACAAATATCAAAATTTACAATACCTTATCTATACCTTATTTTTCCTCTATGAATAATTTTATTAATTTTGCTTTCCTACACAACTCTGTTAGCTCTTTTATACATGTTTTTAATTTGTACAAGCATTTTGGGTTTCAAACGATGTGATTTAAAACAAAACATTCAATGCATGTATATCGAAAACGCCATCGTTTTAAATGACAAAAAAAGATATTTTTACACTTTTTCTCATTTTCATAGTACTGACAAGAAAATGATACATTTGAAAACTATTCTGAAGATTAACACAGAATATTATCATAAAGAAATATTTAGATTCATCACTACATAGACTTAGCCAAATGCTACCCATCGTCTCATGCTCTGTGTATGCTATATTTTTTACAATCCCTCCGATTTTAATACATGTAGGCAGGGACTGTTTTAGCATGCAAATTTCTTCCAACGAAGAGTAACTGAATAATTTCTTTTCAGAATTGAGCTGGACCGGGGCGTTTGATGAACGATCTATTTTGGCGTTTTGTTCCAAATCCAGCGTAGTGTATGATCGCTGCGACTGAAATGGTCAATGCGACTCCTGTTTGATTGCCATGATTCTCTTATTGAACCATTATCTCTGTATGAATGATTTATTCCATATTTCGTTATTGAGAAAATATTTAATCCTACCGTTGAATGAGTCTATAGAGAAAGTGAAGGGCGGTAACCGCAGTTTAGTGATAAGTGATGCCTCTCCACAAGCATGAACCTGTATTTCCACCGTAGGCACTTCGAGTTTGTATGGGTGCATTTCCACTTCTTTTTTGGCTGGGTTTCAGAGAATGTACCGAGAGACGTAGCTGGATGGGTGGGATATGATGCCACAGGACCCACGTTTTAAAAATTTCAAGAATTTTGATAACAGAAATTTTCAAATGCGTTGAAGAGACAGACGATCAACCGAAGTTGATCGAACTTTGCTACATTTGCCCTCGGGGACTCCTGGTCCACCAGCAGTGACACTCACCAAGTAGTACAAATGTTAAACGTCTTCAAATTCAATAGCATCATTTAAGAACAAAACATTGCAGCATGGACCAGACATGCACTTTTCGGGTACTTTAAAACCCTCGTCAGTGATCCTCAATCTAAACAGAAGTGTGATAAACAGATCCGAAAAAGTATCAAACCACGCGGAAATTGTAAGCCGATATTTTCTCGGCAGTGACCTTGACTGGTTGGCATGTCACACTTAAAAAGACTGCTTGAAGACAAAACTAGCACGTTCTCAGTCTTCATAACATGACATGGCAATGAAAAAAGAATGATAACTCCTTACGGTGAAGAAATTTCACATTCAAATTCTTTATTGCAATCAACATCCAGCATTGAGTCAGTATGCATAAAACAACAATAACAAGCTAATATTAACAATAGTGACGATGCAAACAAAATATGAAATCATGCACAGGTTTATGAAAGCAAAGATGGGATCTCCAACAACAGTCGTTATTTGGTGATATTTATTTGACCAAATATATTGTTTCAAAATTTTACCACCGCTGTTCATTAAAAATGTACACTGATCAGTTCATCGAGATTATTAAACTCAGGACATTTCTGACTTATTTCACTAATGATGACATATCTTTGGTGTCTGTAGAATTCACCTGGAATGTTCACTGTAACTGCCCGGGGCAGTTTGCGAAACATTCTTAGAAACTAATTTTTCTCCCTGTATCTATTCTAACAGGGGATGCTTACTCCTACCGGCCACCTCTTGCTTGCTAGGGGTCCGTCGATGCTCAATTTGGTTCTCTATTGTGAGTGCTGTTGAGATTATCGTCAGGATCTTCTTTAATCTATTCATTTTAAAATATATTTCTCTTCTTTCTACTTTCTTATCGAAAAATCCTCAGTTTTCTATTGTCGGGTTTCAGTTAATGTTTTGGATGTTTTTTGCAGCCTATACTTAGTCGTTTTGCCTTAACCTCATTGTCACTCATTACCTTTTCGAATTTGAAATTAATTCGAAATTACACCCCCTTTCCATTTTCATATCTTTACACACATACCGAATACAGGTCTAAGGACAGATAACTCGCATGTATTTTCATAAATACAAGAAATTCACTGAAAATATTGGGTGGGGAAATGTATAAATGTATTCTCTCTCTCTCTCTCTCTCTCTCTCTCTCTCTCTCTCTCTCTCTCTCTCTCTCTCTCTTTGCTAAACGACCACAGTGATTTAAATCTTATACAAAAAATATATAACACATATAAGTATCGTTCAAATGGGAAAAAAGTGATACAATGTACAAAAAATGAAATGGATGAAAAGTGTTAAGAAGATATAAAAATTAATGTTCCTCACCGGTATACAACTCCTGTACTTATTACAATAAGATGTAATCTAACAGGTTATTGGTCAATATATTTCTAATTATATTGAGAACACAAAACCCGTGATAAGTCTTATTCAAGACGTTAAAACACCTGTATGCCACTGTGTATGATACAACATTTTATGTTCAATATAGTTAATGTTGCGATTAGTTTAAATGTGACACTAAAGTAAATAATTATCACAAAAAGTGAAAAAAATGCTTATGTAATGGGACAATATGTAAGATTATTTGAATGAAAAACTGATCTTAACGGGATATCACACGCGTTTCAGTAGCCTCCCTTAGACGAGAATTTTTAAGAAATCTCCACGCTGAAGATTTCCGATTGTCGTAACTTAAAATGTCTTGATGTTCTGGCTCTGTAATAATCACTCAATCGACAAGTCGATCCAATAGCTCAGAGGTAGAGCTCTTGCCCACCATGCGGGAAGATCGTGGTTCGAGTCTGATCGCAGAGATAATTCTCAGATTGTTATTCGTATGTAAAAACGAATGTTTTTTTCTTTGCAAAGTAATGGTAAGCCTAGAGTGACCAACAATAGTCAATTTTTTGCTAAAATTGAACTTATTTGAACATTATGTAAAGACTTTTTTACCTACATACATACGTCGTATCTATTCAGAAAAAGGTCAGGTGTCAGTAAAGTGTTTGAATGTAGAGGAACTTATCATATAGTAATATGGTATTATCATTACACATGTGCATATTCTGTCGTATTATCACACAAAATCTATATTCGGCTCTATTTATTTACATATTGAAATCTTTGTAAATGAAGGAGCACTGCTGTGATATTTCAAAAAAGTTGTTTATATAAATTCGGATGTTTTTGTCTTTTGTCACATAGTAAAGAAAGATAACTCGAATTGCACTTTTAATTTTTTACATGATAATTTACACATTCAGTCAGATTTTGCAAAATATGATGTGGTCATTGAATGATTTCTTTCTATAAGAATTTGCACAATATGATGAGGAAATCATATGTGAAGTTTCATTTGAAAATCTTGGGCTGAAAAATAAAATATAGCCAAGAAATGAATATTTCCATTACAATCAATGGATAGCTAAAAAGTCTGATCAGTTTCAAAATTTCAAAATTTTGGATGGTGACCTTCTAATATTGTCCCTTTCATGTGAATTACATAAGGAAATCAGAATTCTGTTTTTTTCTGAAAATAAGTGTTGTATAACATGAAACGTGTGATATCACCTTAAGCATTATGATAAAATGAACTCAATGGAATCTATACAATAATAAACACATGTTTTCAATAAATACTTGATATGCCATGTAGTTTTGGAAGCAAATTAAGCAGATATTTACAAAAAAAATCTTCATACTCACGTTTAGGAAAACAAAAAATAATGCAATGGGGCCATATCGCTCACCTGAGTTGCAAACTGAAACAAAAGAATAAAAGTGGAAATTTGGTGGAGGCCCTTGAGTACTTTCTTCCTTTAAGATTTCGTAAAATTATGAGCATCAGTTTTGGGGATGTCGAAAATGCGTCAGCCAATCAAAGCCCTCGGTGGCCATATAAAATTTGTTGACCGATCGGCACGAAAAACACAAGCTTGGTAGAGGACCTTGAGTACTTGCTTCATGTAAGGTTTCGTGAATTTCTGTGCAGTGATTGCAGAGGATAAGTCGAAAATGCGTCAGCAAATCAGAGTCCTCGGCGGCATAATTTGTTGACCAATCGGTACAAAAAACACAACCTTGGTAAAGGACCTTGAGTACATGCTTCCTGTAAAGATCTTTGAAATTATGTTCAGCTTTTGCTGAAGAGAAGCCGAAAATGCGTTAGCCAATCAGAACCCTCGACGGCCATATTTGTTGATCGATCGGAACAAAAACACAAACTTGTTCGAAGATTTTGAGTACTTACTTCCTGTTTGGTTTCGTGAAATTCTGTTCAGCGGTTGCAGAGGAGACGTCGAAAATGCGTCAGCCAATCAGTGCCCTCGGTGGTCATATTTGTTGACCCATCGGCATGAAAAGCACAAACTTAGCAGAGGACCTTGAGTACTTGCTTCCTGTAAAATTCAGTGAAATTCTGTGTAGCGGTTACAGAGGAGAAATCGAAAATACCGTTACGTTAGGCAATCAGAGCCCTCGGCTGCAATATTTGTAGACCGATCGGCACTAAAAACACAAACTTGGTAAAGGTCCTTGGGCTCTTGCTTCCTCTTACGTTTGGTGACATTCTATGCAGCGGTTGCAGAGGAGATGTCAACAATGTTAAAAGTTTACGCTGGACGACGGACGGACGGTCTCTATGACAATAGCTCACAGCTCACTCGAGTACTTATTTGGATTTGAATAAGCAAGGGACAAATATCAAAATTTAAAATACCTACCCTATACCTAATTTTTCCTCTATGAATAATTTTATTAATTTCGCTTTCCGACATAACTCTGTTAGCTCTTTTATACATGTATTAAATTTATACAAGCATTTTGGGTTTCAAACGATGTGATTTAAAACAAATCATTCAATGTATGTATATCGAAAACGCCAGAGTTTTAAATGACAAAAAAGATATTTTTACACTTTTTCTCATTTTCATAGTACTGACAAGAAAATGATACATTTGAAAACTATTCTTAAGATTAACACATAATATCATCATAAAGAAATGTTTAGATTCATCACTACATAGACTTAGCCAAATACTACCCATCGTCTCATGCTCTGTGCATGCTAGACTTTTACAATTCCTCCGATTCTAGTACATGTAGGCAGGGACTGCTGTAGCATGCAAATTTCTTCCAACGAACAGTTACTGAATAATTTCTTTTCAGAAGGGAGCTGGACCGGGGCGTTTGATGTACGATCTGTTTTGGCGTTTTGTTCCAAATCCAGCGTAGTGTATGGTCGCTGCGACTTTGAAATGGTCAACGCGACTTTGAAATGGTCAACGCGACTCAAGTATGATTGACATGATTCTCTTATACAACCAGCATCTCTGTATGAATGATTTATTCCATATTTCGTTATTTAAAAAAAAAACTTAATCCTGCCGCTGATTGAGTCTATAAAGGAAGTGAAGGGCGCTAACTGTAGTGAGGTGATAAACGATGCCTCTCCACAAGCAAGAACCTGTATTTCCACCATATGCACTTCGAGCTTGTATGTGTACATTTCCACTTCTTTTCTTGACACCTTGACCTTGTATATTTCCTCTTTTTCTTACGTGACGATCATCTTGTATATTAATATTACGGAAGTCATTAAACATACCTTCACGATTACGAAACGATGCATCATCGGCTATAAGATTAGTTCTACGAGAGGGTACGTCATTCATCCTCACCTCAGTTGTCACCACCATAGATGTAAGCGGAGTGACGAACTGATACTTTATCGATAACCTCCTAGCTTTTTTCTTAAAGTAATCGTGTACAGTAATATTTTCCGTAATTGTCATTTCTTTTAAGTATTGTTTGATTGTTTTGTATGCCCAAAGATGTTCCGCAAAATTCTTTTCTGGTGCATAGGGCCTTGTAGCTGGTTTAATGACATACTTTACAACACCTGTATTTCCGATTCCTTCAATGCTTCCGCTCAGACTCTGCTCGTTTCCATCGATCTGGCCGACGACGACGATTTCTGACCCCTTCCTATATGTTGGAAATACCGTTTCGGATAGTCCATGTATAGACGCGACTGGTCTATATGTCATCTTTAGGTTTTTCAACAGCGGACATTCAATTTCCTTGTAAAAGAATTCTAACTGTTCACTCGCATCATTAGCTACGTATATTTTCTTTGCAAAGCCATCATTCTCCCAGGCAAGTGCTTTCAGAAATTCCATATTGACACCTTTGCCGAATCCTAGGGCATAGATATTCGCTCGACCTTCGTTTTTCCGTCGTACATTAGCGCGAATACGAGAGGTTGTGGTGACCCCTGATGTTGGCATTCCGTCTGTAAGAAAGACTATAATGTTGCCTTTATACATATCTGATTCAGAATTTTGTCTGTTTGTCAGTTTGTTAATGCCCTCGATCAAGGCACCGTTGATATTAGTACTTCCTCTTGCAAAGAGTTCTTTCCTAGCAAAAGCCTTCGCTTCGCGTATATTATCCTCTGTGGCAGCAACTGCGGTTGTTTTCCACATCTTTATTTTATCATCAAACAACAGAAGGTTGAAATTATCATTTGGTCTCAACTTCTCCAGGATTACGATCATTACCCTTCGCACTGCTTCAATTTTACTTCCGCTCATTGAACCACTAATGTCAATGACAAAAACAATATTTTTGGCCATTTCTTGAAGGTTGGTGGGGGAGAAGTAGTGAACGAAGTAATTATTATTAACAATTACGATCCCACTCTTAGTTTGTCGCTGTATTTCATAAGTTATTGAAATTTGACATTTTATTTCTGTTTTGCATTCCAGTTTCATTTGTTCAGATTTTGGTGGTTGGTACATTACATGACGGGTATTCATGGAAGCCTGATAGACAGAAAACTTTGAGTCATCTGAGCTCCTCAGTTCTTCATTTGAACCCGGTAACTTGTATGAAAAGGAAGCAATACCTTGTGGGTCCGAAACAGATATTCTAGCGCTCATGTTTGAAACCTCTTGTCCTGGTTCGATGTATAGTTTATGATTAAATTGTCCCAATTTCATTTCAAGAGGTTCTATGTACGATAGCACGAATTCGGTTGATGACTCTGGTGCCACATTGACGTTGATGACATATATATCCATGTCCCTCTCGGGCGCTGTGGGAAACTGAGTGACCTGACCTGCCGATTTGCCTTCTGCCCTCGCTTTATAGTACACTTCGGCAGCTTCTTCCTTTCCCTTCACGACGCCATAAATAACTTCGTTCCCTATAGTCATCTTGAAAGCAGATATGAAAGCTTCCTTTGGGAACTGTACCTGGAACATAGTTTCCCTACCTTCCTTTGCTTCGTTGACTACCCTTGTCATATATTTCACGTTTGCTAACCTGGCATAAATGTCTGATATTACTACAAAATCAGTCATCTTAGGTGGCAAAACTTCATTAGTATTACATCCAACGAAGTCGATTGAATAGGCCATAATCATCACAATGAATGCCATACGCCTCATTTTGCAGCTAATGCAAATCTATAAATACTGTACAACGAGAGATAACTTCAAAATAGTTAAAAAGTTACGTTTAATTTTTCTTAATGAAATACATGTACTTGGTTGGTTTCCGAAAGTTAGAGGAAACCCCTATTGTATTTATCTAATAGTATTCCTTTATTAATTTAGTAGAATTTGAGGTCACATGGTTTGACGCAGTAAATTATCGAGATTGATATTACACTTCACCATAAAACATCACGTGACATTCAAAATGTCAGCGCACTTGGATGCAAAGCGAGCAAAGCTTGACAATGACGATAAGATGGATATTCCTGTATTTATCGTCGATGCTTTTTCAAACAAACCTTTCCAAGGAAACCCTGCTGCTGTCTGTTTGTTAATAAAGGACAAGGTAATTTTCTTTGGATGTTTTTGCGAATGAAATCTACAGTAAACTGTTGTGCTTTAAGTTTAAATAGCCTTTGGTAAATTCCCAGACGACTTCCACTTGATTTTGAGCCTCTGATTTTTGATAGCACCCCATTGAATCCTGTCGCCTCGCATAAACATCTTGGTATAACCCTGAATAGCTCTGCAAAATGGAATGAACATATCTATCATATATGTAAATCCGCATTATCTAAAATTAATTTTCTTCAAAAATTCAAATTTAAATTTTTAAGAAAAAAGCTTAACAAAATTTATTGCTCATTCATCTTACCTGTCTTAGAATATGGTTGTGAAATTTAGGGAGGGTGTACAAAGGGAGATGAAGATAAATTAGAAAAAGTTCATTTACACGCACCTAGGTTAATGCCAGGACTTCCTATTTTTACTTCCAAAGAAAATTTATATTTTGAAACGGGACGGGAAACACTTAAAGATAGGCGGGAAAGAAGAAAGCGCAGTTTATTCCATAAAATTTACCATGATAACGCCCCATCTTTTTTAAGTGATTTAATTGAACAATTAATCCCTCATACAATCTAAGAAATGAAGCAGACTTTACCTTACCTAATTACAGATTACAGTTAACCAGAAATTCTTTCATTCCTTCAACTATAAACAGTTGGAATAACATAGATCCTGATAATAGACATAACCCTTCCCACCCTCAGTTCAAACACTTCCTCAAATCAAAATCTGAAATGCATAACTTACCTGATTACCTTTTATGTGGAGAAAGAAAATTAAATATCCTTCATACACGTCTTCCCAGTTTCAGCAGCACGCTTAACTTTGATCTATATAGAGTAAACCTAGTAGATAATCCCAACTGTACATGTTCAAATTCCCGTAAAGATGCTTTTCACTATTTCTTTATATGCCCGCATTATATACAGCAAAGATTGGCATTATTTGACAACTTATCCAATATCATAACTTCTATTTCTCTTGACAAACATTTTTCTTGGTGACCCGACATTGACATATGACAAAAACTTAAAAATGATTATTGAAGCACAGACATATATTAAGGATAAAAGCAGATTCGATTAAATTTTCTCTCTCTCTCTCTCTCTCTCTCTCTCTCTCTCTCTCTCTCTCTCTCCCTCTCTCTCTTACACATATTATTATTGATTTAATTTCATTTCAGTTAAAAGAGATTATATATATTGCCATGCATGACGTAACTTTGTATTGATATCTACGGAAGCCAGTTCGTGCCATGTTATAGTTTTTTACAATCTCGTAGTTACGAGAAACTTTTCTCGTAGTTACGAGAAAATATTCTCGTAATTACGAGAAACTTTTCTCGTAGTTACGAGAAAAAAATTTCTCGTAGCTACGGGAAAAAATTCTCGTAGTTACGATAAATGTTTCTCGTAGTTACGAGAATTTTTTCTCGTAGTTACGAGAAATGTTTCTCGTAGTTACGAGAAACTTTTCTCGTAGTTACGAGAAAATTTTCTCGTAATTACAAGAAAAAATTCTCGTAGTTACGAGAAACATTTCTCGTAATAACTACGAGAAAATTTTCTCGTAATTACAAGAAAAAATTCTCGCTGTTACGAGAAACGTGTCTCGTAGTTACGAGAAACTTTTCTCGTAGTTACGAGAAACTTTTCTCGTAGTTACGAGAAACTTTTCTCGTAATTACGAGAAACATTTCTCGTAATTACGAGAAACTTTTCTCGTTGTTACGGGAAAGAAATCTCGTAGTTACGAGAAATAGTGCATTCGAATTTTTTGTCGTAATTACGAGATTTATTTCTCGTAACGGCGAGAAAAAATACTCGTAACTACGAGAAAACATTTCTCGTAACTACGAGAAACGTTTCTTGTAACTAAGAGAAAAGTTTCTCGTAACTACGAGAATTTTTTCTTGTAATTACGAGAAAATTTTCTCGTAGTTATTACGAGAAACCTTTTTTCGTAGTTACGAGAAATAGTGCATTCGAATTTTTTTCTCGTAATTACGAGATTTATTTCTCGTAACTACGAGAAAAGTTTCTCGTAACTACGATAAAAGTTTCTCGTAACAACGAGAAACGTTTCTCGTAACTGCGAGAAATGTTTCTCGTAACTACGAGAATTTTCCCGTAACTACGAGAAAAGTTTCTCGTAACTACGAGATAGTAAAAAATATAGCATTGCACGAACTGGCTTCCGTAGATATCTAATAATGTAGGGAAAGGGCTTAAATAATGTTTGTATAACTTGTGACCAAAAAAAATAATAATAAATAAGAAAAGTCGAAGAACGTCTAGGTGCCATTCAAAACAAGTTACTAGCTCTAGATAAAATTGAGGAAAGGCTTTGTAATGTTGACAAAGTCCTGGAGAAGCATGATGAACGTCTTAAGAAAGTTGAAAAGAAAACTTTAGATTGTGAGGAATCGGTAAAGGGTGTGTCAAGCAGAGTGGACGAGTTTAAAACGCAATGCAAGAACAACGCTGACAAAGTTAACAAAGAGTTAAAAGGCCTCGGCAACTTGATCAGTGAAGTTTCGGTCGGAATTGAGGAAATGAAAGACGAAATGAACACCTTACGGGTCAAAGTTACTGATTTACAATGTAGATCAATGAAGCAGAATCTCATATTCCACGGAATCGAATCACGGTTCGAGAACACCTGCGCAATTTCCTTACATTACATGTATCATGAAAATTTGTTGATGCATATTCAAGTTATTGCGTTCCATGCACCATTACACATAATTTCTCGATTATGCGCCAAAACTTCAAATTCCTATTACATATGTCAAAAAACAGCCTTCCTTCTTAAAGTATACAAATGTTCAAAACATTCAACCCAAAAATAGATTTTTAAAGAACTTTTAACTGTTTTAGTATATTTTCACAGTATTTTAAAATTCTTAGTCCCATAACTCCGTAACGACAAGTCGGATGAACCTGAAAATCGAAAGGCGGCTTCCTCTTCAAAGTTTGATCACAATGAAGAAATATCATGAAAATCCGTTGACGCATATTCAAGTTATTGCGTTCCATGCACCTATTTTTTGCCCTTAGCTTAACATGTATGTGTATATAACCCCCCCCCCCCCCCTCCTTATACATAATTTCTCGATTATCCAACTAAAAAAATTTAGATAAAACCCATTACATATGTCAAAGAACATCCTTTCTTCTTAAAGTATACATATTATCAAAACATTTCATCCAAAAATAGATTTTTAAAGAATTTTTAAATATTTTAGTATATTTTCACAGTATTTTAAAATTCTAGGTCCCATAACTCCGTAACGACAAATCGGATGAACCTGAAAATCGAAAGGCGGCTTCCTCTCCACAGTCTGATCACAATTTTTAAATATCATGAAAATCCATTGACGCATATTCAAGTTACTGCGTTCCACAAGCGGACGGGACAGACAGACAGACGGACAGACAGACAGACTTCTCCATACCATAATACGTCCCGTCAAATGACGAGCGTATAAAAATAGGTTAGATCACGCAGATTTCCATTCTCATCATAAAGATCTTTCACATCCTTGATTCCAATCTTCATCCAGTACTTAGAGGAGAGAGGTTTTTGTTAAACCAAGAAATTTCTATTATTCCAAATAATTTCTTGCAGAAATTCATGTACAATTTCTAAGATTCTTAACTTTTTTACATCTGTTAAATACATTAAAGGCTTCAATATAGAATTAAGGTGATGTAAACATTTTATAGAACTCATTGTGCGTATAATTTTCAAGACATCTTTTATCGTCAGATTACATTTCATAAATATTTGTGTAAGAAAATTATGAATAATACTCTATCCTTTAACAATTTTAGATATCCATGAAGCTTTGCTTGCATTAAATTTGCATTCAATATCTATAATTCCCATTCCACCTTTTTCTATTTTTCAAACGAAAGTATTTCTCTTAATTCTGTCTCTTTTTGACCATAGCAAAAATTGAAAATAAGCCTTGCTATTTCTTGTTTAAAAATCTGCTTTTTGGATTTGGTAGAATAGATGCTCTATAAATAAGTTTTGATAGAGCTAGTGAATTAATGATAGTACATTTTCCAAAAATTGTTTAATTTCGTCTTCTCCAAACACTAAGTAATCTTCCTTATTTTTCTGGTTTGCATGTCCAATTGTTTTGATAACATAACTGTTTAACGTGACCTATGTATACACCAAGTACTTTAACACATGTTGAAATTTTGATCTACATTTGAATACTGATCAACAAATGAACCTGTAAATATACATTCAGTTGAAATTTATCATATACTCTAGTTTACATAAGCGTCTATAAGCTTTCCCATTGGCCATAATGCGGTCACGTGCAATGCGATTATTCGTCGTATTGAACTGCTTCCGGTCATCTTTTCCAATCGGTCAGAGTCAACTAAAAGACCTGCTCTGATTAGAGAAAAACCTGTAGGGTGAGGGGGCCTGTTATTTTAAATGTGACATAAGATGTGATTGGCTATCAATTATGTTTTCTTTTGGTTTATTGTTTGAATATGATATATATAAGTAAAAAATAATTGCAATTAAAATGTAGATGCCCGGATTTTTTCCCTAGCTCCCGATCCGCTAAAGGGGACGGGGCGGGAAATTTTGAAAATTCACTGCAGGGTACCTTGTGACGCAAATAGCGCGAAAGAGAGCCGGTCATGCTATATTTTTTTATTTAGTTTCGTATAAAGCTTGAATCAACAAACAAATCGGTATATAACATGCATGACCAGCAATGTTGGTATAGAAGCTACACGGCATTTTGTTAACATTACGGCATATGGAAAATGATTTAGTTGGCACTGACCAATCTTCATGTATTTGATGAAATAGTTATAGCGCAGATGAATCGGTCGATATTATGATATATGGAGTGATAAAACCAATATCAACCTCGGCCTTCGACCTCAGTCGATATTGGTCTTATCACTCCATAAATCATCATATCGACCTCATAACTGTGTAATAATCTAGTATTTTCATAAAATATCATTACGTATATATTATGGTTATCACTTCGTCAGTAATATTATATCGCCCCGAAAATAAGAGTCTCTGTCTTCTAAATGAGTTTACATCGATGAATCTGATTCCAGTATTTATTAGATTTAATTTGTTACTTCTAACAGAGTATCGAAGACAGCCAGATGCAATCAATAGCAGCTGAAATGAACTTGTCAGAAACAGCATTTATACAAACACTTCAAAAAACTGAAGATTTTATAACAGGTGAGATACAGTAGAGTGACTAGAAAAATAGTTTATCATGTACATTGTATACATTTCCTTTATTTAATATTTTTATCTTCTTAAAAGTTTCGAAAGAAAATTTCAACGCTGTGATGTGATCATTTATCCCGCCTCTGGCAAATTTCTTGCAATCTGATTGGTCGAGAAGAATCAAATATTATGTTGTATTATTTTACTAACAGGATATTATTTGAATATCCTGCTTCTACTAAGACGCTTTATGCTTTTGGCGTCACCAAAATGCTTTAAAATATGTTGACGTAACATACACAAACCAAAAGCCATCAGCGGGATAAATTCGTTATACAGTGTTTTATAGGGGAGATACAAAAATATATTGGGTCGATGAAAAAAGTTGTATTGGGCTCGGCTTCGCCTCGCCCAATACAACTTTTTTCATCGACCCAATATATTTCTGTATCCCCCTGTAAAACACTGTATAAATAATAATGTAATGTCTTTGGGTATAAATATCTCCAGTACAACCACCTTGCACAGGTCACAGTGGTGAGAGTGTTATAGTGAAAAATGTGGTTATCCAAATAACGTGCTTACAGCCCTCCCATTTATCCGGATACATAGAAGAATAACGTAATCTTATAAAGAATACAAAGTATGATCCAATCCGAATTAAAAGAATTAGATCGACTGGTATCCAGCACTAGAGGTCTACATGATAAAAACAAAGCGCGTCAGCGTGCGGGTACGTTTTCAGGGTATTGTTTGCAAAGAAAAAAAATACCAGTCTATTTCCATATTTTTCAATCGCTGATCCCTTTTTCTGGAATCTCGACAATTTTCATCGAATATTTAGTCTTACAAAGGCTGTTCATGGACATTAACTAAAATGACACAAAATGATAATTGTGTGCCTTTTTTTTACTTCCCTACCATGAGATGCTACTCTCCTGGATATTTCTTACGTTTTCTTTAGATATTCGCGTATATCAGTTGTTTGTTTTTAACGGTTAGGTAAATAGGTTCCAATTGTTTGACCTTATGCTTTAAAACAAAGAAAAAAAAAAACAGGTATGGCTTAAGGTGACAACTGACTATCATATAATAATTATTAGAAAGGCTATTAGAAAGCCGGACTTCCACTGTCGCGAATTCAGAGGCGATAGAGCTACGATTAGGTGATTTTGTTCAATCGTAGCGTACGTATTCTCCTCTCAAACGCGGGCATTCTTTTCTCATCGTGTCACAATCGTGTCATATTCTCAACAAAGGGTATTGATGCTCCTGGAGATGTCAAATGATCTTGTCATGATCGCAGCGCTTTCGGGTTAAGTTGTGTCTCAATCTCCTGCATTGCAGCGCTATCGGGTTAAAGTCGTGTCTCAATCTCCTGCATTCGCCTCTTGTTCTCCTCAGTGTCTTTTTATCGTGGCACATTCGTGTCGCATTCTTCTCTATTCTTATCACACTCGCCTCTTTATCGTAGCGGACGCATAGCATTATATTCTTGTGGCATTCGCGGCGCTATCGTGTGCCTATCGCGCCAAGATGAGAACAGACAAGAACGTGACACGATTTTTCATTCGCCTCTGATCGTAGCTCATTCTCCTCTACATTCGCGACAGGGGAAGCCCGGCTTAATATGGATTAGTGGACAAAGAAGCAAATGTGTCTTGCAGATGATATAGCAATAGACAAAATACGCTTTGTGAATCAAAGAAAAAGAAAGCATGTTCAAAAATTCAAGGATTTTGACACCATATTGGTTCGATCGCGATAAATGTAGCCTTTTAAATTATACTCATTTGCTGAAACTGAAGCATGCCTTTTGTATCGAACAGAAAGCCAATGTTCTTTCGGTTATACATTGCAGATACTAATTACTTAGTTACAATGCTGTACTTATAGGTGATCGGTTCAAGCTTCGCTGGTTTACTCCAACAAATGAGGTGCCACTTTGTGGTCATGCAACAGTGGCTTCAGCGGCTGTTTTGTTTTCAGCAGTAGGTAAGATTTAAGAAGGTGCTTTCCAGATTCATTTAAGTTTATGGGTCATTTAGTATTACCTGCACAAAGATTCCCGGTAATCCTACTTACACTTACTGTATTTATCAATATTGAAATACACACCTGTATGTTCTATCGTAATACATTTAATTTGATGCACCGTTTGCACATTTCAACAAGTAAAGTATCATCAGTTATGCTCGATGCTGAAAAAGAGGAAATCCAAGAAGTACATATACGGAGAGCGAAGTTCGGGTGATAACAGTCTACCAGCAGTAAATACCAACCTTGTGCTTGAAGTTATCAATATTGAAATATACGTTCGATCGTAAAAAAATGGAATATGCGCAGGAAACAAGTTCAAAAACGAGTACGTTCCCGTTTTTACAGGGCTGTGTCCCTAAATGAAAGAAGACCCCGAATTCGCTTACTGTGCGATATTAGTACGGGGTATAGATGTGATTTAACAATCACTCATGGGGGATTACATATATTACCAAACATATTTGGATAAAAGACACATGGGTTCTGAGCAACAGAATTAGAAAAACAATCTTGCAAGTAAATGTAAGTAAGCAAAATTGATGAAATGATGAATGATAGGTTATACATTTTTTGTGTCTAAAGTTGATAACTGTAAAGATATTTTATCGTGGTATTAAGAAATGAATCTTATATTTTTTCTGTTGATGCAGGTATCACCCTAAAAATTGGACAGAAAACTGCATCAATGCGCGTAGCGTTATCATTTAATTATGGAAAACAGACTGTTTTCTTGAATCTAAAATCAATCAATCACCGCACTATACTTCGTAAGTCGGAAGGTTTTGCAGTGATACGTCTGCCAAAACAAGTTATGGCAGCCGCCATGATTCAAACAGCGAACGATCGTCTCTCTATATCTTTGAAATAAGGACTAGTTTGAGCAAATTCTACATGCACTGTTAATTTTTGAGTAAGTAGAAAAGAAATGGTACCCTTGAAATGATAAGCAAACATCTACAAATTGTATTTTCAGCAACGAGTTCATTAGTGTTTGAGGGAACCCCCAGTTGTAAAAATAGTGCTATAAATAGACTTCCGTGAAAAATTGTGTTGATCGATGTATCAACAAAATTTCTCAGCCAATCAGAATCTTCGTTTCTTGAAATGACAATGGAAATTAAATGATGATTGAATGAATTCTCAGTGGAAGATGGGGGGGGGGGGGTCCGTTACCCTGCTGTTCCTCCTTACCATGTCCTAGGGTTGGCAGGTATGTGCTAATACTTCCAAAATTTCAACTTTTACAATATTTTCATTTTCATATATTCGAAATTTGTGCTAGACCTGATATACAAACCAAATAAAATTTGTGGTTTCATGATTATCATGAGAACGTAAGGAGTCTGAACTTTAACATTGGACCCTATGGGAAAAGTAAGAAAATACTAATTTTAGAGGTGATCAAATGTAACTATAAAATTTTCTTTTCCCAAAACTATGTTAGTTTGATACACTGAACAATATTCTGAAGAGAAAAAAATAGGGAATCCAGGCATAAAATTTTCAAAATTCTGACCTGAGGGATACTCTACCTTAAGAAACAGAAAATTTGCAAATATATTTCAAGTCAGAGTGAAATCACAGTCAAACTAGGCGAACGATATTCTCGGGTACTCATAATTCATCATCAGAAAAACCAGCACTGTGGTTAAAATTATCAAGATTGGAATATATGTTATCGTAATAAATTAGTGCACTATATATTATCAGTGATGATCGAGGCCGAAAAAGAGGAAATCCGAATTTTAATTAGATGAAGATCAAACTTCTAGACATTACCTAAAATGTATGCCAAAGAGCCAGTAAAGATACCACTCAATGTTAGATTTTAATCAAATTTAGTGAAATGTTAATCAGAATTGTTCATCAATATGAAAATGATAAACATTTACTTTTAATAAATACTTTGATTTTCAAAACATTAGATCCAGTGCGATATGTTGTCGTTAATTTTTTGGTTTATGTTTGCCTCTAGATCTCATTCACGGATTTGACTGATTTACAGGGAACAAGTCTGAAAGAATAACGTTTGAATCTGAGAGTGGAGACCTGATCACAAGATACCAGAATGGAGGTATTGTCATGGATTTCCCCGTTAATACACCTATCCTTAAGGTACAGTTCTGGTCATTGGCCTTTACTCAACTACAACAATCTTGAAGATTTATCTATGGTCATTGGAACTAATTCTTCCTGTTAAAGTTTTAAAGGTACATGCACACGATCTTGATACACACACTTCTAATATATGCTAATGCATGCTCATTTACTTTTCCATTTCTTTTTGAAAATCCATGTATTCAAGTTAAAGAGAGTCCCCAAGGGCACTTGTAGCCATGTACGATCGTTTCTTCAACACATTCGAAAATTTTTGTTATCAAAATTTCTTGAAATTTCTAAAACGTGGGTCATGTAGCATCATATCCCACCCATCCTGCTTCGTCTTTCGGTACATTTTGGACATAACGTTCACACTCTTTGGCCATATTACATTGTTTAGATTGAGGATCACTGACGAGGGTTAAATACCCGAAACGTGTATGTCTAGTCAATGCTGTAAATTAATCTGTTCTTAAATAATGCTAATGAATTTGAAGACGTTTAACATGTTCAACATCAGTGAATGAAAGTCAAACACTAATGCCGAAACCAGATTCCAAGAACCACAATCGAAAGGCTTACGAAGTTTGACAAAAATGCTATACAGAACTTCCTCACGCGAAAAGAAAATAGGACAAACAGAGACAATAAACCAGGCTCCACAGAAACACGAAGAGCATCTTATCTTATGAACCATCTCCAGTGTAAGTGCTGAAGACATTGTAGAATGCATTGTAGGTGTCGCTGTTGAAACGCGGAGTTCTAATTATCTTCATATATCTCATATATCAAGTTACATATCTAATACAGTGCAGCACTCAAGTAAGTAGGACCAAAAAGGAAGTCTCAAGCCCATCCCAGTTTTTATCTTAGTCATAAAATCAATTTCGCTAATTGGCCACGGAAGGACAAAAATAATTGTCAGTAGTGTCACCCTGAATAGATTCTAAATTTTCATCAAAATGTAGGAGGTTAACACTCCTGTACCATTTCTGTAATAATTTGGCAAAGGGAGGGAGACACTCCAATTGATTATTTGTTCCAATTTGAATCATATTTAGACTTGTCTGTCTAGAATGCTGCTCTCTGGCATTAGAATTGGACACTACGGTGGGGTTTTTTCCTTACCAAATTTACATACCTCACACAACTGGATGGATAGAACCATTGTAAACTGGTTGTTTAACGAAGTCTTCATATTCAGTATTAAACATCATGAAGGAAACTGGACTTATTGTAAACTATGTTAAGATTTTGCAGCATGGACCTTCCTCACTGTAAGATGACCACACACAAACAAGACCGTAAAGCACAGGGGACCGAGCAACACAGATGAATATGTAAATGGATATAAAAAATACAGTTATACAGTCCGTGCTCTGCCGGCTGTAGCGAGCTCATATTTGTTATCACCCGAGGAGTCCGACTGACATTCAGGGAGGACAGGTGGTCGGGGCCCTGTCTTCTCTAAAGAGGTTTGGACAGGGCCTGTCATGGAGTCTCGTCGTCACAATCAGTCTAAGTGCAAGTCTTAAGAATGCGCTTGTACAAGACTGTAGATTGGTCAAGTACCAAGCGTAGTGCAAAATCACGGACACTGCACCAGATAACAGAACTTACAAAGAGCCGGAGACAAAATCACGGACACTGCACCAGATAACAGAACTAACAAAGAGCTGGAGACGAAATCACAAACACTTCAACAGATAACAACACTAACAAAGCGCTAAAAACAAATTCATGGATACTGCACAAGATAATTGAATTTACAAAGAGCTGGAGACAAAATCACGAACACTACACCAGATTACAACACTTACAAAGGGTTAGTGACAAAATCACGGACAGGGACACTGCACCAGATAACAACACTAACGAAGAGGTGGAAACAAAATCACGCACGTAGCAACACATAACAGCACTAACAAAAAGCTAGATACAAAATCACAGACGCTGCACCAGATAACAACACTAAAAAGAGCTAGAGACAAAACCTCTGACACTGCAAATCAAGGACGCTGCACCAGATAATAGCACTAAGAAAGTGCTGGAGATAAAATCAAGGACGCTGCACCAGATAACAGCACTAACAAAGAGTTCGAGACGAAATCACGGACACTACTCCACATAACAGAACTTACAAAGAGCTGGAGACGAAATCATGAACACTACAACAGATAACAACACTAACACAGTGCTAGTGACAAAATCACTTACACTGAACCAGATAACAGCACTAACAAAGAGCTGGAGACAAAATCACAGACACTGTACCATATAACAGCACTAACAAAGAGCTGGAGACAAAATCACAGACACTGTACCATATAACAGCACTAACGAAGAGCTGGAAACAAAATTCCGGACACTTCTAACAAAGAGTTCGATACGAAATCATTGACACTACTCCAGATAACAACACAAAGAACTGGAAACAAAATCAAGGACACTGCACCAGATACCAATAGACAGTTTTTATTTTTGGGGTTGTCTGTCAGTATGTTTTGGGTGATTGTGTGTTAGAAAAGTACTTAGATTGTAACCGTATTTTTATTGAATATAATTTCTTATTTGTTATTTATTTAATATTATACAATTTTTGACTGGGAATGAGGGCAATATATGATTTGTTGGGACCGAAGGCCGAGGGTTGTATTTTGACTGAAGGTCCAACAAATCATATTTTCTCTACGTCTGTTTCGACTGTTTTTGCCTGTTTTGTGTGATGTTCTAGTGCATATTGTTCTGTCCTATGGCGGGTTGTAGTTATACCCCCGCAACAAAGTTGAGGGGGGGGGGGTATACTGGACTCACACTGTCCGTCCGTTAGACCTGAGTTATATGGCCCTTGGACTCATCGCAACTCTTCCCAAACCGTTTGATGGATTTCAGTGAAACTTTACACAATGAAAGATCATGATATGAAGATGTGCATGAAAAAAGGGAATTACTGTCCAAAAAAGTAAGACCGAAGTGGTGGCCCTTGGACTTACATTTTTCATGCATTTTCAATGTCATATCTTGTCATCGCAACTTCTCCCAAACCGTACGATTGATTTCAATGAAACTTTACACAATGCAAGTTCATGGTATGTAGATTTGTATGGGAAACGGGGATTGCTGTCGATAAAGGTAGACCTGAGTGATTGCCCTTGGACTTCGATTTTTCATGCATTTTCAATGCCATACCTTGTCATCGTAACTCCCAAACCTTTAGATGGATTTCAGTGAAACTTTACACCCTGCACGATCATGATAAGTAGGTGTGTATGAAGAACGGGGATTACTGTCAAAACAGTTAGACATAAGTTTTGACCCTTGACTTAAATCTTTCATTCATGAAATTATTTTCAATGCCAAACCTTGTCATCGCAACTCCTCCAAAACCGTGTGATGGATTTCACACTTTACACTGTGCAAGATCATGATATGTAGATGTGTATGAGGAACGGGGATTGCTGTCGAAAAAGTTAGACCTGAGTGATGGCCCTTGGAATTAGATTATTCATGCATTTTCAATGCCATACCTTGTCATCGCAACTCCTCCCTAACCGTTTGATTGATTTACACAATGCAAGATCATGCTATGTAGATATGTATGAAAAAAGGGAATTACTGTCCAACAAAGTAAGACCTGAGTGATGGCCCTTGAATTTAGATCTTTCATGCATTAAATTATTTTCAATGTCAAACCTTGTCATCGCAACTCCTCTAAAACCATTCGATATATTTCAATGAAACTTTACACAATGAAAGATCATAATATGTAGATGTGCATTAAGAATGTGGATTGCTGTCGAAAAAGTTGGATGGAATTTTGGCCCTTGGACTTACATTTTTCATGAATTTTCAATGTCATACCTTGTCATCGCAGTTCCTCCCAAACCATTTGATGGATTTTAGTGAAACTTTACACAATGAAAGATCATGGTATGTAGATGTGCAAGAATAACGGGGATAGACTTAGGTTTTTCATGCATTAAATTATTTTCAATGGCAAACCTTGTCAAACTCCTACAAAATCATTTCTATATTTCAATGAAACTTTACACAATGAAAGGGAATTGCAGTGAGTACCAAATATACAGATTTTCTTCTGAGAGCTAGGCGTCTTTTAGATAAGTTTCTCAGTCAGGGATACGTTTGTGATCGACTAATATCGTCACGTAGGAAGTTCTACGACGTTCGATACAGGGACCTCGTGATATAATATGATGTCCAATTGTCCAGAATGGTGAATGTTAAACGTCTTCAAATTCGATAGCATCATGTAAGAGCAGAAAAATTTATTGCATGGGCCAGACATGCATGTTTCGGGTACTTAACCCTCGTCAGTGATCCTAAACCTAAACAATGTAATATGGCCAAAGAGTGTGAAAAATAGTATGTCCAAATATGTACCGAAAAACGTAGCAGGATTGGTAGGATATGATGCTACAGGACCCACGTTCTAGAAATTTCAAGATTTTTTTTATAACTGAAATTTTCGAATGCGTTGAAGAGACAGACGATCAACCGGAATTGATCGAACTTGGCTACATGTGCCCTCGGGGACTCCTGGTCCACCAGCAGTGATGCTCACTAAGTGGTTCAAATATTAAACGTCTTCAAATTCGATAGCATCATTTAAGAACAGATCAATTTACAGCATGGACCAGACATGCACATGTACTTAACCCTCGTCAGTGATGATATACCATTTGAACCATCTAACCACAGAATACACTTCCGTAGTATTGTATCTTCCGAAACGGAAGTAACCGGATGTGATATTTTAGCCGAATTGAAGCGACGGGTGTTGTATGCAAGCAGGAGGTTTTTCTTTGTTTGCTTTGGTTCCTGTTTTATCCTGATTTTGTATGCCTTCGGTTTAAGATTTTCTTAATTATCGATTTTTACTGTGTATTAGGATATGGTCATTTTCCATATTTTCATCTCGGCCATATTTCATTGTTTAGATTGAGAATCACTGACGAGGTTTAAGTACCCGAAGCGTGCATGTCTAGTGCATGCTGCAAATTATATGTTCGTAAATAACATTTCATCAGTCAGCTCTATCAACGTACCTTGTGGATTTAACAGACATTGTTTTAATGATATACCTTTGAACATCCATCGCACCATGTTTTGTGTTCTTTTAAAACTTGTTTGAACACTTTTTTTTTGTTGTAGTTCTTATCCTTTAATGATTCTTATTTCCATTTTAGGATATCACTGATTACTCTTCCTTGATAGAGGTAATTATATTTATAATAAATGTAAAGTTTCTGACATTAAAATAAAGTGATGCTGAACCTTTAGCATCATAATCAAGACGGAAGTAAAATTGTGTTTAATACTTTGTTCAGACCACCTCATCTTCCTTTTTTTTAGTCCCCTACCGGCAACGCCGAAGGGGACTCTTAGTTTCCTCTCGGTCTGTCTGTCTGTCCGTCCGTCCGTCCGTCCGTCCGTCTGTCCGTCTGTCCCATTTTCAGTTTTCCGGACTTTTTTTTCGCTGTTGTTGCATATATTGACCTCATTTTTGGTATGTGGATATATCTCAATGTGATACAGATCAAGTTTGAGTTTGCTTTCAATTGACCTAATTTTCAAGAGTTACGGCCCTTGGACTTAGCCAATTTTATGAAAATTTCAGTTTTCCGGACTTTTTCCCGCTGTTGTTGCATATATTGACCTCATTTTTGGTATGTGGATATATCTCAATGTGATACAGATCAAGTTCGAGTTTGCTGTCGATTGACTCAATTTTACAAGAGTTATGGCCCTTGGACTTAGCCAATTTTATGAAAATTTCAGTTTTCAGGTTTTTTTTCCGCTGTTGTTGCATATATTGACCTCATTTTTGGTATATGGATATATCTCAATGTGATGCAGATCAAGTTTGAGTTTGCTGTCGATTGACCTAATTTTACAAGAGTTATGGCCCTTGGACTTAGCCAATTTTATGTAAATTTCAGTTTTCCGGACTTTTTTCCGCTGTTGTTGCATATATTGAACTCATTTTTGGTATGTGGATATATCTAAATGTGATACAGATCAAGCTTGAGTTTGCTTTCGATTGACCTAATTTTACAAGAGTTATGGCCCTTGGACTTAGCCAATTTTATGAAAATTTCAGTTTTCCGGACTTTTTTCCGCTGTTGTTGGATAAAATTGAACTGATTTTTGGTATGTGGATATATCTCAATGGGATACAGATCAAGTTTAAGTTTGCTTTAGATCCACCTAATTTTACAAGAGTTATGGCCCTTGGACTTAGCCAATTTTATGAAAGTTTCAGTTTTCCGGACTTTTTTCCGCTGTTGTTGCATATATTGAACTCATTTTTAGTATGTGGATATTTTTCAATGTGATACAGATCAAGTTTGAGTTTGCTTTCGATTGACCTAATTTTACAAGAGTTATGGCTCTTGGACTTAGCCAATTTTATGAAATTTTTAGTTTCCCGGACTTTTTCATACCTGTTATTGCAGATAATGAGCTGATTTTTTGTATGTGAATACATTATAGTGTGATGCAGACTTTTTTCCGCTGTTGTTGCATATATTGAACTCATTTTTGGTATGTGGATATATCTAAATGTGATACAGATCAAGTTTGAGTTTGCTTTCGATTGACCTAATTTTACAAGAGTTATGGCCCTTGGACTTAGCCAATTTTATGAAAATTTCAGTTTTCCGGACTTTTTTCCGCTGTTGTTGGATAAAATTGAACTGATTTTTGGTATGTGGATATATCTCAATGGGATACAGATCAAGTTTAAGTTTGCTTTAGATCCACCTATTTTTTCAAGAGTTATGGCCCTTGGACTTAGCAAATTTTATGAAAATTTCAGTTTCCGGACTTTTCTTTCGTTCTATTGCAAATAATGCACTGATTTTTGGTAAATGAATACATCTCAGTGTGATACAGACCAAGTTTGAGTTTGGTTTCCATTGGCCTATTTTTACAAGAGTTATGGCCCTTGGACTTAGCAAATTTCATGAAATTTTTGGTTTCCCGGACTTTTTCATACCTGTTATTGCAGATAATGAGCTGATTTTTTGTATGTGAATACATTATAGTGTAATGCAGATTTGAGTTTAATTTAGATTGACTAATTTTCACAAGAGTTATGGCCCTTGGACTTAGCAAATTTCGTGAATTCAGTTTCCCAGACTTTTCTTGGCTGTTGTTGCAGAAGATGAACTGATGAACTGGGATGCAAGTCATAAATTTATGCCGCCGGTAGGGGACTTATATCGCACTGCGATCATTGCATTTTTATTAACTTGATCAGATTTTGACGTCAGTGGACAACATACAGAATGTGTCCTACTCTCCAACAACAAAGAAGCTGCTAGTCAGGCTGAAAGATACGTTATCTCGGTAAGGTCCCGTAGAATATAGGAAATTAGAGCAAAAATGTAGCATTTAGCTGATGTTAGGTAAAAGATGTTTTTACTTGACTAGCATTGACTTTTCAAAAGATGTTGCTGAAAGTTCATTTTTAAAGAATTGTTTTGATAATAACCGTTTGTGATTACGCCATTATGTGCAGTTTATGTAAAATGTCCTCAATGAAATACTTACAGTATGCAAGGCTCTTTACTTTTTCATGATAATGAACAGTATGCAAGGCTTTTTACTTTTTCATGATAATGAACTTTTTAATCGCTAACCTAAAGTTTTATTTCGCAGTAATTTCTTAGAATCTCTGAAACCAGACATCCCATCGATGACCAGAGTGGAATCTAGTGGTAAAGTAAAGGGTGTGATTGTTACTCTAAAAGGCACCACTGAAAACGGTTGTACTGACGACAATGGGCGTGTCTACGACTTTATATCCCGGTATTTCGCTCCTTGGAATGGAATCCCCGAGGACCCTGTCACTGGTAAGCAATATTTAAAAATAGATGAGTCATATAATATTTTCATCACTACTGATCAGTGATGAAAGTCACACACAAAGTCCAAATGTGAAACGTTTTCATTTTCAATAGCATCATTTAAGAACAGATAGATTTGCAGCATATCCTCGTCAGTGATCCTCAATCCAAACAATGTAATACGGTCAAAGAGTGTGAAAAATATAATGTCCAAAAATGTACCGAAAGACAATCAATCAATGGGATTACAATTTCTTGAAAAAATATGAATCACAAAAAGTGGACAAACAGACAGAGACATTAACGTAACACCATAGAAATACGAAGGACAACGTTATCCAAATAATTTAAATTCCAGTATATGTTCACATCATTGTAACAACACTGCTGCCAGTGATAGAAAAGCCTGTCCTACTAGAATGACCAAAAAAACGGTGCTTTCAGACATGCTTCTTTCGGATTGGATATTCTTTAGGACATAATTTTCACAGATTTTGGGCAGATTACATTGTTAAGATTGAGGATCACTGACGAGGGTTTATTAACCGAAACGTGCATGTCTGGTCCATGCTATAAATTTATCTGCTCTAAAATTCCTGGGCACATGGTCTCGCTCCCATATCGGGAGTTCGCTTCTTTTCATATGGTGGAGGATTTTGTTTGTTTGCTTTGGTTCCTGTTTTATCCTGATTTTGTATGCCTTCGGTTTCTGATTTTCTGAATTATCGATTTTGTGCTGTATACAGGGATATGGTCATTATCCATATTTGTCATGATGCTAATGAATTTGAAGACGTCAAACATTCAATCTGCATCAGTGGACTTAAATGTCAGTTTGAGTGGAATAACTTCGATTTTCTTAAACGAAAATACTGCAATAAAGCCAACAAGAATGAATTTTTCTATATTTTAAGTAAAACGGCAAAAGCTGCATCTCTCGTGAAAAAATCATGCAGCTTCAGACGTAACTTACTAAAGGAAAGAAAAAAACAAATAAAAACAGACTACCGTAAAATCGGAGGAAGTGACGTGAGACCAGATGCACGGGAAGAGTTAATATCCTCTGCCTGCATGCATGCATCAACCGGGACCTCAGTGCAACAGGAAATTGTCAAGTTCAATTATTTTACACACTTTATTAATTTAATTTTAATACCATCTTTTTCCTTTTCTTTAAAGACTATTTTTTGCCTAGGGCCGCTACCTCTTATGAATTTTATTTCATTTTCATCAATTATTTGTAGCATATATTTATTATTACTGATTTATTCAAATACCATTCCCATCATAAATCAAAGAATCATAAAGTGTTAGCAAAAAAGTAAGTTTCCTTTTTTTAATTTTAAAAGGATCTGCTCATACCGTTTTGGCACCGTACTGGAATGAAGTCCTAAATAAGAAAAGTTTTTATGGTGAGTAAAAAAACTATCAACATGGCACATTAGATCTATTTGTATATAAAATTGTTGAACTTAGATTAAATACAAAATAATGTGCATTGTATATTCTTATTCATATATTGTTATTCAATATTGTTATGTTACATGTATTTAATGTATTAAGATACTAACGTTTGTAGGGAATAAAACTTCGCTGTTATCATACTATGCTTTCTTTTCAGCTCGTCAATGTTCAAAGAGAGGCGGTGATATCAATATAGAACTAAAGGACAACAATCGAGTAGATTTATCAGGGGATGCTGTTATTGTTATGAATGGAAATTTAACTGTCTGAATTATAAAGATCATACAATTCTTAATTTGCATGTTTTCTGTCCTTTTTATCCATACAAACCCGAATATGATAAGAATTTTCGAATTCATATTTTTTCAGACTTTGCCTTTTGATATAGACTGTTATTGAAATAGGTAGTGGAGGAAAAGCACCACAATGAATCCATAAATGGTCATTTGTCCAAAATTCAAAAGATAAGAAAATTCAAGGTCTAAAAAACTCCGGAAAGCGACAATTTTAAATACCTAAAGTGAGAAAAAAGGAGAGTAAGATCAAGTGGCTGGCGGAAGTTAGCATCGCCTACTTGTAATCATCACCATTCTTCATGAACGAGATGTTGTCATTCCATCGTCGTCTTCAAAAGATAACGTAATGTCAAGATCAGAAGCATAAGATCAATCGCTTTCTGTGGTTACCTTACTTCGAATTCTTTAAGGGGATGGAGCTCAAGAAATCAATCCGCAAATACTTTATAGATGTTTATAGACAGTAAGTCGACTATGTATCTGTGTAATCAAATGAAGGACTATTACTGTTTTTGAGAAATTTGCTGAATTTTGCTTCATACGAGTACCAGAAAAGGTCGGCGTGAAGTGGGGCATAATTCGTGCCCATTCGAATGCTGATGGTTTTTTTGGTAAGTTTGCCGTTGATTTCTATACCAGTCGTAGTTCAGGAATAAAAGATCCAGGGGAATGTGACATAATTATGTTAGTCTGAATTAACAAGGCAATCGCAAACGCCAAAGAAAATAAACATTTTCTCCAAATGCCATATGAATGTTAACGATAAGAAAAGTCGACATTAGTACAACATCCACATCTGTGTATTATTTCTTTTCAAATCTGACTTGTCTTTTACAAAGTAGTTTGGAAACCAGATAGGCGTTAAACTTTTAGTCTGGTTTTTTTAGGTTCCTTTTATGTTCACTGCAACGTCATCATGTAGAGGATATCCTCCTTATCTTTTCATCAAAGGGAAAGCAATTTTACGGTTATACTAAAGTTAGATTCATTCAAGTACTAAACTTCAAAGGTGTCAAACATTTTGATGCATTGCTCATTTCCATTACAAAACGAGGTACTAGTATATGACCAAGACTCAAAAGGTGGTTGATGTCTTCAGACATTTGCGGAACCCGCTCAATCTGGTGCGTTTGTATTAGTAGAAATATCAATGAATTACTTAAGTGAGATATCCTCAACATGATGATGTTGCAGTGGTGACATCGTGACAGACACGAGAAAAAGAAACATTGACATGATCATTTTAAATATAGGACCACACGATATAAATTATACATAAAGATGGCGCCACTCAGATTAATTAATGTCGCGCTGCACAAATTCAAAATTGTACAAATAAACAGATAATTACAGTCATAGTAGTCGTTGTATGGTCATCGTATCGAATCTCGTATACTAGAACATTCAAAATATATTTTGACTTCGTTGAACTTTAGATTGCATATTTATTCAATTTATACAACTGTACATGTAGTGAAAGAGTGACTGTATGGCCTTCCATACTATATAAAGGCTGAGGACTTGGCAAACAATGGACATAACACCAACTAACAGTACACCGTAGCATATCACGTGATATGAAAATAATCTCTTGCATGGGAATCCCCTTCGATTAACAAGGTAAATGCTGTCTAAATCTACATTATATGAATTTATTCTAGGCCTATCATACGATCATCGTTATAAATTATATGATGGTTATCTATTCTGGTCAAGAGTAGAGGTATGCCCAGAGAACACCTGAACAGAAAGTTTTGTTTATTTACGTGCAACATATCATAACATGTAAACAAAATAGCAAATTTTCTGTTAAAGTGTTCTCTAAATATTCTTTTCTTGACCAGGAAAGATTACTATCATATTTATAATAATGATGCTCATATGATAGGCGTAAACTAGTTTCATATAAAGTAGATTTAGATAGTATTTACCTTGTTTAATCGAAGGGGATTCCCTTGTAAGAGATTATATGCACATCACGTGATACGCCACGGTGAGTAGGAGATAATGAAAATAATTTCATATAACTGAGAAAGAAACAACGCAAAGATTTTTCGAAGAAACGAAAAAGACAAGACACAAAAGGAGGGTGATCAACACGTTTCCGATGCCGACTTTTGACGGTAATTTATTATATTTGTAGCGGGTTACGTGCGCAAAATACTATCACTTATATGGATACGCAGAGGTCTCTAGAGACGCAAAATTGTCGAATAAACAAAAAGCTTATACTGGTACGTGACAACACAAAAAAGGCAGTGACCCAAGGCAACACAAAAACTATATAAATGAATATTTAATCAAAAGAAATAGGCGCATGGAATACAGTCCATGCTCTGTTGGCAAGCTCATGATCAGTTAACCGAAAAGCCCGATCAATTTTCAGATTAGACAAAAATCAGGACTCGGTCTTCTGTAATAAGAGTTGGAAAGTACCCGTCATGGAGTCCCATCGTCATAGTTTGTCAGTGTGCAGTATTGAAAACATTGCTGGTACAAAACTGTAGATGTGTTCAATACCATGCGTAAGATGTTCTTTGATGACTTCATTGTCATATCCGAGATGAAGAAAGAGATAAATGATATTTTACAATTTCGATCAGACTCCAATCAACCTTAAATACTTCTGTCTCGGAAAATGAATCCTCATTAGTGTATTTCAAGCTAAAATGATTAAAAGAATCTAAAATGATTTAATTTTGCGCCCCACCCTAAAAATCGAACGACACTCAAAACCGGACAAAATAGCAAAACTCAACAGAAAGTAAAATGTGGGGGTTTCTTTTAAATAATTCCTTCAAAGATGATCTATGACTCTTGATTTGTTGGCAATAAAAGAAGCCCATCTTAGTATCATAAACATACGCAATCTGTCCAAAAAAAGATAAGGAACTAGAAAGGTTTCTTGTTGCGGTTGCAACAAGAGTGTCTTCCTCCTATACAATTTTTGGTTAGGAAATATGAAGGACGTCACATTACATGTATTTATATTATATATTTAAGTTTTCAAATAGCAGTAACATTAAATTTTCAAACCGATAATTGTTGGTGAGCAACCATTTGATTTTTTTTTTTTGGGGGGGGGGGGGGATTCTATTGCCAGCCGGTAAAATTTTTTCAGCAATTTTCTGAGCAGGCCATTTTTTTCAGCCATTACCAGAGTCGGAGCAAAATTTTCGCCGGATCTTCGGGCCGGATTTAAACAAATTGTCAAATGTTGTGAATGTCTGTGTAAGTTAAACTCCCCGCTGTTACAGAGTATGAGTTAATAACCGTTCCTTCAGATGTCTCTTTGCAATTAGCGAATTTCAGACAGATTGTATGATGTTTAAATAGAACCTTTTCTAGATTTTTGTGCCTATGCGTATTAGGTCTCTGGTAGATACAGCTATGTGAACAGTTTGTATTTATATTAATTAATTTTTTGACTTTAAATTGTC
The DNA here is from genome assembly GCA_028142955.1 of Pinctada fucata. Classification (NCBI taxonomy): domain Eukaryota; kingdom Metazoa; phylum Mollusca; class Bivalvia; order Pterioida; family Pteriidae; genus Pinctada; species Pinctada fucata. The sequence continues at coordinate 71,194,881 of AP027103.1, forward strand.
TGGCACAAAGGGCCAGCAAAAATTTCCATATCATGCAATGTATCCTTACTTTTGCATGGTCCGGGAAAAAAAAATTGCCGGCCCTTTGGGCCGGAATATTTTTTTTCAGCATTTTTCAGAGCCGGGATTTTTTTTTTGCAAATTCTTCCTGCCCCCTTCCCCCATAAAAAAGGCGAGCTCGTAGCTGTAGAACCAATTTTCTTGAGAAGAGAAATGGTAATAACAAGTTACGTTCAATATATATATATATAAATACCATGAGGTTCTCGCTGTGCAGGTTCAAATTTGGACCCCCCCCCCTTCCCTTTTTTCAAAGTTTATTTTGAATTTCCATCATGGCGACATCGTTCAATATAAACAGAACTGTTTTCGAAAAACGAGGGGAGGGAAGAATGTTGGAGAAATTGTTCATCAATTTGTAAATAAACCAACCGAAAATTATGTTCGAACGTTTGCTAGAATTAGAAATTAAACTTGATGTTCAAAATATAGTTATTGAAGTTTAGAAACAGGTTTGTAGGTTAGAATTCGGAATCAAACTACCACTTTTTGTGTGTAAATTCTGGTTTGTAGCTGATCTCTTCTAAATTAATCAACTGTTTTAAAATCAAATTGTGTATATCGAAATGTATTTATGAAATGCATATTCATCATTGCCGTGAAATCGGAATTTGAAAATCTCAACACTGCTTTTCTCGAGTCGGACTCGGACTACCAATTTTAGTGTGCGCCCGATCTGTTGGCGTGAAGGTGTATCGAAATACCCAACTCAAAATTTCGATGCTCATATCTTTTCAACAGTAAGAGATAGGAAAAATCAGAAAGACTAAATAAGACAGATATATGGATAAAAAATAATAATATTGAAATTTTTAGGAAACTTCATAAGCTTAATTTTTGTTTACTATTATAAGCAAAAAAGTGTCTTCCTCCTATGAACTTCTGAATTTGGAAATATGAAGGACGGTGAAGGACGTCATCGTAATAAATCGTTACAGTGTGCATCTAGCATTTCATATCTTGCATGGCTGTCGACTTTCAAAAAGAATGGAAATTGTAGATAGCAAAATACGAGATATTTAAGCTTACAAATAGCAAAACATGAAATTTTCGGTCCTTTTGAGTAATTCGACGCTCCCGTCAAATACTTGAATCTACTAAAAAACATGATAAAAAAAATAACAGAGACCAAAAATAAAAAAGACCAATCTAGCTTTTACTCCAAACGTAACGTTGGAGAACTTTCATTGTCCTAGCTTACAGGGTTCTTGAGAAATCGCTGATCCAATTTTCCACGGTTACGAAAACAATAGGTCTTCCGACGGAAGTCGGAAGACCTAAAAATTCCACGACACAGCTATGTAGCGAAAATAGCAAATAACAACCATAACGCAAAAACAATCCTCTCAATAAACATAAGAAAAGGAAGACGAATGCGGCGGAAAAAAAACTTACCTGTGTCAACTGATTTTTAGATGGCAACATTAAAGTTACATATGGTTTCGCGGGGATTTATCTGTCAATTACGAAGTTTTACCGTAAATGGGTTTAGAATACTATCATTTGAACATCTATATATTACTTACATAACTTATCTCTCAACGTTTTGTTTTAAAGACGTTTTTTATTCTCGGGTACACACAATTTCGGTAAACTTCGGAAATCGGTATTTGCATATACAGTATCTTAAAATATGTCAAATATTCAGGTCAGAATGAGCACGTTACGGCGATCAGCCAATCGCTTGAATGAAATCTACATCGTGGGATTACAGTTAATCACGTGTTTACTGCTAGTATCTTTTTAAAATTCTCACGATAGAAGAATGATAATTTACTTACTTGAGCTCGTACGAATATTCTATATAATTATAAATAAAAGGTTGATCTCTTACAAATGTAGATATTATATTGTGTTCAAATAACCATGTTAAACATGGAAAATCGAACACTTTCTAATGTGCGTTTGTTTACCAAAGGAAGATTTGCCTTGATACAGTTATAACGAAGAGAAAATGGAGAAAACGTGTTGTCGTCTGCTTGACAACAGAAAGTTCGCCCGACGTCGTCTGTCGGCGACAGGAGCCTGGAATGTTGGCGCGTCGCTGGCCGTATTCCCGAAGCGCTCCAAATAAGGAAAGAATAAAGGCGTAAAGGATAAGTCAGTGATATGAATCCGAGTTTCGATGATTTATTATACACTTCAACGATGGATATTGAAAAGTCCAAGATGCGATATAAAATAAACAATAACAAATTCCAACTTTATCAAAGACGAGACGGATGTTGTCAGTTCAACGTCTGACCTCCGAACTAAAGATTTCTATTCAAAAATCAAGTTATAAGATTAATTACATGAAATGGCATGTTGAGTCAATATAATTGAGAGTTAAGAAACAAGTAAATTAATTTAGTAACCAAAACAAACAAATCAGTTGGTAACGTAAGTGGACATGACACTCTGTCCCTTTTGATGTAAAGAATATATACAAATTCTAAAGAAGGATTAATTACGCAATGTGAAGGTTTGAGCGATGGACGTTGATTTAACTATAATGACCGTAGGGCAGTTTTACAATTAAACGAAAATTGAATTAATCCCAAAGAATAAATTATCTAAAGAAATAAAGATTAACAAGAAATTTCTCTGTAAACAAACACATTAAAATCGAATGTCATAAATTTGATAAAATTGATGTCTGAATATAAAGATGAATGTCCGAATATAGAAAAATACAAATTATGATAAAAGTCCAAAATTCTTCTATGATAATATCCCCCTTCCGTCGGGAAAACTCGTCCCGAGTTTTAGAGAAAAGTTCCACGGCGTGATCGGCGACGTCCTCTTTTGGGTTGAGCGTTTACGTAAGGCAACGGAACATGTTGTGACGGGGCGTTCGGCTGTTGGAACGGAATTGTCCTCTGTTGCTGTACATGTTGCATCGGGTGATATGGCATATTACATTGCATTAGATCATCGATTTCATTGTTAAGGTCACAAATAAGGTGTTGGTCCTTCTCATGTAACAGTTTGAACTTTTCTCTCTGTGCCATCTCCGTTGCTAGCATTTGCTTAAGTTCTTGATTCCTTTTCTCGAATTCGAGAAATTCCTTGTTTGAGTTTTTAATAAATGCCTCACAGCATTGTTTGTGCATGTCACGTTCCTTTTCCAGTGCTTGAATTTTGTCCTCGAGAGCTGACACTGCATCCTTCTGAACACTGGACACATTCATTTTATTTTGTAGGTCACCCACCGTTTCCTTTAATTTAGAATTTTCCGCAATTAATTTTGAATTTTTCTTATGCAAATTTTTCACTTCCGTTGATAAATTTTGTTCTTTCACTTTGTTTTCTCTGTAAACAAACACATTAAAATCGAATGTCATAAATTTGATAAAATGGATGTCTGAATATAAAGATGAATGTCCGAATATAGAAAAATACAAATTATGATAAAAGTCCAAAATTCTTCTATGATACAGTTATGATTTATAGTGGTTTTATATTCGATATAAAGTGTGAATATATATACATGATATATAAGTATCAAAATACTGTGAATATATATACACATCTTTACATCTTATAAATATAACAACGAAAACTGCATATACATGTTATTTCGCGAGGGGTTTGACAGTGTTTTGAATAATGTTCCCGGACATTGTCGCTATGGCACTTTCTACATAGACATAACCTCAGACAGCGCATGTATTTTATATGTTGTTTCATTATCGTGCATGAACATCGACGGCGGGTGCGGCTAGCCAACAGGGGATGCTTACTCCTCCCGGGCACCTGGTCCAACCTCTGGGGGGGGGGGGGGGGGTCCGTCGATGCTCAATTTTGTACTCTATTGTGAGTGCTGTTGAGCTTCTTTAACTCATGTACATGTACACTGTAGATCCATTTGGCTATTTTCTCGTCCGACTTCAGTTTCAATGTCACGGCCGTCATATAATGTCCTTCTGTCCAATTCCAAGCTAATACTAGTTGTTTTTTTTTTCTTTGTATTGTTTATTACGTTTCCTTTCTCTGGTTCTGATAACTTAAATATACTTATTGTCGATTCATTTTCGTCCCATGTGTTATCCGTCCGCCATGTTGTTTTGTTTTTCTTCAATGAGAACTTGCTAAATATGCAAATAAGAGCTTACAAGTGTTCGCATTCGTTTTTCTTCGGAGAAACTTAGCTTATATATCAAGGTACCCATTTTATAAGCTATAATTAATCATATTTACGTAGCGAGTGCATATGTGACGGATGTAGCCAGCTAGTTTCTAATTATAAAGTATGTTAGATTCGCTTCCATTAAAGTTTTGACAAAATAGTTTATTCATGGTTTTATCTTGACGAGACCAAATGTAACTTTAAGTACCATGACTTCTAAGTAATATTGTATGACTTTTACGTCGGACGTTTTGACTTTGTCCTTGGTGGTTGTTAAAGCGTTTTCTTATATTGGTTTTGTGAGCTGTAGTGTGTTCTTATTAACGGTTCTCGGTTGTCATTTTTACTATTTTTGATTTGAGCTCTTTGTCCTATGCTGTGCTGTATAGAAAATATCTTCTTGTGGGAATTTATCGTTTATGAATAAATGGATATTGATTTACTCATGGTTTTAATTTCAAAATAGACGAACTTTATATGCTTGAACTTTCGGTTATCAATACACAGTCAGCTCATCTATTATGTACTTAGTATTCATAAGGATTAACTGAATTAACACAAGTTGGATCATAAAGTACTTGTATAGACTAATCAGATCAAATAATAATTCAGCTACTCATGCCATTTAATGACGTCTTGTGCACTTTCACTAACCTTATTTAGCAAAATTTTGAATGAAAAATACTTACATTACAAAAACATGGAAGTACCGTCCCGAAGGCATTCGTTTTCATCGGATATCTCGAATATCTCGAGTCTCCCCTCATCCCCTGATGTAGACAGAAGGATAGAGGTCATTCGGGAGGCTTTGCAACAAAGAGAAATTGAACGTCAAATGCGACGTGAAGCATTTATCAGTCGAAGTAGGCAAGTCAGAAAACGAATCGACTCATTACAGACGGCACGTGTTCAGAGACTCCTTGAAAACGGAATCAACATCGACTTGGATGTTATTCGTTGTGGACTCTCTAAAGAAGCACTTAGATGGAAACGGAAATTTGAAAAAGAAGAAGAGGAAATCAGTGTGAAAATGCCCCCGATTTCTGAACCTATAATAATAGCTGATATTTCTCCGAAAGAAACTCCACAAATTCAAGAGGAACCGGAGGTGAGTACTACGCAAAACGTCAAAAAGAAAATCGAAGAATTGGACGGTCAAGAATTTGTATTCAGCGTTAAGGATGAATTGGCGAAGCTTAATCTTCTACCTTCCAATAAGAATAAAAAGAACAAAAAGGATAAAGCAGGGAAAGAGGAACGTAAATTGGACGAAAAAAGGAAACAAGAAAATTCAAAACGTCGCAAATCTTTAGTTCTTTCTGTAGCAGAGGAAAACGTTGGACCAAAGGAAGGAGTGTCCATGAATTCCGGTACTCTGCCTCTCCTAGGTAGTCGTGAAAAGAGACGATCTTCTATTTCCCTTGAACGTCAAGACCAGGGAGGAGGAAGGCGGGGCTCATTTGACGGTCTAGCGCGCAGAGGATCATTCGATGCTATGAGTCCCTTTCTACAGAGAAGACGTTCTTCAGTTCAAATGGACCCACCTAAATGGGCGGACAATTTAAGTAAAGAAAACGAAAAACCGAAAGCTAAAGTTCGTCGTAAACCTGTACAAAAGGAGGCTCCAATGTGGGGTGATATTCTGAAAATGGGAAAAGAAAATGAAAAGAAGGAGAAAAAGAAAAGAAAGTCTTAGTTCTAAAAAGACAGAGAGAGAACGGTCTCAACAGGTTATAGAATTTTGTTGAAATATCGGAACAAATTAGTTTGCGGTTTAAATATTTAAATAGATGGTGCTGACATAATAAAGATTTGGAGGAAAATAAACATGATAAAATGCTGAAATAATCAACTTTGTTTATAGTACATGTATACATACTTCATGTTCATCTTCAAGACCCCTTTCTCTATTGTGTTCATAATTTACTTAGAAGTGCGTAGTGTTTTCGACTTTGTTAGCGCAGAAATATGTTTACAATAATCTATGAAACTCGGAACCAACATTTTTTTATTTCTTGAGCAGAAATTATTGATATTGTTCCAGTGTCTTTCTCTATTTGACATTTCTTTAATTTTGCTCCATTAACTCAAAATGTGACTTAAGTTGTTTAGTTCTTTATGAAAAAAATTGTTTTCTTTCGCTTTAAGCGTATATCTTATATATGTTCATGACAATTCAAAGTATTTCGAGTAAGACGCTATGCTTTGAAAGATTCATCTCAGATCCAGAATTCTTTAAAAATCTTCACCTATTTTTTTTTTTTTTTTTTTTTTTTCAAATGCATTAAACAAGTGTATTCAACAATCATTTAATGCTTTACGTTTCGTTAATATACAATTATAAATTTACGTTTACCGAGGTAAATGCGATGGTTGAGCTCCCCAAGAAGACAATATTCACCGAGCCCAAAGGGTGAGAAGACAATATTTACCGAGCCCAAATGGTGAGGTGAATATTGTTTTCGAGGGGAGCTAAACCATTGTATTTACCTCGGTAAAAGTAAAATAATTATTTTATTACATGAACTCTAAAAATCATTTATTCATATTATCACCAATCCTCTCTAGACTAGCTTAGGAGAATGAGCAGATAAAACTGAGGTTTTAAATTGATCAAAATGCTAAAGTGGGCATTCTTGTGTCACCAAAAACATCTTATAACATCTTTTAATTTAAATCATCGACAAAATAATCAAATCTATTTAACACATCGTTGATATATTTTTAGCTCACGGGGAACTGTTGGAATGTTATATCGACCTGGGATGACGTCATCGTAGGTAGATATAACGCTTTATTTATTCATCGAAGTGCTGTTTTAGCCATTCAGAACGCAGGAAATTAACCATTCATGTAATGATTAATTTGTTACGTACTTGTACACATAGTGACATACATTGTATCAAATTCTTCTTTATTTAAGATAATCATACGAACACCATTTTTTTACATCGGACAAGTAATATTCTTACAAAATTAATTCTGCATTACAGAAAAATGCGTAACTATCGGATAATCCCTTCATTATGTTGTATCATTCAGACCACCATTCAAAATGAAGCCTACAAAGACAAGGCACAATACTACTGAAAACGAAAGAAAATACCACAGTAAGATTTTGTCACATAGCTGCGTCGCTTTTTGCCAAGAATCACTTCCTGGTGTTATTTCTGCCTTGAAGTATTTTACTCGAGGCGCATGTGTCTTTTGTGTCGGTTTGTTGAGCACAGGTTCCGCAGGGAACACTATGTTGTCTTTCTTCTGGAGACAAGACATCATTTTCTGTAAGGGTTTGGGCAATGGTTGTGAGTCGTCCTTGTGATACATACTAAGGGTTAGGATGGTTGATATTGCAATCATTGTGCTGTTGAGTAACATTATTGCGAGAAAGTAAGACAAGACCGACATGGGATCGGACGCTTTAGGCTGATAGTCGCCAACCATGGATTCGAACACGGCAAAGGACAACAGAGCGGTGATGGCAAAGGAAACTCGCTCACCTGACTCAATAGGCATAATAAATACACCTGGATTTATCAGAGCCAAGAGAAATATAGGTGTAACAACGCTTACCATGACGTAAAGCGGTTTTCTTTTTATCGTCAATGTGTAATTTACGAAACACACGCGGTCATCAAGTGTGTACCCTTCGTCAACAGCCATCGGTAACGTCACAATACGGACACTGGAGTTGATAACTCTCCAAAGCCCATTTTCTGTGAAATGATCGAAAGATATCTTATCTATTGTTGACTCTACGTAAACTTCTTGAGTTTGATACCCAAATGGCGAGAGCACAATGTAACACTGCTGAACATCAAATGGAAAGAATGTAATATCAGCGACGCATGCGCTTTTGATCATTCCAATTCGCCACCATGACATGGCTCCTGAATTTTCAACACGAACTTTAAAATTTCCCTTCGTGGAAATATGAACAGTCTCATCCGCAGCAGTGGTGAGGACCATTTCCGGAAGCCACACAGAGTCCTGTGGTAACGTCAAAGACTTAACACCACCATACTTTTTAGGATCCCACACAAATCGTTCATCCTGCCAGAGCGAGTTGAACATCACAGTGAGCGTTATTGTTCCTGAAATTTCATCGAAGTCGTTAATAGTTAGGATACTCAACGTTACCCTCACATTGACAACATCACTGTGGTTAAGTACAGGTCGGAGTTCCTTTCGGTAGTCGGCAAATTTATGAGTAAATAATTCATGGGTATGGTCGTGTAGCCCTTCCGGTGATAATGGAAGAATCAGAAGTAATAACAGATGTCCCTTATCCATTGTCAAAGACTGTTGGACTGTGTTGCATGTCAGAGTTTACGCATCAGCTTTCGACAAAAATCTAACGACGCAGTTGTTTTATAATTCCAAGACCAACATTGATTATTTCATCATCAGAGTTGCCATATTGGCTGATAAATGTAAAACCAACACCTTCTATAAAGCTAAAAACTGGTCTTGTTCAAACAAAGTGGACCACACTGATGTATGAAAGGGCCCCTGGGCTGACAAGTATCATTTACTCTGTAGGAAAACAAAAAGGATAAATAGAAATTATTCAGTTTGTTCATTTCATGAAATCAGAAATTAGAATTGTCAATTGTGATTCAGAGGACTTTCATTAGTTACCTTGTCATATATGTCAGTGACAGATTTTCTATAAATAACTAAACAATGACAAAATCTATGCTTTTGTAGAATATCTGCGTTTTATTCTAAAAGTACAAATAATACTAAAACTGCATTTAGTCAAAAATTCCTATTTAAAAAAAATGGATGTTTTGCCCAATATGAAGGATATAATACATCTCCATACCAATACAATGGGTAAGATGAGCCAAATATGAGCTCCAATTGATCTAAATTATCATATTCGGTCTACGGGAAACTCGTCATACACTTTGATGTCCCTTTGTTCGGAATGGTGGATGATATTCTGTCTTAGAGCATTTGAACCATCCAACCACAGAATATGCTTTTTTCGTCCGAAATGGAAGTAACTGGATGTGACAATTCTACCGAATTGAAGAGACAGGTGTTTCATGCAAGCAGGAGATGTCGCTGTGACTCTTCCTTGGCACCTGGGCCCAAGGTTATAAAACTGTTTTGAGAACGTTCTCCGTGCTCAAACTCTGTTAGCGTGCTCAAATATGAGATCGTCTCTAAAATTCGAGGTTATAAACGTCTAAAGTTTGAGAACGCGCTCAAACTCTGTTAGCGTGCTCAAATATGAGATCGTCTCTAAATTTAGAGGCTATAAAACTTGAGAACGTGCTCAATAGAGAACGTCACTTGAGATTAGGTCTGGTAGAGGTTATAAAATATTTTGAGCATGTTCTCTATTGAGTTTGGTAGGGCGTTATACCTCAGTCACACCTTGCCGGATAAGGCGACCGGTCGAGTAACGGATAGCAAAATCTTCAATCCGTTGGTATCCGTTCGCATCCGTTATTCGTCCGTTACATCTCCGTTTTATCCGTTACTCTTCCGGCGATGACCATTGGTGTCCGTTCTGTCCGTTGGCAAGTTTTGAGCATGCTCAAAACTTGCCAACGGACAGAACGGACTAAGGCATCCGTTACTTATACGTTAAGTGTCCGTTGGTATCCGTTTTGTCCGTTACTCGTCCGTTACACCTCCGTTAGGTGTCCGTTGATATTCGTTAAGTGTCCGTTGATATCCGTTAGGTGTCCGTTAATGTCCGGTAGAATCGAGTCACGAACGGACATCTACCGGACGTGAAACGGATAAAACGGAGATGTAACGGACAGCTACCGGAGGCCAACGGACGAGTAACGTATGTCCGTTTTGTCCGGTTCTTATGCGTTGCATATCCGTTTTATCTGTTGTTTTTCCGTTACTCGTACGGTCAAGTCCGTTACACGTCCGTTACTTTTCAGGTAGATATCCGGTATTCGTACGGTACGCGTCCGTTCAAAACTAGTCGCAAGAGCCGCGAGCAGTGGAAGTGTTGACTTTTTACAAACGGACGACCAACGGACTAAGGATTTTGGCATATTTTTCATCCATTAGACGTCCGTTTGCGCTATCCGGTAAGGTGTGACGCGACCATTAATTGAGAACGCCATTTGCCTTTCTCTCTGACACATTACTAAGGGAACATCAGGGTTGTGAGTTCGAATCCCGCTTCAAGTTACCCAATCTTTTTCATTTTCCTTATTTTTTCAGGTGTTTATGCATTTGAAAAATATTTGGATAGTTTTCATCTGATTTTTGATATACATTCTTGTTTTTGCACTTTGTCATTTTTATTGAAGTTGAAATATTTTCTGTCATTTTTATTCAAGTTGACATATTTCCCGTCTTTTCGCCGAAGTTATTATAGATATATTCTCAGCTACTTTTGTGTATTTTAGGTAGATTCTTGTTTTATAAATAAACAAGTTTGTGAACGAATTTTGATAGAATTTTAAATAATTCTCTCACTTTGCTTGTAAGAAGATGAAGGGATTTTTTTCTTCAAATTTTCAGCAAATTTACTAGAAAAGACCTGTACTCATATTTGGGAAAAAATCAAAAGAAAGGAGGGGATCTCCCAGACTCGGTATCAGCATCCACAGCAAAACACGTGATGCGAAAACAGTGTAGACAAGCACATAAGGGATACATAAAGTCGTGAGTGGTACTTACGACCTTTTTGTGTGTGTTTTTTTTTTAATTATATATATTATACCCATGCCGCATCTTCTGGTGTAAAAAGTATCTATTTTACAATATAACATAGTCTGGTCGACAACTGCAAAATTTTGTATAATATATAATGTCGTAACTACCACTTACAGCCTTAAGCCCCCTTCACACTTTCACGGATCGGGGCACGGATAGCTACGGATCGAGAAAAAATTTACATCCGTAGCTTTCCGTAGAAATCCGTAGCTTGATCCGGCACAAGTCGTAGCTATCCTTGGCAATCCGTAGCTATCCGGGATGACAGAAATTTTTTGAACATGTTCAAAATTTTCTACGGCTCCACTACGGATAAATATGTCGTAGCGGAGTCGAAGGTGAGTCGTAGAAATCCGAAGTGGAGTCATAGTTATCCGTGGGGGACTCGTTACTACCCGTAGTGCATCCGTAGCAATCCGGGATGATTTTTGTGATAAAAATAGCCATACGACTCGCCTACGGATTGCTACGACTCGCCTACGGATAGCCACGGATTCGAAAATGATAGGCAATGGATAGCAACGAATTGTATCTTATATTAACTTCAAAACTATCAGTATTCTGTGCGTTTTTCGGTCAATATACGAGTTAAACCTTTAATCATTCAATTTTAGGTAATGATATAAAGACATGTATAAAACCTAAATACTGTTATAAAACATGTGAGACCGTCTCAACAGGGTGTTTTAATAAATAATGATGATTTAAAAACACATAGGAAATTCAAGCCAGTTCTACCAATCCATACTGAAGTCGTAGCTATCCTTGTGCGAATCGTGGCTATCCATACGCGAGTCATGGTAATCCTTAGCAATCCTTACCGATCCGTATCTATCCGTACGTGGGTCGTAGCAATCCCTATCTATCCGCACGCTTATCGTAGTAATCCGTAGCAATGTCGGGACGATATCCTTAACAATCCTTAGCTATCCGTACTCGATTCGTATCAACCCGTAGCAATCCGTACTGGAGTCGTAGGTTTATGGTTCATCGAACATTTTGCGTCCCGACTCGCCACGGATAAAGCATTTTTGGAGTCGTAGCGGAGTCGTGGCTCGATCCGTGGAAGTGTGAAGGGGGCTTTATATACTCAAACATGATGATTGTCCTATTTATAAATAAAAAAAAACATCATTTCCAAGGAAAGGTTAACACGCATTTCCTATGGTTTATACATATTGTATGACTGTTCTTTGTATTTGACGTAGGAGTAGGAGTCTTTCCCCACAACTTCAATTTTTTTTTCAAGTTCTTGTCAATACAGATTCTCGTAAATCTAGCTGCTATCTCAATTTCCATTATAAATATAATCTATTGCATGTGGTTTGAAAGACTTTCCTTTGTGTTGCATACCCGTATCAAAACACATAGACTTTTTTTTGTGTCGAATTCGAAGCATAGGGATTACTTTGTCTCGCGTCCGTCTGTCTGTACGCGCCCGTCTGTCTGGTTGTCACACTTTCACATATATGTTCATAGCTAGCTTGATATGAATGATTAACCATGATGAGACTCAACACCCCATGAGGGTCATGGTCAGATTCAAGGTCAAGGTCACATGTTTAGGACCAAAGTCCCATGTTCATGGCTTACTTGATATAATTTGTTGCTCTCAAACAACTCCATAACTTCCATAAGTAAAATATTTCAAAACTCTAAATGTAAAAAGATTGACCTTGAACATATTTGTGATGATGTTAGAAATTGATGAAAAGCCGTCCTCCTCTAGTTTGGAAATAAATTGAGTTGCAAAAATGGCTATACATGAGAAAATATTTAATTTTTTAATAAATTGATATATAATAAAAAGTTGTGTATGCCTGACAGAGATTTAATAATCATGATGTTACCATTCTTACCAATAATTCATTAAATATGCATAGTCCGCGAGAAATAATATGATGATTAAATTATTTGTCTTTTTTATTCTATTTGGTTTGACCCCGATGTCACTTTTGCAAATGAGAGTTTAATCTTAGCAAATTACATTCAATTTGGTTGTACATATATATACACTACGTACTATACAAATGATATACAATGAAAATGCATTTTGCCCTTCTATAAGTACACGTGTGTATGTGACGTTTTGTAACTCGGGTAGGGGAACAATGTTAAAGAGAAATATTCCCGTTTTCTATTGATTTATGTAAAAAAGAAACATTAATTTTCCCCCCAAAATATTAAGTCGTAATATGCAGTGATGATCTATTCTAGCAGGGGCAAACACATTTTACTTCATATAAAGCATTTTCACAAACTCTTTGGTAAAAGAATGCTACTGTCGACAACACTCTTGAAAATATATTGGTAATCTTGGAAATATCTTGTTTAACCATTTATTTATTACAAATATAAGATAGATAAATGTTAAATGATCTAACCATCTCTATAAAAAGATAATAATATTTAACGAATGATCTATATATCATTATCAAAAATTGTATACTATTCATTCGCAATAGTAACGAGCCGAATTCTTGAGAAAAACTAGTCGATTAAATATGCAAGTTTCGGACCCCCCCCCCCCCCCCGAGAAATCTAAAAGGGGGTACGGACTCAATTTATCCACATAGTCCAGTTGGAAAATACATGTAGACTGGTCTCTCAAGACTCTTCTGTCTTACCACGGCAAACGGACATGGGTAGCCATTGAGCACGGGTTTGAGCAAGGTTCCTACCAATCTTAAAAATGTGTGAGCACATGCTCACTTTTGAGCACATTCTCAAACTTAAGAAGTTTTATAACCTCGAATATTAGAGACAATCTCATATTTGAGCTCGCTAGCAGAGTTTGAGCACGGAGAACGTTCTCAAACCAGTTTTATAACCTTGGACCTAATCTCAAGTCGCGTTCTCAAGTGAGCACGATCTCAAAGTTTGAGCATGAGATTTGAGTTGAGCACGGTAAAAGTTTTATAACCTTGGGGCCTGGTCTCACTCACATATCGGGAGTTCGTTTCTTTTAATGTGGTGTAGGTTTTTGATTGTTTGCTTTGGTTCCTGTTTTATCCTTATTTTGTATGCATTCGGTTTATGATTTTATGAATTATCGATTTTGTACTGTGTATGGAGATATGCTCATTATCCGTATTTGTCATCCATATAAATTGGAAAAAAAAAAGAAAAAAAAGAGTTTTTAGAATTTAAAAGTCTTATCCATACGCCAGAATTACTGCATCTCTCTTTTTTGAACAGAATGTCGAAAATTGCTCTCTTTGAGATAATTCCAAGTCAATTTGTGAATCGACCTATTTTTGAAAATATATAATTTATTCTGGCCAATTAGTTGCATTTTGCAGGTTGACAATTATTCAGATGAAGTAAATTCTGAATCCATCATTTATCTTATCGAGCATATGGCGATTGACATAAAGTTTCGGAGAAAGATTTTTTAAATTTTTACCAGGTTTTTTATGAGCATGCACATTGTACCTGTTACCCTTGAACCTATCAAAAGATTACCAACCTTCAAGTACTCCTTTAAACTGACTCACTTTACAATCCCACGTAATAATCTTGTGAAAATGAAATAATCCCAGTTGACATTAATCGCAATTATGAACATTGTATATATGTAAATGCATGGTCAAAATGCAAATCCTTTGATTTGCGATTAATTAGCAAGTGAAAGGTTTTTTTTTAAAGAAGATCATTTTCAAGATGACACGAATACTTAAGTTTCTTATCTATCTTTTTGACGATTTCTTTCATTTACATCCTATGTAAAATGTCATATCCAACAAATCTACATTTTGAACCAAGATAGCAAATGCAAGAAATATGCTTTTGTTTCTTTCTAGCTCTGTCGCCTGAAAGAAGCTTTCTTTTGGCCCTTTATCAATGTGACATCATATCTATATTTTTTCTGCTATTTCGGAAACTTGCCATTTCATAAAATATCATCGAAATTCAAGAACATACATTTTATCTGAATATGCCACTGAATCGACCCACGGGAATTTTGGAACCGCGCACTCTCTGTAAAGTAAATGCAGAATTTTAAATTCTAAAATTAACGGAAGAGGGCGCTAGTGAAATTAATTTGGACTACTAATTATGAAAAGCACTTTGGCTGGAAGCATCACTGATGAGAATTTAATGTTCGAAACGCGTGTCTGGTGCATGAAAATTGGTTTGAAATTTTCTTCAATAAGGTATAGAGTTGGAACCCTTCTGCATTAATGATATGCATAAAGCAAACCGATATTGCATTAGTAAAAGTAGTTATACGAATGCTAGTAGTATAATCAATATATTAATATCTTGCCATGTTTTATTCATTCCTGACCTTGTTTACAGTTTTACTGATCGTTTACATTCTTGTCCAATCGAAGAAAAAGATTATACAGTTCTGTAGATACAAAAAAAAATTTAAAAAAAAACTTACAATTTGTAACAAAAGATTAAGGAAAATTAAATACATTTTTAAAAACATAGAGAGTAAAATGTCAAGTTCAACTTCGTAATTTCATTTAAGATAAATAAACAAACAAAATAAAACAAAATAGTTTCCGAATTAGATATCAAGTACATCTAATTGACATTTATTTCGTGTGTTCCATGTTAAATTAAATAATTGTCTCAAATCCTCTACGGATCGTTGATCAGTTGAAGACATTTAATTGACTCTGATGCCAGTTCTTTTTGCTACCGCTGTCTTTAATAGCCAACGGTGCCCATGAAAAGATGGCTTCCAAATATTTCACATGGACTAGTATCTGTCTTTTACTGGTGTTTTTGTGTCTGAATCAGGATGTTGCCGTGGCACAAATTACCTACCCGACACCTACAGACTTCAAAAACTTCTTGACAAACGATCCGTACGATAGCTACAACAAGAACATATTTCCTCGAGTTAACCAAGCAGACAATGTTACGGTCACCATACAATTTTACCTGATTGCCATAACGTCGTTTGACGAAGTAAATGGTCAGATAAAGACAGTGGGATATTATGACATCAGCTGGGAGAATCAGCTACTGACATGGACAACGACTCAGTCCTCTATGGACAATATGCTGATTGGTCAAGATAACTTCTGGCGCCCCAACATAGTGATGCGGAACTCAGTGGACAAACTGGAAGAGATCGGGAGTAAGTACTATCGAATTCGGATAGAGAAGAACGGAACACACGAGTGGTTGGTTGGAGCTATTTCTAAAACAGCCTGTACAGTGGACGTTACGTACTACCCATTTGACAGACAGACATGTTCCATTATTCTTACATCTTGGGGATACTCGCCAAAACAGGTAGGTGAAATACCGCGGATAGACATGGATTCCTCAATTCTCTCTTGGTTCTTTATGTTATTTTGTCAAGCGGCATTATTATCAATCCTGCTGATAATAATCAATTTTCAATATTGTTTTTGTAGGTAGTGCTCACATCAGACTATTCCACGATCGACCTAGTTCATTACGAGAAGAGCCTTGAATGGGACCTGGAATCCACCACCGTAGAGTCAGATCTATCTGGGAGTGCACCGACCATATCCTTCAAGTTACATCTTAAACGAAAACCTGCATTCTTCATCGTCAATATGGTTGTTCCCATCCTTATCTTAGGTATGCTGAATAGCTTTGTCTTCTTGTTGCCACAGGAGTCAGGAGAGAGGGTAGGGTACGCTATCACGGCTTTCCTTACCTTTGCCGTGTTTCTGACGATGGTTTCAGACGGTCTGCCAAAGACATCATCACCAATGTCTCAGTTGTCCTACTTCTTGGCCATCATGATGACTATAAGTTCTGTGACTACTTTCTTGACCATCCTCACTTTGAGGATATTTCACATGGACGAGAATACAAAGCCTCCACGCTGGCTGCGGCTGTTTGTCGCCTTCTTTCTCTGCGACACATGTCGGAAATACTGCTGCAAGAGTAAGGAAGAGAAAGAGAAGATAAAAGCAAGAGAGAAGAAAAGAAGAAAGAGGGAAAAAGAACTGAAAAAGAAAAAGAAGAACAAAGAAGAAATACAGGTCCAAGACTTAGATGACGAGGAAGATGAAGAAGAAGAATACGATGAAGACGGATACAAGATAGACAAGGATTTCACCAAACATATTGATTGGAAGTTAACAGCTCAGACCATCGACGTTCTGCTTTTCTTTATTTTTACTGCAGGTTCCAGCTGTGTCTGCTACTTTTTCCTTGGGCCACTTTTCAACTATGCCTCTATTTAATTTACCTTTCCTGAAGTTTGTTATATACCGAGTTATTTTGTTTAATATTTGAATTATGTCAATTTTGTACAAATGAATAAAATGAATTGAACAAATTCTGTCGGAATATCTTTTCTATTTGAAAAAGAAAAATTACTTTCAAAGATAGAAATGTATACGTTTATTGCAAAAGGGATATAGTATCAATAATGGAATGTCTAATACATTTGTTAATTAAATTTTCGGTTAAACATGGCTTATTTGTATTTGTCATTTCTTTAATACAAAAGAGTTAAAGAAGATCCTGACGATAATCTCAACAGCACTCACAATAGAGCGCAAAATTAAACATCGACGGACCCCTAGCAAGCCAGAGGTGGGACCAGGTGCCCGGGAGGAGTAAGCATCCCCTGTTGGCTAGCCGCACCCGCCGTCGATGTTTATGAAGCATGGAAATGAAAATATAAAAACTTCATGCACTGTCTGACGTTATGTCTATATAGAAAGTGCTATGGCGACAATGTCAGGGAAGTATATTCAAAACACTTACTGTCAAACCCCTCGCGGGGAACTTTTTTACGAGCTCCACACGGCAAAGGGCATAAGTGTGACACAAATGAGTTAAAGAAGATCCTGACGATAATCTCAACAGCACTCACAATAGAGCGCAAAATTAAACATCGACGGACCCCTAGCAAGCCAGAGGTGGGACCAGGTGCCCGGGAGGAGTAAGCATCCCCTGTTGGCTAGCCGCACCCGCCGTCGATGTTTATGAAGCATGGAAATGAAAATATAAAAACTTCATGCACTGTCTGACGTTATGTCTATATAGAAAGTGCTATGGCGACAATGTCAGGGAAGTATATTCAAAACACTTACTGTCAAACCCCTCGCGGGGAACTTTTTTACGAGCTCCACACGGCAAAGGGCATAAGTGTGACACAAATGAGTTAAAGAAGATCCTGACGATAATCTCAACAGCACTCACAATAGAGCGCAAAATTAAACATCGACGGACCCCTAGCAAGCCAGAGGTGGGACCAGGTGCCCGGGAGGAGTAAGCATCCCCTGTTGGCTAGCCGCACCCGCCGTCGATGTTTATGAAGCATGGAAATGAAAATATAAAAACTTCATGCACTGTCTGACGTTATGTCTATATAGAAAGTGCTATGGCGACAAAACTTCTATCAGGCATGATGGACAACCCATTCACAGTGATACGCATTACGTACCGATGAAATGTTATCGTGTGTGATAGGCTTTGAAATCCCAAGACACAAGGTCATAATTGTAAATTTTAATTTGAAAGGAGCTGTTAAGATGAGGCGTAAAATCTGCCCTGAAAAGTCGAAATTTCAAAATGCAAAATTTGAATTTTTTTTTTCGGTAGAAATGACAAGTAATTTGGTCCACATATGAATCTGTTGTCAGATGGGATTATTTATTCAAAATAGGAACGATATTTGGGTCAAAAAAATTTTTTTTTGTATTAACTCATTAATTCATTTTTATTTCAAGGTTAACTTTCTACGAGCATGGAATTTTCGATCGTTTGTTTAAGGACAGCATGATTGAAAAAAAAACGTGTGTCTTTATTTATCTTTGTTTCTTATGCAATAAGATATATTCAAACTATTCAATATTAGACTTATTCTTCGTACCAAAGATTTATTTTCCACGACTACCCCTACCCCCTACCAAAACGTTTAAGTCGTAAGTAACAACATTTGGGACAGGACAACATTCATTCAAATAATGTTGCTTTAACGACACGTGTAACTTGTGTCGAAAATATTCAGATGTACATCTTTGATACATTTGCTTACAGCATCCCCATCTGATGAAAAACCCTTGAAAAAAATTTTCACGAAAATGACCTTTTTTAAACTTGCGAAAAATTAATGATTATACATATTTCGTATAAGAAATCTTAGTCACTTTTACGTTTGATATAAAAGACACTAATGGGTCAACAGATTAAGTCTATTACTAATACCCCAGCAACTAGGCTTTGAATCCTGAAAACATAAAAGCAACCAAAAAGTAAGGTCATTTTCTTAGGCACGTCCAATTTGATATTCCGGGGGGGGGGGGGGGGTCTTGGGTTTAGTTTGTTTTTTTTTTTTTTGGTTTTTTTTTTTTTTTCGAATAAGAATAATTTTGCTTTGAGTTTTGATGAATAAAATAAATTTGCTTATGGTGTGACAAAAAGAATCTTGCTCTTACAAGTAATCTGAATTTGAAGAATTACCATAAAATTTCGCCTAAAATTCCTGAAAATTTTCCGGCTCCCTACGCTCGCCGCAGTTTTCAATTCATATTACAAAAATTTTGGCTCACTTTGCTAGCCATAGTTTTCTATCAAAACATAAATTTTCTATTTGAAAATATCAAAAGAATGAATGTTGAATGAAAAAAGGAGCTTCTTTAAAGGCTTAAATATGTTATCAACATAATGCATTACTATTAATAGATGCATGTATCACAATTAATAGAGTCTAATTTTACATGCAAGCTTTGAAGGAGAACGTCAATTTTCTTTTACCAATTTTCAATTCTAAATTTGAAAATTTGTCTGGAAGAACCTCTTACTCAGACCCTCTCACTTGTACCTTATATAAATTTTGTTTACTGAGGATCATATTGTAAAATTCTTTAATCTCTCTGTTGAGATGTGAATTAAATTTTTGCATAAAACTGAAGTCATATTTTAGAGTTTTTAGTCAAAATAAAAAATTGATAAAACATAAACATTCACCAATGTTAGAAAAGAATTTTCTTGCTCCAACTTTGCAAGAAAAAATTAATTTTGCTACGGTCCGGGGCGAAAAAAATAATCTTGCTCCGACAACCCCCTCTCCCAGAATATCAAATGGACCGTGCTTTAATGGATTGATGAATCTCCATAACTCATATAGCAGATGTAAAGATACAGTAGTATTCGCAATGATTTAGTCGGTATATTTGTATTCTATTACACTTTAATCAGAAATTGATTTGATAATACTTTAAATCCAGTTGATCTCTTTTGTTTTTATTTGTTTGTTTGTTTGTTTGGGGGGGTCTTGTTTTTTCTTTATTGGGGTTAATTTTGGCTTCATCATGATTTTGTTTGCTTGTTTGGTTTTCTCCTTAGATGTAGGTTATCGAATTACAAAAAGATGCTCAACAAAGTAAACAGGAGCACATCCAATCTTCTAATACATCGTGGTACATTACTATTTCTATAAACATGTTAATGTTTTGCAATCAAAAATTAAATGTTTACACGAACTATTCTACTACCGGAGGTACTGTTATTTTACCTCACAAGATTGACATCTTCACAAAATCTCATGGGTCATCTGTTACATGTGTTTACCTCTGTCTACCTTAAGTTAGATGATAACCCGCTGTATTTCGAAACATCTTACATGTACAATCCGTTAAACTTAATTAAAATCTGATAATCATTTATTATGATTCACACGATTTATCAAGAACAATAAAACTTCCCTTCTAAGTACCTAAATTAATTTGACGATTTAAATGATCTGTTCAGCATGGCAGGCCCTTTTTTATTGTTCTACATTGTTACCAGTTTTGCTTCAAACCATAATGAATTCCGAAGTAAAGTAAAGAATATCAACTGGACTTAGAAAATGAAAGCGTACATCACATATTTCGTCATATTTATGACGTTTGTGGCATGTGTGTACGGACAGACACCCCAGGACTTCAAGGACTGGATGGCTTCTGATACATGGAGCACCTACAACAAGAAAATTTTTCCGCGTTCAGACCAGACCGAAAACATCACTGTTGATGTCAAATTCTACTTGATCGCCATCACAGACTTTGACGAGCTTGGTGGTCAGATGGAATCCGTCGGCTATATAGTGGTCAAGTGGACGAACGATTTCTTAACATGGAATACTCCTGCCAACTTGACCCAGGTCCTGCTTCCACAGGAGAACTTCTGGTTACCATCAATGGTGGTATCTAACTCGGTCCAGTCTCTGAATGAACAGGGCCATAAGAGTTACAGAGTAAAAGTGAAGAACACTGGGGAATGCGAGTGGATCGTGGGTGTGGTGTCCCGTACAGCGTGTCCAGTTGATGTGTCCTATTACCCATTTGACAAACAGGAGTGTGAAGTAATTTTCAACCCTTGGGGATACAATGACAATCAGGTAACAATGTTTTCTTTCTTCAATTATTTGTAAAAGAATGATATTGATGAAAGTTATTGAAAATTTGCTTTAGATTTCACATATTGTATTAATTACCACTAATCTGCTCTATTTTTAGATTTCCTTGATGTCTTCTGAAACCGAAGTCGACTTGAGTCATTACATGGGCAATGTGGAATGGGACATCACTTCTACAGCAATAGAGTCAAAGTCCATAAGCAGCTCGTCTTACCTGAAATTCAAAATAAACATCAGCAGAATCCCAGGCTTCTTTCTGGTCAACATGGTGGTACCTATTCTTATATTGGGTCTCCTGAACGGTTTGGTTTTTCTCCTTCCAGCAGATTCTGGAGAGAGGGTAGGGTTCGCCATCACAGCATTTCTGACCTTTGCCGTGTTCCTCACAATGGTATCAGAAAATCTGCCAAAGGCTGCACAACCCATGTCCCTGCTCTGTTATTTCCTTACTCTGATGCTGGTCATGAGTGCGATTTCAACACTTATAACTATAATGACGATGAGAGTGTATCATCAAGATGCTGATTCTGATGTTCCAAAATGGCTGCGTCACGTGGTGTCCTTCATCACATGCCGGAAATGCAAGAAATGGTGTAAAAGAAAGAAGAAACGCAATCGGGATAATGACGACAGTGACGACAGCAGCGATGATGAGGAAGATGAATTGGACGAGGCTAAAACCGAGAAGAAAGAGGATGTTTTTGATGACTTAAAGGGAATCAGCTGGAAAAACGTCGGCGTTATGCTGGACATGTTCTTCTTCATGTTGTTTATCATAGGAACTGTCGTCATCTCCGTATTCTTTCTGATTCCTTTGGCGACGTCTTCTTAGACTGTAGAATAACATTGCTTTCAATTTCAGAATAAATTATTGAATAAGAGATGATACATAGTATACATGCCAACTCTAATTACATTGTAATTTGTATAGAAGATATAACTCATAGTTATTGATACATTGGGAATTTTGTTATGTTTGATATGAAACAATTAGATACTTTGTTATTGCTCTCTGCAATGTTGCCTAGAACTAAATTCATGAGAAGTACACTAAATTTATTTAAGAAACAATGTGTCTTGAATTTTTTCTGTCTTGAATTCTTAACATTTGTACATTGGATTCGTGTTATACTATTGACAATTCAAGAAATAAAAGTTTCATTACGACATTAGCAATGCTCAAGAAAAAGTAGAATTAACATCTCCCAATTGTGTGCCATAGAACACAATGTGTGATGGAAAAGATTTTTTGTATCAAAATGGGAAAACTTACACATATAGTCTTTCAAACAAGGAATAACTTTATCCTGAAAATATGTATAGATATGTATTATTCCGACCCTTCTGCCAAAGTGTAATATTGCACGATTCAAGGCACTTTAAGTGTTCATTTGGGGTTAGTGGTAAATTCAGCCAACAGTTACTAGTAAGTGTCATCACCTATTAGGAAACGGACGCAAAGGTTTCAAGTCACCTAGATCAAAGAAATATTAAGAAAAAAACTTTAGGGGAAGCGCAATGATGTATCAGATCTATATAAGTCAAAGGAGGGGATCTCCAACAACACCAGGTTGTAGCACCCACAGCAAAACCCCAAAACACTCAATGCAAAAACACAAAGCAGACAAGCACGGAAAGAGACGCATAAGGGACAAGGAACGTCAACGCACAACACAGAAACATCAAACACAAAGGACTACACATAAACCAACGAGACCAATGGGCAACCGGTGCCGACTTAGGACGGCCATCTGCCACGGAAATAGCAGAAGGTGTGGTTATCCTGGATTACGTGCACACAACCCTCCCACTTTTCCGATTACCCAAAGGTCTCGAAGAACGTTCAATTGTTGTGTAAAACAACCTCCTCACTGTCAGATGACCACACACAAACAAGACCGCAAAACGCAGGGGCCCAAGCAACACAGATGAATATGTAAATGGATATAAAACGAGGGGCGTACGTAATACAATTGGACTTTCTTCAATAAAATGACAAACACCATTAATTCTCCCCAACCTAGGAAGTTGAGGGAGTATACTGATTTCACAATGTCTGTCCAACTACCTGTCTGTCTGTTTCGTTACCGCAAAATTACTGCAGTAATTCTCGACGTAGGGTGATGAAAGTTTACGCTTGTCGAAGAGGGGAAAAAATCTCATTCATTTTGGTGTCCAAATGTCATGGTCAAACTTGGTATGTATACCAACAGCACACAACCAGTCCTTTGGCCACGAAAACGAGAAATCTATAATCCAAACACCATATGAACAATGAAAATTCATAACCATGAACCATGGGTCATACATAGCCATAAGGCGGCTTTGATTATTTTATGACAGGGGTTGTGTTCTGTCAGCAATATTGAGACTTATTAAGGTATGTATTATCAGGTGGTGTATATATCCATGTATTATCACTTGATGTAAATTGTAAATAGGCATGTACATGTATATCATCAGGTGGACTATATATAAAACATTAGACTTACACGCTGACTCCATGACGGGCCCTGTCTAAATTTCTTTAATGAAGACAGGTCCCCGACCATCTGTCCTCTCTGAATGTCTGTCGGACGCCGCGGGTGATAACATATATGAGCCTGCTACTGCCGTCAGAGCACGGACTGTATTTCGTAACTCATCCATCCCTTTGTATATCCAGTTACATATTCATGTGTGTTGCTTGGGTCCCTGCGTTTTGTTATATTGTTTGTTTGGTCATCTAACAATGAGGAGGTTATTTTACACTACAAGACCTTTTGGTAACCGGAAAAGTGGGAGGGTTGTACGCACGTAATTTGAATAATCACTTGCGTTGAAAATGGCCTTTCTAAGTCGGCATCGATTTCAAATTAGTCTCTTTGATTTATGTGTAGTCTTTTGTGTTTCATGTTTCTCTTTTACGTATCTTGCTGTACATGTATTATTAGTTTGCGTATAATTACGCTCGTATATTATCGGGCGGTGTGTATGTTCATGTAGTATCGGGTGGTATGTATGTTCATGTAGTATCAGGCAGTGTATATGTTCATGTAGTATCAGACAGTGTATATGTTCATGTAGTATCATGCGGTGTATATGTTCATGTAGTATCAGGCAGTGTATATGTTCATGTAGTATCAGGCAGTGTATATGTTCATGTATTATCGGGCGGTGTATATGTTCATGTAGTATCGGGCGGTGTATATGTTCATGTAGTATCAGGCGGTGTATATGTTCATGTAGTATCGGGCGGTCTATATATGTTCATGTAGTATCGGGCAGTGTATATGTTCATGTAGTATCAGGCGGTGTATATGTTCATGTAGTATCAGGCAGTGTATATGTTCATGTAGTATCAGGCGGTGTATATGTTCATGTAGTATCAGGCGGTGTATATGTTCATGTAGTATCAGGCAGTGTATATGTTCATGTAGTATCAGGCGGTGTATATGTTCATGTAGTATCAGGCAGTGTATATGTTCATGTAGTATCAGGCAGTGTATATGTTCATGTAGTATCAGGCAGTGTATATGTTCATTTAGTATCAGGCAGTGTATATGTTCATGTAGTATCAGGCAGTGTATATGTTCATGTAGTATCAGGCGGTGTATATGTTCATGTAGTATCAGGCAGTGTATATGTTCATGTAGTATCAGGCGGTGTATATGTTCATGTAGTATCAGGCGGTGTATATGTTCATGTAGTATCAGGCGGTGTTTATGTTCATGTAGTATCAGGCAGTGTATATGTTCATGTAGTATCAGACAGTGTATATGTTCATGTAGTATCAGGCAGTGTATATGTTCATGTAGTATCGGGCGGTGTATATGTTCATGTAGTATCAGGCGGTGTATATGTTCATGTAGTATCAGGCGGTGTATATGTTCATGTAGTATCAGGCGGTGTATATGTTCATGTAGTATCAGGCGGTGTTTATGTTCATGTAGTATCAGGCAGTGTATATGTTCATGTAGTATCAGGCAGTGTATATGTTCATGTAGTATCAGGCAGTTTATGTTCATGTATCATTAGGTGGCGTATATGTTCTAAATTGATATGTTCGTTGAGGTGCTACACATGACGATTGTGTCAAATTATGTGGAATCGCAAATATAAGGTTATCTCTAGCACTGTCTCGTGAAAATTGGTACAATAATCGATGTAACACAGAATTCCAAAACATAAACCATAGAAAATATCTAATGATAAGATAATATTTATTTATTAAGTCGGCATGTGCGTAAACATGTGAATACATTTAATGTACTATTTATCTTATTCTTGTATAAAATATAATACCTTTAACCAAAGGTTAATTAGTAATGTCACAGGTGTGGTAATATCGAACATTACACACAATAATGGGAAGTTTTATAGGATACCATAGAATATTGAAATCGCTGATAGCATCAGTCGTTCTACGTGTGATTTTACCCTCGTGACCTGTAACCACTTATCTGATTGGTCAATCTAAGATGTACAAAGACCGCATTTTCATGCTTCATTTAAAAATTATAACAATCGCATTTCGTATAATAACTTAAGTTGGTTTGTTTTGAAATGAAGCAAGTCACGACATTTAATGTGATAGGTCTTTTACAAAGAGTGCCAATGAATGTCCGTATTCGTAATTGTTTCGTGGCTTAATATACAAATTTAGACAAAGTTTATCAAATAGTAAAAATGACTATTGTCTTTTGTCACGATGGTCTTTGCAGTTTTAAATTCAGGACATTAGTCTCAAATTTGGAACATTGGGAATTATTTATTTATTCTTGATAGTATTTGACTGTATTGATTGATAACGTTAACCATAAATAAAAAAAAAGATGAATCGCTAAAAATAATATCATATGCATATCATTTCTTCCATGCTCTTAGTTTATTAAAAAAAAACAAAAAAGAAAATATTTCACAACGTATGATAATTGAAAATAAAAGAGTTGAATTCTAAAAAGGTATGCATATCATTTTGGCTCTTACATTATTGTGAGGACGTCTTTGGTAATGAACCCGGAGAAACCTCCTGAGACATAGTGGACATTCACACTTGCTCAAAGTCGAGAAAAGAGGAAGCCAAAAGTATAGATATTTGAAAAGCTAATTTGAAGATTTTTTTTTTAATCTGACACATCGAAGAGTAAGATATTGGATGTGATTATTATTCCCTATGTGTCTGTATATTTGATCGTTCGTTCAATCGTTGTTTGTTTGTTTGTTTAAAGTGAAATAATAAGCTTCATACCTCAAACTTTAATCTTAAGCCCACTTACATCCTTTTTCATATCATTATATGCAAAGCAAAGAAAATTGACAAAGATATTTTTCGATTGTTGGCGATTGTCTAGCCAGAAGCAGCATGTTTTTATGACTTTATATTTTCCATATCATAGAGAGTTAAGACAAATCATTGAAAGGGACATAAGAAACACACCAAAATAAGTTTCCACCATTCACACATACATCTCCAGTAATGTTCAAGATTTAAGGAGGTATGTACACCTCGATGCCATATTCAGGTTTACTATATTTCTTTTTAAATTACTCATTTCTTGACTCTTTGATACTAAAAAGTTATATTTATTCACGGGAACATGTTTTATGAAACTTTGAAATAGGACATTTTCAAGATAATCACTACAATGTCCAGGTTTTAGAAAAGTGGCAAGCCTTCTTCAAATGTCGTCATTTTTTCAAACTGCATCAATGGATTCCGATTTCAATGGATTATATACATTGTATGGCTCAGTATATCAAATGTGTTAATGTTAGTTATTCTAAGTGGTGTTGCTTGGTGTTAAAATTGATAGTGTTTGATGTTCCATTTAGTAATGTTTCTTATAAGTTAAACGTGTTATATTCATTGGTGTTGTGTGTTCTTTGTAGTGTTATTTTATGTTCTTTGTCAGGTCGTGTTCGATTGTTTGGTGTCTTATATTCTATCTAGTCATGTTTATTTGTTCATGTTCTGTATAGTTGTGTTATGTTCTTTGTCAGGTCGTTTTCGATTGTTTTTTTGTTTTACATTCTATCTAGTAATGTTTGATTGTTTCATGTTCTGTGTAGTTGTGTTATGCTCTTTGTCAGGTCGTGTTCGATTGTTTTGTGTTTTACATTCTATCTAGTCATGTTTGATTGGTTCATGTTCTGTGTAGTTGTGTTATGTTATTTGTCATGTCGTGCTCGATTGTTTGGTGTTTTATATTCTATCTAGTTATGTTTGATTGTTTCATGTTCTGTGTAGTTGTCTTGTGTTCTTTGTCAGGTCGTGTTCGATTGTTTGGTGTTTTATATTCTATCTAGTAATGTTTGATTGTTTCGTGTTCTGTTTAGTTGTCTTGTGTTCTTTGTAGAATCGTGTTCGATTGTTTGGTGTCTTATATTCTATCTAGTCGTGTTTGATTGTTTCATGTTCTGTATAGTTGTGTTATGTTCTTTGTCAGGTCGTTTTCGATTGTTTGGTGTCTAATATTCTATCTAGTCATGTTTGATCTTTTATGTAGGATTGTTTTATGTGCTGTGTAGTTGTGTTATGTTCTTTGTCGCACAGTTTGATATTATATGTAGTGATTCTTGGTGGTTCGTGTATTGGTACTTTGTGTTCTATGTTGTGGTACTTTTTGTTCTATTTTGTGGTACCTTGTGTTCTATTTTGTGGTACTTTGTGTTCTCTTTTGTGGTACATTGTGTTCTATTTTGCTGTACTTTGTGTTCTTTTTTGAAGTACTTTGTGTTCTATTTAGTAGTACTTTGTGTTCTATTTTGTGGTACTTTGTGTGGACGTAATCCAGGATAACCACACCATTTGCTACTTGCGTGGGAAATGGCCGTCCACAGGCGGCACCTATTGCCCATTGGTCTCGTCGGTTTATGTGTGGTCTTTTGTGTTTGATGTTTATATGTCGTATGTCTCTTTTCCGTCTCATAGTATGCTAGTCTTTTGTGTTTTTGCTACGGGTGTTTTGGTGTTTTGCTGTTGGTGCTGCAACAGGGTCTTGTTGGAGATCCCCTCCCTTCTTTTGTGTTCTATTTTGTAGTACTTTGTGTTCTATTTTGTGGTACTTTTAGTTCTATTTTTTTTTTTTTGGTGCTTTGTGTTCTATTTTGTGGTACTTTGTGTTCTATGTTGTGCTGTTTGATTTTCTGTTAATGTTTGATGCACTGTTTAATATATGTGTATTGGTGTCGGCAATCTAAGAAGTGGTGTTTACTGGTCTATAAAGTGGTGTTCGATGTTGCATGTTGTGGTATGTGCGTGTCTTGTCCGTTTCCATTGTGCATTAATTTATTCGTCTATGTCCCATTTGTGGTCTTATCAAAGGGTCTAGTCAATATTTCTAATGTTCGTGTACCTCGTGGAAATAGCCGGACAGATAGACTTTTTCCATTAGATTACCAGTCATACAGAAACATGTATATTATTTCTTTCGAGACTAGATTCTATTCGCTGGATATTCTATTTCGTCGTTGTGTACTTTGGGGGTTTCCTTTGCTTAACAACATTATCTTTCTTCAAACGAAATTGCTGTTTCATAGGTTTAATGACTTAGTAAAATAAAGACATAATACATGTTCAACATTAATGGTTTATAACTGACGTTGTCAATATACAATATGTATCTAGAATACCAAATATAGGCAAAAACGTACGATACCGACGTGTATTCGTAGTTTATATAATGCTCATGTCCAGTTTCATAACAAGGGGAGTAAGGAAGTATCCGGAGACCCCAAGCGTCCCCATAAGGAATAGCATGAAAAGCATTTTATCAACAGTTTTTCCAACAACCCGCCACGTGATGCCGAAACGAAATCTGGTATTAGATGCAAGATCATCAGACATCCTTTCTGCTTCTTCATCGCATCCGGAGTCTGTTTCCTCGTCGTCATCGTTCAGACGATCATAGTTTTTGCCCATCTCTCGGTATCGCTTCCTGCAGACTCGGCATGTCAGAAAGGCGAACATGTAGTTCAGGCCGAGGGGGACTTCGTTCTCGGGATCTCGGTTAGAAATCCTCAGTGTGAAGACGGAAATGATGGTTGTAATACTACTCACTGATAACATGATAGCGATGTAGTAGCTCATTATGGTTAAAGGTTTAGACTGCTGAGGGATAGAACTGGCTAAAATTGTCATGTACACGGCGAAGGTCAAAAACACGTTAGTAGCAAAACCCATTCGTTCTCCTGAGTCGGTAGGGAGCACAAAACAAAGACTGTTCAGCAACCCAAGTAGAATGATAGGTATGATCATATTAACGAGAAAGAAGACGGGTCTTCTAGCCAGTGTCATTTTGTAATGTATGATGGACCGATTTGCAGCAACTGTGATTTCTACTGATGTATTTGTCACGGCCCATTCTTCGTTTTCTGTGAACTCTTCCAAATCAATTTCGCTTTCGTCACTTGAGAGTTCAATCTCCGTGTACTCGAACGCCCATGGCGTAAACTGTATTTCGCATTCTTGTCGGTCAAATGGATAGTCTTCAGCGTTCACGGTACAGCTTGTTTTTGTTACAATGCCGATGGACCACTGCACATAGCCATTGGTAAGAGCAATGGTAGCTTCGTAACCAGAATGACCTACCGGCGTTAATGAATCTACAGAGTTAAAGAGAGTGATGGGCGGTAACCATATATCGTCCTGTGGTACGTCCAGTGATTCCAGTACGTGTGTCTTTGGCACATATTTTTCTATAACGTACTGGTCATACCAAGACATTTTCAATCTGGCAATCACGCTAATCGTCCCAGCAATTTCATCAAATTCTGTGATAGAGTATAAAGTAAAGCTCATGTCCACGGTCATTGTTGCTGTCTGGTCAGCTACAGGAAACACTAGATTTGTATAATCCGAGTCCGTAAACAAATCTTTGAAGATGAGAATCACATGCGACAGGGTGGGTATTGGCATGGACTGACACACGGAACAATTGCCTGTAGATATGTCTGCATTACAGCCGGAGAAACATACAGCAAGACAGAGCAAGATGACACAGATCTTCTCCATTTTCTTAGGGTAACAATGTCGTCTTCTCTGATCCAATTTCTCCTAAAGTTAATAAGTTCTCAGCGGATACACATTTCCGGTCAGAGCATAAACTGTTGATGGTATTCTAAACCCAGACTTAACCATAACGGTCTTTGTTTTGTGCGATTACAAATCGGTGTGATGTTATTAAATTCTGACACGCAAGAGACAAAAAGAAAAAATATCAGTTGTTAGATCTTGTGCCTTCGGTTCTTAATATCAAATTTATTAAAGAGTAGAACAAAAGACGTTTAATAGGGACCCAACAAAAAGACCAAATAGAAGAGACTAATTAATAGCTTGCTCGTTAGAGATCAAGAGGATGATATTTTAAATGTATGTTCATTAAAAAGGTCCTTTTAAAATCCACGCTTTGGTGACTTTATATTTTGAAATTGCCCTTCGGAGACAAAGACAAAAACTCAAAATAATGTTTCTTATTTGTGTTGTAAACATCCAATATCTTTAACGGAAAATTCTGGAGGGGGGGGGGGTCATTTTACATATGCAGACCCAATAATAGACCGAGAATAGCAGTTCGTCTAATTTGTTGACTTGTTTTCATACATGAAAATAACATCGAATGATATTTCCTTACAGAAAAAAAACACCCAATCGCCGTACAAAGAGAGTGAGGTGATGATGAAAATACATGGAAGGGACAAACACTACTTTGTATTTAGTTAATGCAATAGATGAATTTGAATAATAGGCCTGCAAAGGACAGTCACAGCGATTAAACTCGGACTGTAGAGCGTAGAGAGCAACTGACAATCCAGGCAGAGTATTTGCTCTGATAATAAAGTATGATGTCAAACAGGATTTCGTCACCGAATCCTACCCCACTCAAACCGTAAATATAGAGCTCATGTTTGCTTCCTAAGATGTTGGAGGATATAAGCTTCTACTGATATAAACCACCATCTACTATCCTCATTTCCCTTTTCTCGTACCGATGCCTTGATCTTAACTTGAATACAGACTTAGTCTAATAATCGTGTAATTCAGTAATTCAAGCTCATTCTAGTACATTGAGCAATACACATGGATAGACAGAATATGGTTTATCCCTTCATTAGAATTTATGTTTCCCTAGATGTTTTATATAGAGGTTGCACTGTTATAACAGTAATAGGTAGTCACATTTGTTCAGAAAGTCAATGGTCATATCTTTTATGACATGGCTTTGTGTTCTAACAGTGAATTTGATAGTATCTTCTTTGATATCTTCCAATTTCTCAACTTGTTCAAACAGTTTTACTTATGTCTGTTTGTCTTAATGGTTATTGGTAAATTATTAGGTTGTTAAGAGATGCTTAATCTTTCCGGGGACCTGATATAATCTCCATTTGGGGAGTCACTTTTCATCCTTCGCAGAATGCTTTGGTTGTTCTGTATACGTTTGTAGTTTTCATTATTTCGTATGCCAGTTGGTTGTAATAATGCGCTTTTTGAGAGCACGAAATTGCCTAAATGAAAAGTAAGGCTAATTCAAGATACCTCTAGTTCTGATCGCCGTTTTCGAAATACTGGTATCTAATTAAAACAAGAAAAATTTTAATTGGTCATTGTTCAGAAACAATTTAATGAACAAAATAATTAAAGACATTTATTCTATTTACACGTAATTATTTATATTAAAGGTCCATAGTATGTTTTCAATAAACTGATCAAGTCAGCTTGGATTCTGTTAAAGTTATATTTTTTACATCTGCGCTGCAAGAGGTACCAAAAATACTACAGCAATACCAACACTCGCCCCACAAATAGCAAGAAATGAAAACATGTCCAGTGTCCCCGCAACCAGCTTCCAGTCGACGCCATATTTGTTCTTTGGTGTGTCGCTTTCGTCACTGGCATTGCTTTTTGCGTCATCAAAGAATGTGTTTTCCTTCTTCACAGTCTCCGAATTAATAGATACAGCATCCATTTCTTCGTTTTCAATTATTCCAAACATTTCCTCCTCTGGATCTTTGTCAGACTTGCACATCAAACAGTTCAGACACCCAACAAAGGAGGCTACGTAATTTGGCACAGGTTCGTCCTCGTCCTTGAAGTAAACTTTGAGAGTGAAGATGGTAATAATTGTTGCTACTGAACTCACCACCACCATGGACATCAGGAAGAAACATAGGAGAGACAGCGGTGATGAAGAACGAGGCAATGTGTCTGCTATCAGAGTCAAGTACACAGCAAATGTCAGGAAAGCAGTGATAGAGTATCCAACACGCTCACCACTCTCAGCCGGTAGGAGAAAAGCCATAGCATTCAGCACGCCAAGGATCAATATAGGCAAAATCATGTTCAGAAGGAAGTAAGTAGGTCGGCGAGTTAGGCTCAGTTGAAAGTTGATAAATGATCCGCCATCTAAGATCTCTGTGAAGACTTCCGTGTCCGTAATCATCCAGGTAGAGCTTTCGTCATATCCGTCCATGTCTACTTTGGTGGAGGTTGGCTGGAAGGCAACTTCGCTGAAAGGATGCCCCCATGGTGTGAAGGTTATATTGCATTGTTGTTTGTCAAAAGGAAAGTCTCTAACCTTGACCAGACAGCCGGTCTTGGTGACAACACCGGGGTTCCATGTTAACGTGGAAGTTCCAGTATTGTGGTTCATCTCCACACGTATAAGATTGGTCAAGTCTCCGACAGGTACAATGGATTTTGCCGAATTGAAGAGTGAGACGGCGGGTTTCCACACATAGCTATTTGTGATGAGAAATTCAGTTAAATCCCCGTGGATACTTTCATTGAAGGCATTGTCTATCAACTCATCTGTCCAAATGATCTTCAAAATTCCAATCAGCTCTAATGTTCCTGCCACTTCATCAAAGTTTGTAATCGCTTTCAAATTAAACTTCATGTCTATTGTCACTTGATCAAGCAAGTTTTCCCTAGGGAATATGAGTTGGCTGTAACTGGCCGTAGTTGATATGAATGTGTCCGAGAAAAATTTGGCCAGCTGAGTTGCTGTGGTGTTTCTGGTACTGGCGAAACATGGTGACAATACTGATGCAATGAATAGAGATTTCAGAATTATGGCGACCATCTTGTTTACAGCAAGTTATGCACAGTAGTGGTTTAAAGGCACATTGTTTCGTGTCGTGCGAGATTTGAGTATTCTAATAATTAAATGGCTCATTTGGGTTCATCATCCGTAACTTTGAACTTATTTAAATCATACGAAAAATCCAAGACAAAACAAATATAATTTAGATGAAAAAGAAAAGAGCAATCAACTCTTTAACTGAATTCAAATATTTGATTAGTCAACCATTTTTGACTGAGAAAGTAATATATTACTGAGGCAATTCTTTGATAAGAAATAAATCAATTGTTTTATCAGCATCTAGATTGATTCTATTTTCATAGTATCAGTTTCAACACGGAAATCATAATCAGTCAGCATTCATTTGTTTTAGAATAAAGAAAAAAATCTGGATTTTTTTTAACCTTTAAATATGTGATTTTGAATTTGTGTGCATTTCAGTTCCGCAGCGCAAACTAAAACAAATTCCCTGTTACAATAGAATTCTATGGAGATTATTCACATATCCAGTATTGTCCTTCTCGTATAAAGAATGGTTTGTTTTGTATGTTTCTTGCTTTGTATGTTGCTTGCTTTGTTTGTTGGTTGCTTTGTATGTTGGTTGCTTTGTATGTTGGTTGCTTTGTTTGCTGCTTGCTTTGTTGGTTGATTTGTTTATTGGTTTCTTTGCTGTGCTTGGTTTCGTTGTCTCTGTGTGTTTTGTTTGTTTGTTCATGTAGAGGATTTGCATGTGCTGCATCCCCCATGTGATAATTGCAATTCCCTCTCATTTTATGCATGAGTCTTGCTGTGATGATCGCAACATCGTCATGTTGGGGATCATCTCCTTATCTTTGTTTTATATATTGCTGATATGATAATGTGAAAAAAATTTCACTATCAGTTAATGAATGTCAAACACAAAACCCGAGATCAGATTTTAAAAATCACAATCAAAAGGCTGACGAATTCTTGAAAAATATATAAAACAAGTTATGATAGCGAAAGTATTCTGCCAAAGTTTGATATCAATCTGCCCGATGTATTTTAGATATTGTATTATATTGATTCCCATTTCTCGAAATTTGTCAGAGATTGTTCAGTTTACAATTTATTTACTTATTTTTTTTTTAATTTCTTCTGGTATTCAGATTTTATCGAGGACTACAAAAAAAAACTGGTGATCTCTCATCTGCTTTCTAGTAACTCTATTTTACCCCCGAATTTGTTGCCAAATGTTAAACGTCTTCAAATTCAATAAGCAATGAATTCCAATATAAAGAAAGTGTAATATCCTTGTGTAATTAGAAAGTAGCTAGGTTGTCCTAGTCATCTTACATTCTAGACAAGATGTCAAATTGTATCATTTTCGTGCGTATAATCCATCTTTAATCCAACCACTCAGGATTACTTTAGCGCCATCAATCCCAGTGAATTGGAAATCAAAGAAACAACTGAGCGTAGTATTTCAGCATCCTACCTAGACATACTACTGTTGATCAGTAACAACGGTCATTTGAACACTTCTCTTTATGACAGGTGTAGCGATTTTAATTTCACAATCACAAACTTCCCCTTAGTGTGCAGCAGCATTCCCTTTTCGCCTGCCTATTGCGTAAATAGGCTATGCAGGAGTATTATTCTAAGTAAGCAAACTTAAGGCAAAGAGGGCAAAGAGACTCACCACTAAGTAGCTTGCTCAGCGTTATTTAGGGGAACGGCTTAAGATGTCGCCGAGTAAGTTCTACGTAGGGCTACAGGGAACTTATTGCTCATTTCACCATTTGCCTATCAAGGATGATTGGGGACATTTCTAAATGATCGTCTTTATCTATTTGGACATGACCGGATGTAACACGTTTCTACTTTGCATTCGCGACGGTCGCACGCCCCTGGTACTGTACCTGTATGGGGAATATTCATATACATGTATAAAGTGTTGTTAATTATGTTTTCATGATGTAATGTTATAGTTCTAGTTGTTTCCGTCAGTTTGATCCATTTTTTCTCATGAGTGTATGTTCCGCTGAGATGATTTGAACTCCGCCATGTTCTCCTCCTTAACTTCTGTACAACTTCCTTAGTGACAGGCTTCAAATGAGTTAAAGAAGATCCTGACGATAATCTCAACAGCACTCACAATAGAGCACGACATTGAGCATCGACATTGAGCATCGACGGACTCCTAAAGGCCAGAGGTGGGACCAGGTGCCCGGGATGAGTAAGCATCCCCTGTTGGCTAGCCGCACCCGCCGTCGATGTCCATGCACGAAAATGAGAACAATATATAAAAACATGCACTGCACTGTCTATATAGAAAGTGCTATGGCTACCATGTCAGAGAAAAATATTAAAAACACTTGCTGTCAAAGCCCTCGGGGGGAACTTTTTTTACGAGTTCCACACAGCAAAGGGCATAAGTGTGACACAAATGAGTCAAAGAAGATCCCGACGATAATCTCAACAGCACTCACAATAGTGACTCACAACTCATAGTTTCAAACTTATGTTTCTTAGTAATTATGCAATAGCAATTTGTTTGTTGAAACGATTTAATGGTATATTGGTGATAATGTTAAACGTCTTCAAATTCAATAGCATCATTAAAGAACAGATACATTTTCAGCATGGACCAGACATGCACGTTTCGTGTATTTAACCCTCGTCAGTGATCCTAAA
This sequence comes from Pinctada fucata, assembly GCA_028142955.1. Lineage (NCBI taxonomy): Eukaryota > Metazoa > Mollusca > Bivalvia > Pterioida > Pteriidae > Pinctada > Pinctada fucata. The sequence goes on from AP027103.1 coordinate 71,230,825, forward strand.
TCTAAACAATGTAATATTGCCAAAGAGTGTGAAAATCATTATGTCTAAAATTTACCGAAAGACGTAGCAGGATGGGTGGGATATGATGCCACAGGACCCATGTTTTAGAAATTTCAAGGAATTTGGATAACAGATTTTTTTATGCGTTGAAGAGTTATTTAATTTCCATTGCTATCATTACGAAACGACGATTCTGATTGGCCGAGAAATTTTGTTGATACCTGTGTCGACACAAAACGGAAGTACGCGCTTAGCAACGTCATAAGCAACGTTGTTAGCAACACTATTTCAAACTGCAAATAAACATTGAACAGCGACAAAATGAAATGATAAGTAATCAATGTAATATTTTTTTGGTTGATCGAGGTATCAACACCAAAAATTGCAGGAAAACATAGCAACTTGCGCTACGCGCACGATGCAGTTTTCCCTCAATTTTTGTGTTGATACCTCTATCAACCAAAAATATGACAATGATTCCTTAAATCAATCGAAGTTGATCGAATTTGGCTACGTACGTGTGCCCTCGGGGACTCCTTGTCCACAAGAAGTGACACTCACCAAGTTACCTAGTGATTCTTGATTTCTAAATAATGAAATTTATCGTGAAATGAAAGACTCATGGTAAAACCGACTAGCAACATTTTTTCACGAATTATATTCACTTGAGAATAATATAATCTATCCCCAGATGTGATCAGGGACAAGGAAATCCAACCCGAGTGTTCAGGATTTGCTTGTACCACGACGAGGCTTGCCGAGTCGTGGACAAAGGCAAATCCTGGACACGAAGGTTGGATTTCCGTGTCCCTGATCACATCTGGGGATTATTTTTCTCCCTCTGTCTAAAAGCGCTCAAAGTGAGATTTTAGGTATTCTTTATTCATATTTTGATCGGCTAACACAGCAATCATGTATGACGTTACAATTGACGTTACAGTCAAAAGGCACGTGAAAATGTTATCTTACCCCATAGGGGTAAGACTATAAGACTCTTTCATGGTCTTCTATGAAAGATACATCGGTTCCACCCGAGGGGTCTCAAAATCATGTAAAACCCGAGGCTTGCCGAGGGTTTTGCAACATTTTGAGACCCCGAGGGTGGAACCGATGAATCTCTCATAGAAGAACATGAAAGAGTATTTTTCTCTCATATCTAAGGGTTAAGAACAAAACTGAAAGAAAAGGGACGAAATTTGAAAAAATGTCAAGTTGATCTAATCGCGAAAATTTTGCGATATTCGAATTCAGCGCCCCCGAAAATGGTTTATTCTATAAGAATAAACTATGAATATCAGGCTTTTCAAAGTAAAACGCAAGAATGCATTGAAAAACGATTTTAAATCGATGTTTTATTGCGACGTCGCCGGTAGCTTGTTTGTAAGGCGGGCTGAAATCATGACGTCACAATAGCGTAAACAATCGAAACAATAGCGTCACATGATATGTGATACAGCTTTCACGTGATATGGGATAAAGAAGTAGCTCACATGTAGCTGTATTTCATGGGCCTACTCTGTAACACATACGCAGGTATGAGAGAAAAGGATATCTTTTCCCAGCGTTTCCATGAATATCCTGGTCCACAGTGGGAGAAATAGATATCCAGATAACGAGGTTGTTATGGTGGCAACAATATTGTTACGCATAAGGTTCCAGATTTTTACTCCACTCAGTACAACTCTCTAATAAACGACATAGGCATCGTTTTCAATTCTTACGGGAGTATTTGCAATTAATTTTCTTTCTCTGAACACAGTGCACTAAATGTGATCTCATGAGATAACAATATAGATTATTTAAAATGTTTATTAACCTTTCATTTTGAAATAGTAAAGATATAATGATACAGTGACAATTATAAAATTTCATAAACATATACAAATGTATACTGAAAAAAAACTCTTGTTTTCAAACTAACAAGTTTACAGAGTCTGTGTTAATTATACATCTTTTCCATTTTCATTGTTTTTATCTACACCATTGAACCATCGTATTGATTGATCATAGGAAACATAAACAGCACAAACATCACCATCTGAACAGCAATAGAACCCAAAAATAGAAAATAGTCAATAACTTTAGCTACGTTTATCCAAGTGATATAAGGCTGGGGGATGCAGCATTCAATCTCCCTGACTGGCTTCTCGGCGTCCAGGGGTGTCCACTTGACATTTGGGACTCCAAATTTTATCAGGGGAGAGAGTTCCTCGACCTTAATGCTTTCTATTCTGAGTACAGTCATTGAGCGTTTAGGCAGATCCGGGAACCCAGTTCCTGGTTCAACTGATTTGGCGTTTTTCTCCTCGAACAGTTTCTTTATCTCGCGCTCCTCTTCTCTCACACAGACGTGACAAGCGATGATTCCTATAAAGTAGCTCATCCACACAGGCACTGGGATGTCATTGTCTCTGGTGTAGATACGGACGGTAAACACGGAAATAAATGACGTTATTCCGCTTACGATCACCTGCAGGACGACGTAGATGGACAGGTTTGACATTGGTTCTGATACCGGGGGAATGTTGTCTCCGATGATTTCCAGATACACGGAGAATGTAAGGAAAGCGCCCATAGCATAGCCTACACGACCCTCCTCTAAAGGTGTTAGAAACACAAACAAGTTCAGGAAACTAAGCAGAACAAGAGGCGCAATGATGTTAATGACAAACCATACGGGCAAACGCTTTAGTTTGATAGTAAAAGTGACGTATGAAGAATCGGCGTCAGTCCAAGCTACAGTTGTCGTCTCGTTGATAACCCAGACCTGATTTTCACTGTATTCTGTCATATCAACGGTTGGGGATGCAGCTGCTAACAGTACTTCAGTGGCTTTATAGTCCCATGCCACAAAGGTTAGGTTACAAGCCTGCTCGTCCCATGGAAAGTTTGTGGTGTCCACCGAACATGAGGAGGCCAAGATGACGGGAGGTTTCCATGTGGTAAGCCCGGTGTAGGAGGAATCCAGCTTTTCGTATAATGTCCCCAAGCCTTTTAGAGATGTAACGGAGTTCTGTAGGGTGATCGGAGGGTACCACATCATAGATATAGGAATCAATATGTTCCTGATGTAATCAGAAGTGCCCACGGGCTTCTCGTCCCATTGTAACAGTTCGTTGGTCCATGATACAGTAAGGTAACCCACTGTCTCCATCACTCCACTCACCTCGTCAAAACTCTTAATGGCGTTGAGTGTGTATCCCACATTGATTGTAAGGAGCTCCGACTGATTGACTTTAGGGAGAACATTTTTGTTGTATGTGACGAATATAGAGTCAAAGAAGAACTTCCAGTCACTGGCTGTTGTTGATATCACAGTCCTGATATTAACAGCTGAAATACAGCATAAAAGTAACAGCACACACTTCACCATGGCTGTGCTAGTCCGGGTATCAAAATGGCGACCAAATATTATTTGTTTCGATCAACTTGTTAAGATCAGTATTTTGTATGTACAATATTCTCTCCTCGCACGCAAACATTTAATTACATGTTATCATGCCTGATCATCTTTTGGAATCAAATGTGTCATTTAATGTTTTGTCCTAATAAATGTCCGAACTTTAATGTAATAATTAAATCTAGATAGATATCAATTTACGTAAACTGCCTAATTTAACCGTCTTTTTTATCTTTGTGTTAACTAAGTTCAAAGCAAATTCTACCTATTTATTGTTATTTTCTAGTGAATCTAACATTTGTAAACTTAAGAGGTTCTATTGTGTTATTTTCATAAGATTCGTCTAAAGAAGCTCAAATTGGTTCTAGTACACTATTACATGTAGTATCAAGATTCAATTTTCAATCAGTTGTTTCTTTCATGAACTGGGTATAAATGTTAAAGAACGTTAAATTTGCTGGATACTTGAATTTTACCCAAAACATCAATGTGATACAAAATACATTAAACAAGACCTGTCTGGTAGGCTTATGCTAACTACAGATATTAGTAATTACATTAGGCGGATACAGATATTTTTGACGTATGTATCTCAATTAATTAAAACACACGCAAGAAAAGGGACTAAACTCCAACAGGAATCGGATGCAGCATCCACAGTAAAACGCCAAAACACCCTTATGCGATAAAACAGGGTAGATAAGCACAACAAGAGACACCAAAGGGACAAGGAAGACCAAACACCAACGACGACACAAAACATAAAATACAACACGGGGTTGACGTATCTCTGTCATGTCTATTCCATTTCTCAGAGGTCTTTTAATTATGTCACTTTACTGTATAGAAGGCAGACATCAGCGAATTGTCTATCTTTGCACTTGACGTTGGTAGTTCATTCATCAGGAATAGGTTCTGGTGTTATGTACTGTCTGTGGATGAAGACGCGCCTTCTTTAGTAAGACTTTCTGAGATCGGTTGTTTAAGCAGTTCTGTAAGTAGTTAGTCCTGGAGGAAGTTCGTATAGAAGTTGCGGTGGTTCTGAATTCATTCGGAAATTTGGAGATAACTTTCTGTGAAACTTGGTTGTACTGTATGCTTTTCACAAAGGAGAATAGCTTTTATAGCTCTTGTATGTGAATTTACCAGATCACTGATGTAGGACATGTAGGATGACTTGCATTTTTTATATTCTTTCTCTCTGTGTTAATACTCTGTGTTGATAATAATTTCAGTCTTTTTAAGCTCTTGTAATTAAATAATAATATCACTTAAATGTTCTTGCTGATGTGGTTGACTGTATCTTTGTGGATGTATGTTTAGTTGAAGAATGTTTTGGTAGAACTACATATAATATACTTGTACTTGAAGGAGGTCCATAATGTATAAACTGTAATGTTGGTAGCGTAATCAGAAAGAGGTAATTCTAGCTGGTGGCTTAAGTATATTTCCATATATGTCTATAAGCGTTTTTATTCATATATGTATTTCTTGTAGCAAAACGAGAAGAGACAACCTTATTTCAGAATAATCCCTTAAAAAGTTTGCAGAATCAATTGCAGAATCTCAAAATAAATGTCAATTCTAACATTAGTGGAGATTTTCTCCCTATATGTACTATAGAACTCGCCTGGTTTAACATCTCAAACAAACTTGCCCATTCTCGTGCTAAAGAACTCGTGCAGAACAATATTAGAATTGAAATAACAACTAGCTAGCTGTGATTTGTTGTCCAATAATTCCCCTCGTCGCATCACCTCGCCGCTTCGCGGCTCAGTGATTTTGATTGGTTCATGCGACTCGTGGAATTACTGGACAACAAACCACGGCTAGCTAGTTGTTATTTCTTAAATAACTACATTAGACTTTTACATTACATAAGTCTAACATACTCGAATAAAAAATTCTCAAAAGAAAGAAGTCACAGTATTGAAAACCCAAATGAAGGCAAATTTTCCTTTTATTTTGCCGTAGCAGAAGAAACACTTAAATTGTCCATTGAAAAGACATGGAAGGTCTATCTTAACTAAACTTAGAATAAGTGCACATAAGCTAGAAATTGAGGTAGGAAGATACAGACGTCCCCATGTTGCGAGGGAAAATCGGTTTTATGTATCTTGTGGTAATGTTATTGAGAATGAAACTCATTTTCTATTTACTTGCCCTCTGTACAATGATTTTTGAAGAGCTAAGTACGAAAATACATTATTTTTATGACAATGATAATCGTAGGGAAATAGAAAAATGTAAAGAGATCGTAACACTTCCGATATTGTTTCTTGCAAACGTATTTGTTCCTACTTACTTTCTGCTTTTGAAAATTCAAAGAAATCGAAACTGTATGAATCTATATAATCCATTTCTCAGTTATTAAAATTATTACTGTATTCATGACTATGTAATAATAAACTGATTCTTATATGTGTTAAGTTGATGAGCATGCACATCGCGTGGGATCGAAACGTATGGTGTTGGGATTCCTTAGACAGTTTTTGGTATTTTTTTCATTTTCTAAGTTAAATTTAACAAAACTGATGAGCCATTGTAGTGGGACAATGCCTAATAAATCAATCCATATCGTCCAGGTATATGAAAAATTCATAGTTTTTGCAAACACTTCTATAATTTGTCGACGACAGAAACGTTCATGACGTAGCAGAACTCTTGAAGTGTTTGCAAAAACTATAGACTTTTCAGATATATACCAAACAAAAAAGAAACGCACCACTTAATCTTCATTCTATAAAATGTATTATGTAATCTATAGGTATTCTATTCTTTTCCATCATAAATCGTAGGTATACGAGTGACTTATTCTGTCAAACGCCAAACGAATCCGTCTTCATGATAAGTGATAAGACAGAGCGCAATCATAAAGAAACTTGGTTCAAAACGCAATGTCACAAAATGGTTTTTAAGAATTCCTTTCACTTTTCAGAAATGATTAAAGCTGATAAACCTATTCAAATTGATATATCAGGCATTGCGATTTGTTTTTTTCAATGATAATGAACAATTTTACCTGGATACAAATTCATGTAATTGCTTCAAATGACGTCATCAAACAGAAATTTTAAATTTGAGGGAAAAAAACATCTTATATAAACATCAACTCTTTTGAAAATGAAGTCCGTGGTTTGATATTTTTCGCCCTTAAATGTGTCACAAAGCACAAAACTACCTTACTAAAGCTAGTATCTGACCTTTTTTCGCAAGCACAGTTTTCAGAAAGAATACCACGATCTTGACAGGTCATTTTTACGTGCATTTTCAATGGTTTTGGACGTTAGTTTTAAGCTTTTCTTGTATTTCATTTGATTATTTCAATGCAATGTTAAAGATAAATCTGCAACAGATAAGTAAGAATGGTTGAGGACAAAATTAGTGTTCCTTTGGGATCAGAATTGCAAAATATTGATAACCTTAATTGTAAAACATACCCCAATATACAGGAATATCTACTAAGACATTTAATTTTCGTATTGGCATAGTGTGACTACATTTGAATAGAGAAACCAGCATTCTTCTATATTTTTACTGTAAATTTGCTGAAAGAGGTCAAACAACTAAATTTCAGAAGGATACCAAACCTGCGGCCATATAACTGGAGCTAGAAACAACACGCTTTAATCAGCACTATCATTGTGATATGGAGCGAAAAAAATGTTCGAAACGTGTTTTATCCTCGGTAAATAGAGTGCTGGAAAAAGACAACTATAATCAAATGTCTTACTAAATATTCATGATCAATAAATCACAATATAATATGACGTGCGTTTCTCTTTTTGTCGGGTATATAAACGATACGGACTTACTTATTAGGCATTGCCCTACTGCAACGTCTAATCAGTTTTGTGTAGTATCACTTAAATGATGAGAAAGCAATAAAAAAAACCCTCCGTAAGGAATCATTATATATATTTAGTGTGAGCTATATGTTGTTATGTATTGATGTATGCCAGCATGTTTGGTGGAAGTCAATAAATCTTGAATCTTGTACAAGGCGGCTCGGTGGCTGTTGCTGGGTAGGGGTAGTATTGATGTCTATCGGTAATATCATTACTACTTGGTGGATGGTACAACACAATGGTTACTATTAGGTTTTGTAGTGCTTACATGTAAACGGGCTGCAGCGAACTCAGTCTCTTGAAAATGAGCAACGCCATTATGTATATCGTCGGATCTCCATGGGATATGAAGCTGGATGCCTCTGTCAATTTTAATTTTTGTTTCAAACAAGAGGCCCAAGGGGCATCGACATCGACATCGCTCACCTGAGTTGCAAACGAAAGAATCATAGTGGAAAATTTGGAGGAGGCCTATTAGTACTTGCTCTTTTAAGAATATGTGAAATTATGAGCATCAGTTTGGAGATGTCGAAAATGCGTCAGCCAATCAGAGCCCTCGGTGGCCATATTTGTTGACCGATCGGCACGAAATACACTAACTTCGTAGAGGACATTGAGTACTTGCTTCCTGTAAGGTTTCGTGGAATTCTCGGCAGCGGTTGCTGAGCTATGAGAAGTCGAAAATGTGTCCGCCAATCAGAGCCCTCGGTGGCCATATTTGTTGACCGATCGGCACGAACAACACTAACTTGGTAGAAGACCTGAGTAGTTGCCTCCTGTAAGGTTTCGTGAAATTATGTGCCAAAGTTGCAGAGGAGAAGTCGAATATGTTTCAGCCAATCAGAGCCATCGGTGCCCATATATGTTGACCAATCGGCATGAAAAACACAAACTTGGTAGAAGACCTTGAGTACATGCTTCCTGAAAGGTTTCGTGAGATCCTCTGCAGCGGTTGCAGAGGAAAAGGCGAAAATGCGTCAGTCAATCGGAGCCCTCCGCGGATATATTTATTGACCGATCGGCACGAAAACACAAAATGTTAAACTTGTATGACGGACGACGGACGGCGCGCTATGACAATAAAAAAAATGTATGGTCTTATTTTGAAGCTCTAATTTAGTATTACGTAGTTTTGTGACCCAAACATTGAAACTACTTCTCAATATGAACAAGCCCTGTCGACACTGGAGAGAAGAGGGTATTGTCTTTCTGGATATTTTCATTTGTTATAAAAATCTGCCATCATAATGGCAGATTTTTATAATAAATGAAAATATCCAGAAAGACAGAATGTCAAGACATTATATATGAATTTATTTCAAACGTTTAGAAAAATGATAAAAATTGAAGAGGGTTTTGAAAATGCGTCACAAAAGGTAGCGTCGGAAAACAAAAATCGTTTAGAGTTATCCTTCTTTCTTCACGAAGATAAAATATGAGTAAAAATGAAATGCTGTGTTCGAAAATCGTTTTATACAAACAAATTCAATTGCATTTTCACGAAAGACAAGAAACTTTTAACCTAAACATGAAATAATTTCTCAAAAATATAAATCGAATGATGAATCATTAGATCGGGGATTCATTCTCGTTTATTTAATGTAAAAATTAAGTCTCTTTTATCAGAGTGAACGTTCATTGTATAAATTCTCAGCATCACACCCCCAACACTGCTGTATCAATATTAGTAAGAAGAAGATTGGGTACAAAAATAATAATTTCTCAACAATCGAAAGACAATAGTAAGTGTCTTAACTCTTAAATTAAGATAAGGCCATCACTCAAAATAAATGTACAAGTATATTCAGATCAATTTCCTATTCAGAAATAGATGTACGCGTCAGTCACTTAAAAGTCAACAAGTAGCTAATGTAAACTTATGACCAACACAAACATGCAGTATTTACAAACAAAAGTCATGTGCTGTTACTTATTCTTGACCCTTTCAGTAAAATCACAAGATCTTTCAAATAAATGTCCAATAATTTTGTTGGGAGGGAATAAGAGGCATTTAAAGCATAGTTACTTTTCATTTGAAATATAGAAAAAAACCTCTACAGGTTTCATTTATAACTATCATAGCACTTTGAAGGATAGAAATTAATGGACCTCAGGGCTAATACCCAACCAACATGAGGACGCAAAAAAAAAATAATAAACGATCAAGCCAACCCTAAACGATAGAAATGGTCTCACTCGTAAAACTTCCTATAGAGTTGAATTCAATCTTCGTTTCCAATAAGATGACATTGTCAGCCAATCATGCAGAAAACATACAAGTAGTATCCAATTCGTGAATTCAATTTCGCTTTGCAACGTTTCACGTAGAGATGATGCCATCTTGACCGACAGACTATAGGACTAAAAAGGGAACATGTTTTTGCACCTTCTCGTACAGCGGCCGCGTAGATTTCCATTGAATCTGATACATTGCAGAGAAGTTGAAAATGTTTAAAGGTAGACATCTGACAAGAGCATGTTACAATGATCACAGCGAACCCCAAACGCATAACGAGATAAGAAACTGTCACAAGGAGGCGTTTGTGCCGGACAACCACACGCAAAGAGACAAACAAATATATATTGTAGGCGGCGCCACCGAGACGGGATGTTACGAGTACTAAAGGGGTTATATCAATGGGGTGCATTCTTGGAGTGCCATCAAGATGTAACTATGTAATACAAATGGGACAAGGTATCAATAAGTCGTGTGGAATGACATCTCGTTAAAGAAACCAACATCAGTGAGTTTATGACCTTCTGAATCAAGATCACACATACAAATTGGTCAAACATACAGCTGACAAAATTTTATGAAGTGAATGAACAGACCTCATTCCTAATATAAATTGATTCCTCATTTGTATATAAAGATAACTTGGATTGCTACAAGATGCATGTTTATCTACAAGTATTCCCTCTATTTGCAACGATTAAGAACTAATAACAAGAGGTCCAAGCAGTCCACATAACTCACCGGAGTCGCAAACCAAGGGCTTGAAGTGACCGGTTTGGTAGAGGATCACGAGCACTTGCTTTCTGTATGGTTTCGTAAAAATCTATGAAGTCAAAAATGGTTCAATCAATCAGAACCCTCGGCGGCCATGATTGTTGATCCATCAGCTTTAAAAACTTCGTAGCTACTAAAGGAGTTTGAGTACTTGCTTCCTGTAAAGTTTCTTAAAATTCTGTGTAGCGGTTGCAAAGATTATGTCAATAATGCGTCAGCCAATCGGAACACTCGCCAGTCATATTAATTTTGTTGACTGATCGGCACGAAAAACACAAACATGGTAAAAGGACCTTGAGTATTTGCTTCCTGTAAAGTTTCGTAAGTTCTGTGCAGCGGTTGTAGCGGAGATGTCGAATATTAGTCATCCAATCAGAGCCCTTGACCGCATCAATTGCTGACCGATCGGCACAAACAACACAAACTTGGAGGAGGACCTTTGGCATTTGCTTCCTGTAAAGTTTCGTGAAATCATGTACTACGGTTGCTGAGAATATGTCCAAAATGTGTTATCCAATCGGACCTCTTGGATGCCATAATTGTTGACCGATCAGCACAAAAAAGGCCCACACAAACTTGGTAGAGGCCCCTGAGTAATTGCTTCCTGTAAAGTTTCGTTAAGGGTTTCTGTAAAGTGGTTTCAGAGGCGTTGTCCAAAATGCATCATCCAATCAGAGCCCTTGAAGGCCATTCGGCAAGAAAATCACAGCCTGATAGAGAACCGTGTGTACTTGCTTCTTATTAAGTTTCGTTAAACTTATTTGCATCGTTTACAGAGATGTCCAAAAAGTTCATGTCTACGACGAACGGACGACGGAATGTGTGCTTCGCTCAGGTGAGCTAAAACGTTGCCTAATTTGGCCCAAACCACTGCTTATGTGAGTACCTTATCTTTCAATGTAACAAAAGCTATCGCCAAAAACTTATATGAAGATCATTGAATACACGCAGTCTTCACTTCAGCTAGCCTTAATTCAACTGTAGAGAAGTTGAAAATGCATAGACCAATTAGATCCCTTGATGGCCATATTTATTGATAGATATTGATGGCTGAAAACATCGACTTGGTTCAGAACCTTGAAAACTTGCTTTCTTTAGTCTGTGGTGAAATTCTTTGCAACATTTGTGGAGAATTTCGAAAATGCATAATCTCACTAGAGCCATAGGCGACCATATCTATGGACCGATCACGTCGGCAATACACAACTGGTAAGAGAGCCTCGAGTTCTTCCAAGTAAAGGTGTTTTCTCTTAAGATATACGGAATTTTCAGAAGCAGTTGCGGAGAAATCGAAAATGCGTTTGCCAAACAGAGTGAATGGAAGTCATATTTGTTGAGCGTTCGTGTGCATAAACACAAACTTAGTAGTTATCTGAAAGATATCATAAACGTTTGACTATCGCTCAGGAGAAATAAACAAAAGGTCCAAGGGGGCTTCATCGCTCACCTCTGTTGAGGACGAAGGTCTTATGATAGCAAATTGGTAGAAGACCTCGCATGTACATGAGAATTTGCTTCTTGTTTCGTGTAATTCTATGCAGTAGTTACAGAGAAGTAATTGCATTAATCAGGTAAAGGTATTTTTGACGCATGTGGCTCAATTAATTAAAACACACGCGAGAGAGAGGGACTCTCCAATAGGAATCGGATGCAGCATCCACAGTAAAACGCCAAAACACCCTAATGCGATAAAAATAGAGTGTACAAGCACAACAAGAGACACCAAAGTGACAAGGTAGACCAAACACAGAGTGGAGTGGACAAGCACAACAAGAGACACCAAATGAACAAAGTAGACCAAACACAGAGTGGACAAGCACAACAAGAGACACCAAAGTGACAAGGTAGACCAAACACAGAGTGGACAAGCACAACAAGAAGCACCAAAGGCACAAGGTAGACCAAACACAGAGTGGACAAGCACAACAAGAGACACCAAAGTGACAAGGTAGACCAAACACCAAAGACATCAAAACATGAAACATAAAATACAACACGGGGTTGACGTATCTCTGCCATGTCTGTTCCATTTCTTGGAAGCCCTCAATGTCCCGCTGTTGGATGGTAGCGACTTCTTTTGATTAGGTCACTTTACTGTATAGAAGGCAGACAATTTTTGCACTTGACCTTGTAAGGTCATTGTCAATTTGATATACATCAGGAATAGGAGCGGACTAAGGACTTCTGGTGTTAATTACTGTCTGTTGATGAAGACGCGTCATCTACTTAGTAAGACTTTCTGAGATCGAATGTTAAAGCAGTTCTGTAAGCAGTTCGGCCTGGAGGAAGTTCGTATAGAAATTGCGGTGGTTCTGAATTCATTCGGGAATTTGAACATAACTTTCTGTGAAACTTGGTGGAACTGTATGCTTTTCACAAAGGAGAATAGCTTTTTAGCTCTTGTACCTGAATTTACCAGATCACCTATGTAGGACATGTAGGATGACTTGCATTTTTATATTCTTTCTCTTTGTGTTGATAATAATTTCAGTCTTTTTGAGCTCTTGTAATTAAATAATTATATCACTTTTAAAAGTATCAACACAGAGAGAAAGAATATAAAAAATGCAAGTCATCCAAGTTTCACAGAAAGTTATCTTCAAATTCCCGAATGAATTCAGTGTTTTTAAAATGTTCTTACTGATGTGGTTGACTGTATCTTTGTGGATGTATGTTTAGTTGAAGAATGTTTTGGTAGAACTACATGTAATATACTTGTACTTGAAGGAGGTCCATAATGTATAAACTGTAGTGTTGGTTGCGTAAGCAGAAAGAGATAAAGAAATAATAATAATACAGACGTCCCCATGTTGCGAGGGAAAATCGGTTTTATGTATCTTTTGGTAATGTTATTTAGAATGAATCTCATTTTCTATTTAATTGCCCTCTGTACAATGATTTTTAAAGAGCTAAGTACGAAAATACTATTTTTGTGACAATGATAATCGTAGGGAAATAGAATAATGTAGAGATATCTTAAACCCTTCTGATATTGTTTCTTGCAAACGTATTTGTTCCTACTTACTTTCTGCTTTTGAAAATTCAAAGAAATCGAAACTGTATGAATTTATATAATCCATTTCTCAATTACTGAAATTATTACTGTATTCATGACTATGTAATAATAAACTGATTCCTATATGTGTTAAGTTGATGAGCATGCACACCGCGTGGGATCGAAACGTATGGTGTTGGGATTCCTTAGACAGTTTTTGGTATTTTATTCATTTTCTAAGTTAAATTTAACAAAACTGATGAGCCATTGTAGTGGGGCAATGCCTAATAAATCAATCCATATCGTCCAGGTATATGAAAAATTCATAGTTTTTGCAATAGTTTGTCGACGACAGAGACGTTCATGGCGTAGCAGAACTCTTGAAGTGTTTGCAAAAACTATAGACTTTTCAGATATATACCAAACAAAAAAGAAACGCACCACTTAATCTTCATTCTATAAAATGTATTATGTAATCTATAGGTATTCTATTCTTTTCCATCATAAATCGTAGGTATACGAGTGACTTATTCTGTCAAACGCCAAACGAATCCGTCTTCATGATAAGTGATAAGACAGAGCGCAATCATAAAGAAACTTGGTTCAAAACGCAATGTCACAAAATGGTTTTTAAGAATTCCTTTCACTTTTCAGAAATGATTAAAGCTGATAAACCTATTCAAATTGATATATCAGGCATTGCGATCTGTTTTTTTCAATAATAATGAACAATTTTACCTGAATACAAATTCATTTAATTGCTTCAAATGACGTCATCAAACAGAAATTTTGAAGGACAAGGTATAGTAAGGGCCTTATTTGTCCCCTCATAGAAATGAATGAATTTGGTCTAAAACAAAGGAGTATGAAGTCTACTTACCGAAAAACCTATATATCATACCATGCTTTATCGTTTCTATATATTTTAAGGTCAATTTTTAAGGTCAAGGTTATGGCTTAATTAATCAAGGAATAGAACGTAACCATTATAATATGGGATGTATCACTTGGTTGGCTGCAGCCCTTCCACCTTCATCCTCCAAAACTGGCCTAACCTTGCAGCATTTTTGTGTTATTTCAATTGAAAAAAAGTTTCATGGAAATTTCTATTGAAAAAGTGATTTTTTTTTTTTGGAGAAAATCATGTTTTTTAGTGCAAAATCACTGAAAATCGGAAATTTTTTATAATTTGTAAATGGACGATGATTTAAAAAATAGGAAAACGTAATTATAAAGTATTTTTCGTGTTCTTTCAGATGGAATAAGATTTAAATTTCATTTTTTATTTTTACGACGTGTTTTGGGGGTAAAAAATCAATTTTTTTGCAAAATTTCAAAGAAATTTGAGGAAATTATAATTTTCTCCTGTTCCTCAGTTCTAAATATTGCCTATAATCGTTTATTGAAGAGTTAAACTAATACTTAAAAGGGTTGCTCATGAATCATATATTCAAAGTAAGCACGGCATATTTCCTACTTCGTTTTGAGGCAAAATTTTATTTTTTTTCTGTTTTAAAATCACAGATTTCTGGTAAAATTAAATGAATACAAGGTCTTACCTATAATAATAAATTCAAAGCTGTCGTTTACTAAAAAAAATCATTTATGTTATCAAATGCAAGTAATATGAAACGTTTTAGTTAATTGAAGTCTAAATTTGGGGTAAAATATATACTTTTTGCGCAAAAAAAAACACTTCTTTTAAGAAGAACAAGTTCTTTTCCGTTGACAAAATGGACCCATTCTAGCTGTGGTAGGATCTTGTTTCTGATCATGAATGGAAAGGAATATCATTTGATAAACAAAGTTCAAATTATATCCTATAAATATTCGTACCAGTTACAAATGTCTGCGTAAAAATTCACCAAGATATAGGCTACTAAGGCTTATTATTAAACAATACCAATACATATGTAGTTCTTTTTCACTTTAGAAAGTGATTGTCATTTGAAAAACACAAATATACGATGACTGATTGATATGTTGTGAGTCTCGGTTTTCTGGGATGCAGAAGGTATTCTGCTGATAGATTATCTCCAAAAAGGACAAACAATACTATGAGTACATACTATGCTTCACTTCTGACACGTTACACTTACGTGGAAAGCTCACTAGTTCAAGGTGTGTTGTTCCATCAGGACAATGCTGCCATACGAGGCTCACAACATATCAATCAGCCCTCGTACTGGCTAAAATGAGTTTATCATGTTTATTTTTGAGTACCGTACCTTCTGAAAACTGATTCCGTTTACCCTTGAGGAAAACACAGTAAAAAGGAGTACAGAAAAGGGTACAAGGGAGCGCACTTGGCCCCCCTTACCCTCGACGTTTATGTATTCAATGACAAAGGCCAAGGTCTGCGATTGTGCGATTGATTCACTGACTCTAAAAATGAATACTATTCTAAGAGCTAAACTGAGCTTCAGGAGGTCAGACCCCCCCCCCCTGGAATTTGCCACAACATGCTGATTTTCACCGTTTTATGGTTTTTTTTTTCAAAACTATAGACTTAAGCCTTTCCATCCGACGGGTTCGAATCCCCCTCCTCTTTCCCGGATGAAAAAAAAAGTTTCAAGATCCGCTTATGCATACAATGTCTGAAACAAATGCTTAAAGGTACGGTGTCCCTGAAAATTAATTAATTTTACAAAACTCTATAATGAAAAATCTTTCTTTTGATATGAAAGTTTACATTCTCATTTACATAAATTCAAATTTTCAGGCTAATCTAACGCATACATTCGTAGTTGTAGCCGTTTGTAAACGTCATTTTTAATTTGGGGTGCGCAGCTCTAATTCATTCCACTAGCACCACCTACAATGAATTGCGTTTTTACAATTGAGGTATATGTAGATTTAATTTTACAAATTCGACAATATTATGGTAGCTACTGCATATTTTCAAATAGCACTTTTTACGGCTCCTTTTAATCTTCAATCTAGACCCATCGGAATAAATTTTGCGTTTTCAATGAAATTCATTTTCAGGGACACTATCTTTAATGTTTGTTAAAACATCTGTATGCGTCGTACAAATTTACAATCGATATTCTATATGCAAACCGACATCATGGACCTCTTGCAATAGACAGATTATTGGGGTTTTTAATGTGGAGATAAGGGGGGGGGGGTTATTGAAGACATGATTTATCGATAAGGCGAAGATATGTTTATTGTTAGAATTACAATTCATATACGAAATTGTGATATTTTTTTTTTTATTTCATTCCATTTTTGTCATTTTGAAATTTACATCTATGTTAACCGACGGTGCGAGCCAAAAAAAAAATGAAAGAAATAAAAATATACAATTTGTCAGTGTAAATTCAATCATATTGATGAGATCTACCAAATTGTCAATTGAAAATAAAAATAATTATGATAGTGATAATTAGTTTTGTCCCTTATTCCTTTGATCGTGGGAACTTTGGGAATGTATGATTCTGAATCTATTCGGAAAAATTTTGGAATAAATGATGACAGTTTTATTGGGAATAGCGTTTGTAAAATAACAGTATTTTTTTTTAAATATATCATACCGGCAAACTATCAGTTTTCACTACCTAGAACAGAAACTTCTTCACAGTTACAGTCTCCGTAAGAACTGATTGACTCTGGCCTAACTTAATTTTTTTTTATGTTTTCGAAAATTGTAAGAGTTGATGCCCTTGTGCTGATTTTACTGTTATTTTCAAGAATTTATGATTAAATTTGTACTTTTGATACTAGATAATTTTATAAGTTTATAAAACATAAAAATATAAAGTTATATTATTTTCAATTGAAAAAAAATGAACTTTTTTAAAACAAAACTATTCATTATTAGTCCAGTCAATCTAGCCTAAAATGTGACCGGAAAGGGAACTAATTGCAACAGAAGGTTTTTCAACGGTTTTAACTTCTTGAATATCCATTCCATCACCACAAAAAAATCTATTCTTATACACATGATCTGTTTTTCTCAATAAGTATATAGTTTGCAAAGCAAACTTGTCTAACTCTGCGCGAAAATGTCATTGTCACAGGTGATACCAACGTAAATTACTCCAAAACGTCAACGTGAAAATCCCGATCCCGCGAGAAAAACCGTCATAATTGCAAGAGGAAACGTTACGTTTTTCGTTATAACAAGTGAGCACAGCAGGGCCTATCTGAGAAAATTTGCACATCAACTCGTAAATGGGTCACAAACACCATATCAAAATATGAATGATAGGCCAGCGTGTGCTCATATCAAAAAAAGAAGATGAACACATGGAAATAATGAAAAAAGCAGAATTTTCGAGAAATCAAGCAACTTCATTACTGTATATATAGGCTGTTATGATTTTTCTTGCAAAAATTACTCTAGATATTAAAAATACAAACCTTAATTGATTTAAATTTATTTCTATCAATACTTTTCAGAGAGCTTGAATTTTTATAAAAGTGGGCCAAACTATAATGACAAGTGTCCCTTGACCTTTGAGAAAAAAAAACATCTTAAACATCAACTCTTTTGAAAATGAAGTCCGTGGTTTGATATTTTTCGCCCTTAAATGTGTCACAAAGCACAAAACTACCCTACTAAAGCTAGTATCTGACCTTTTTTCGCAAGCACAGTTTTCAGAAAGAATACCACGATCTTGACAGATCATTTTTACGTGCATTTTCAATGGTTTTGGGCGTTAGTTTTAAGCTTTTCTTGTATTTCATTTGATTATTTCAATGCAATGTTAAAGATAAATCTGCAACAGATAAGTAAGAATGGTTGAGGACAAAATTAGTGTTCCTTTGGGATCAGAATTGCGAAATATTGATAACCTTAATTGTAAAACATACCCCAATATACAGGAATATCTACCAAGACATTTAATTTTCATATTGGCATATTGTGACTACATTTGAATAGAGAAACCAGCATTCTTCTATATTTTTACTGTAAATTTGCTGAAAGAGGTCAAACAACTAAATTTTAGAAGGATACCAAACCTGCGGCCATATAACAGGAGCTAGAAACAACACTTAAATGATGAGAAAGCAATAAAAAAAACCCTCCGTAAGGAATCATTATATATATTTAGTGTGAGCTATATGTTGTTATGTATTGATGTATGCCAGCATGTTTGGTGGAAGTCAATAAATCTTGAATCTTGTACAAGGCGGCTTGGTGGTTGTTGCTGGGTAGCGGTAGTATTGCTGTCTATCGGTAATATCATTACTACTTGGTGGATGGTACAACACAATGGTTACTATTGGGTTTTGTAGTGCTTACATGTAAACGGGCTGCAGTTAGCGAACTCAGTCTCTTGAAAATGAGCACCGCCATTATGCATATCGTCGGATCTCCATGGGATATGAAGTCGGATGCCTCTGTCAACGATCATTTTAATTTTTGTTTCAAACAAGAGGCCCAAGGGGGCCACATCGCTCACCTAGCTGAGTTGCAAACGAAAGAATCATAGTGGAAAATTTGGAGGAGGCCTTTTAGTACTTGCTCTTCTAAGAATTCGTGAAATTATGAGCATCAGTTTTGGAGATGTCGAAAATGCGTAAGCCAATCAGAGCCCTCGGTGGCCATATTTGTTTACCGATCGGCACGAAAAACACTAACTTCGTAGAGGACATTGAGTACTTGCTTCCTGTAAGGTTTCATGGAATTCTCGGCAGCGGTTGCTGAGCTATGAGAAGTCGAAAATGTGTCCGCCAATCAGAGCCCTCGGTGGCCATATTTGTTGACCGATCGGCACGAAAAACACTTACTTGGTAGAAGACCTGAGTAGTTGCCTCCTGTAAGGTTTCGTGAAATTATGTGCCAAAGTTGCAGAGGAGAAGTCATATATGTTTCAGCCAATCAGAGCCATCGGCGCCCATATATGTTGACCAATCGGCATGAAAAACACAAACTTGGTAGAGGACCTTGAGTACATGCTTCCTGTAAGGTTTCGTGTGATCCTCTGCAGCGGTTGCAAGCCCTGTCGACACTGGAGAGAAGAGGGTATTGTCTTTCTGGATATTTTAATTTGTTATAAAAATCTGCCATCATAATGGCAGATTTTTATAATAAATGAAAATATCCAGAAAGACAGAATGTCAATACATTATATATGTATTTATTTCAAACGTTTAGAAAAATAATGAAAATTGAGGAGGGTTTTGAAAATGCACCACAAAAGGTAGCGTCGGAAAACAAAAATCGTTTAGAGTTATCCTTCTTTCTTCACGAAGATAAAATATGAGTAAAAATGAAATGCTGTGTTCGAAAATCGTTTTATACAAACAAATTCAATTGCATCTTCACGAAAGAAAAGAAACTTTTAACCTAAACATGAAAGAATTTCTTAAAAATATAAATCGAATGATGAATCATTAGATGGGGGATTCATTCTCATTTATTTAATGTAAAAAGTATCTTTTATTAGAGTGAACGATAATTGTATAAATTCTCAGCATCACACCCCCAACTATTAGTAAGAAGAAGATAGGGTACAAAAATAATAATTTCTCAACCATCGAAAGACAATGGTAAGTGTTGGTACTTATCAGAACAAAGAACTCTTAAATCAAGATAGGGTCATCACTCAAAATAAATGTACAAGTATATTCTGATCAATTTCCTATTCAGAAATAGATGCACGCGTCAGTCACTTAAAAGTCAACAAGTAGCTAATGTAAACTTATGACCAACACAAACATGTAGTATTTACAAACAAAAGTCATGTGCTTTTACTTATTCTTGACCCTTTCAGTAAAATCACAAGATCTTTCAAATAAATGTCCAATAATTTTGTTGGGAGGGAATAAGAGGCATTTAAAGCATAGTTACTTTTCATTTGAAATATAGAAAAAAACCTCTACAGGTTTCATTTATAACTATCATAGCACTTTGAAGGATAGGAATTAATGGACCTCAGGGCTAATACCCAACCAACATGAGGACGCAAAAAAAAAATAATAAACGATCAAGCCAACGCTAAACGATAAAAATGGTCTCACTCGTAAAACTTCCTATAGAGTTGAATTCAATCTTCGTTTCCAATAAGATGACATTGTCAGCCAATCAGAAAACATACAAGTAGTATCCAATTCGTGAAATCAATTTCGCTCTGCGGCGTTTCACTTAGAGATGATGCCATCTTGAACGACAGACTAGGACTAAAAAAAGATGATGCCATCTTGAACGACAGACTAGGACTAAAAAAAGATGATGCCATCTTGAACGACAGACTAGGACTAAAAAAAGGTGATGCCATCTTGAACGACAGACTAGGACTAAAAAGAGAAAATGTTAGATGTAGATTTCCATTGAATCTGATCTGATACATTGCAGAGAAGTTGAAAATGTTCAAAAGTAGATATCTGACAAGAGCATGTTACAATGATCACAGCGAACCTCAAACGCACAACGAGATAAGAAACTGTCACTAGGAGGCGTTGGTGCCGGACAACCACACGCAAAGAGACAAACAAATATAATGTAGGCGGCGCCATCGAGACGGGATGTGATGAGTACTAAAGGGGTTATTTCAACGAGATGTATTCTGGGAGTATCATCAAGCTGTAACTACAATACAAATGGGACAATGCATCATTAAGTCGTGTGGAATGACATCTCGTTAAAGAAACTAAGGTTAAGTTCTGTACAGCGGTTGTAGCGGAGATGTCGAATATTAGTCATCCAATCAGAGCCCTTGACGGCATTAATTCCTGACTGATCGGCACAAACAACACAAACTTGGAGGAGGACCTTTGGTATTTGCTTCCTGTAAAGTTTCGTGAAATTCTGTACAGCGGTTGCAGAGAATATGTCCAAAATGTGTCAACCAATCGGACCTCTTGGATGCCATAATTGTTGACCGATCGGCACGAAAAAAAGCCCACACAAACTTGGTAGAGGCCCCTGAGTAATTGCTTCCTATAAAGTTTCGTAAAGGGTTTCTGTACAATAGTTGCAGAGGCGATGTCCAAAATGCACCATCCAATCAGAGCCCTTGAAGGCCATTCGGTAAGAAAAACACAGCTTGATAGAGAGCCTTGTGTACTTGCTTCTTGTCAATAATGTCGAAGTGTTCCAACTCTATACCTTCTTGAAGTAAATTCCAAACCAATTTCCATGCACCATGCAGACACGTGTTTCGAATATTGAATTCTCATCAGTGATGCTTTCAGCGGAGCCACCAAAAATAATTTCAGTAGCGCCCTCTTTAATTTTTCGAAGTTAGATTTTTACATTCACATTACAGAGAGTGCGCGGCTCCAAATTTACTTTAGGGTTGATTCAGTAGCATATACAAATAAAATCTATGTTCAAAATAGCATTGGAGGGATGGTGCTAAGATGTAAAGTTTTGTTAAATTTTGCATCGGTTACAGAGATGTCCAAAAAGTTAATGTTTACGACGAACGGACGACGGAATGTGTGCTTCGCTCAGATGAGCTAAAAAATTGCCTAATTTGGCCCAAACCACTGCTTATGTGAGTACCTTATCTTTCAATGTAGCAAAAGCTATCGACAAAAACTTATATAAAGATCATTGAATACACGCACTCTTCACTTCAGCTAGCCTTAATTCAACTGTAGAGGAGTTGAAAATGCATAGACCAATTAGATCCCTTGATGGTCATATTTACTGACGATAGATCAGGCTGAAAACATCGACTTGGTTCAGAACCTTGAAAACTTGCTTTCTTTAGTCTGTGGTGAAATTCTAAGTAACATTTGTGGAGAATTTCTAAAATGCATAATCTCACTAGAGCCATTGACGACCATATTTATGGACTGATCACGTCGGTACGACACAACTGTAAGAGAGCCTCGAGTTCTTCCAAGTAAAGGTATAAAATGCATTAGTCAAACAGAGCTCTTGGATGCCAATCTTTCTAGCGATTTGGTCTAATAACGCAATCTTAGTCTAGCACCTTGAATACTTGTTTTCTCAAAGGATATGCGGCATTGTCAGAAGCAGTTACGGAGAAATCGAAAATGCGTTAGCCAATCAGAGTAAATGGAAGCCATATTTGTTGAGCGTTCGTGTGCATAAACACAAACTTAGTAGATATCCCCTTAGTATCTCTGAAGGATATAAAAAACAAAAGGCCCAAGGGGGCTTCATCGCTCACCTCTGTTGAGGACGAAGGTTTCATGGTGGCAAATTGGTAGAAGACCTTGCATGTATATGAGTACTTGCTTCTTGTAAGGTTTCGTGAAATTCTATGCAGTAGTTATGGAGAAGTAAACAATGCATCAGCTAATCCACAGTATAGGAACGCCGCTGTTTCCATTCCGGATTAGATAATTATCGAAGCTAAACAAACATATGCCTTTGTTGTACTGTTAGGATAAATGTCATAGTTTTTACACCATTTCTTGAAATTCTATGAGTTACATCACTTTTTGATATCACAAATATCGTAAGACTGACTTAAATCTGACTAAGAAGACGACGAGAAGTTGAAATCAGTCATCTTTTCGATTTTGGATAAGGTGACCCTCTTCGAAACATGAAATTGAGATGAAATGTGTAATAAACCAATGTAACAAAGTCATATGATACTAATAAAGGATAGTTTTACTTAGAATTGTTATTGATCGTCGTTTTTACTTTTGATAAAGGCCAATTAAGGGGCCGAAAATTTGTGTATCTGAGTGTTTGTGTTTTTATTTGTATAGTCCCTTCCCTCTGGAAGAAATATTTCATATGATACTGCTTTACCTATAAAATCAATTTTCATTGAGACCTTGACTTTGACCTTGAGCTACTTTCCCAAAATTTTAACCTGGGCTATATATCTCTTCAATAATATGGAAGTGTTCCAACTCTATACCTTCCGAAGAAAATTTCAAACGAATTTATTATGCACCAGACACGTGTTTCGGATATTAAATCCGCATCAGTGATGCTTCCATCCAAAGTGATTTTAGAAACAGCCTGAATTTATTTTATTACCGCTCTCTGGTTACATTTTTAAAAAATTAAATTTGAGCAATTTGCAGAGTGTGCGGCCCCAAATTTCAATTATAATGGGTAGGTTTCGATATTTTACCATGATCAGATCATTTGGCGGCTATATTTTTTGTTCGATCAGCATGAACACAAACTTGGTGGAGGATCTTGAGTACATGCTTTCTGTGTCAAGTTTCGTTAAATTCTGCTGCGGTTGCAGAAGAGATGTCAAAAACGTTAAAAGGAGACGGCGCAATATGACAATAGCTAACCTGAGTTTCGCTCAGGTGAGCTAAGAATGCACCATGTAACACTCCGGTCCTATTTCAGAGGACATTTAGTGCTTGCTTCCATTTCGGTTTAGAACGTCGGTCTGTCCTATCAATTCTTTCGATTGGAACCAAACAAAAACACACAAGGCCAGGCTGCAACAAAATTTTATTTTTGTATGTCGATATGAAAACAAATACAATCTTTTAATGAATAAAAGCTAAAGAGTCCCCTTCGGCGTTGTCGATAGGGAACTAATAAAATGACGATTGTTAATCAAGCATTAATATTAATTTCAAAATGTTGTAATAGGCCGAGTGTAAACATGTCTTCAACAGCGCGAAACAACGATGTTGTTGATCGGTTTTTGTTGTTTTTATTTAATTCATTTTTATTCTTTCATTCATTTTTTTTTTATTAATATCATTTATCTATTTCATTTTATTTTTATTTTTATTTGCTTGTTTGCTTTATACTCGATTTTATCTGATTTTTGTTTTGTGTATGTGTGTTTGTTTCGTTTGTTTTTTTTTTTATTTATTTTTTTGTTTTGTTTCGATTAATGTCCATGCAAATAATTATGAAAATCAACTCTTGTTGATCTTTAAACAAGGCATTCTGCATCATACGAAGTTTGACAAACAGTGAGGAATCATTGTAATATTTTTCGGCCAATCAGAATGTTCGTTTCTTAACAATGACAATGGAAATTAAATGATACATCCTTCTTGCGAACTAGGTTCAAGTTTTAGAATGTTTACAAATCACCTTGATCCTCAACGAAGCCAATCTTATTTTGTGCTATTCTGTAATTTAAAAACTGTTCTATCGCATCATGACACACCCCTGGATCCTAATTAAAATTTGGTGAAATATCATTGAAATTCATGCAGAGGGGAATTAAGCACTGGACAGGTTTTTACCCGTTTTAGTCTATTGTGTCCGCAAACTTCCCGGTCGAGCTCCCTTCTGAATTGGTTTTTAGGTAACCGACCGCTGGTAGAAGTTTGTTGTGGCCTATAATTTATTACCTTGGTTTAAGGTCTTGGGACTGCCTTTGGTCCAAAGTATCAACATTCTGTGAATTTCTTAGCCTAAGGGCAATATAGTTGGACCTAACCCATATTCGAACTTGACCTGTATCTCACAATGAAATATCTGTATGCCAAATAACTTTTTGATCCATAAAACCTCCAAGGAACCGGGGTGTCCTTTTCTGACTGTAAATTTTGGGAAAATTTCAAGTGAGAACATCACTACTTCTCACTTGAAAATTTCCCGAAATTTAAAGTCAGAAAAAGACAGAAGTATTCGAAGACCGGAATTACGGAATGACGACGTTGCGCAACACTATATGCCCATCAATGAAATGCCGTAGTATGAAAATTTTACTGCAAAATATACAACACGATAAATAACATTTAGAGTTTGTTCATGTTAGGAAATAAAGCAAAACATTGTACCAAGGCAACTACGCAAGTCTGATTTTATCAATAAATTTTGCGCAGTATGTAAGTAAATTGTTCATTTCAGCGATGTGAATTTTTTTTATTATCATTATTTATCTATTTCTGTCTATTCATTAATTTTTTTCTTTTTTCTTTTTTTTTCTTTTTGCATTATGATAAACATTAATACACGACATTTTAGATGACTAAATCATGGTATCACTAGATAAATCCAGTACAACAACAGACGCCCACGAGTCTCCCATTTTTGTGGATTCTTGCAAAATACATATGCATATTGGAAAATAGCTGTGATTTTCGGCAGTATAAAAAGCTGAGAGCACAATGTATTACAAATCTATTCATGACAAGAACAAGCAACACCTTTATCCTCTTAATTGATAAAAATGCATACCAGATAACAAGTTATTACAATATAGTGCATGTACGTTGTACGACTTCAAATGCCCATATAACATAATTGTATAAAGTCAGAAAATAAATAAATAAATAACAGAAAAGTACATGAGAATATTAATCCACGCAGATAGGGAGGTGTGGGTTTCCAGGACCGTTTCCAGAAGACGTGGTGGGCGGTCTGTGCAAGGACACGTCTTTGCCAAATATAAAGTTTTTGGACAGTAATTCCAGTTGCCGTATTTTCAGTTGTAAATCTGACTGTAGGTTGACATTGGAGCCCTGATTAACACTCACTGGAAGGTCAATCACTGATAGCCTCAGAGGAGCCAGAGTATGGCTACTGACAGGGACTGCGTCACTTGAATGGCCGCGCACATCACATTCGGTGGAAACTACAGAACTGAAATGAGTTGGCGCATTGATCCTGACGGTGACCCCGGCACTCAAAGGGGTCGATAAATTGCTACTGGAGGGGACTCCGGCACTCAAAGGGGTCGATAAATTGCTACTGGAGGGGACTCCGGCACTCAAAGGGGTCGGCACATTGCTACCAGAGGGGACTCCGGCACTCAAAGGGGTCGGTACATTGCTACTACAGGGGACTCCGGCTCTCAAAGGGGTCTGCATATCACATCTGTTGGGGAATGCGGCATTTATAGGGGTCGTCAGATTACAACTTGTGGAGGTTTGGGGACAAGTCGATACAGCGGCATTGCCTCTTTGTCCACTGCTTTGACCTGGGCGTCCAAGCATTCCCAAAGCCCTCATAACCTTCCCCTTGTTTGTACATCTTATCATGTGATCTGAGAATTTATCTCGCATTTTCTTCTCAAAGTTGGTCAACATTTTGACTTCCTCTTTAAGCTTTTTCTGATCCGCCTCCAATTCAGCAACATACTTAAAATAGAGAAACAAAAATTCTGACATTAAGAAATCTTCAAAATGAAATTAGAAAAGCTAATATATCGATCAATAGAGAAAAATATATACATAAACAAATGTAATAACAGCGGAAATGGCCTAACCACATTGTGGTCAATGTTGTTATGCCATGTCTGCAGATGCATGTTACCGCGTACGCCGTCCTATAAGGAAAAATGCGTTCGACTTCTTTTTTTTTTTAATATCAACAATAAGTTATTCAGAATCACCTTGTCTAGTTCTTCCTCCCTCTTTTTCCTCTTGTCTCGGCTATATTTCGCAGACGCTCGATTTCTTTGTTTTCTTCTCTCGATCTTTACTTTTTCTTCCTCTGTTAACTACCAAGGAAAATTGAAAGCAACGTAAAATGTATACCTACATATTTTAAAAGAGTGATGTCAACATGAGAACAGTATCTGTTACACTGAATGTCACACTCAGATCTAGTGAGGGTTGGGGGTCAGGAACACCATCCCCTTGGAATTTGTCAATTATCCTTATTTTCCCTTTTTAACGTATATTATTTTTCAAACTCATAGACTGGACCCCCATCTACCCATGACAGGTTGGATCCCCCTAAAATTCTAGATCCGCCCATGGATTAATACAAACTTTTAATCGCCGAGCAATATATATGTCCCTTACCGGCACAAATCTTAGTCCTGCAAATCTACTTAAACTTGATCTGTGTTACATCTCCAAATTTCATTATTCAAGTGCAATGTGACCTTGACCTTAATTTAAGGTCAGGACACGCCCTTTGGTCCTTTACCAGGACACACCAGAAGTACTGTGACTTTGTCCTTTGACCTTATATCAAGTTCATGGTACATTAGACTAAATAATCCAGTCTCTCCGCTGCCGCTTATAGACTAAATAATCCAGTCTCTCCGCTGCCGCTAGCGGCAGCAGCGGAGAGACTGGATTATTTAGTCTAATGGTACATGTACATTTGTATATCCTTGGGTTCTGGGCAACAATTCTTTTATGAAGGCAGTGAACAAATCATGACCGAGAAAGCTTTTCCAGACAGACAGACAGACAGACAGACAGACGCCGAGGAAACCTACAGTCTGGTTTCACAGATATAGTACAAACAAAACATCTCTCAAGCTAAAGTAGAAAATGTAGGTCAAGGTCATGAATCTCACCTCGTACTTTTTTGGTTCCTCAAATTCTACCCGAAGTGGTGTTTTTCCGTCCTCAAGTCTTTTGCCTTGGATTTTACTTGCAAGACTGTGCTTTACGAGATGAGTAAAATTGTTCTCGCTGATGGAACGCCGTATAAGACGGTCAAGGTCAGAGGGGATAGACTCCACCTCTACCTGTAATGCGGGAGGGGCAGACTGGGGCGTGGTCACTATCACGGCCTCTGGAGATTCTAACACATCAATATCTATATCACTCGATTCCAAATCGCTAGTCCTGAAATAGAGGAAAATACAGACATTTAAATAAAAATTGATAATGCCATACCGAGTAAGCTTTTTGTTAAATAGCGAGAAAAAATATGTGATACCAGAGGAGTCTTTTTTTTTTGGGGGGGGGGGGAGTACATTTTAGGTGTTACTCGAAGATCATGGGCAAATCCAGATATTTTTTTTTCAAAACTGGGCGGGGAATCCAGTCCATGATTTTAAGAAAAGTAAGTGGGAAAATAAGGATTTTGGTCAATATCCAGGGTGTCCTGACCTTCCTAACACCGTCTAAATCAGCCTTCAAGTTCAACGGCACTTGGTCAAGACGAAAACACAACAAAAGTAATACACTACTTTAAAAAAATTGACCAAGCATGCGCAATACTTGTCTTCAACCGATCTCCATCAGCGAGTCCCATATTGGCCAAAAATGTTACTCTCCATGCATGCAGAATTTTCCACATAATATTCCTTGGAGAGTAACTGGCTATAGGTGTCGCCACTTCCTTGTAACTTAATTACCTGTACAACATGTAGATATTCAGTGTTATTGCTATCGAGGTCATGATGTGATACACTAAACCTATGTGGGTACTATTACTTTTGGAAAGTAAACGATGCCCTCACTGACGCTCGGGCATTATATTCCTTCCAAAAGCAACACGCTCGGGCATTATATTCCTTCCAAAAGCAACACGCTCGGGCATTATATTCCTTCCAAAAGCAACACTATGAGATAATGACGCTCGGGCATTATATTCCTTCCAAAAGCAACACTATGAGATAATGACGCTCGGGCATTATATTCCTTCCAAAAGCAACACTATGAGATAATGACGCTCGGGCATTATATTCCTTCCAAAAGCAACACGCTCGGGCATTATATTCCTTCCAAAAGCAACACGCTCGGGCATTATATTCCTTCCAAAAGCAACACCATGAGATAATGACGCTCGGGCATTATATTCCTTCAAAAAACCCAACACTATGAGAGAATAGAACCCACATAGGTAAATATGAATCGTCAAGAAAGCGACGATTTCGTAAATTGTCTGTCTCCACTAAATCAGAACTTTCTTTTTTCAAATAATGTAATGTCCGATCACGAATAACAAAAGAATATTTCCTCCCTTTCTGAAAAAAAAATTGCACGCATGGATGCTCCTTTCCGTCAAAGCAACCCCCACCCCAAGATAATTATCTCTTTGAATGCGATATATGTTGTTTAGGTATATCTCTTACCACGATATTGGGAATAACGGGTTAATAGTTATTTCTTCCACCATGTTTGCTCTATCACAGTGTTTATGTAAATACATGAAATACCTCGACTAACGACGATTTATTTATGGGGACTTTCTTTTCCTATGTTTTTATTTTAGGAGACACGTACCATCTGAATGTCCATATCAAGTGATGAACTGACGCAAACTCAACTATCGATGTCATAAACATACATGTACATGTGAAAATCAAAATTAATTAGTAATATAATTAGTTAAAAAGTAGATTATAAAATCATACTTACATGACTTGTATTATACGAAGACTCAAGATGCATAGATGTAGATTTCTATTAACGAAACTGTATGAAATAACCTCTCCTAAAAATAGCTAATCGGCTTGTATTGTTATAAAATTACTGCTTGATACATCCCTACTGCATTGTTATATAACGCGAACAAAAACAAAATGTTCAAACATGTAAAAGGTTTCTATGGTAACATTTGATTTCTGAAAAAAATAAGTCTGAAAAAAGTAAAAACAGGATACAATGTGTTGAACCTCAAGCTATAAATAAACCAAAAATTCTTGTGGCTATTTTTATCTTTATTCCTATATTTATCAATTTAGAAACTGCGTAAGCGAATTCAGAGCCAGTATTAAGAGTGGCGGATTCAAGGGGAGGGGGGGGGGGGTAAGGGGTGTATCCCCCCCTAAAATTTGTAAATCATAGGTGAACGATCCTTTTCCATATAAAAAAATAGTTAATATTAGTAAATATTAATAACTACCTGTTAGTTAATATAATTGTCAAATGCATCAATTTCAATTCATTAATCAATTTCAGTCATGAAAATGGGTCCGAAAAGGCTGAAATTCGTTAGCTTCGCCCCCCTGGTCCCCCTAACAGGACTCTGCCCTGGACCCGCTGGGGACCTATGCGGTCCCCCAGCCCCCACGCCATTTTTACGCACCCCTCTAACTCAAAAGCTGGATCCGTCACGGATTAGGGTCGATACGCCATCACAACGTACACTTCCCTCCCAACGACCGATCCTCGTTTGAAATCACAAGAACAGGATTTTCTCTGACTCTAAAATGCGCGCATCCAGATTTTTTTCCGAAAGGGGGGGGGGGGGTGTCCAGCCAATCAGATCATATGGGGGTTTCCCGAATATGGTTTTGAGAATATATAATATTAACAGGAAAAAAATCAAAATTGTTGGCAAATTTCAGGGGGTTCCTGACCTGCAATCCCCTACTCTCTAGCTCCGCACTTTGTTAGTCCTATCATAGGACTAAGAAAGAGGAGGGGGTTGCGGGTATGTCTAACAAGTAACTCTTAGGTTGTTGATGGATTGTTCTGTAAAGATAGTTATATATGTACTTGGATCTGCTTCTGTCATCATCATTGTATGTCACTAGTTCAAAGCTAAATTTAGTATCAAAATTTCCCTTCAGGTTTTTCCCAACTCCCATGTGAATATAATTTATGACGCGTGCACACACTGCAGGATTTAACGACCTGAACGTGACCTACTTAACATGTGATTTGAAAATAATGAATTATTCTAAATTCCCAAGTTCCTGATTTGAGAAGTACACGACCATTTATACAACATGTATCTTGATGTTTTAAAACCTATTTGACTATCAAGTTAACAGGTTACTCATGTCGAGTACATATCTAAATAAGATCCTATAAAGCTTTTAGGCACGGTCCACTTGATATTTGAAGAGGGGAGAGACTTAAACTTTCTTTAATCTTGCCATGAATATTGAAATGAGAAAATGTACATAATAAATGTTCCATATTTTGAAGACTTATCACAAAATGCAGCTATATATTCCTTAAAAAGTTCAATTTGGAAGCCCTTTCACTTGTTATTCAAAAGATACTAGTATGGCATTTGTTACTTGATTCTATTAACAGGGTTTAGGAATCACAGAAAAGTCCCAAGACTCTCTACACTGAATAAATATAAAATATGATCACCTAAACAACCAATATAGAGGTTAAAGTATTTTAAAAGCAGTATCATTGTAGATCAAGAATTTGTGAAAAGCATTGCAGACACACTAGGAGAAAGTATAATAAATCCAATATGGCTGTTCACAGTCTGAAATCCACCCCTTACTCAAAATTAAGACATATTTTAGCCATGGTAATACAAAGTTCAGCTACATATTCCTGTCTTTCTCAGTGAGGAAAATCCAACATTGAAAATGATAAAATGCCAAATTTGCACAGGAAAGCTTTTTTTGTTTAAATTGTGCACATATTGTCGGAACTTAGATTATAAATACTGCTTCAGGTTTACAGAATTCACAAAGAGTATTCTTACATTCATCATGATAATATGTATACAAACAATTGTCTTTAAGTTTTGATTTTGAATATACCTTCTCATGGAGTCAAGGGTTATTGTTTTATACATCTAGCGACCTCATGTTTTTATCCGCAGTCATATATTCACATATATGTACATAGAATCCAGATCATCTTAAAATTCAATTAATTCCTAATGAGTAATAAACAACAAGTCTATCACATTCTAAAAAAATCTAATAATAAGCCTTATATGATAATCAATATTAAAGTGCATAAAACCATCTTTTAATAAAGTAAATGACAGAAATATTACATATCATGGTCATTTTAAAATATGAAGCCCTTTTAATAAACCTTGACCTTTGATGTACAACCTTGAATCAAGGTCGTGATACAAAAGCATTTGTGTGAAATATTTTTCAGATCCATGCAGGCACAGTGAAAAATTATAGCCTAGACAAGCATTTTCAGACAGACAGATGGATTGGACAAAAAGCTAGAAAGATGGCCAGGAAATCTATAGTCCTCTCCAGTTTAACTGGTACGGGATTATAAGAATTTTAAGTTCAAATACTCTACATGAAAGCACATATATAAGTAGATTATCAGTTATACAGTGTATTACAGGGGGGGGGGGGGGGGGTTACAGAAATATATTGGGTCAATGAAAAAAGTTGTATCGGGCGAGGTGCAGCCAAGCTCAACACAACTTTTTTCATTGACACAATACATTTTTGTATCCCGCCTGTAACAATGTATGAAGAATTTAACCCACCAATGGCTTTTGGTTTGTTTATTTTACTTGACTTGTGTCCACAGATTTTAAAGCTTCTCAGCGACTTCAACAGCGTAAAGCGTCATGGTAGAAGCAGGATATTAAAATATCAGTGGCAGAATACAACATAATATTCGGTTCTTCTGGACCAATCATATTGCAAGAAATTTGCCAGAGCTGGAATAATATATTACATCTGGATATGGCAGACAATTACATGTCAGTGTTTAGCGAGTTTACTAAATTGTTTCAATATGACATATCTTTGATCAATTGGTGAATTGAAATGAGGTGTTAAAAATTTAGGCTACACTTTATATATAATTATATAATATATATGCAAAATGACTACCTAAAAAGTCAAAAGTAATGTAGAATACATTTATTTTTACAACATACAATATTTAAAAAAAAGCATTAATACAAAATGAGAAAAGTAAAAGATACATGTACGTGTAATTTAATAATCATATTAAGCTGACTTAGTACATTCATAAACCCATATATCCACATGATAAAAAAATGCAGGCTTGAACAAACATGAAAAAAAAAAAACATTTCATATGTTACAACAAAGTTCATGTAAGGAATTTCAACCACTTTAAATATCTAAAATTAAACAAAGACAAAAATGCCATTGCACTGAACTTTAAATCAAATTCAATAATCAATACATCTGTAATGACTGCTATAAATAGTAAATATTTCTCAGTTCTATAAATAAGTTCTGGAAATTCAAAAAAAAAAAAACTAATATAACTACCTTACTTTCCTTCTGCTCTTTATAAATGAGGTAGCCAAGAATACCTCCTTTATATTCCCTAGAACCCCCCTATTATATGACACAGTCTGAGTGTTACTTATTTTAGCACTTCGTTGGCAAGTTTTCACCTTACAATGTTTGCTTTCCTCTGCTAATTCTGCTACTTTATACCGTTCATTTGTTGTTTGGTTGACTATAATCAGGTAGATATGGTACACAGTGAAAGATCCCACCATGGGTGACAGTAAGGCCAGGCCGACTATAAGGAACACAAGTCGGGGAAAGTGCATGAACAAGTGCTGAAAGTGGAGTAATCATTTATGTCGTACATATTATCAAGGAAGGTCATCATGAATATAATACATGTGGAACCATAAAAACAAATATAAAAATAAAATTCACATCTCTTGTTACTTCATACAGTTGAAACATGATATGTTTGAGACAAACTGGTTCCCTAAATGGCAGTTTAAGGGCTCTAACTGACTTTTACAAGAATATGTGAGTCAAAGTCACAAGGTTACGGTTTTTGGTACAAATGTACCTTTACCTGGTCTTGTCAATAAATTCACATAAAAATTGGAATCCAAGACCAATGTTTACAACAAGTGTAGGATTGCCTTTGCCTTCCTGAAAAGATTTTTAATGTCCTGTGGATGTTATTCAATATTTGTAAATACTAGATTTAAAATGTCCTTATAGTATGGTCAATGTTAAAATTTACAAAAATGTAGGTTAAAACCCAAATTAAAGTAACAACATCATAAATTCAGGTATCATTAGAAAGTATCCCTGAAGGCATGGATGCACATATGAAATATGAAAACCCTACCTTTATGTCACCAATCTTTAAGTTTCAAAAAGCAAGTCATATGAAAGCTCTGTGACTTACTAATCAAAGTTTTGTTCAATAATGGCAAAAGTTATAGAGTAAACTCTGATTCTTTTGGCATCAAAAATGAATATAAAAAGCCAATAAACAGTGAGCTTTCTCTCCCATGGAAACACATTCTACAAGAGTAGCACATATTACACAATGTTTGCCTGCAATAGGCTATTCTTGAGTTGTGACCTTGAACTTTGACCTTGATAATCAATAAAGTTCTTACTCTTACCATGGTATTCTTTGCAACAATTTTGAAGATCCTAATGCTGATACTAGAAGATGTTTACTCTGGAACCCCATCCCCCCTCTTTTTTCCCTATCAAGGACAGGAAGAGTCATACCTGGTATCATTACCGTCTATCATGACTGACAGTATACTACAATCATTGGTGACCTACTTGAATGGATAGAATACATGTACCTCTTGGCAATATGATTGGTTGACAATTGCGAAAAATACAAATATTCATCTAGGTTATTCAAACCCTGTTCATAAGATTCTTTCTTCAGGTTGGCTGAAAGTGACCTGACAATACGTTGGTTTTGAGATCCTGAATACAAACCGCAACTATTTGGTTTTTAAACACAGATTTCAGGTCACGTGGTACAAAAGTGGGACTGTTTACGTTTCGCAATATGGCAAGTTGTTGGGCCGCCTGTTTTGAATTGTAATAAATTCAAGAGTAAAAATATATGAGCTTCCAGGACAAGCTTGCTGCCTTTCTTAATGTTACAAAAGTATGTATTGACACTTTATAAGCATTTATTTTAAGTTTTAGATTGAGATCAAGTGATTCGAAGTGAGCAGTACTTGATTACAGTCAATTTTCCATGTTCAAATCCTAATATCGGCGATTATTTATCATAAAATGATCTTCTTATGCTGCAGAATTCTTTCATTCTGATATCTATATTCATTTCTACTGTTGGTATCACACGATTTTGCACTATTTGTAAAACTCCCTGGATATAGCATTACGCACTATAGACAGGTGTCCCACCTTTTGTCAATGGCGCACGTAAAAGTCGAAAAATTCCGGTCCATAACAGGATCTCGAAACTCACATATTGAAAGTTATATCGTATCAATGCATTTTCTTCAGAAAGATGCATCGAAGAGTCCTTGTCAATATGTCATAGAACAATCACACATCCTGAGAAATTTCAGTCGCTTGAATTGGAATAAATTTAAAAACAGAAAAGCCCAGGAATACAAGAGTAACTAACAATGCATTACATGGAACATGTTTTCCAACAATTAAAGTCAGCTACCTGACGGCAACCTTTTTGTAAAAGCTAATACTTTTCAAACATCAGTCTATAGATGAGTGTATTAAACATGTAAGATAACTACCTGAAACAAGATAAGTAAAGTGACTGGTTTGACATTTCCGTCTGCTGTCACCACGGAGGCTTCCATCAGCTTGTAGTTTGTGGCATGTAGCCAGAGGCAGTGTAATCCAACTATTACACCATCAAAAATAATACACAGCAACGACAACAAAAACAACACAAAATATTTGTGATTAAGGCCCCCTACATCATTGTTAGTCCAAATACAGTGGTGATCAAATCGATGGATACATCTATCACATATACCTGCAACAAACAAAGACCTTAATGTAAAGAAAATGTCTACACTCAAGCATTTGAAGTTTATTTTCAATATTACATGCAGTTCAGTAAAATCCTTTGGATTAGTTATGTTATCTTTTTAACATTGTATCTAATTATTTCTATGAAATATTACTGCATAGAATAATCTATAAATCTGAGTACTTACTGCAATGCTTTGATCTGGCTGGCTTTGTAAATTTACATGTTCTACAGGTATTTCTTGGTTTATAAAGTCTATTGTCGAACTCATACACTGCTTTAAAGGTATCCAAGTTTGACAGAGTTATCTCTCCTGGATCATCAACACAGCATCGGTGGTACACATACACAGTGAATATGAGATTTACTATCGGGAAAAGTACATGATTTTCATCTGGTCGAAACTGGTACAATATTGGTAACATGTCAATAACGAATTCCACATGTCCCAGAAACAATATGCTGCCTAAGAGAGCTCTAAATACTTGATTCCTGAAAGAAAGGAAAGCAATTTGTATTAGTATAATCGTTATTTATCAAATGTGTTATATGATGTTTTCTACAAAATTCAGTGCAGAAAGGGGCTATTCATGGTAATCCTAATGATGTCATAGTTTTTTTTTATCTTAAGACGTTACAGTATTAGAGGGTATGAAAAATGTTTTAGCTAAGAAAATAGATTTACGTTGAATTCAGTATGAATGGACTAAAATTCTGCATATTTGATGCCCCGAAGTGTGTCTGAGATATGTGCAAATTGCCTTGAAAATTGTAAAGTATCTTTCTTTTGTATATCTATATATACATTTGATGGAATTTTCTACATGTATATTGTATTGTTTGATGTGCACATTACATACATTATTTGGAAATTATGTTTCATACATCTGTGTAAGTGACATAAAAATATCATCAAAATATGTGGTGTATGAAATGTCCATTAACTGATTATCCAATGAAATATCTAGAAAATGCTCATTTGCTAGTTTAGTATGCTTTTAATAAGTTTTTATCATTTTGTCATTCTTATACCTTTTGTACAGAGCTGAATGGACGATATCGTATGTACAGTCTAAGGCACTTTGTGGTACAGCATGTATGAAGACCTGTACAGTAAACAATTAATTTTCAAGCTATAATCACTACATGTAGACTAGTTATCACATATACCATCATAATGCATTTTTTGCCCATATTCAAATGAAAAATCAAGGTCTAATTTTTTCATGCAATATCCAATTCATCAAATTCACTAGAAATAAAGAGAAAAACATGTTACATGTACTACTTTTTCCTGAAACACTGCTATGTTCTTTCCTTGAGCTAGAAAAATTTCATCAAAAAACATTTTGAAAGTGTTACACTGAAACATTGCAAATTTTGAATTTAGTATGC
The DNA here is from genome assembly GCA_028142955.1 of Pinctada fucata. Taxonomy (NCBI): domain Eukaryota; kingdom Metazoa; phylum Mollusca; class Bivalvia; order Pterioida; family Pteriidae; genus Pinctada; species Pinctada fucata. Next base: position 71,267,448 of record AP027103.1, read on the forward strand.
TATATTATATACACTCAATATTCACAAACCTCCCAAAGGGCAATGCGCAAATAACCAATAGGTCCCCTCTTCAAAACTGGAATATCCCTGAAGAAATACAGTCCAACAAATACTACAAATCCTAATATATAGGTAATGAGTATCTGTAGAAAGTCCATCTGTACCAAGTTAATTGATTCTCTTCAAATAATTCCTCTGCATGTACATCTAAGATGGAGTGGGTATCTTCAAAGATTACTCTTCATCTCTGTAAAAAAATAATGAATTTGCAAAATCAATAAAGCAAGCGGTGTCCTTTTTGGGCATTTGTCACAAAAGAGGATCTGGGTCACAAACTCACAAAGTAAAACATTTTGGTACAAATGGAAAGATCTTGTAACAAGTGTGAAATACATGTACCGGTTTAAAAGTCCTTTGCTCACTATTCAAAAGTAATGATCATTTTTAGTTCTTCAAGGTGAATTTGAAATTTCAAGCACAGACATTTTATCGCATGCACCCAGGGTTTTTTTTATTTTGGGGAAGGTGCCTGTGCCTGTCCCATTTGGGAAAATTTGCAACATTTTGCTAAAATTGGGAAAATTTTGTACAAATTATCACCGAAGAATAACCCTAAAGTATCATTTATTAATACTGATAATCCATTGATTTGCTTGAACTAAATAAGGGATAAAATGCATCAAAGATGCAAAGTGCCGAGTTGCAAACATTGAATGGTCTTGACAAATGGGAAACATCACAGGCATATTTCAGGTTGATACACATTCATATATAATTCAGAAACCATTTTCAATTACCTGAGTCATATGAATTTGACCTTTGATCTTTTGATCCAAAAATCAATAGAGGTCATCCTTGATGCATGGAAAACATTTCTGACAAGTTTCATAATTATAGGTGCAATACATGCTCAAATATGGTCCTGAAACCATTTTCAATTATCTGAGTCCTATGACCTTGACCTTTGGATGCCAAAATCACTAGGGGTCTTCCTTGATTCATGGGAAACATTTACGGAACATTTCATGATCATAGGTGTAATACAGGCTCAAATATTATCTGGAAACCATTTTCAATCATCAGTGATATGAGCTTGACCTATGACCTTTTGACCTCAAAATCAATAAAGGTCATCCTTGATTCATGGAAAGCAATTTTGGAAAGTTTCATGATCATAGGTGCAATACAGGCTCTAATATGGTCTGGAAACCATTTTCAGATTCATTTTCAATAATCAGATTCCTATGACCTTGACCTTTGACCTTTTTACCTCAAAATCAATAGGTCATCCTTGATTCATGGGAAACATTACTGGCATGTTTCATGATTATAGATGCAATACATGCTCAAATATGATCTGGAAACCAATTTCAATTATCTGAGTCCTATGACCTTGACCTTTGGACCCCAAAATCAATAGGGCTCATCCTTGATTCATGGGAAACATTTCTGGCAAGTTTCATGATCACAACTTCACAAGTGCAATACAGACTCTAATATGGTCCAGAAACCAATTTCAATTATCTGAGTCCTGTGGCCTTGACCTTTGGACCCCAAAATCAATAGGGGTCATCCTTGACTCATGGGGAGTAAGTGTATGAAGTTTCATTGCACTAGCATGTATCATACTTGATTTATGGTCCGGAAACCAATTTCAATCATCTGAGTCCTGTGACCTTGACTCATGTAGAGTAAGTGTATGAAGTTTCATTGCACTAGCATATATCATACTTCACTTATAGCCCGGTAACCAATTGTTGACGCCCGCCCACCCGTCTCACATAAAATTAAGAGCAGAGTTTTGCAACTCTGCAAAAAAAACCTGTCACCAATAAATTATATCATCAAAAGAAATAGGCATGTGAAATATGAAAGCCCTATCACTTGATCCATTTACAAAGTTTTTTTTTTTTAAAGATTGACCTTCACACCACAAAAAGCATAGGCATCATTCTAATATTATATTTAATAGCAATTCTCTGTAACCATTTAAACAATTTCGGCACGCATGGTCTCCGATTTTCATGAAATTTCACACAGAAGTAGGGACCAATGAAAAAAGAAAAGTTGAGAAATTGGCAAAATTGAGCTAATTTGAAGCTCTATAATTTGGTCTATATGTGACATCAATGGAAGATTTTTTATGCATCCTAAAGATTAGGACATAAAATTTTAAATAAGCTCACTAGTTGTGTCTGATATTGTAAAAAAAATGCTGGTTCCCATGACAACATAATTAGCAAATTTTGATATATTGATTTCAAAATGCTGTTTGTATTTTCCTATTTTCCTTCTCTCTTGATGTGTATATGATAAGGAAATAGGATTTATTTTATAAAATGAGCAAATTCAAGATAAACATACTTGTTGCTATGTACATAAGTTACCTTGGCAACGGTAACTATGGTCTTTAATATTACTTATTTTGCAACTTCAGAGTCATTTTTAAAAATTTTGCATCATGATGAACAGATAAAATTTGTTGGGAAATATCCAACACAAAGAGCTCTTTCAAAAACCGTGAAAAAGCTATGGGGAACATATGTTACCATGGCAACCATTTTTTATTATTTTCATAAAACAGTTATTATTAATCCCAGGAAGTTCAAATTCAATAAAAATAAAGATCAAGTAAGCCTCTATCAAAATACAAGAAAAAAATTTCAAACAATTAATGGTTGCTATAGTAATTTGGCCATACATTATAAACATAAGCATTTTTTGTTGTTTTTCGAAGCCTTTTCCTAAAAAAACAAAACAGGCTTACACAACCTTTTTTACATATATGATAAAGCAAAGTCTAAACTTTATTTTGAATTTAAAAAAATTCAGATTACTTAGCTTTTGATGCCCGTATCCAAGGACTCGAAGTGGGCCTATGTGCAATTTTGCACAATCGTTCCCATAGCAACAGGCTATTTCCTGAATATTTTTCAATAATTTTTCTTTCGTGATATGAAAGATCTACTTGAATACATTAATTAATTTTCATCACTTTGAATTAAAATTTAAATTATCTAGTAAAAAAAGGACTCTAAATATTGTCCAAAATTGCTTTCATTTTTGCGATTTGAGCTCATGTTGCCATAGCAACGAATAGAAACTTTGTCCCAATGTGAATGCTTATGTTTTATTTGCATAAAAAACTCAAAAATGTTAGTAATTTATCGTTGAATTTTGAAAAAAATGCCGAAAATACTATTTTGATAGGGTACCTATGTTGTTGCTATGAAAACATATAGATAAGACCATAAACCCAACATTATTATTACTTAACTTGAAAGAGCTATGATAGGGTACTGATAGTTCATCAGTGTTTGTTTTAGATTATGCTGCATAAATTATGTATGTGACTTCAAAAATGCCCAAAAATGCATTTTTTCAATATTCCAAGTCTGTTTCCATGGCAACCGGATGTGATACTAAGAAAATTTTTAACAAATTTTTATTTTTGGGTCAGACCCAACCTTATGTACAAATTTTATCAAAATCTGAGACATGCCGTGCCACTTCATAAAAGTGCAAATGCTTACAGAGAATGGCTATTAACTTGTGTACTTTCAAAACTATTTGCGTGATTGTATTACAATAAAAGTGTTATGATGAATAAACTACTAATTAGTCTAAGGTTTGACCTTGACCTATGACCTTCAGACCTGTATCATTCTCTCATTAATGAATACAGTCTAACCTGTAGAAGCGGTCACCTTTGCTAAACAGTCACCTCCTCTTAACGGTCACTCTGAATCCTTCCCGACCGTTTTTACTATGATATTGTACCCTAATAAGCAGTCACCTCAGTAACGCGGTCAACGGTCACCCCTTTCACTGCCCAAATCACCGATTCGACTCTTATTAAGCGGTCGGTGGCTTGGACTTCAAAATTCAACAGTACTGTCCCCGTAATTGCCCCAAATTACTTGTACAAACATTGCATCCAAGGCCTACAGCGGTCAGCGGTAGTTGATTGAACTGTTTGTATGTAATCGGGTACTTAATAACTCGTCATCAGGTAAGAAACTATCACAACAACAACAAATGAATCAAATCGGAACGTTTTAACTTATTAAATGAGCGTTCAGACGCAATAAAATTATTCAAAAGTGCAAGACCACTCACCTATTGCGATTGAACTAGGTGTTTGAGGACTCAAGGTCCCGAATCTTAAAACGAAATGCTGAAATTTGTAGAGGAACGGCTGAACATGATGTTGCGGGAGACCGAAAAAAGAAAAAAAAAAACAAAAGTCCGACAACGAGCTGACGTGAAAATGGTTTCAGGCAGTGACCCATTATCAAAAGAACGGACACTGTCCAGTATCTATTTTGCGCGTGATATTTCTTCTCGCGTCTGTAACGTCTTTGTCCTAAAAGGCCAACAAATTCACGGTCAAATAATTATATTGATGGCTTACTATACATCATCATTTTATGATTCGCCCGCATGCCTCCGTTTAAAGTCTTATCTACCGAGGAATTTACTTACCTGATCTATGCCGTTTACGTTTAAATCTGCCGATATTTTTACGTCAATTTATTTGCGAGACTTTGGGGTTCTTTTTCCAGTGACGAATCTAGCGCTCCCTTTGCTGGGGATCAAAGAGCGAATTGTGCCGATTTTTTTTACTGAAAGTGGGTCAAAATATACTTGTCCTTGGAAAATTTTGGGTCCGCGCCGGAAGGGGGGACGCCCAACAACCCTGCCTCTCCTCTTGAATCCGCCAACCATTGCATTTTTTTTCATTATTAAAAAGACGGGTCCTAATATGAATCAAGGCAAAGCCTTTTTGTGCGAGCGGAGAGAAAATAAATATGATTTTAGACTATGACGGTTTATCCTATCTTACAAAACTTTCTGTTTGGTGATTGCCAAAAAAAAAAAAAAAAAGGCAGTATAAGGCAAGTGGAAACACAGAGGCATTTGTAAAATTGGTCTAGACCAGCAGATGAACATTTTAAGGGGGGGGGGGGGGGCATAAAATATGAAAATTCTATCATTAGAACTATCTAAGATATCATGTTACACCCAGAATATGTTGACAGACAGATGAATGGACAGACAGACAAGTTGATTCCTATACATGTAGGAAACCTATATTTGAGTATGAGGCCTTAGAATTGAATAAAATCCTGAATTTTTACCTTCTACTTCAATCAAGATCAAAGTCAAAAGTCATGGTACAACACAAAAGCTCTGGTCATAAAGAATCCTTTTATAATGTCAATAAATGTACATGTATTCAAATTTAATTTTTTTTCAAAGAAGGTCCAAGTCAAAGTTCAAGGTCACACATAATCACAGCAACCCAGTGCCACTCAATGTTTATCTAGATTTACCATACATATCGAGTACCACTGACCTAGTGATTGGGAAGGAAATTTTGAAACTGAATAGGCCATTTTCCTTGACTTTCTGAAATTGCAATTTCTTAAAGCCATTTTCACAATATTTGTGTTCAATAAGCCTTTTTGACATAACTGTGGTACGGTTGTTTTGGACGGCAAAATAAGAAACTTTCCCGCAATATGACGTAAAAGACAATCAGTTTTTAACTATGACGTCATGAAAGTCGGTACTTGCCGACCACAAAATGCTAGGCACGCAGTTATGTGAAAAAGGCTTATGTGTTGCACTGAGAGCAAAAATTCAACTTGATTTTCTATAAATTTTCTTTACATTTTTCTGACAGTATTATATCTAAGGCAAATTAATCCAAAATATCATTAAGAATTCGTTTTTAGTTTATGAGATATCACACTTTTAAGTTCGTGCATTTGCATGTGTAACGGATACTACAATTCATCATTCATCAAACCCTGATATACGTACCATATAGTGAATGATACATAGTGATTACGTATTGTATCATCAGATTGTGTATTGTTTCATCTGAGTGATCTTGTCATAAAGATATATAACTTACACTATTATATATAAGAGTTTGAGATCCATCACTCTATATAAATTTCAATCTTAAAATATGCCAGCAACTGTAGAGAACATGACTTCAAATTTCCAATTCCTGAGGTGATCTTCTCTCTTGCTTGAGTTTAATGGACGCATCTATTTGCTATGCTCAGGGATGAAAATTCGTTGAAATTTTCAGGGGCAAAGTGGGCTCCCATGTCAAAAATTTTAGGCGCCCACATAAAAAACAATTAGCCCACATCAAAACGTTGTATCTAAATTTATATTTTTAAATTTAAGTTCCCCCCCCCCCCCCCCCTTCTCTTCTTCCCCGTATCAAATCATGGCCATAGTACAGGAACACGTGTACCGAGTATGAAATTAACGCCAAAAATGAAAGAGAGACTGGCAGTAGTTTGAGGTCAGTGCTCTCTACATGTATCTTCCAACACGATTCTTTCATCAAATCAGTTTGAGTAATTTTTCCGCGTAAATTTCACTTGTGATTTTAGATGTTTCTATATTTTAAATAACGAAGTAGGGTTTTGATTTCGGCCATCTCAAGCACCTTTATATAAATCAATGAATGCAGGTAAATCCAGTTACAAAATTAACAGTGAGCTCCCAAAGGGCCTTTGCGAGCGAAGCTCGCCCTTATGGTAACGCGTATACACATATCTTATTGAGAAAATATGCTGAATAAAAGAATGAGAAAGTACTACTATGCTTTCAAAAACTTTCGTCCCCTCGCAGACAGAGTTGCTGTGGAGATGCTGGATATTGCCATTTAATTTTTTTTTCAACTCCAAGTAGACGTACACACATGTATATGTTATACTCAATTTTTGTTTATAAGTTAAATTTATTGAAAACATTTTTTTCGTAAATCAGGCAATGATAAAGCATCAACAAGACGGCGTAACCACGGGAAATCCGACATTGCCGGTTTTAAAAGAGACGTTTCGCTCTGATTGCTTTTCTCATCTCGGGTAGTTTCGTACTGTCAGAAGTCGGAATATGTTTGTTCTTTCTTTTGTTCTTAAGTAATTTATTTTCAGCTAGCCTAAACATTATTCTTACAAAATAAAAATGAATTATAAAGAACCATATTTTTAAAGAATCATATTTTAAGCCCCTCCCCCCCCCCCCCCCCCCCCCTTAAAATGTTCATCTGCTGGTCCAGATCAATTTTACAAATGCTTCCGTGTTTCCACTCGCCTTATACTACCTTTTTTGGCAATCATTAAACAGAAAGTTTTGTAAGATAAGATAAACCATCATAGTCAAAATAAAATAGAAAGATTTTATTTTATTTTATATAATCATAGTCTATTTTCTCTCCGCTCGCACAAAAAGGCTTTGCCTTGATTCGATCACATTATAAAAATATTACGTCTCCAGACAGTGACATTGCACACTTTTGGAAAGGTTAGATGAGGTTTTGGTATACTGATCTGAAATGAGGATGCGTCTTTAAAAGGGAATAAGGGAGATCGATTCATTTTCCACGAGAAAGCAAACCCAAAATGTGTCAAATACCCATAAGTTTTTGTTTCTCTTGTACTGTGCGGCGACTACGAAACAAGAAAACAATTATGATTGGAAATATTACAGTCGCCAAGTGGGTGATCAGAAAAACATTTTTGGTAGTCCACACTGAATTTTTAGTCGCATTGGCGAGTGGGCGAGTGCTTATTAAATAATAAATAATAAAGAATACGCCAATATTACCTACCTCAGAATTCACCCATGAAACTTATCTGAACATAGCAATAATAAAATTAACCTACATTTTGATTAAAACAAAGCAAAAGATAGCTTTTATCAGGGGAGTTCGATATTGCTAAGGACGATAACTCGTGTTTACCGAAAGTTGTTCTATGCCAATGAACAGATAAAATACTGTATTTGCTATTTAAATTTCATAATATTAATTATTATTTAATACTTTATGGTGTCATTGAATTGAAATTAATAATAAGCTTAAAATGCATCAAAGATGCAAAGTGCCGAGTTGCAAAACTTGAATAGTCTCGACAGATGGGAAGCATCACAGACACGTTTCAGGTTGATACACATTCATATATAATTCAGAAACCAAATCAACTACCCAAGTCCTATGAATTTGACCTTTGCTCTTTTGATCCCAAAATCAATAGGGGTCATCCTTGATTCATGGAAAACATTTCTGACAAGTTTCATGATTAAAGGTGCAATACATGCCCAAATATAGTCCCGAAACTATTTTCAATTATCAGAATCCTATGACCTTGACCTTTGGATGCAAAAATCACAAGGGGTCATACTTGATTCATGGGAAACATATCCGGAACATTTCATGATCATAGATGCAATACAGGCTCAAATATTATCTGGAAACCATTTTCAATCATCAGTGATAGGGATCATCCTTGATTCATGGAAAGCATTTCTGGCAAGTTTCATGATTATAGGTGCTACGCAGGCTCTAATATGGTCTGGAAACCATTTTCAATCATCATAGTTCAGTGACTTTGACCTTTGGACCCATAAATCAATAGGGGTCATCCTTGATTCATTAGAAATATTTCTGGAAAGTTTCATGATCATAGGTGCAATACAGGCTCTAATGTGGTCCAGAAACCATTTTTAATCATCTGAGTCCTATGACCTTGACATTTGACCTTTTGACCTCAAAATCAATAGGGGTCATCATTGATTCATAAGAAACATTTCTGGCAAGTTTCATGATCATAGGTGCAATACACCCTCTTATATCATCCGGAAACAATTTTCAATTTTCAATTACCTAAGTCCTGTGACCTTGATCTTTGACCCTTTGACCCCTAAATCAAAAGTGGTCATTTTCTATTCACTGGAAACATTTCTGGCAAGTTACATGATAATAGGTGCAATACAGGCTCAAATTCAGTCGGGAAACCATTTTTAATCATCTTACTCCTGTGACCTTGACCTTTGACCTTTTAACCCCAAAATTGATAGTGGTCATCCTTGATCCATGGGAAACATTTCTGGCAAGCTTCATGATTATAATTGCAATACAGGCTGAAATATGGTCGGGAAACCACTTTCAATCATCGGAGTCCTGTGACCTTGACCTTTGACCTTTTGACCCCAAAATCAATAGGGGTCATTCTTGATTCATGGGAATCATTATTGGCAAGTTTCATGACTTTAGGTGCAATACAGGCTAAAATATGGCCAGGAAACCATTTTCAATCATCAGAGTCCTGTGACCTTGACCTTTGACCTTTTGACCCCAAAATCAAAAGTGGTCATTTTCTATTCACAGGAAACATTTCTGGAAAGTTACATGATTATAGGTGCAATACAGGCTGAAATATGGTCCGAAAAACCAATTTCAATCAACAGAGTACTGTGACCTTGACCTTTGACCTTTTGACCCCAAAATCAATAGGCCTCATCCTTGATTCAAGGGAAACATTTCTGGCAAGTTTCATGATTATAGGTGCAATACAGGCTGAAATATGGTCCGGAAACCATTTTCAATCATCTGAGTCCTGTGACCTTGACCTTTGACCTTTTGACCCCAAAATCAATAGGCCTCATCCTTGATTCAAGGGAAACATTTCTGGCAAGTTTCATGATTATAGGTGCAATACAGGCTGAAATATGGTCCGGAAACCATTTTCAATCATCTGAGTCCTGTGACCTTGACCTTTGACCTTTTGACCCCAAAATCAATAGGGCTCATCCTTGACTAATGGTGAGTAAGTGTATGAAGTTTCATTGTTCTAGCCTCTTTCGTAGTTGACTTATAGTCCGGAAACCATTTTCAATCATCTGAGTCCTGTGACCTTGACCTTTGACCTTTTGACCCCAAAATCAATAGGGCTCATCCTTGACTAATGGTGAGTAAGTGTATGAAGTTTCATTGTTATAGCCTCTTTTGTAGTTGACTTATAGTCCGGAAACCAATTGTTGACGCCCTCCCCGCCCGCCCGCCCAGACGCCCGCCCAACCGCCCGCCCAGACGCCCGCCCAACCGCCCGCCCCGCCCGCCCGTCTCACATCAAATTAAGAGCCGAGTTTTGCAACTCGGCTAAAAAAGGGGGGGGGACAGAGCAGAGTTGATGAAAGTGCCCCCCCCCCCCTTTCAGTGAAATACAGTGACACATCCAGGCCCAGTCCTACCAAGTACCATTCTTTTTTATTGATTCTACATGCATCTTCTGTTACCTGTGTACATTCTGCACTGATGAACTTAAAAGTTCAAGAGTAGATAAGAAAACTAGAAAAAGGAGTAGGTCTGTAGTATTTTCATTTAAAGACATTTTCAAAATTATTCTTATTTTACGTATATTATATACTATATATTTTTAATTTTCATTTTTTTTTCTAGGTGATGATTCACAAGTTTTATTCTCTGATACTGAGAGTGAAAGAAGCCTTAAAGATCTTGAACCCATTGTAGATGAACCCATTGTAGTGGATTCAGAGAAATGTAGTGAACACACAAAGAAGCAGGTGATTCATTAAAATAATTTGAAAATCAAAATGCTACTTTCCTAGTCATGTTTACTTGCATCTGAATATGATACTTGACGGCTTAAATTTTCCATTCAATAGTCAATACTACAAAAAATTTAATTGAAGTCTTGTCTATGAATATCACAGTTGAGTTTAAAACTCTTTACCTGTTACCATAGGGAGAAGACACATCTGACAGTGACACAGACAGAACATTAACCCCAGATATTGAGTATGAATCTGTCTGGGAGTCTGCAAGTCCATCACCTGAGCCTACACCAGGCCCATCAAGGCAACGGAGACATGTAATACATTTTCTTTTCATTATTTAGTCATTATGAAATGAAAATTTTGAATGATCAAGCTAATTTTCAATCTCAAATAATACAAATTAAGACAAATGAATACATTGTAAGAAATATATTCAAGCTAGTGTATGGAATCATATTAATTCATATTGTTTGTAATGCATAATATTTACTTAATATATTGTGATAATTTAAAGAAAACTGTGGATTTCTCTAGCTCACTTTGTCTGTCCATAACTCTTTCTATCTAGTTTAGAAAAGTTACCTGGTTACCTGTGGGTGACATATACCTTCCATGAAAGACAAGCACTTTCTATATATATGAGCTACCAAATACTATGAAAATGAAACTTGCATACTTTAATACATCATCCTTTTTGTTCTGTTGCTTGAATAATTGTTTTTGCTTTGTAGATAAACCTTTTTTCTGCCATTGGTCCTGACACAGTACAATTTGAATCTGATGTTGAAGAGTCACAGAGCATTTTAACGAAGAGGAAGAGAAGAACATTTTATGGCAAGTCTTCACAAACTTTATTAACAGGGTCATGTGCGACAAATACAAATTGTATTATATATGATAATGATCTAGTTGAAAGTTGCGGGAATTCTAAGAGCACACAAACTGTACTTTTTGGACCTGTAATGTCACTGAGCTCAAACCTGTATTATAAGTTCTGAAATATGTCGTACTGTCAAAAATTAGGCATTGATCTTGCGAATACTTTCTCCATTGGCATTGATATTCCCAACGCTGAAAAACTTAACAATGGATCAGTGATAGAGTTGTTTCAATTTGGAAAATCTAAACAAAAAGAGTATCTTAAAATTGTGCAAAGGTTAGGAGAAATCACCAAAACAAGTAATATAAATAAAGAAGCATGTTTATCAAAGATTCATCGACTGATAGCAGCTGATAAGAAATTGAGAGGCTTAAAGAAAGATGAATTTCGTCTTAAGGATTTCGTCATTCCATTGTACGGTGAAAAACCTCTACAAACACCTGTAAGTGAATCAGAAGGCCAAAAACTGTTACAAAATCCAATAGGCGAATCAGAAATATCGTCCTTTCAAACCCTAATACAGCAGGTATTTCAAAACTGTCTGAGCAATTGAAAGAGAGAAGACAAAAAGTGGGGGAATTAACGGAAAAAAATAAGCAACTTAAAAGAAAACTGCAAAGAAAGGAAAAAAAATTGGAAGAAACAGAAAATAAATTTAAAAAGCAAAAGATAACAGAAAGTGATCGTGCCAATAAGAGTTTTGAAAGGAGGCTTCAGTCAAATTCAGAACATTTGAGCAAGGCTAAAGCCAGAAGTAAAGATCTTTATCAGACTGTCATAAAAAGTAACAGACAAGTTAGAATTTTATCACAAACTTTGAAGGAACGTGAGCATCAGGTAGAGGCTCTACAAGAAAAAGTGTGTGATCTTCAGGAAAAAACTGACGATGCTGTTGCTGAAAAATGTAGTATAGAAGAAAAATACAAAGAATTAACATTATCCAATGAGTATTTACAAGATCTTATCCAAGATAAAGCAGATTTACTTGTGTATGATCATGACACTAATACTTTCTCACCAGAATTGGTTGAATGTGCAATGAACCTGACAGATCTGAAAGTAGCGACTCAAAATGTAGGGCCAGTCATCAGAGAAGTAGCTTCTCTGTGTGGAAAAATTCCAAATCGACTACCAACACGCACCGCTGTGGACAACTTTGTTGACCGAAAGATTATAGTTTCTCAGAAACACGTTGGAAGTGTAGCTGCAAGGGCCAAAGAAACAACTTTATATACGGATGAAACGAGGAAGTATGGACATACTTATCAAACGTATTTAATAACAGATAAAGACAACAATTCTTATCTCTTAGGCCTGAGAGAAATGGTAAATAAAAGTGGAAAATGCACACTTGACACCTTGCGAGAAATTTTAAGTGATATATCAGCATACTGCGAAGTACAAGAAGGAGATACACAGGTGACTGTAGGACATCAGCTCCTTGCAAATATAGCAAATACTATGTCAGATAGGGCCAGTACAGAGAAAAATTTCAATAACTTGCTACAACAGTACAAAAATGAAATCCTTCCTGATGTTGTTCTTAATTTCAACAATTTGGAGCCTGCAGAGCAAGAGTTGTGTGGTCAAATAAACAATTTCTTTTGTGGCTTACACCTTCTTATAGCTATTGCAAATGTAACTGAGGCTTCGGTAAGAAAATTTGAAGAAGAATACTTGGATGGAAAGGAAGTTGGTTCTGCTCAGAGGCCTGAACTGAAGCGTTACCATAAAAAAGAGAGTGGGACATTGCGACTTTTGAGGACAAGCAGCAAAGCATTTGCTATGGGGGAGGATGAGAGAAATGGTGTCTATCTTCCTTGGAAAACATATCTATCATCAAAAGGGGAGAAGAAAAACTACATTCAGAGGTTCAAACACAACAGATTCAACATGATTTTCATGGTCGGTCAGGCTGTGTTTTATCATCATGAGGATATACACCATTTTCTCGCCAATGTTCATGGGACTCAGAATGATTTACTCAAAGCTGTAATGTTGGACTCAGTGGAACCTTTATTCTTGGCTGGAGCAAAGCTGCTTGGTCTTATTTCAAAATTTATCACAGCGCCTTTTTTCAGAGATTGATAAAATCACCAGGTCATATCTTAGACATGAACTTAAATTACCAAACTCTTTACAGTTTCTTGGATCGTGCAGCAGTGCAGCAGGACGTTGCAAGTAATTTTCTGTCTGGTGAAGCTTCTCCTTTCACAATGCAATCAGATGAGAATGATAAAATCTTGACAGCACTCACTACAGGGAGTGAAAGTTTAAATCCAATCTGCTTGCCTTTACTACAGAATGTGTTTGCGGCACTAAAGGATCTTTTGAAGAGAATGATACCGGAGCACTTGCCAGGTGGGAAGTATTGGGATCCATCTCCTGATATTCGTGAAAAGGCTGCGTCAGCCAGAAAACACAACAAATCACCAGAATTCATATTCGGACAACTGGACCATTTAACTTCTTTTCGGCCAAATGCAAGCGTTCTTGCAAATGAAGCATATTTATTGTATGCCTACAATAAAACAAGTGAATGGTTGAGGAGCCTACCAATCAAAGAGAGAGATAAAATTATAGAAGAATCAAGGAAAGGAGGAAGAGAAGTTCGTAAGAAATTTAAGGAAAGACTTCATATCATTGAGGAGAAAAGGATAGAGGCTCAACAGCGAAAGCAGCAAGAACTGCAGAGACTTGAAAAAGAAAGACTAAGGAAAGCCGAAATGATGACCAATGACATTTGCTACTACGGACTTTGGCAAACTGCGGAACAGGTTGATGAAGGAATAGCTAGAATGGACACTCAAAAAGATGTGATAAGTGCTTTGCATGCTCAGCTCAAATTTAGAAAAAATGTATTGAAACAGAAGCATACAAATAACAAAATTTTCAACTTGTCTCGGAAAACAGCAGAGGGAAAATATGAAAAACTGTCTGTTGATGAACTAAAAAGCAATATTCTCGAGTTAATCACTTCAGCCGCAAGAGTACCAACAAGTGAAGTACAACATTCAGATATGCCCTTGCTAGTAGGAAAAGTAATCGACCACAAATTCACAGACAAGTCCTACAGAGGAAAAGTTATTAGTGTTGTACCTGGGTTCCCATCATGGTACAATGTCAAGTATGATGGTGATGATGCTATATATGCATTCAACTTAATGGATGATTATAAGAAAGGTGATCTGTCAATTGTAGTTTAGATGTATTGTAAATATGAAGACAAGGAATGTCTTAGTGTATCCTGCAATTTTCCCAGTGATCTATTACTTGTGTTAAGAATATTTTAGATGGTCTGTGCAAAGAGGTGTATCAGTGACACAGTTTCTTCATTGTGTAAGCAAAACTAAATTATTCCCTTTGGTTTGTTACACTTTGCGAAGATTAACATCTGTTCAAATTTTCCAGTTCAATTAATGTCAGTTCAAACTAAATTAATGACAGTTCAAACTAAATTAATGACAGTTTACACTAAATTTGATATAAGTTCAATTTAAATATCAGTTTAAACTAAATTGATATTAGTTCTAGTTTAATTAATATCATCAGTTCTAGTTCAATTAATATCAGTTCAAACTAAATTGATGTTCATTCAATTCATTTTCATTTCAAAGTTTAATCATATTAACAAAATTAACATCATTTATTATTGTTGAAACTAACAATTTTACTAATTAATGATTTTTATTCAAACACATATTATTGTAATTATATTAGGAATGAAGACATACAGTTAATCACAATCAAGCATTTCAATTGTAAGAATAAGGTTCCTGAATTATGGTCTCTATTAATAAGGTTCATGCATACAGATGAATATGAAATTCTTGGTACCTTCTACATGTAACTGTAAAGTGTAGAATATTCTTGAATTCAAAATTGTAATAAATTTTACACAGATTTTTCTTGAATTCCCTTCGTATTTGAAAATATTTATATATCTATTTCCCTTTTTTTACAGATATATCATGTGATCCGTTTGACTGTTGTATATTTCTTGTGGACTATTTTCCTTGAAGCAGCTTGTTTTCATCATCTAGTGGGTAAGAGGCATTCATGCTTAGATGATCATCATGACGCAATATTTTCATTGAGATTAAATTTTCAAAGGTTTACAAGTAAATGTATCTTCAATTCATGCATGCGTTTTTATTGCAATGAGTTATCTAACTTTGTTGAGTTATAGACCCTTAACATATACATGTATCAAGCTGATGCTAACTTATTATCATTGAGATATATTAGACTACATAATCCAAAAATTTCAAGACAATATCTTGAAAAATGCCCGAGTTATTAGTTGAGGTCATATTTTTGCCCGTTTACAAATTTGGGTAAAAAAAGTAAGTGTTTACTTGGCATTTTCAAATCTTAATAACTTCTTTGTTTATGATGATATCAAGGTAATTATTTTTTTGTGGTGTTTGTTTTGACCTGCTCTGTCTGCTGATATATGGTTTATACCCTCATCACCCCTAAAATAAAATCGTGTGGCATTGCTACTTATTTGCATCCCTGATTATGCTGCCGTTTCCTACTGTGCTCCCAAGCGTAGTAGTAAACAGCAGCAAGCAAATAGACGCATGCATGAATCTCAAAGAAGATTACTCTCTTGCAAACGCGGAACTAGGCTAGATTTGCCGTTTCACCGACCTGATCTGAGGGTTTGCTAGTCAGAGGAAACTCGAAACAAATGCTGGTTACAGCTGAGTAAGAGAACATTTTACATTGCTTAAGATATTTCGTTTTATACCTTCTTCTATCGAAAAATCTATTTAAATGCCGATAATTTCTTGTTTTTACTTTATTTTGCAGCAAACTGTCATTTTCGGAAAAGAAACCCGAGGCATTCCGAAGGTTCGAATTTGGCGGATTTTTTGACACTCAAAGGTCGATAACTCGATAATGTCTGTAGAACTAGAACAGATGGTCACATCTGATTGATAATTCATAAACCCTATATAGCAGCAGAACAAAAATCAATGATGCATTCCTTTAGAGAAATAGTGAGAGAAGGAACTTACTTCTTGTTTTTCTTCTGTTGTAAGCAGTTTTCCAAGAACCAGGTAAGAAAGATAAAGGCACAATTAGATTGAAAATATTCAAATTCTTAATTAATCCACATGATCATATATGCATGATGGCATACATTCTATGTTTTACAAATTACCTATAATCAAACAATCATAAAATAAAGAGAAATTTATGTATTACCCTGTAGGCATACAAATATATATATACATCACTGCATGCATATTCTGATGACATAATTTTATAACCTGTAAGCATAATTCAAATATATAAGTTATATACATTGTAAAATCACAAATGTGTTTTGTTTGGATATAGTTTTCAGGATTCAAAAAGACTTATGCTATTGGTTAATTCTGAAGTGACATCTGAACATATATTAGGATAGTACTTACGACGAATATTGGTGTATTAATTGAACACTAGCTAAAGATGAAATGCAATTCATCTTCAATTTTGGTTTTACAACATTGGAAACAAAAGCGAGTTTCCTTAGGTTTTGGTGGTTTAGAATATCTTCCTACTTCTATTTCAAGAGGTTGGGCACTTATTCTTATTCTAGATACATGTAGTACAGATCTGTGATCTTTTTTCATTGGATAAGTGAGGTTAATTTTGTATAGTTTGCATTTTCCCCGGGTGTGGCTATAAATGTTTAATTTACCATTGCCATTTGTTTTTACATGTTGTAGTTCACTTTCAATCTGTTTTATGTAATGTTGTTTAATTCATTCATGAAAAGTTTTATCAGAATTATTCAATGTTGACATGTTCAGTTTGCTTTTCCACATATGAACCATTTTTTGCCAAGACTGATCTATAGGTTAATATTATAGAGTGGGTCATCCTCTTCCTTAGGAGGGCAGCGTTAAGAATATCATGCCCTCTGTTTTTTTTGTAACTGTTTAGTCTCGTATTATAAGTATTTAAACATGGAATTTAAAGGTATTATATAATTTAGAAAGAGCAAGTTCCCTAGTTGATTCTAGTGGTGTACTGATTATCACTATTGAATATATCGTTTATAGATTAGTAGCAATAATCAATAAAAAAACTTTTCTTGACCAATTTAGGAACAATGTGAATGAAATAAATAGTACTAGCTAATATGTGACGGGAACACATTATGTTAGGCTATTTTGGTATTCCTAATTTACATGTGTAGTAAATTACTCCCAGTTTTGCAATTTTGTATTAACCTACCTGTTTAATTTACCTGAGCTCAGATTTAACAAATTTTATTATCATATATATATTGATACAAGGATTTAAATGGTTGTCACGGTACTATATTTAGATTGTCAGGTGATCCGTAGAGTATATATAAGGCACAACATTGCATGGGCTTATTATTCTTAGACAGGAAGCTACCTATATTGCGGAAGACAATCAGCTCTCCCTCTCTCTCTCTTCCTCTTCCTCCCTCTCTCTAGTCATGGCTTTTGTTGGGTTCTGATAACTATGGGCAGGGGGTAGATATACGGACTTAGGCTTAATTAATATCCTCTCTTTCTATGTTCGTTTTCTGTTATATTTGTCTGTTCTATGTTGTTTTTATTAATTAAGTATCTAAATGTTATCTGTGTTTTAGTCTTCTTTCATGTTAGTCTGTCATGTAAGATGTTGGCTACAATATAGAAATCCTTCAGACCTAAAGACATGCACCCGTCTCTACCGGGTCCTGTTACACTTATCAAAAAAGGTTTGCACAATTAGAATTTTGACTTTGACATAGAAAATGTAGTTTAGAGTTAATCTCTATTGTACAAATACAATGTGGAATTTTACATTCAAACTTTGCATAGAGATAGGAAATAATGAGTTGACTTTATTTCAGGTATTGACCTTGATCTGGCCATTTTGACCTTGACCTTGAAAATACAATTTTGAATATTGACTTTACCATACTACGGTACCAATGATATATCACGTATCATATTCAAATTTTCATTTGCATGGAGATAGATCTAAGCAAGTGGAATGAATTCAGGTGCTGACCTTGTCCTTAAGATTTGACATCGACCTTGAAAGTCAGATTTAGAATTAGACTATGTTGTACCAATATTAAAGGTATATGAAACCATGAGTAAGACTTTATTGTACTGTATTGGATAGCACATTGAAATTTTACATGGAGGTAAGAACATGATAACTGGACTTGATTTCAGGTATTGTCTTTGCCCTTGAGAGTTTTATAAACTGAATATACATCATTACTCTAGATATGAAGTATCACTTAAAAACTTGCCATAGAGGTAGAACTGTTAATAGTTAGTGGAACTGATTTCTGATAATGAAGTTAACCTTGATAATGAAGTTAACCTTGAGGATTGACCTTGACCTTGAAGATATGATTTTGAATAAGACTAAAGTGTGTCAAACTTTATAGAATCTCAAATTGAAACTTTGAATGGAGATATCGATATTGCTCTCGGATACTTTTAATGGACATTGTCACATAGTGTTTCAAAACACGATCTGCTGCCAGCAATCAGGCCATAAATACCGTCTTGTTCCCCATTAGTTTAAATGTAAAACTAGCGTGTGGCTTGTGAGTTCTGTGAATGTCAAACTGTATTTAATCTGTTTTCAGGTGCTGTTTTGGAATTTTTTGCGCATGGAAGTATCTTTCTTATATGGTAAAGCAACCATCAGCAGTTTCAACACTAAACAGTATATGCTTCACGATGAAACTTTACACTTAACGAAGACATGGTGTAGACTTGGAAATGACAGTGTCTAAAATGCCACTGAGAAGTTCTAACAAATGGCCAAAGTTTTATGGCTTTGACATATTTGGAGACAATGCTTGTTACGTGTTAACGGTAGCCAAGGGAACTGTAGCATATAACTCGGGCCTGTTACCTGGCGACCAGATACTGAGACTTGACGGACAGGATGTATCGGTGTCTTCTGCTCAGGTAGTCAAGTCTATAGCCAAGCACAGCGCCACTCAGCCACCAACATTAGGGGTTGTCTCAAGGCTCGTTAACGTAGATTTGAACTGTGGCCATGACAGTACAAATTTTGGATTCATGGTGCAGGGAAACAAGCCAGTTAGAGTGTCAAAGGTGGAACCTAACAGTGCTGCTGCCAAAGCCAGACTGAAAGAGAGTCAGTCAATATATGTTTTTGTTCATGGAATTACTTTTATAAATACATTTCGATTGAAACTTAACTTTTGTATATGCTTACA
Source organism: Pinctada fucata (assembly GCA_028142955.1). Taxonomy (NCBI): domain Eukaryota; kingdom Metazoa; phylum Mollusca; class Bivalvia; order Pterioida; family Pteriidae; genus Pinctada; species Pinctada fucata. The sequence goes on from AP027103.1 coordinate 71,286,947, forward strand.
TAGAGAACAGTACAATATTGTTGTTGAAATAGCCTAAGGTGACCAAGTTACTTACAAATTCAAGGTATTTGCAGAAGCAAAAGCAACATAATCAATTGTACAGTGTAACTCCAATTATCACTTTGTACATGTACACTATACCGGGTATTGTCTGTCTGTCCAACTCTCTGTCTGATTACCGGGGTATAAGTCACAGTTTCTCATATATGGCTATTTCTTTCTAGATTGTATAGAAATACAAAATTGTGTACATTATATTTCTACCAAATTTAAAGGAATGGTCAAGCATGTATACCTAATGATGTTCTGGGTCACAGTCAAGGTCACATATTTAGGTCACAGCAAGCAATGAAAGCTACCTGTTCTTGAACATTCCAATACTCAATTACTCATATTGTCTCATAAGGGCATAATTCCAAGGTCAACTTGTTGAGTCAAATTCAGACATGGTAGGTTTTATTCAAAAGCCTGATTCCACAATTTTTTACTGCCTTTGAGCAAAAACACAACCTCGTATATTTCACTTAATTTCTTCTTTTAGGTTTGCCCAAACTTAGAAAACTAGAAAGTTAAACCTTGATTTTTGGCTGGATTGCAAAGCAATTCCGGTCTATAGATTGACGATGTCCGTCTGTCCGTCTGCCGTCAACATTTTGGTTAAAGTTCCTGGTTGAGGCAAAATCTAAGGAACTATATGCAGTAGAAACTTTATATTATACATGAAGGTTGCCCATGACAAGACCTTTCAATTTATGCCGTAACATTTGACCTAGTGACCTTGACCTTGGAAGTTGACCTAGTTAAAGATTTTGGTTAAAGTTCCTGGTTTAAGCAAAATCTACGGAACTGTTTGCAGTAGAAACTTTATATTATACATGTATGTTGCCCATGACGAGATCTTTCAATTTATGCTGTAACATTTGACCTAGTGACCTTGACCTTGGACTTTGACCTAGTTAAAGATTTTGGTTAAAGTTTCTGGTTTAAGCAAAATCTAAGGAACTGTATGCAGTAGAAACCTTATATTATACATATAGGTTGTCCATGACAAGACCTTTCAATTTATGCCGTAACATTTGACCTAGTGACCTTGACCTTGGACTTTGACCTAGTTAAAGATTTTGGTTAGAGTTCCTGGTTTAAGCAAAATCTATGGAACTGTATGCAGTAGAAACTTTATATTTTACATGTATGTTGCCCATGATGAGATCTTTCAATTTATGCTGTAACATTTGACCTAGTGACCTTGACCTTGGACTTTGACCTAGTTAAAGATTTTGGTTAAAGTTCCTGGTTTAAGCAAAATCTAAGGAACTGTATGCAGTAGAAACCTTATATTATACATATAGGTTGTCCATGACAAGACCTTTCAATTTATGCCGTAACATTTGACCTAGTGACCTTGACCTTGGACTTTGACCTAGTTAAAGATTTTGGTTAGAGTTCCTGGTTTAAGCAAAATCTATGGAACTGTATGCAGTAGAAACTTTATATTATACATGTATGTTGCCCATGATGAGATCTTTCAATTTATGCTGTAACATTTGACCTAGTGACCTTGACCTTGGACTTTGACCTAGTTAAAGACTTTGGTTAAAGTTTCTGGTTTAAGCAAAATCTAAGGAACTGTATACAGTAGAAACTTTATATTATACATGTAGGTTGCCTCTGACAAGACCTCTCAATGTATGCTGTAATATTTGACTTAGTGACCTTGACCCAATTGGTGACAAAAACTTACTTTGCAATCCGGCCATACCGTCTTTAGCGGTGTTTTATTGGAAGATAGAATTTCGTTGCCTTGAACCAAAGTCGTGTTTAATGTCAAGGTCATAGTACATAAGATATGGTCATATTCTTACCATTTGTATTCCCTGCATGGAATGGAATTTTGATAAAATTATTAGCCAAAGGTGTACATGACCTTTAATGTAGGTCATATCTGTAAAGTCAAGGTCACAGACTCAAAGTGCATAAGGTGAATCCTGATTTAAAATAGATTCCTGATGTTTATTTACCTTCTATTTTTTTAAACTTTGTAGATGACGTTATTTTGGAGGTGAATGGAACCAGCATTCTTAAAGCTGATGAAATACGTGCATACTTAAATGGACGTATGAGGCATCTCTCTCTTGGAGTCCTGCCTCTTGGACATGTAAACAGTTTGAATACTCCAATAAGGAATGCTATGAAGAGCACTGACGATCCAGGTTGGAGTCGCGTCAAAAAAGCAAAGTCACTGCATGATAAGGTAATCTTAGGTCTATCGATCTGTAATGTTCAATCTTAAATATATTGCACAACCAATGTAATTTCCTAAGATGAAACTATTGAATGGAATGTGTTGCATTTCGCATGTAAAGGCCCATGAAGTCACAAGTCACAAGCTCCAAAGAAACATTCTGCAACGGCTGTTTTAACCTTCAAAATGAATCCATGATGACCTAAATTTAACATCACCTTTTTACCTGTAAAAATGTGATTTCAGAAAACGAGAATGAAATTGACAATTGTGGTGCATATATTTACATGAATATAGAATAAATATCATAATTTGTGACTTGTTATTGATATGCAACACACAGCAAGTACATTTATTGCATGAAATGCACTAACACACATTACATGTACGATAAATGCACTTGCTGTGTGTTGCATACATGTACCAGTAACAAAACACAAATTAAGACATTTATTCCATAAATAACCTCAAGTCTGCACAATAGGTTTTTTTTATGAATTGAAATAAAAAGAAATATATTAGTCATTATACACACTCAAAATTATTTTGAATTGTATCAAACATACAACTGAAGTGTCGGACAGACTGTACAGGGGTAGAAAACCAGTATCATGTCTGATGTGTAAGTTCAGTAGCTATTCAGCACAGGGAAAAGGTAATTATGTGTTGTTACATGAATGATTAATAATGTAGCTCTCCCAAAGGTGGAGTTTGTATATGTCTGCTCTGTGTATATTGATCTTTTATCAATCAGATGAGAAGTAGAATGGATCCCTCTCTATTTTGATTTGCATGTATTTCGACTACTTTGATTGCAGAGATTTAGACATGATTCAGAATCTTGCAGAAAATTCCAATTCCTTCTCTTATTATCTGTAATTAAAATTAAGGGAAAAAATTGTAGTTTTGAAGACTTTTGTTTCGTCTGCGAATCATAGCAACACTTAGGGATCACATTGTCTATCCATCTGTGTGTCCGTCTGTCTGTCTGTCACACTCTGGGTGTCGCACCCATTAGCTTTTGATTAGAAGTTCCAGATATTTGATATTTCACATGTGAAGTCCTTGTGTCAAGACCTTTTCACACATACCATAATTTTATCTAGTGACCTTGACCTAGATATTTGACCTACTTTAACAAAAAAACAAAAAGATTGGCTATATCCTTTGACTGGTAAGTGATAGAGCTTTGATAATGTATATGTTCATTCCTTACATTGAGACCTTTTTATTATACGCCCGTCATTTGACGGGACGTATTATGGTATGGCGAAGTCCGTCCGTCCGTCCGTCCGCCTGTCCGTCTGGCCGTCTGGCCGTCTGTCCGTCCGCCTATGGAACGCAATAACTTGAATACGCGTCAACGGATTTTTATGAAATTTATACATAGTGATCAGACTGTGGAGAGGAAGCCGCCTTTCGATTTTCAGGTTCATCCGATTTGTCGTTACAGAGTTATGGGACTTAGATTTTTAAAATACAGTGAAAATATACTAAAATAGTTAAAAATTATTTAAAAATCTATTTCTGGTCGAAATGTTTTGAAATTTTGTATACTTCAAGTAGAAAGGATGTTCTTTGACATATGTAACGGGTTTTTAATTTTTTTGTCGCATAATCGAGATATTGTGTGTAATAGGAAGGGGGGGGGGGGGTTATATGCACATACATTTTAAGTTAAGGGCAAAATATAGGCGCATGGAACGCGATAACTTGAATATGCGTCAACGGATTTTCATGATATTCATACATTATGATTGGACTGTGGAGAGGAAGCCGCCTTTCGATTTTCAGGTTTATTCGATATGTCGTTACAGAGTTATGGGACTTAGATTTTTAAAATACAGTGAAAATATACTAAAATATTTAAAAATTATTTAAAAATCTATTTCTGGTCGAAATGTTTTGAAATTTTGTATACTTCATGTAGGAAGGGTGTTCTTTGACATATGTAACGGGTTTTTAATTTTTTTGTCGCATAACCGAGATATTGTATGTAATAGGAAGGGGGAGGGGTGGGTTATATGCACATACATGTTAAGCTAAGGGCAAAATATAGGCGCATGGAACGCAATAACTGGAATATGCGTCAACGGATTTTCATGATATTCATACATTTTGATTGGACTGTGGAGAGGAAGCCGCCTTTCGATTTTCAGGTTCATTCGATATGTCGTCACAGAGTTATGGGACTTAGACATTTTAAAATACAGTGAAAATATACTAAAATAGTTAAAAATTATTTAAAAATCTATTTCTAGTCGAAATGTTTTGAAATTTTGTATACTTAAGGTAGAAAGGATGCTCTTTGACATATGTAACGGGTTTTTAATTTTTTGGTCGCATAAGCGAGATATTGTGTGTAATAGGAAGGGGGGGGGGGGGGGGTAATATGCACATGCATGTTAAGCTATGGGCAAAATATAGGCGCATGGAACGCAATAACTTGAATATGCGTCAACGGATTTTCATGATATTCATACATTTTGATTAGACTGTGGAGAGGAAGCCGCCTTTCGATTTTCAGGTTCATTCGATATGTCGTTACAGAGTTATGGGACTTAGATATTTTAAAATACAGTGAAAATATACTAAAATTATAGTTAAAAATTATTTAAAAATCTATTTCTGGTCGAAATGTTTTGAAATTTTGTATACTTAAGGTAGAAAGGATGCTCTTTGACATATGTAACGGGTTTTTAATTTTTTGGTCGCATAAGCGAGATATTGTGTGTAATAGGAAGGGGGGGGGGGGGGGGGGTTATATGCACATACATGTTAAGCTAAGGGCAAAATATAGGTGCATGGAACGCAATAACTTGAATATGTGTCAACAGATTTTCATGATATTTGTACATTTTGATCAGACTTTGAAGAGGAAGCCGCCTTTCGATTTTAAGGTTCATCCAATTTGTCCTTATGGAGTTATGGGACTTAGATATTTTGGTGTTGTGAAAAAAATCCCAACAGCGTATCTTGCTGCGTGAGCGTAGGCTTTATTATAGATGCCATAATTTTTGTGTCGCCTGCAAAGCATAGCAACACTTATTGTTGTATAATCTGAAAAAATTATAATCGGAGAGGATTTTAATCGATTATTTCATTTTATTCGGAAAACACAAAATATGCATTAAAAAGCTAATAATTTTTGTCTCATATGTTGTAAATAAACTAGAATTGAAATGTTTTCAACTAAATGATTATACTTGAGTTAGCAAAGCTGAAGTCATGTGACTTGATTGTGTGGAGCTGAATGTAATATTTCTGCATGGTCATCAGAAAGGTCAAAATATAGATAAGACATGCCTGAAAAAATTATAACCAATGTTGACCATCAGTCATTGAACTTGCTAAATTTTGTAATTCACAGGAAGTTAATAAATCTATATGTAATCTGGTGCTTGTAATAGACTGGTCTCTTTGGCTCATACAGTAGAGTGTTAAACTTAAGATCGGAAGATTGCAAGTTCGAGCCCAGGTGGGGGCAATCTCGAATAGACTACATTATGTAACCCATTAAATAGCAGATTACAGGTGCTACAACTTGGAAGTTAATTGTTGGTCTTCAAGCATGCTGAACCAATGAACATTTTGGTCTTTTTAGCTTAATTGTTTACCTCTGTTTTATTTTCTCCGATTATAATCGATTTTTAGAAAAATAATCGATTAATTAAAATTGGACACCTCAATGAACGATAGGTATCACTTTGTGCGTTGTACGTCTGTCTGTCACACTTGGATGTCACACCCTATAAAAGTGATCCCTGAGTGTCGCTATGTTTAGCAGGCGACACATGCATTTCTTGGAATGATTTTTATGCCCCTGTAATCAAAGATTCGGGGGCATATAGTTTTTAGCTTACCTCGACGAAGTTGAGTGAGCTTATGCTATAACCCCACGCGTCCGCGTCCGCGTCCGTGTCCGCGTCCGTGTCCGCGTCCGGTTAAGAAGTTTGGGGTAGCTCAGTATCTGACAAAGAACTAATGCTACAGTAACCAAACTTGCACCAGTGATTCATCTTTGGATGCTGAGGTGAACCCATGCATCGGATGCAGCATCTGACTTACATTTTCCGCTTGAGTATTTGGATAAGAAGTTTGGGGTAGCTCAGTATCTGACAAAGCACTAATGCTACAGTAACCAAACTTGCACAAATGATTCATCTTTGGATGCCGAGATGGACCCATGCATCGGATGCAGCATCTGACCTACTTTTTCCACTTGAGTGATTTCGCTTTTAAAAGCCAATATTGAGCAAAATATAAGTGCTACATGTACCAAACTTGCATATTGGATGTATCTTTGATCAAACTTTCATAAAATGACCTTGACCTACTTTTTCCGCTTGAGTGATTTTGCCTTTAAAAGCCAATATTGAGCAAAGTATAAGTGCTAGATGTTCCAAACTTGCATATTAGATGTATCTTTGATCAAACTTTCATAAAATGACCTCGACCTGCTTTTTCCGCTTGAGTGATTTTGCCTTTAAAAGCCAATATTGAGTGATACATGTACCAAACTTGCATATTGGATATATCTTTGATCAATCTTTCATAAAATGACCTTGACCTACTTTTTCCGCTTGAGTGATTTTGCTCTATAAAGCCAATATTGAGCAAAGTATAAGTGCTGGATGTTCCAAACTTGCATATTAGATGTATCTTTGATCAAACTTTCATAAAATGACCTCGACTTACTTTTTCCGCTTGAGTGATTTTGCCTTTAAAAGCCAATATTGAGCAAAGTATAAGTGATACATGTACCAAACTTGCATATTGGATGTATCTTTGATCAATCTTTCATAAAATGACCTTGACCTACTTTTTCCGCTTGAGTGATTTTGCTCTATAAAGCCAATATTGAGCAAAGTATAACTGCTACATGTACCAAACTTGCATATTGGATGTATGTTTGATCAAAGTTTCATAAAATGACCTTGACCTACTTTTTCTGCTTGAGTGGTTTTGCCTTTAAAAGCCAATATACATGTACTAAGAAATATGTTTGAATTGAATTTTGCTGTCACGAGGTGAGCTTCGTAATCTATGATTACCTATGTTTGATCTGTCCATCTATCTGTTTGTCCGCAAAAACTTTAATCTTGGCCATAACTTTTTAATGGTTAGTGATAGGGCTTTCATATTTCTTATGTGTATTCCTTGCGACAAGACCATTTCATGGATACCAACATTTTTAACCTTGTGACGTTGACCTTGGAGTTAGACCTACTTTTGAAAAACTTTAACCTTGGGCATCTGCTTTCATATTTCACATGTGTATTCCTTGTGACAAGACCTTTCCATGGATACCAAAATTTTTGACCTTGTGACCTTGACCTTGGAGTTTGACCTACTTTTGAAAAACTTTAACCTTTGGCATATCTTTCGAATGGTGAGCGATAGGTCTTTCATATTTCACATGTGTATTTCTTGTGACAAGACCTTTCCATGGATACCAAAATTTTTAAACTTGTAACCTTGACCTTGGAGTTAGACCTACTTTTGAAAAACTTTAACCTTGGGCATAACTTTCGAATGGTAAGTGATAGGGCTTTCATATTTCACATGTGTATTCCTTGTGACAAGACCTTTTCATGGATACCAACATTTTTAGCTCTACTGGTCATAGACCAGTCGAGCTTATGCGATACCCCGTCATCCGGCGTCTGTCCGTCTGTCTGTCCGTCTGTCCGTCCGTAAACAATTCTTGTGCTCGCAACTCCTCTGAAACTATAAGAGATAGAAATGTAAATCTTTTTGCAATACACTTGGTCTGTGGTCTAGTTGTGCACCTGACATTTTGTTTGAGCCCCTGACCCCCAGGGTCTTAGAAAATGGGTGTGGTCATTTTCTCTTATATAACTCTATGTTATCTTGTGCTCGCAACTCCTCTGACATGATGGAGACTTAATTCTTTTTGTAATATGATGGATGTGTGGTCTAGTCGTGCACCTGATATGTTGTTTGAGCCCCTGACCCCCAGGGTCTTAGAAAAAGGGTATGGTCATCATTTTTAGCTCACCTCGACGAAGTTGAGTGAGCTTATGCTATAACCCCATGCGTCCGCGTCCGCGTCCTCGTCCGCGTCCGCGTCCGTGTCCGTGTCCGCGTCCGTGTCCGCGTCCGCGTCCGGTTAAGAAGTTTGGGGTAGCTCAGTATCTGACAAAGTACTAATGCTACAGTAACCAAACTTGCACAAGTTATTCATCTTTGGATGCTGAGGTGAACCCATGCATCAGATGCAGCATCTGACCTACATTTTTCGCTTGAGTGACTTGGTTAAGAAGTTTGGGGTAGCTCAGTATCTGACAAAGTACTAATGCTACAGTAACCAAACTGGCACAAGTGATTCATCTTTGGATGCTGAGGTGAACCCATGCATCGTATGCAGCATCTGACCCACATTTTCCGCTTGAGTGACTTGGTTAAGAAGTTTGGGGTAGCTCAGTATCTGACAAAGTACTGATGCTACAGTAACCAAACTTGCACAAGTGATTCATCTTTGGATGCTGAGGTGAACCCATGCATCAGATGCAGCATCTGACCTACATTTTCCGCTTGAGTGACTTGGTTAAGAAGCTTGGGGTAGCTCAATATCTGACAAAGTACTGATGCTACAGTAACCAAACTTGCACAAGTGATTCATCTTTGGATGCTGAGGTGAACCCATGCATCGGATGCAGCATCTGACCTACATTTTCCGCTTGAGTGATTTGGATAAGAAGTTTGGGGTAGCTCAGTATCTGACAAAGTACTAATGCTACAGTAACCAAACTGGCAAAAGTGATTCATCTTTGGATGCCGAGATGGACCCATGCATCGGATGCAGCATCTGACCTACTTTTTCCACTTGAGTGATTTCGCTTTTAAAAGCCAGTATTGAGCGAAGTATAAGTGCTACATGTACCAAACTTGCATATTGGATGTATCTTTGATCAAACTTTCATAAAATGACCTTGACCTACTTTTTCCGCTTGAGTGATTTTGCCTTTAAAAGCCAATATTGAGCAAAGTATAAGTGCTAGATGTTCCAAACTTGCATATTAGATGTATCTTTGATCAAACTTTCATAAAATGACCTCGACCTACTTTTTCCGCTTGAGTGATTTTGCCTTTAAAAGCCAGTATTGAGCAAAGTATAAGTGATACATGTACCAAACTTGCATATTGGATATATCTTTGATCAATCTTTCATAAAATGACCTTGACCTACTTTTTCCGCTTGAGTGATTTTGCCTTTAAAAGCCAATATTGAGCAAAGTATAAATGCTAGATGTTCCAAACTTGCATATTAGATGTATCTTCAAACTTTCATAAAATGACCTCGACCTACTTTTTCTGCTTGAGTGATTTTGCCTTTAAAAGCCAATATTGAGCAAAGTATAAGTGATACATGTACCAAACTTGCATATTGGATATATCTTTGATCAATCTTTCATAAAATGACCTTGACCTACTTTTTCCGCTTGAGTGATTTTGCTCTATAAAGCCAATATTGAGCAAAGTATAAGTGCTAGATGTTCCAAACTTGCATATTAGATGTATCTTTGATCAAACTTTCAAAAAATGACCTCGACCTACTTTTTCTGCTTGAGTGGTTTTGCCTTTAAAAGCCAATATACATGTACTGAGAAATATGTTTGAATTGAATTTTGCTGTCACGAGGTGAGCTTCGTAATCTGTGATTACCTATGTTCTCCTATATAACTCTATGTAATCTCGTGCTCGCTTCTCCTCTGACACTATAAATGATGGAGACTTACAGGGATTTTTAGCTCACCTCGACGAAGTTGAGTGAGCTTATGCTATAACCCCACGCGTCCGCGTCCGTGTCCGCGTCCGCGTCCGGTTAAGAAGTTTGGGGTAGCTCAGTATCTGACAAAGTACTAATGCTACAGTAACCAAACTGGCACAAGTGATTCATCTTTGGATGCTGAGGTGAACCCATGCATCGGATGCAGCATCTGACCTACATTTTCCGCTTGAGTGACTTGGTTAAGAAGTTTGGGGTAGCTCAGTATCTGACAAAGTACTAATGCTACAGTAACCAAACTGGCACAAGTGATTCATCTTTGGATGCTGAGGTGAACCCATGCCTCGGATGCAGCATCTGACCTACATTTTCCGCTTGAGTGACTTGGTTAAGAAGTTTGGGGTAGCTCAGTATCTGACAAAGTACTAATGCTACAGTAACCAAACTGGCACAAGTGATTCATCTTTGGATGCTGAGGTGAACCCATGCATCGTATGCAGCATCTGACCTACATTTTCCGCTTGAGTGACTTGGTTAAGAAGTTTGGGGTAGCTCAGTATCTGACAAAGTACTAATGCTACAGTAACCAAACTTGCACAGGTGATTCATCTTTGGATGCCGAGATGGACCCATGCATCGGATGCAGCATCTGACCTACTTTTTCCACTTGAGTGATTTCGCTTTTAAAAGCCAATATTGAGCAGAGTATAAGTGCTACATGTACCAAACTTGCATATTTGATGTATCTTTGATCAAACTTTCATAAAATGACCTTGACCTACTTTTTCCGCTTGAGTGATTTTGCTTTAAAAGCCAATATTGAGCAAAGTATAAGTGATACATGTACCAAACTTGCATATTGGATGTATCTTTGATCAATCTTTCATAAAATGACCTTGACCTACTTTTTCCGCTTGAGTGATTTTGCTTTATAAAGCCAATATTGAGCAAAGTATAAGTGCTAGATGTTCCAAACTTGCATATAAGATGTATCTTTGATCAAACTTTCATAAAATGACCTCGACCTACTTTTTCCGCTTGAGTGATTTTGCCTTTAAAAGCCAATATTGAGCAAAGTATAAGTGATACATGTACCAAACTTGCGTATCTTTGATCAATCTTTCATAAAATGACCTTGACCTACTTTTTCCGCTTGAGTGATTTTGCTTTATAAAGCCAATATTGAGCAAAGTATAACTGCTACATGTACCAAACTTGCATATTGGATGTATCTTTGATCAAACTTTCATAAAATGACCTTGACCTACTTTTTCTGCTTGAGTGGTTTTGCCTTTAAAAGCCAATATACATGTACTAAGAAATATGTTTGAATTGAATTTTGCTGTCACGAGGTGAGCTTCGTAATCTGTGATTACCCTATGTTTCAAGTCCGTTTTTGGGTCCGATTATCGGACCCATTCCCAACGCCAAAATGACCTGTATTTTCCCAATTTATGATTGAAATTTCCCAATTTGAACCTCTTAATTTTTTGTTAAAGTGTTCTTCAATAAAGAGCAAAATGATGACGACTGATAATACCTAGCAGAAATATGACATTAACAATCGATACGTAAACTGGTCATAAATGTTATATCCGGTATAGGTTTACGTTTTAGACATCAAATTGTATCTCCAGTATTGAGAACCCCAGGATCATGTCATCTCACCTTGTGACAACAGCAAATCTGATACCATAAATTACAAAAGGGAGATTCTCCTCTTCAAAATAAAATTTTGGATAGTGACTATAAAAGAAAGAACAGAAAGTAGTTCATGTTCAATAAACAGAATGGGGGCGACTTGGACAGTGGGAATATGTCCCCCGTCAAACACTGACTTTGAATCTGAATCCTGATTGATCATGATCAAAAGTAGCCCCTCTGACTCTGAACAGATGCCTGTTCCAGGTCCTAGAAGTTGATGTCCTTTGAAGCACAATCTAAAGTATAGATGGCTTTACTAGTACATGTACTTTGTTTCTTTTATTGAAGACATGCACTTTGAATAAGAAGGAGTTATATCTCTGTTTAATGATTTATTCCATTAAGAATCAATTAAACTGTTGGAAATTCCCAATTTCATTGAAATGCCGCGGTTTTTCCCAATTTTAATGGACCCTGGACCCAAAGTAAAATACCCTGAAAAATCCCTGACTTAATTCTTTTTGCAATATGATGGGTGTGTGGTCTAGTTGTGCACCTGATATATTGTTTGAGCCCCTGACCTCCAGGGTCTTAGAAAAATTGTGTGGTCATTTTCTCCTATATAACTCTATGAAATCTTGTGATCGCAACTCCTAATACACTATAAATGATGGAGACTTAATTCTTTTTGCAATATGATGGATGTGTGGTCTAGTTGTGCATCTGATATTTTGTTTGAGCCCCTGACCCCCAGGGTCTTAGAAAAAGGGTGTGGTAATTTTCTCCTATATAATTCTCAACTTGCAACAAGGTCATAGGCGGCACAGGCTTGCAATATAACCTTGCTGTCATCGCTATTTTCCTACGCCATTTCACGCAATGATAAAGCCCGAGAGGCATCGCAGGTATGGCATGTCGTCACAGTGACGTCATTTTGACTTCTGACGTAAACATCGCAAAAGATTCAAAGGTAGAGGCACATATTTGAGCGTTTAGGGGCGAGTAAATGGGCAATGAAGGAAACGATTCTTATCTTGATGAAGGATAATTTACAAGACTCACGTCTAAAGACGGTAGGTTTCGATTTATGGCCAGAATTTGTATTTTTATTGGAGACTTCTAGCTCAGCTGATCGTGCTGGCAACGTACGAATGAAGAAAGAATCCCTGATACTGCTTGGTATTGCATTGAAACAAAGACAATGCTTGTACATTATATACCTCATAAATGTAGTTATACTTAGTGGTATATACTTGCAATATTTCATTTACAAATACGAATCCCAAGTTTCAATCTGCAAGAATCTTGCAGACAAACAATAGGCGATGACGGCAGAGGTAGATTTCAAAGTGAAGAAAAGCGGAACTAAAATCGAATGCATGCGTAGGAGATTGTATAATTCTATGTAATCTTGTGCTCGCAACTCCACTGTCACTATAAATGATGGAGACTTAGTTTTTTTTGCATATTATGGGTGTATGGTCTAGTTGTGCACCTGATATTTTGTTTGAGCCCCTGACCCCAGGGTCTTAGAAAAATTGTGTGGTCATTTTCTCCTATATAACTCTATGTAATCTTGTGCTTGCAACTCCTCATACACTATAAATGATGGAGACTTAATTCTTTTTGCATATTATGGGTCTGTGGTCTAGCTGTGCACCTGATATTTTGTTTGAGCCCCTGACACCCCAGGGTCCTAGAAAATGGGCATGGTCATTTTCTCCTATATAACTCTATGTAATCTTGTGCTCGCAACTCCTCTGACACTAAAAATGATGGAGACTTAATTCTTTTTGCAATATGATGGGTGCATGGTCTAGTTGTACACCTGATATTTTGTTCTAGCCCCTGACCCCCAGGGTCTTAGAAAAAGGGTGTGGTCATTTTCTTCTATATAACTCTATGTAATCTTGTGCTCGCAACTCCTCTGACACTATAAATGATGGAGACTTAATTCTTTTTGCAATATTATGGGTCTGTAGTCTTGTTGTGCACCTGATATTTTGTTTGAGCCCCTGACCCCCAGGGTCTTAGACAATTGGTGTGGTACTTTTTTCCTATATAATTGTGCTCTCAACACTTCTTAGCTATTAGTGATGGATTGTTTATTCTTTATGAAATATGATGGATCTATAGTCTTGTTGTGTCATTGATGTTTCATTTCAGGCAGCACCCCCTGACCCCTAGGATCTTGGAAAATGGGTGTAGCATTTTTTTATGTAAATACAATGTACTATATCTCGGATAATATTAATTAGGGATATGAGGGATATTCTAGTTGCAGTTAAATGGATATGTTGTTTTCTTGCACAACTCATAATTTGCTAGAGTGCCTGCTCCCTATTGTTTTTGGTTTAAAAAATGGCAATTGATATTTATGTGTTATGTATCTTATTCACTTGTCAATGAGTGAATAAAACAAAACAACCAGGAGAACTACAGTCTCGTCAGAGACTTCTGGTTTACCTTGTGACCTTGACCTTGGAGTATGACCTACTTTTAGAAAACTTTAACCTTGGGCATAACTTTCGAATGGTAAGTGATAGGGCTTTCATATTTCACATGTGCATTCCTTGTAAAAAGACCTTTCCATGGATACCAAAATTTTTGACCTTGTGACCTTGACCTTGGAGTTTGACCTACTTTTGTAAAACTTGAAGTTGAACCTTGAGCATAACTTTCTAATGGTAAGTGATAGGGCTTTCATATTTCACATGTGTATTCCTTGTAAAAAGACCTTTCCATGGATACCAAAATTTTTGACCTTGTGACCTTGACCTTGGAGTTAGACCTACTTTTGAAAAACTTTAACCTTGGGCATAACTTTCAAATGATGAGTGATCGGGCTTTCATATTTCACATGGATACCAACATTTTTTACCTTGTGACCTTGACCTTAGAGTTTGACCTACTTTTGAAAAACTTGAACCTTGAGCATAACTTTCGAATGGTAAGTGATAGGGCTTTCATATTTTACATGTGTATTCCTTGTAAAAAGACCTTTCCATGGATACCAAAATTTTTCACCTTGTGACCTTGACCTTGGAGTTAGACCTACTTTTGAAAAACTTTAACCTTGGGCATAACTTTCGAATGGTGAGTGATAGGGCTTTCATATTTCACATGTGTATTCCTTGTTACAAGACCTTTCCATGGATACCAAAATTTTTGACCTTGTGACCTTGACCTACTTTTGAAAAACTTTAACCTTTGGCATAACTTTCGAATGGTGAGTGATAGGGCTTTCATATTTCACATGTGTATTCCTTGTGACAAGACCTTTCCATGGATACCAAAATTTTTAACCTTGTAACCTTGACCTTGGAGTTAGACCTACTTTTGAAAAACTTTTACCTTGGACAAAACTTTAATATAATGACCTTGAAATATATATTTTCAGGACCTACATTTAAAAAAAAAATAAGATCAGCTCTACCTTTTGATTGATAAGTAATAGGGCTTTGATATTTCACATGTGAATTGCTTGTAATGAGACCTTTCTTTTGTTTCCAAAATTTTTGACCTAGCGACCTTGACTTAGATAATTGACCTCCTTTCTGAAAAATGTTTATGCCCCCATGGTTAAATGGTGAAGAGCATTAAGAGTCTGTTATTATGTCCTTCTGTCATACTTTCAGTTTCCAGATGATAACTCAAGAAACCTTTCACCTGTACAAAATTAGGATATATTTGCTCACTTATCAAAAGGGAAAGAAGCCTATTGATTTTAGGGTCAATAGTTCAAAGGTCAAGATCACTGTTAGTAGAAATACACTGAAAATCATATTCCCCAGATGATAACTCAAGAACCCTATCACTTGTACAATCAAACCTTGACTATATGCTTATTTGTCTGGAGGAGAAGAAACATTGATTTTGGGGCCTATACGTCTAAGGTCAAGGTCACTGTTAGGAAGAATACACTGAAAATCATGGTTTCCAGATGATAACTCAAGAACCCCTTCACCTGTCCAAAGGATCACATCAGATCTCGTGAATAAAATTCCCACCTAAAACCTGAAAAATATAATTTTAACCAAAGGAAAATTTATTTGGATTGTTAAACCCCCCGCAAATGAAGGGGGGGGGGATTATATAGGAATCACCCTGTCTGTCTGTCCATCTGATTAAGAAGTTTTGAAAGCAGATTTCTTCTAAACTATTAATGATAGGCCTTTCATATTTCATACACAATTCATCATAAAGAGTACTTCATTTTGGTACTAAAACTTTTGACCTTGTGACCTTCACCTTCACCATATACAACATTTTAGGTAAGGGAATTAATTTGAAAGCAGATTTCTTTTGTAACTATCAATTGTAGGCCTTTCATATTTCATACACATATTCACCATATTGAAAGAGCACTACGTTTTGGTGACATGACTTTAGACCTTGTGCCCTTGACCTTCACCTTCACCCTATGCAACATTTAAGGTTTAAGAAGTTTTGAAAGCAGATTTCTTTTACACTATCAATGGTAGGCCTTTCATATTTTATACACACATTCACCACAAAGAGCATTACAATATGGTACCATGACTTTTGACCTTTTGATCTTGACCTTGACTTGGGGCTTATGTTGCAATTAGGTTAAGAAGTTTTGAAAGCAGATTTCTTTCATACTGTCAATGTAGGCCTTTCATATTTCGTATACACATTCACAATTTAAGGAGTACTACATTTTGTTACCATGATTTCTGACCTTGTGACCTTTACCTTGACTTTGGGCCCATATTGCATTATTGGTGAAGAAGATTTGAAAGCAGATTTCTTTCATATTAGAATTGGTAGGCCTTTCACATTCCATAGACATATTTACCACAAATAGTACTACAATTTTAACAAACAAAAAAATAACACATCCCGTTGGGGGTATAATTCGTCCACTTTAGGGCAGTGCTAGTTTGAAATGTTATTTCAAAATCTTATAGGTATTGCATCTTTTTACAAATTTTATTATTCTGATCAATGGAAAACAAGGTCAAAAGGTCTTTTTTTTCATATTCATATCTCTTCAGGGTTTTTTTTACCCTTTGAATCCAGGGGCCTGGGCCTTTTTCAAGATTGGGAAAAATAGCAACATTTGGTTGAAATTGGGGAAAAATTTTTGTAAGATATACAAAACCCCAGATATGATGGTAACTTATTTATACCAAAGTATAATATATGAATACTGAATGAACATTGGATGGGGAAAAGCTTATTGATTTTAGGGTCAGTAGGTCAAGGTTATTTCTTCCTTTCAATGCTTGTTGTCATAACATGTTAAGGGTCAAACTGTTTCGTGGGGGTATATGCTATACAAACATAATATTTCTAGTTTCCATATATATAGTTTACAAATAAATTGAGAAAACAAGCAAAAAGTTGTTGTTCTTTATTATTGATATTGCTAAAAAGGTAGCCTAGGAATAAAAATTCAATTAAAACAAAGCATCTGATTGATTTATTTCATCTACTTAAAAAGAAACTTGATTTATTCTCCTTTATTATAGCAAAGTAAGTATCATTGATTAGTTAGCCAGGTCCGTATTTGAATGAAGTATGGTAATAAGCGCGCACTGATTTTAATTACACTTTTGTGTTTTAATCTGTCTTAACTTTTTTCTTCTTAAAAGTATTTTAAAATGTCATGTGATATAATATTTCTATTTAGCTTGATGTATTCTCTTTTTATCTGTATAAGATAAACAAGGTTCAAACTGTTCACTGGGGGTTTATGTTTTACAAACATAATATTTCTAGTTTTCATATAAATTTTTATATGTTTTCATGAAAACATGTCAAAGGTCAAACATCAGCATACCATGCAGGTCACAATTTGTGACTAAGCCACAATCTATACATCTATACGATCCACAATAACCTCATGCTGATTGTTGACGGCACTGTAATCAACTTCATGCTGGAATAGGGTTGTTGCAGTGATATATAGCATTGTTATTAGAGAATGCACAGTGCTGAGTAGAGATCTGTGTATGATAACAGATGACAATATTCTGTATGAGATGATGATGGAAAAATCAATTCAGGTTTTCAATTGGGCCATACTTCAAGGAAATTAATTTTGCCAATTGTGATCAATTTATATAAAATTGAGAATAAAACCATTCCAGAATCTGCCTGAATTAGATAAAAAATTTAGTTTCTATGGTTTGGTTTGTAAGCATAGAAATATACTTTAAGGTACGTTACAGCAGACAAAAGAGAAAAACAAACTTAAATACACAAATAAATACATTAAATATTGTAAAACCAAACCCTCCTCAAGTATTTGGAGGGAGAGAGGATGAATTTAGTTAAATTTTAAGGTCAGAGATCAAGGTCTCTATAATGATAAAATATGTCCTATATACAGATTTGAGATGTAGCTACAATCTGAATGGCTCTTTATTACATTACTGTGACCAAATTTATTCATCAACACCCTGTCACATCACCAATTACTACATACAAATCAGTAGTGTTTCTATATATTGTCCTTTTATCAATATAGTCAGAGATAACGGCGACATACTCCGTCCCAGAGTACACTAACGTTCCCTGGGCTGTAATTCTGATGACCATTTTTGTTGTTGCCAATGTAGCATTCATCTCGATAACTCATTCAAATATGACATCAATTTAATCACATGAAGCTTTTATGATAATTCTCTTGGTAATTCAGCTCTTGATTAATTGCATATTTTTTATGCCAATACGAATTTACTGCAAAATTTTGATTTGGAGTGGTGTGTTGATATCATATATGCATTGATTTATTTTGTTATTGTTGTTACATGGTGTTTTATCTCATTCACCAATCTTTGTCCCGGCTTGCCGTTGTTAATCGTTCATTATGGGAACAGCTTGTGTAATTTGGTGACAAATGGCTCTTGTTCCTTTTATCATGGAGGAGGTGTATCTACCTATTTATAGCGACAATATAGACTTTCTTACTGTCCATTTTACACAGATGAACGAGATTTTAGGCGAGGATTACGAGAAGAAGATGGCAGTAGTTAACGTCCTGAAGCAGTATGCGGAGGATAGGGATGTTGACATGATGGCTCGGGCTTTAGCTGTAATCCTCCGAACATCACAGCAGATGAAAATCATATCACAAATAAGGTAAAATTAACCACTAGAGCGTGGAACCTATTTCGCCTGCTTCTTGTTGGTTATCGGAATTGTTTGTCAAGCTTATTTTTCTATATCCTATCAAATATGACCGTTGCAGTCATGTTTTGATATATTGTGACATCTCCTGCACTCAAATGTGACGAAAAGTACCACAAAATGAGGAAAAATTCATTACATCACTAAATTTTAGACATAAACATCCAAAATTTTTACAAAAACCAAACAAAGAAAACATTTTATTTGGCATCATCTCGTAAAAGTAGTGGCGACGAAAAATTTCCTGGAAAGAAAATCACAATTTTGTCCGTTTTGTGTGCAAAATGGATACTTATCAGCAAAAACGGCGAAATAAGGTCACCAACAAAAACATGGAAATGAAATATTTTGACGTTTTGTAAGGAAACAATGAACTAAGTAAAATAAATCATTTTTAGCTCGCTGGGACAAAAAAGTCCGGAGAGCTGATGCCATAACTTGGCGTCGTCGTTGTCCGTAGACAAAACTTTAACCTGGGCTATATCTCTCGAACTATAAGGGGTAGGGCTTTGATATTTCACATGTAGATACCTTGTGACGAGACCTTTCATTTGAGACCATGACCTTTGACCTAGTGACCTTGACCTTGGACTTTGACCTACTTTTCTAAAACTTTAACCTGGTTTCTGACAAAAACCTGTATAGGCGAGCTATGTAATCTTTGATTACCCTATATTTGTAGTATATCGATCGAGAATGGATTTAAATTAAACTTTAGCGAAGCCAATCATTGAATCCGCCACCAAGTATTGATAATTCCTAGAAAATGTACGACAAATGCAGCGAAATATGGTCACTTGCTCTACAGCATTTATGAAGTTGTGTATTATAAGCTCACTTTGTGGTTAGTATTATAAAATCATTTTTAATCAGTATTAATAGAATGATAACACATGGGTGATAAATTACTTTTATATCATCATAAAATACAAATTGTTGGTACTAATTAATATCTTATACTTAGGTGTCTGTCCTCTCAGCATAGAGTTTTGGAGATTGGACATATATTGAGAGTATTGAAGTACATTTTGTACTTTTGTATTCATTGGGTTAGAAGATGAAATCTTGAAAGGCCATATCAAGAGGAATAGAGATTAATAGACTAATATTAGATTTTGAATTTGAAATTGTCCGTGAGTACAACAGAAAAATGTTAGTTCAAATGAAAGGTCAATATTACCAGGTGAAAAGTCAATCCAAATGAAAGCTCAAAACTTGAGCATCAATCAGTCGTATCTAGAGGGCAATGACTCTACGAGGAAAGAAGGATCAAGATTCTGGAGTAGATTTACATGTTTTTATGACTTTCAGACAATTTGTCCCACCACGACAGAGGCCAAGGTTTGATGAACTATACAGACATCAGTATTCTATACTTCACCCACTAGATGAAGGTACCCAGCTCAGAGGAGAACAAAGGTATTAGTCAGATTTAAATGATATTTCTTTATCAGATAAATATACATGTAGAGCAGCTAGTGTTCATCATTTTGAACAAACTCCTAAAGTCTTCTGCAGAATTTTACCTGTCAGGTTTAAGCTAATAGATGAATGCACAATCAAATAATACAATTACACTTTTCTTTTGATGGCATTGGGAACAATCATACAGGAATTCTAAAATCAACATGAGGAATTCCTGTAAATGAATTAATTTTACATAATTTGAATTGAAGATTGAAACAAATGAGTCAATTATTGTTAAATACTGATCTTTTGAAACATTTTTGTGTAAGGAAAACGCATAAATGACAGAATTGTTAAAATATCCATTTAAAACATATTTATCAAATTTATATGTTAAATAAATTACAGTACAGTGAAAGTGCATCGAGTTGATGGAAACTTTGGCTTTGTAATAAAGGGCAACAACCCTGTTAGTATGGAGACTGTAGATCCTGGGGGTCCGGCAGACAATGCGGGGCTCCAACCTGGGGATGTCATACTCAGACTGAATGGCATAGATGTCAGGTAAGTAGCTGTAGATTGAGTTGTGATTAGTTAATGCTTTGTAAAGAAATCTAGACTAGATTAACTAGAACTTATCATAAAGGATGAATACCCCCTGCTATAGTATTGGTCAAGAATGCAACTGTTTGACCCCTGGCTTAAACAAAACAAGCTTTGAACCTGTACCTTTTGGCAAAAACCCAATGGGAATCCCTCTTTGATTAAGAGCAATCAGCTTATAAAATTTCATCCCTGTTGGTCAAGAATAACAGAGGTTTTTGTCCAGAAATCCTGTTTTCAATTATGCCAAGTTTAATTTTAACCTTTGTTCGTAGATGCTTAGCTCAAATGTTATCCCCATACATTTAAACCTGTATCAGGCAATCATTGTGTAGAAATGATGTTTAAAAATGCTGTTTTCCATGTTTGTTAAGTCTGACCGTGACCTTTAACTTTTTGACCCCAAAATTAAAGGGATCCTCCATTTCTCATGGACAATCTATGTATAAATGTTCAACACTAGGTAAAAAGTAACTCAAGTTATGGTGCGGAATATGAAATTTGTATATGCATGATGAAACCAGTATACCCCCTCAACTTTGTTGGTGATGGTCATAATGAAATATAGATGGATAAAAAAAAGTTTCGTGTATTGAAATTCCCTCTAAAGAGCAGGGAAAATGTTGCTATGACTTGTATATTTAGATGATCGGAATAATATTTACATGTACCTCACTGAAATAATCTTGTACCATCATGTAAATGTTACATAGGACTACATTGTATAAAGATTTTATGTATATTTTGTGTAGGAGATGTAGTCATTCACATTTAGTTCAGCTGTTACAGGACAGTGGACCATCACCTGTGCTAGACATCTTACGACCATTTACAGACAGTGAGTAGTCTTATACATCATCATCATTGTATGGAGAATCTTAATATTTGCATGTTTCTGAAACATTTGAGGAGAAAATACAAAGAATAGAAATTAGAAAGATGATTTTGACACATGCTCAGCTGAAGTTATGATCCTCAAGCAGATTTAAGACCGAGAAAAAGTTAAGTATGAAATGTTGAAATAAATGTAAAAACCAGAATTAGAAACAAAACTAATACTTCATTGCCTTTCATTCTCACAATTTCATTCTCACTAAGGTAATGATGCATACCGTATTTTCTGAATAAGGCACTTATTTCTTTAGAGAATTATTGCAAGGGAAGTGATGACTATTGCAGCCTGATACATATATATCATATACATGTATATTATATCATATATGCCTTCATTCTATTGTACATGCATCATACATACATGTATTATATTATATATGCCTTCATTCTATTGTACATGTATCATACATATTATATTATATATGCCTTCATTCCATTGTACATGTATCATACATATTGTATCATATATACCTTCATTCCATTGTACATGTATCATACATATTATATTATATATGCCTTCATGCTATTGTACATGTATCATACATATTATTATATCATGTATGCCTTCATTCCATTGTACATGTATCGTACATATTATTATGTCATATATGCCTTCATTCTATTGTACATGTATCATACATATTATATCATATATGCCTTCATTCCATTGTACATGTATCATACATATTATATATACCTTCATTCTATTGTACATGTATCATACATATTATATTGTATATGCCTTCATTCTATTGTACATGTATCATACATATTATATTATATATGCCTTCATTCCATTGTACATGTATCATACATATTATATTATATATGCCTTCATTCCATTGTACATGTATCATACATATTATATCAGATATGCCTTTATTCTATTGTACATGTATCATACATATTATATTATATATGCCTTCATTCCATTGTACATGTATCATACATATTATATTATATATGCCTTCATTCTATTGTACTTGTGTTATACATATTATATCAGATATGCCTTTATTATATTGTACATGTATCATATATGCCTTCATTCTATTGTACATGTATGATTTGTTTACAATTATAGCTAGGTCTACATCCTCAGTATCTATGTCATCAACATCAAGTCAGGCATCGTCACAGTGGATGAAAGCTTCAGGTCAAGTCATCACAGACAAGGAGGGAAAATCCTTCAGACAAAGGGTAAAAACTTTTGAATGTCAAATAATTATTAGCTCAACTCGGAGAATTTGAGTAAGCTTATGCTATACCCCAACACGTCCCTGTCAGCTTCTTTTTATGTGTCAAGTTTTAAAAAAAGTTTGGCATAGGTCAACTAGCATTTAGTACTGATGCTACAGTAACCAAACTTGCACACGTGATAATTGTGGGATGCTGAGATGAACCCATGTACTGTAAATGTGGAAATGTTTGCATGGGGGAAATTTGCATTGATTTGTGAAAAATGCGAAAATTTCCCCCATGCGTAAATAAGCCTGCTGCATTCTTACAAAGGCAGAGACATTTTTATCAGGAATGTTTTCCCCAAGTGTAATGTCTTGATATTATAATCATGAAATTTCCCCCCATCGAAAATAACCACGTTTACAGTATCAGATGCTGCATCCAACCATTTTTTTCCGCTTCAGTGATTTTGCATTTAAAAGCCAATATTAAGCAAATTGTAAGTGCTGCATGTACCAAACTTGTGCGTTGGATGTTCCTTTGATCAATTTTTCATAAAATGACCTTGACCTTTTTCTGCCTAAGTGATGTTGCATATTGAATTTGATCAAACTTTCATAAATTGACCTTGACCTACTAGAATCTAGTATGAATGCAAGTCAGTGTGCAGAATGTATATTTTGCAAAATTCTCACAAGATTTCATTCTTTAACTAATGTTTAATTGAATTTTCTGCCATGTTATTAAACATACTGTTGTGAGTTGAGCTTTGTAATACATGTATGTGATTACCAATGTTTTTTCACATATTTTTAAAATTTTCATCATAAATGGGTGACATAATTTGTCTGTTATATTATATAACGTGTATTATTATTGTTACAATACATGAAGTGTCAAGTTTTACAATTTATTTTTTGGATTAATCAAATTTGATCAGTTGCATCATCAGTGTTACGTGTGTTTTTATACCTACGATACAAGTTAGACTTACAAAGTTTTCCATTCTACATATCATGAATTTACCAATTCAAGATGCGACAATATAATCATAGCAGACCTCTTTCATATAGGTTGAATATCTCTTGACATCAAAGGAAAGAAGTCAGATGAGGAAAGCCATGTTACAGTATGACTCATCCAGGTCAGTATACAGTGATGATTCGTTAGTCCAGAATTCGTTACTCTGGAAAATTCGTTACTCCGGACGATATCTCGGGGAACAAACGTGCATAGTGCAAAAATGATCCGATAATCCAGAAATCTGTGTTCTGGATCTGGACAGTAGTTTTCGGAAACGGACGTGCGGATCAAATGTTATTTTGTCCCGTTAGTCCGGACGATATAAGCAACTACGGACGTGCTTTCATAACAATTAATTTTTACCTGAAGAAATCTACGTGGACATGTTTTCATAACAGTTAATTTTTACCTAGAGAAATTTACCAGAAAACCGGCAGATTAATTAGGGGATGGGATACGCAGCACTAGTCACGGCTTGGGGTACACGGTTATCAAATCTATGCACTAAAAGACTTAATTGTTCTTTAGTCACTTTCTTAATTCTTATTGTAACATTTTTCAGCTTGTAGCGTTCGATCATTATTTTGAACAGATACGCGCCCTAAAATCATTTCAAATTAAAGTTGATATTTTAAATCTTAATGATGAAGAATGTTAGCATTAGCTTGGATATTGAGGGCTTGTTTTTAGTTAAAATAGAATCGAAAATGCTAAGTTTCCTCTCGGTCTGTCTGTCTGTCCGTCCGTCTGTCTGTCCGTCTGTCCCATTTTCAGTTTTCCAGACTTTTTTTCGCTGTTGTTGCATATATTGAACTCATTTTTGGTATGTGGATATATATCAATGTGATACAGATCAAGTTTGAGTTTGCTTTCGATTGACCTAATTTTACAAGAGTTATGGCCCTTGGACTTAGCAAATTTTATGAAAATTTCAGTTTTCCGGACTTTTTTCCGCTGTTGTTGCATATATAGAACTCATTTTTGGTATGTGGATATATCTCAATGTGATACAGATCAAGTTTGAGTTTGCTTTCGATTCACTTATTTTTACAAGAGTTATGGCCCTTGGACTTAGCAAATTTTACGAAAATTTCATTTTCCAGACTTTTCTTTGGTTCTATTGCAAATAATGCACTGATTTTTGGTAAATGAATACATCTCAGTGTGATACAGACCAAGTTTGAGTTTGGTTTCCATTGGCCTATTTTTACAAGAGTTATGACCCTTGGACTTAGCAAATTTCATGAAATTTTTAGTTAGTACCCGGACTTTTTCATGCCTGTTATTGCAGATAATGAGCTGATTTTTTGTATGTGAATACATTATAGTGTGATGCAGATTTGAGTTTAATTTAGATTGACTAATTTTCACAAGAGTTATGGCCCTTGGACTTAGCAAATTTCGTGAATTCAGTTTCCCAGACTTTTCTTGGCTGTTGTTGCAGAAGATGAACTGATGAACAGAGATGCAAGTCATAAATTTATGCCGCCGGTAGGGGACTTATATCGCACAGCGATCATTGCATTTTATTTTTCTTATTTAAAGGTTAAAGTAACGCTCTATATTAATCTCAGCATAATAAAACGGAGGCCTTCTCCACTTTCGTTTGATTTTTAGCTCACCTCGACGAAGTTAAGATGAGCTTATGCTATAACCCCGGCGTCCGCGTCCCCGTCCGCGTCCTCGTCCGCGTCCGCGTCCAGTTAAAGTTTTTGGGGTAACTCAGTATCTGACAAAGTACTGTTGCTACAGTAACCAAACTTGCACAAGTGATTCATCTTGGGATGCTGAGGTGAACCCATGCATCGGATGCAGCATCTGACCTACATTTTCCGGTTGAATGACTTTGTCAATGTCTGGTTAAAGTTTTTGGGGTAGTTCAGTATCTGACAAAGTACTGATGCTACAGTAACCAAACTTGCACAAGTGATTCATCTTGGGATGCTGAGGTGAACCCATGCATCGGATGCAGCATCTGACCTACATTTTCCGGTTGAATGACTTTGTCATTGTCTGGTTAAAGTTTTTGGGGTAGTTCAGTATCTGACAAAGTACTGATGCTACAGTAACCAAACTTGCACATGTGATTCATCTTGGGATACTGAGGTGATCCCATGCATCGGATGCAGCATCTGACCTTCTTTTTCCGCTTGAGTGATTTTGCCTTATAAGGCCAATATTGAGCAAAGTATAAGTGCTACATGTACCAAACTTGCATATTGGATGTATCTTTGATCAAACTTTCATAAAATGACCTTGACCTACTTTTTCCACTTGAGTGATTTTGCCTTTAAAGGACAATATTGAGCAAAGTATAAGTGCTACATGTACCAAACTTGCATATTGGATGTATCTTTGATCAAACTTTCATAAAATGACCTTGACCTACTTTTTTCCCTTGAGTGATTTTGCCTTTAAAGGCTTATATTGAGCAAAGCATAAGTGCTACATGTACCAAACTTATATATTGGGTGTATCTTTGATCAAATTTTCATAAAATGACCTTGACCTACTTTTTCCACTTGAGTGATTTTGCCTTTAAAGGCCAATATTGAGCAAAGTATAAGTGCTACATGTACCAAACTTGCATATTGGATGTATCTTTGATCAAACTTTCATAAA
Organism: Pinctada fucata; assembly: GCA_028142955.1. NCBI lineage: Eukaryota > Metazoa > Mollusca > Bivalvia > Pterioida > Pteriidae > Pinctada > Pinctada fucata. Next base: position 71,313,478 of record AP027103.1, read on the forward strand.
ATGACCTTGACCTACTTTTTCCACTTTAGTGATTTTGCCTTTAAAGGCCAATATTGAGTAAAGTATAAGTGCTACATGTACCAAACTTGCATATTGGATATATCTTTGATCAAACTTTCATGAAATGACCTTGACCTACTTTTTTCCACTTGAGTGATTTTCTTAATATACATGTACTTAGAGATATGTTTAAGTTGAACTTTGCTGCCGCGAGGTGAGCTTCGTAATCTTTGATTACACTATGTTTATTCTTGTGCATTTTGTTCTATATTAATTTCTATTAATTTGATTAGAACTATAAAGAAATAAAACTACTTGTATATTTATTTTCAATGATGAGAAAAGTATTGACTTCAAGACGATCTTACCAATACAAAAAATCGAAGACAAAATCCTGGCGCCCGAATCACCTTCCCCTTTTCTAGTTCTTAGCGCTCATGCTTTAAAGACATATCTAGAGATTTAGTCATCCATTATTTTCAAACAATAAACATTTAAGCAAATTATCTATGGAGAGAAAATATTTGTTTACAAGACAATTTAACCGTACACACACGCACAAAAAACGGCCGACCCTTCCCCTTTCCTTCTGAATTTCACGCTCAAGTTTTGACATTTTTAACAGGATTCAGTAATCCGGAAAATTCCTTAATCCGGACAAATTCCTCGGGAACCAATTCGTCCGGACTAACGAATCATCACTGTACTATATAACAAATGTTGAATGTGTATTTGATTCAATATAAGCATTCAGTAATGGACATGAACAATTAGAAATTATCGAATGATGTGAAAACTATACTAACCTTCATTATGATAGAAAATAAATATGATTAAACTTATCAGATATTTGTTTGAACGTCTTGCACTTGATGGAATTAAGAAAACAGTTTATGACATTTATCTTTCTCTGCTTTTTATGTATCAGATATTTGTTTGAACGTCTTGCACTTGATGGAATTGAGAAAACAATTTATGACATTTATCTTTCTCTGCTTTTTATGTTGCCTGCATTGCAAGGGCAGCATGAAGGGATCACTCTGACAGGCATCTGTTTGTCTGTCTGTCTGTCTGGTTAAGTCATACTATCACACAAAAAGGTACCGCTTACTTGATATATTTTACAATTCTATCGAACTTGTATGGATGGTCAAGCATGATTAGACACAACACCTAATAAGGATCAAGGTCAAAGTTATATGTGAAGGTTCAGACGTAACAGGCCCTAAACCTGTCCTTGAACAGTCATGTTTTGATAAAAAAAGTTTCAGCCTTGACAGTTACTACCAATTATTTTTACAGGAACATAGCAGAGTTCTTCAACAAAGTCTCTAACATTCTGGACACACCCTCTAAACAGTTACTATGGAAATTTATAGTGGTTAAATTACCTGAGAGTCATCAGGAGTTCTGTCTCAATAGAATAAATCTGTCCAGGGAAAGTCTGCTGGGTAAGATTTAATTATACGTTTGTATGTGTGATTGTTTCAATGAATTTCCAAGTGTTTGATGTGACATGATGATAAATTACACTAATAGCTCTTGCATATTGCGGAGTATAGAGTTATTTCCAGATGTAAAACCATTTTGACGTCATGAAATTGTCATGGTAACGTCGATTCTTTACCTGCATTTCCCCGAGATTTAGGGCCATTTCCATAGAATATGATTATATGTCACAAATAGTCTACGTCAGGTACCTTCCCAAACAAGAAGTAACTCTGGTTATCAAAAATACCTTAATTGTACCCCATGATCACATTTTCTGTTGGTGTTTATCTATATATTACAAATCAAGCATAATTTGATACTACTTTCATATTGAAACTATAACATCTTCAAGATATATGTACTTGAAATATATTTATGATTTTAAACATGTAAACAAGAATCCCTGCCATAATTATTTGTTATGTTATGATTATCTGAAATTGTATATTTCTGGTATTTGACAGACATGAGGACAGGTGAAAGCAGAACAAGTATCCACGGTTCTCCATCAAGAAGGACTCCAACAAGTAAGATAGCCTTATGTTATCTGTGAAATTAAAGTGACTTAGAGAAAATCTGTTTTATTATTAATATTAGTAAGGTAGGGGTTTTTAGCTCTACTGGTCTTTGACCAGTCGAGCTTATGCGATCGCCCTGTGTCCGGCATCTGTCCGTCCGTCTGTCTGTAAAACATTTTTTTGTGGTTTCAAGTCCTCTGAAATTATTGATGATGGAAAGTTAATTTTTTTTTTGCAGCATACAATGAAATAGGTCTGTGGTCTAGTCGGCACCTGATATTTTGTTTGAGCCCCTGACCCCCAGGGTCTTAGAAAATGGATGTGGTAATTTTCTCATACATGTATGTACATGTAACTCTATATAATCTTGTGGTTACCATTTCTCAGAAAGTATAAATGATGGAAAGTTAATTCTTTTTGCAACATGATAAGTCTATGGTCTCGTTGTGTACCTGATATTTTGTTTGAGCCCCTGATCCCCAGGGTCTTAGAAAACGGATGTGGTCATTGTCTCCTAAATAACTCTATCTATTCTTGTGGTCATCACCATTTCTCAGAAAGTATAAATGATAGAAAGTTAATTATATTTGCAACATGAAAGGTCTATGGTCATATTGTGCACCTGATATTTTGTTTGAGCCCCTTCCCCCCATGGACTTGAAAAATGGATGAGGTCATTTTCTCCAATATAACTCTATGTATAAATCTTGTGGTCACCATTTCTCAGAAAGTATAAATGATAGAAAGTTAATTATTTTTTGCAACATGATAGGTCTATGGTCAAATTGTGCACCTGATGTTTTGTTTGAGCCCCTGACCCCCAAAATCTTACAAAATGGATGTGGTCATTTTTAGCTCGCCGGGACGAAAAAGTCTGAAGAGCTATAATGCCATACCCTTGGCGTCGTTGTCGTCGTCCATAGACAAAACTTTAACCTGGGCTATATCTCTTGAACTATAAGGGGTAGAGCTTTGATATTTCACATGTAGATACCTTGTGACGAGACCTTTCATTTGAGACCTTGACCTTTGACCTAGTGACCTTGACCTTGGACTTTGACCTACTTTTCAAAAACTTTAACCTGGTTTCTGACAAAAACCTGTATAGGCGAGCTTTGTAATCTTTGATTACCCTATGTTCTCATATATAACACTATTGTGTGGTTATCATTTCTCAGAAAGTAAAAATGATAATGCATTTTGCAATTTTAAAGGTCTATTGTCTAGTTGTGCACCTGATATTTTGTTTGAGCCCCCAACTCCCAGGGACTTAGAAAATGGTGTGGTCATTTTCTCATATATAAATCTATGTAATCTTGTGGTCACCATTTCTCAATAAGTGTAAATGATGGAAAGTTTTGGGTTTTTTTTTTGCAGTTGTGTACCTGATATTTGTTTGAGCCCCTGACCCCAGGGTCTTAGAAAATGGATGTGGTTAGTTTCTCATATATAGCTAAATAGATGTTATCTTGTGGTCACCATTTCTCAGCAAGTATAATTGATAGAACATTAATTCTTTTTTTCATTATAATGGGCCTTTGGTTAAGTTGTAGATCTGATATTTTGTTTAAGCTTCAGACTCCAGGGTTTCTTTTAAATGGGTTTGATCATTTTCTCCTATATACATGTAATTGTGCAATCTTGTGAACACCAAATCTGAGAAAACATAATTGATAGAGTGTAAATTCTTTTTGCATAATAATGGGTATGTGGTTTGGTTGCCTAGTTGTTAATTAGTTTGAGCTCCCGACCCCCAGGGACTCTGAAAATTGGTGAGGTCATTTTCTCCTATACAACTCTATGTAATCTTTTGAACACCAGTTCTCAGAGAGTATAATTGACAGAGAGTTTGTTCGTTCAGCATTATAATCAGACTTTGGTATTGTTGTGCTTGTTCATCCAATATTTTGTTTGAGCCCCGGCTTCCTTGGGTCTTAAAAATGGGGGGGAATAGATTTATTGCACTAAACAACCAGGAGAGTCTTGTTTTGTGATATATCTAAAATATCTTATCTAATATCTAAATAACACTGTCAACCAACTTTTACCCGAGCGTATTATTTTCGCGATATTCAGAGGTCACCCGATTCGTGAACTTAAAACGTTGAGAATATAGTCTTGTAGTTAGATACTTACGTGTGCATAAATATAGACTCATCAAATTGGTCTACATTTTCACTAGCAATGTAAATTTGGTCGATCACTTTACTTTAATAGTACAATTAATTTTGTCGCATATTTGACCGCTCTCTTAACTCTTATATATAAGATTCAGAAAACATCATGTTCGTGATATCGTTTGAGAAATCAGTGGTGCAAAATGAGAAACCTTTTTTTTTTGCGGAAAAAGCTATTGACGCATAGCCAAATGCGGATGTCACAAATTATTTTACATGTACGTATATCCTATAATAAAATCTTTTTTCAAAGCTAACTTTACAAGACAGTATGAATGGATTTAAATGAAAGTGTTTCACACCTACATGTAAGTACCTTCTGCTTACATCAAACATAACTGGTTTGTTTAGATAACATTTTATTTGACAGAGGGCTTGTGTTAATAAGGCAACTGCATTAGAAAACAATAATTACAAGTATCTTATCAGCAATCAGGGCTTTTTGACAGATTATAAAGTTGGAAGTTTTGGAGATTGACATTTTTAATGAAAGTTTTTTTTCTGATACATACAAATTCATGAACATAAAATGCTGTGAACCAGTCACCCAACTCTTATTCACGAACTTAAAACACCGCAAATAAAAGATGGTTTACAGTAATTAGAATGATTCCAGAGAATGCAGGTCTTTTGAACTTTGAAACAGAAATTTCTTGAAGTCTTACTCTGGGTTTCATAGTTGTGTCGCCTGCGAAGCATAGGGATCACTTTGTCCGTCTGTCTGTCACACTTGGATGTCACACCCTATATAAAAGTGATTCCTAAGTGCCACTATGTTTCGCAGGCGACACATGCATTCCTTGGAATGATTTTTTTTTTAATTGTGCATGGCTAGCCTGGAGCAAATACTATGAAAGTGAAGCTATTCTCAGGAAATTTGGACATCTACATGGTACACCAAAGTAGTACAGCCATGAACACTATAAATAAGACTCTGCCAATTTTCAGGGAGACTTTGCTGGAAAATGTCACATGTGTGTTGAATGATAATGACATATGATAATTAAAAGATATAAATAAATTCATTTTAGGAAAGAGTCAGAATCCCAGTATGTCATCATTCCAACAACAGGTGGATTATCTGTTAACCTCCAAGGAACGTACGCAACTTAAAAGAGCTTTGCAGATCTACTCTCAAAACAGGTCAGATATCTGGTAATTTTTAAGATTACATGAAGTCATGTAAATATGTTGAACAATGATTTGCAAATAAAGATATTTTGCAGATAGTAAACAACGTAGCAGATAAGTGAAATGAAATTCTTTTTTTAATGTACATGCATATATAATTTTATGACGTACTATGTACTGGGTATATGACAGAAGAATAGTCGATAATCTGATTTTAGCTGTCCTGCCCAGAATGCATACACGTAAATCGTGTAATTTGAAGGTGGTTAATCTTATCAACATTACATGCAAGTCTAAAGATGATGAATCTGTACATGTATATAATAAAGAAGTGGACATTCTGCCTTTACATACATGTAATAGGAAACAGATAAATGAATTTTCTTTCAATAACAGAAAGCAGAATATTCTGATTTCCTTTGTATAACAGGAAAGTGGACAATTTGATAGAGGATATGGAGGTGATATTAGACACACCTTCTAAGGGAACACTCTGGATGTATATAGTACCACTGTTGATTACTGAGCACCAGGACTATGCCAGAGAAAGGCTTCAATTAGGTAAAATCTAACATTGGTATTACATGCTTGTACTACAATAGCAGTAAGTTTAACAAAGTGCTATACTGTCTGCGCAGCTCACTGGATGAACATAGTTTTGCCTCTTTTACCTCAAAAAATATTAAATAGACTTGATATAGTTCAAAAGATCTCGCTTTGTCATAACATATGGTATAATTTACATGGTTTTTGGCCGGATTGCAAAGCAATTCCGGTCTATAGATTGACGATGTCCGTCTGTCCGTCTGTCCGTCTGTCCGTCTGTCCGTCTGCCGTCAACATTTTGGTTAAAGTTTCTGGTTGAGGCAAAATCTAAGGAACTATATGCAGTAGAAACTTTATATTATACATGAAGGTTGCCCATGACAAGACCTTTCAATTTCTGCGGTAACATTTGACCTAGTGACCTTGACCTTGGACTTTGACCTAGTTAAAGATTTTGGTTAAAGTTCCTGGTTTAAGCAAAATCTATGGAACTGTATGCAGTAGAAACTTTATATTATACATGTAAGTTGCCCATGACGAGATCTTTCAATTTATGCCGTAACATTTGACCTAGTGACCTTGACCTTGGACTTTGACCTAGTTAAAGATTTTGGTTAAAGTTCCTGGTTTAAGCAAAATCTAAGGAACTGTATGCAGTAGAAACCTTATATTATACATATAGGTTGCCCATGATGAGACCTTTCAATTTATGCCGCAACATTGGACCTAGTGACTTTGACATTGGACTTTGACCTAGTTAAAGATTTTGGTTAAAGTTTCTGGTTTAAGCAAAATCTAAGGAACTGTTTGCAGTAGAAACTTTTTATTATACATGTAGGTTGCCCATGATGAGACCTTTCAATTTATGCCGTAACATTTGACCCAGTGACCTTGACCTTGAACTTTGACCTAGTTAAAGATTTTGGTTAAAGTTCTTGGTTTAAGCAAAATCTAAGGAACTGTATGCAGTTTAAACCTTATATTATACATTTAGGTTGCCCATGATGAGACCTTTCAATTTATGCCGTAACATTGGACCTAGTGACCTTGACCTTGGACTTTGACCTAGTCAAAGATTATGGTTAAAGTTCTTGGTTTAAGCAAAATCTAAGGAACTGTATGCAGTTTAAACCTTATATTATACATTTAGGTTGCCCATGATGAGACCTTTCAATTTATGCCGTAACATTGGACCTAGTGACCTTGACCTTGGACTTTGACCTAGTCAAAGATTATGGTTAAAGTTCTTGGTTTAAGCAAAATCTAAGGAACTGTATGCAGTTTAAACCTTATATTATACATTTAGGTTGCCCATGATGAGACCTTTCAATTTATGCCGTAACATTGGACCTAGTGACCTTGACCTTGGACTTTGACCTAGTCAAAGACTTTGGTTAAAGTTCCTGGTTTAAGCAAAATCTAAGGAACTGTATACAGTAGTAACTTTATATTATACATGTAGGTTGCCTCTGACAAGACCTCTCAATGTATGCTGTAATATTTGATTTAGTGACCTTGACCCAGTTGGTGACAAAAACTTACTTTGCAATCCGGCCATACCGTCTTTAGCGGTGTTTTATTTACGCACATAATCAAATTATACAGACAAAACTCTTTTTAGTTAAGGTGTTTTGAATTTAATTTTAGCATGATGTCATTGAAGTTTAACATTGAGCCTAGCTTGGCCATGATAATAATTAGATCATGAAACAGTCTATCATTTAAAGCAATAGTTTGTTTGTAGAATTTGATTGTGTACACTCATGAATGTTGAACTTGTATCAGAAGTTACAATTAACCGAGATTCACTGAATGGTATAAATTTCATTTAGGAAGTTTTTCAAAATATTGTAGAAAAAAATCATGTTTATTCAGTCATAGAATCCATTTGTTTTAATGTTTTAAAGTATCTTACTGTGATTTAAGGGATGACTCTTAATTTTCTTTTTCTTTTTTTTCTTTTTTTTTTAACTTTTATACCACACGAAAAGGGGCTGAAAACTGAATTATTACTGAGCATGAAACAGAAATGTCTGGAATACTTCCATCCAAGGAAAAACAAATTAGATTCAATTTCCTACCTGTCATCTTTAAATGTTCTGTAATTCATCGGTGAATCCCGCTCTTCTCAGCTTCCTAAAAGCATATTGCTTGCTGTGATATCACTGGAGAAATGTTTGGTATTCAGTTTACCCGGAATTTTTTAACTAATCAGAATACCGTTAATGTAATAAGAATTAAATGATTGTAGAATCGAGATCAACCACAGGTTATCCCATGGACAGTTATATAGGATCCCCAGATTCTACTCCCCGTCATGGTGGTGAATATTACAATAACGAGGATGAATTTCATCTGGGTAAGTCAAGTTCAGGTTAGTTATGAGAATATTGAGGTACAAGAAAAAAAAACTCAGATTTGTTGTTGGCAATTATGTTTATAGAGATAAGGCATTCTGTTTACATAATTATAAAATAAATGTATATAAAACATTCATGGGAGTGTTCATGCAACTGTATATATAGTTCTCTAGAATAATTATGTTAACAAATTAAGCTTAAGTTAGAGAAGTGTTGAAAGAATACCATCCATTCTTTCACCTAAGGCTTGTTCAAGCTTTTGAAAAATGGAATGCAGTCTTATTTTTTGTGTCGCCTGCGAAGCATAGCGACACTTAGGGATCATTTTAAAAAATCAGGCTTTTAGTTGTTAACAAATACTCTTTTATTTTGTAGTTGGTATTGCTGCTAATGCTCTACGAAATTCACAAAATACGGGTTATATGGTGAGAAGTAGTTTTAACATACATGTTTCTCCTTGATGGATCATTGGTCTGCTCATCTAATTCAACTACATGTATAAGTTAATTATGTTACCATAGTATTTGATAAAATATCATCCTAGTATAATTCAGAATTTGAAATAACAAGCGTTTAAATTATTGTATAGGGAAAAGATAGAAAAACTAGCTCTACAGATACAAAACTCTCGCAAGTTAAGATGTACATGTAGTTTTAAAATTCTCTGAATTACATGTATTTCACAGCATTAATACATGTTCTTAATTTGTTTAGACTAAGTCATAAGCGAAGAAATATGAAGGTAAAGTTCTATGTTTTAGTCATCTTTCTCCTCTGATGATGAATCCCAAAACTATACCCAGAGGTCAGGGGTCAAAAGGTCAAGAGGTCGTCTATGGAAGAAGATGCATCCAGGATATGGCATGAAGTATTCCCATGATGATATGGAACTCTCATGGAAAAGAGGACAAGGTTTGTATGATCAATTTCTAAAAACGTTTCATGAATGCACTTTCTCTTGAATGTATATTTTACTGTGTTGTGTTCTAAACATGAAAATTCATTAATTCAAAAGTAATTAAAGTCATTATGTAAGGGAATATGCTATGTTCAAGGATTCTGTTAAGGTACTATCAAATCAGAGAAAACATAGTGATCTGGGCTTAGTGAACAGGACAGTAGGAAAGCCTAACACTGTGATTTTAATTAAAGAAAAGGATAGTATCTATAAATCTGTTGATTTAGGTAAATCCTATGATATGGCATTGATGAAGGAACTGGAGGAAACTAGAAAAGTGGTGGAGGAGGCTAAGAAATTGTTCCAGTCTGGTAACAGAAATAATGAGGAACCAGGTTAGAACTTATGTTTCATTAGAAACTATTCCAGTCTTGTAAAATAAGATGGGTGGATGTACTTAGCCCAGCATTGCATCGAACTTGCCTTTGTAGGATATGCACTTGAAAAAATTATAGATATACAGAAAAGAAAAATAAAGAAGTTGCAATACATCTACACATATTTTTCAGACTCTGAGGATGAGAGTCATCTGTCCACCAAGTATGTGACAGTGATTCCCATTGGTCAACGAGTTATGATGGATCATGCACCAGAATTTATTCCTGGACTAGACAGACAGAGATCGTCTTTACTGAATGGTCATTCCCAATCTAAAAGTCTACCTAATGGTCTCAATGCACCTCCAGAGATTATCTTTACAAGTGAATCTGATAGTGAGGTAGATGTGACTGAAGGCAGATCTCCACTCTCCATTAAATCTGGTGATTCTTTTAATACAAGAGCGCTCACAGCTCTAAAGGAACTAGATGCCGCGATGGCAGCAGAGGTATCGGATATCGAGAATGGGAACGCTCAGATTTCACCTTTGATTGGAAAAAGTCAAGTAGTAACACAGGCTTCTCAGTTTGATCCAGTTAAAGAAAATAAAGCAGGACCCACAGATATCCCTCCTATAGCTCCTGGTATGGATTTTTGTATTCTACTGTATTAACCTGAAAGAGTAAAAAGATAAGTATAAAATAATGATTTTTAAAAAGTGCAAAGTTCACAAGGTGTGCACAGAGCAGTTCTCTCTTTAGTATGAATTGTTGTAGTCCTAATTTCAGTAAAATAATTAAGTTTAAGTTTTTTCTTAAAATATTTATTGCTCTCTAATAAAAAAGATTACAGATATTTAGTGGAACACTTTCTAGTCCTTTGCTATGCAATGGTATGATCAAGTTTCAATCCCAAGTATCTTCTACTTGATTTTACTTTGCCAGTATGCTTGTATCAAATTTCTACAGTATTTATGTGTATTGTTTCAGTTGCTCCTCCCCCACCCCCTCCAGTACCCCCTCCTGCGCCTGACATCACTCCCCCACCTTTAGCAAAGATGAATGTTAAGAGGATCAACTGGGAGAAATTAGACCAGCGTAGAGTAGGAAACACAATCTGGGAGCAGGTGAGTGTAAAAATGTTCCATAAAATCATACTGAGCAGAAGATTTACAGAAGAGTATGTATGGATTTATTCTTCAGTCAAATTCAGTATTTTTAAAAGAAGTAGCTTTATGACATTACACAACAATATCTCACTGTAAAGTTTTAGAAAATCGTAACTGTAGAAGTTGTAGCAATTTCTACATAAGAAAGTTTTGTCAATAAAAAGACACTTGATACTTTCATTACAAACCGGCACATATCTTTACATACATGTCAACTCAACCTCTTTAAGAGGGAGTCTCCCATTTCAATTGGAACTCATCTTCCTCCTAAAATTACAACTTTCCTCCTTGGAGAGAGACTCCCTCTTTTGGGCCACACTCTCCCATTTATTTTTCCCATAAAAAAGAATAAACTGAATTGAATTTTTCCAATAAAAATGTATTGCTGTCAGGAAAGTTTCCACCAAGGAAAGTGTATGCATCATATTGTAGTCATTGTTAATACATTTTCTTAGACTTCAAAGGTTTAGCATTCAAGAAATTGTTTGAAAATGGGCTCCCTCCAAATGTCATAATTTATTATATACATGTGCATTGTATGTCGCAGAATTGGTTAGTTTAGTTTAAACATATTTATTGCTCAATACAACATAGGATTGGCGACAAGTTTTTACAACATTAGAAACCGCCTCTCCTAGAAATTACAAATAATATATGAGATGAATGAATGCGTGCGTCAAAAATATATGTAAAAGAGAATTTCAAATCATCTATAAAATTTTCATCATGAGCAGAATTTTTCACTGTTAAGGAAGGAGATCTTCCTCATTTGAGAATTTCAAAGTTGACAGGTATGATCTTTAGTACATGTACTTAATAAGTGTGATGTTTGTCTTAGCTAGGGGATGAGGACCTTGATGATGTAGTGAAATATTTAGAGCTAGAGCAGCATTTTTGTACTCAAGTAAACAGGGCAAGTAAGTACAGTTTGCAGTACATGTATCATATTTTACTCTATCATTAATCAGTATTAATGTAGTATCATATTGTGCTTCTGTATAGAATAAGCATCGTACTGCATTTTCACTAGAGAATTTTTCTCACTTTTCCTTCTTTAAGATTGTTTTATTCAATTTACAGAAATTTCGGACAAAAAGACAGAAGTGTACATTCTAGACCCCAAAAAGGCTTACAACTTATGTAAGTAATGTACATAAAAAAAAACTTTTCCATTTCTTCAGTTTCACTTGTTTAAGTAGCTCAACATTGACCAAACATACATCAGCAATTGATCTTAGGACTCTTATACATACATGTGAACCTTTTGCCTCCACAAATCTGGAGGATTTTCAATTTTTATCTGGAGATTTGGCCTCTCGTCGGGAGATTTTTAATTTTTCATCGGGAGGATTTATCGGTATTCTGAACCCCCCCCCCCCTTTTTTTAGTCCCCTACCGGCAACGCCGAAGGGACTCTTAGTTTCCTCTCGGTCTGTCTGTCTGTCCGTCCGTCCGTCCGTCTGTCCGTCTGTCCCATTTTCAGTTTTCCGGACTTTTTTTCGCTGTTGTTGCATATTAAGTGACCTCATTTTTGGTATGTGGATATATCTCAATGTGATACAGATCAAGTTTGAGTTTGCTTTCGATTGACCTAATTTTACAAGAGTTATTGCCCTTGGACTTAGCCAATTTTATGTAAATTTCAGTTTTCCGGACTTTTTTCCGCTGTTGTTGCATATATTGAACTCATTTTTGGTATGTGGATATATCTTAATGTGATACAGATCAAGTTTGAGTTTGCTTTCGATTGACCTAATTTTACAAGAGTTATGGCCCTTGGACTTAGCCAGTTTTATGAAAATTTCAGTTTTCCGGACTTTTTTCCGCTGTTGTTGCATATATTGAACTCATTTTTGGTATGTGGACATATCTCAATGTGATACAGACCAAGTGTGAGTTTGCTTTCGATTGACCTAATTTTACAAGAGTTATGGCCCTTGGACTTAGCCAATTTTATGAAAATTTCAGTTTTCCCGACTTTTTTTCCGCTGTTGTTGCATATATTGAACTCATTTTTGGTATGTGGATATATCTCAATGTGATACAGATCAAGTTTGAGTTTGCTTTCGATTGACCTTATTTTACAAGAGTTATGGCCCTTGGACTTAGCCAATTTTATAAAAGTTTCAGTTTTCCGGACTTTTTTCCGCTGTTGTTGCATATATTGAACTCATTTTTGGTATGTGGATATTTTTCAATGTGATATAGATCAAGTTTGAGTTTGCTTTCGATTGACCTCATTTTACAAGAGTTATGGCCCTTGGACTTAGCAAATTTCATGAAATTTTCAGTTTTCTGGACTTTTTTCCGCTGCTGTTGGATAAAATTGAACTCATTTTTGGTATGTGGATATATCTCAATGGGATACAGATCAAGTTTAAGTTTGCTTTAGATTCACCTATTTTTACAAGAGTTATGGCCCTTGGACTTAGCAAATTTTATGAAAATTTCAGTTTCCGGACTTTTCTTTCGTTCTATTGCAAATAATGCACTGATTTTTGGTAAATGAATACATCTCAGTGTGATACAGACCAAGTTTGAGTTTGGTTTCCATTGGCCTATTTTTACAAGAGTTATGGCCCTTGGACTTAGCAAATTTCATGAAATTTTTAGTTTCCCGGACTTTTTCATACCTGTTATTGCAGATAATGAGCTGATTTTTTGTATGTGAATATATTATAGTGTGATGCAGATTTGAGTTTAATTTAGATTGACTAATGTTCACAAGAGTTATGGCCCTTGGACTTAGCAAATTTCATGAATTCAGTTTCCCAGACTTTTCTTGGCTGTTGTTGCAGAAGATGAACTGATGAACAGGGATGCAAGTCATAAATTTATGCCGCCGGTAGGGGACTTATATCGCACAGCGATCATTGCATTTTTTAATTTACGGACGAATTTTCTCAACTCGCTTTCCGCTCTCATACAACAACAACAACAACAACAACAACAAAAAACAATTCGGAGTTCCGAGAGCTGTCTCAATGACGTCCGTTGATTTCTTTTACCTTGCTTCTGCTACTTGAGTACACTTGTACAGAAAATCAATAACTGCTCTTCATTGGGTTTAAACTGACCACTCATCAGATTTAAATCCCATTGTTAGGAGAATTATAAACGAGACGGCTATTATCTGCCTCAGGTTATACACGCTTATACAGAGTACGTGAATTACATGACGTCGTTTTTCCTACGCATTTATTTATTTATTTATCAGCGAACTTTTACTACATTTCCTCACTTTTTCGTGTTATATATAAATTTAATATGATTTTACGGCATCAAGAAGATTCCCCAATTAACCTTGTACATCAATTTGGTACGTGAATTTGACGACCCGTGTTAAGATGTACTGGGTATAACGTCCCCCGGGGAAGTCGAGTACCCGTGACGGTGAAGAGAAACCGACGCTAATTGCTTTGTTTTTCCAGCAATATACCTGTCGCCTGTATAATTAGCACTCATTAAATTGATCGTCTGGTAACTAAAGACAGCGTAATGCGTAACGTAATACACAAATGGGGATTTTGCATTTCATCTGGAGAAATCTGGAGGATTTTTCGTTTTCGTCGGGAGGATTCTGTTTCGTCGGGAGGAATCGGGAGGACTATTTTTCATCGGGAGGGTCCTCGTTTCGTCGGGAGATTTCGTCCTCCCGCCGGGAGGTTCACATGTATGCTTATATTGACCTCTGTATGGGATGATGAGACTGTGATTCTGCCGAGTGTCGAGTAAACAAATAATAGAAAAAATTATTTTAAAAAGCCTGATTAATTACATATCAGAGTGAGAGTGATAATCAATATGTGAATTATAAAACAACTGTACATTACCATTGCAGCTATTTTATTGGGCCATTTAAGATTATCAGTAGATCAGATGAAGGAAGCTTTATACTTAATGGATGAAGAAGTTCTGACACCAGATGTTCTCAAACAGCTACTGGCATTCGCTCCCAGCTCTATAGAGGTATGTCAATAAGCTGTATCCCAGCTCTATAGAGGTATGTCAGTAAGCTGTATCCCAGCTCTATAGAGGTATGTCAATAAGCTGTATCCCAGCTCTATAGAGGTATGTCAATAAGCTGTATCCCAGCTCTATAGAGGTATGTCAATAAGCTGTATCCCAGCTCTATAGAGGTATGTCAATAAGATTTACATAGAATCTGTTTCCCAGCTCTATAGAGGTATGTCAATAAGATTTACACAGAATCTGTATCCCAGCTCTATAGAGGTATGTCAATAAGATTTACACAGAATCTGTATCCCAGCTCTATAGAGGTATGTCAATAAGATTTACATAGAATCTGTATCCCAGCTCTATAGAGGTATGTCAATAAGATTTACACAGAATCTGTATCCCAGCTCTATAGAGGAATGTCAATAAGATTTACATAGAATCTGTATCCCAGCTCTATAGAGGTATGTCAATAAGATTTACATAGAATCTGTATCCCAGCTCTATAGAGGTATGTCAATAAGATTTACACAGAATCTGTATCCCAGCTCTATAGAGGTATGTCAATAAGATTTACATAGAATCTGTATCCCAGCTCTATAGAGGTATGTCAATAAGATTTACATAGAATCTGTATCCCAGCTCTATAGAGGTATGTCAATAAGATTTACATAGAATCTGTATCCCAGCTCTATAGAGGAATGTCAATAAGATTTACATAGAATCTGTATCCCAGCTCTATAGAGGAATGTCAATAAGATTTACATAGAATCTGTATCCCAGCTCTATAGAGGTATGTCAATGAGATTTACATAGAATCTGTATCCCAGCTCTATAGAGGTATGTCAATGAGATTTACATAGAATCTGTATCCCAGCTCTATAGAGGTATGTCAATAAGATTTACATAGAATCTGTATCCCAGCTCTATAGAGGTATGTCAATAAGATTTACACAGAATCTGTATCCCAGCTCTATAGAGGTATGTCAATAAGATTTACATAGAATCTGTATCCCAGCTCTATAGAGGTATGTCAATAAGATTTACAGAGAATCTGTATCCCAGCTCTATAGAGGTATGTCAATAAGATTTACATAGAATCTGTATCCCAGCTCTATAGAGGAATGTCAATAAGATTTACATAGAATCTGTATCCCAGCTCTATAGAGGAATGTCAATAAGATTTACATAGAATCTGTATCCCAGCTCTATAGAGGTATGTCAATAAGATTTACATAGAATCTGTATCCCAGCTCTATAGAGGAATGTCAATAAGATTTACATAGAATCTGTATCCCAGCTCTATAGAGGTATGTCAATAAGATTTACATAGAATCTGTATCCCAGCTCTATAGAGGAATGTCAATAAGATTTACATAGAATCTGTATCCCAGCTCTATAGAGGAATGTCAATAAGATTTACATAGAATCTGTATCCCAGCTCTATAGAGGTATGTCAAAAAGATTTATCACAAAGTGTTACTGTTTACTAGGAAATCCAACCTTGAATGTCCAGCATTTACATGTGTAATGTCTGAAAATATGAATAATGGTTTTATTCAATTATTTTGCATAAAATTATAAAGTGTAGGTGTTAGGTAATGTCATGTTTGATGTTAACAAAAACTTTTATCTTGTCTTTCTTACATGTTTTTTTTTTTTTTTTTATCGTATTTTATTTTTAAGATGGACAAGTTTGAATCATTTAATGGTGATGCTGAAGATTTCAGTAAACCAGACAAGTTTGTCTTTGAGGTAAGTATAATCATAATTATTTGAATTTGAAAGATTCCTTGGTACGTAGTTTTTGGCCTATAAAATCTAGCTGTCAGTCTTCAATTGTAATAATTTTTTTTCAGATGAGCAGGATACCAGGATATGAACAAAGACTGAAAGCAATGCTTTTCAAGGAAAATTTTAATGAAAAAGTGAACGAAATGAAAGAGGTATGGCTACACAATGTTAAAAAAATGGAGTTGGCATTAGCAATTTATTAATATAGCTTGAATTAAAAAAATGCTTCAAATACTCAAATGAAAATGAAAATTAAATTGTTGAATTTCTCATATGGGAAGAAGAAAGGCATTTCTTCTTTAATTTTACTTAAGCAAGGCATCTTTGAACAAAAAAAAGTCACCTATCTGCACCTCACTCTAGAAAATCGGAAATTAGTATTCCTCAATGATACATATTTTGACTATTGTTTGATTATTATTCTATATTTCTTAAGAACTTACAGAACATCAGAAAGGCATCTAAGGAGCTGAGGAATAGCAAGAAACTGGCTAAGTTACTGGAGGTTAGTTTTCAAAAATACATGTAGTTTGTATTTGACAAACAAAAGCTTACATGACTTGAATTTGGAATAAATATTCAGATTTTATACAGAAGTAAGTTTACTTTGCCTGTATTGATTAGAAGCCAATATTAGAAACATCAGGTCAGACATGTACATGCTTTCAAAGAAATGTTACAAGTACTTGTAATGGTCAGAAGGAGTCAATTTAAAGTGAACTTTCTGATTTTATAGCTTATCCTTGCCATGGGAAACTATATGAACAAAGGAAATCAAAGGGTTGGAGAGGCAGCTGGATTTAAAATCACATTTCTTAATCAGGTCAGAAACATTGCAGGGTTTTTTTCATTTTGGGGAAGGTGCCTGTCCCATTTGGGAAAATTTGCAACATTTTGCTGAAAATGGGAAAAATTTTATACAAATTATCACCAAAGTCTAACCCTAACGTAGGGTAATGTGGGGTAAATTCGGCCATGGGGTAAATTCGGCCGGAGGCTCTTTAACTATTTTCATTTGCACAATGACTGGTACATTGCCAACTAGGATGGGTATATATAGCATTTGTCGGTTTGTATAATCCTCTTCTTTTCTAAAGTTTCAAAAGAAAAAGTCAAAGTTCTTCAGAAAAAAATATATGAGCTACAATGAAAGAGTTATCTCGCCTAACGATGATGTAGCGCGGCAAATTTTCAGAGAGTCATATTCTACAGTACTGTCCTGCTTGTAAAATGAAGCTAAATACAGTGTTTATCCAACCTTCTTTTTGTAAAATTAATAATTTAGAATCAGAATTACATCTAAAATTTGTCTTGAGGCAGTTTACAAGTGGAAAAATCAAAGAAGTTTTTCGTGTTTTCTACCTTTTATTTAGATGGCCGAATTTACCCCATTTCTTTTTGTATATGGGGTAAATTCGGCCGGTATATTTTTCTATTATAGATCTATTCAAAGACACACAGTAATACATGTGAAACCCCTATACATGGAAAAATGTTGATGATTCATTTACAAATAATGCAAATTAGCATCTAGATGCATCTTGAATAGTTTCAACAAACTAAATTTACATGAGCATTTGTTTGGTTAATATGAGAGTATATATACGTTCATGTATAGCAAAGAAATCCTATAATATGTATTCGTTCTCTGAAGGAACTGTTCCTCTTCAATCATATATTTTATGCACTTCCAGTAGCATTATTCTTCCAGTAGACTGGTTCTCAACTACCCTTCCATCTCTATCAAACCCATCCACTGATAATAGAATTTTAGGAGTTAGTACTCCCATGAATGGAGGAAAATCAGTAATGTCTTACTGGCTGAAGTTACCCCATAAGGGTGGCCGAATTTCCCCCATGACATGCCGGATTTACCCCGTTTGTTCCATTTACAATCTTTGTCAATTTGTTATGTTAGTTTTCCGTCAGACAACGAAAATATGTGTAAAATAGAAAAATTACGAATATCCCCTATCAAAGTGTATGATTAGCCATCACTGCGTTCAAAATCTGCCTTATAATGTACTATCGAACAAAGTCGTTGTGAAAGCGGCCGAATTTACCCCACATTACCCTATATCATTTCTTATCACTGCTAATCCATTGCTTTGCTTGGACTGAACAAGGGATGAATGAAAAATTTAGATATGCACTTAGAAATAGGACATTTTGTGCTGACTTCCAGTTTTTAAGACTTATTTTCTCATGTGGTTTTTTTCTTAATTCCTCTTTGGGAATTTTAGAGTGATTTTGTGGGGAAAATATAGGAAATTTGCCATTGGAAAGGGGCAGAAATGTGGCTCAAAAACAATGATAAAAAAACACTGATCAGTGTAAGCAATTAAGAGCTATGTTACTGGAACTCTGAATTTTAAAATCTCCCTGGATAATTTTACTGAATATTCTGTTTATGAGAGGGAAATATCATGTACATGTATATTCAACAAAAATTGAATTACAAATTGAATATGGAAATCAATTAATCTGTCATTTCAAGACATTACAAAATAAAAAGTGTGATACTACTGTATAGGATGTCAGTCTCAACAAAGAACAAATAAAGATATTTAAAACAGTGTGTTTTCTCACATTGAATTGTTTTGTGAAGCCTTGGGTTATTTTAAAATATGAGATGTTAATACAGCTGGACATTACTAAAACAAAGGACAACAAATCTACTTTCCTGAATGTGCTGGCAGATGCTGTGTACAATAAGTTTCCCTCTGTACTGACTGTGGGTGAGGAACTACCAACTGTTATGATTGCTGGAAAAGGTACTCATTGAAATACAAATAAGACTTTACAATATTAACAGAAGACTATCCTTGAATCAGCTCTGAACTTATTCTGAACTCCAGCTTATTAGAATGGAACGATTTACATGTGTACATCTGAATTTTTAATTTTCTTAGAAAAGTGCCCTTATTATAGTCCCCTACCGGCTCACCGGGGGTTGGGTGGGGGGACTTATAGTTTCCATCCCTGCTTGTCGGTTTGTCTGTCTGTCACACTTTAGTTTTCCGGACTTTTTTTCGCCGTTGTTGCATATATTGAACTGATATTTGGTATGTAGATAAATCTCAATGTGGTACAGATCAAGATTGAGTTTGGTTTCCATTGACCTATTTTTACAAGAGTTATGGCCCTTGAACTTAGCAAATTTCATGAAATTTCATTTTTCCAGACTTTTCTTGAACTGATTTTTGGGATATGAATGCATCTTAGTGTAATACAGATCAAGTTCGAGTTTGGTTCCGATTGACTTATTTTTACAAGACTTATGGCCCTTGGACTTAGCAAATTTTATGAAATTGCATTTTCCCAGACTTTTCTTAAATGTTATTGCAGATAATGAAATGTTGTTTGGTATTTAAATACATTATAGTGTGATACAGATCTAGTTCGAATTTCCTTTTGATTGACATATTTTCACAAGACTTATGGCCCTTGGACTAAGCAAATTTCATGAAATTTTCAGTTTTCTGTACTTTTCTTAAATGTTATTGCAGATAATGAAATTATGATTATTTGTATTTGAATACATTAGAGTGTGATTCAGATCAAGTTTAAGTTTTGTTTAGATTTACTTATTTTTACAGAATTTAGCAATCCTTGACTTGGCAAATTCAGATCAAGTTTAAGTTTTGTTTAGATTTACTTATTTTTACAGAATTTAGCAATCCTTGACTTGGCAAATTTCTTGAAATTTTCAGTTTTCCAGACCTTTTCTGTTACTGCAGATAATTAACTGATTTTTGTGCGGGACTTCTGGTCAAGTTTAAATTTATGTTTCATTGAAGCATTCTAAGTAGAGTTGTATGACATAGATTTATGTCAGTAGGGGACTTAAAATGCTCAGCGATCAAAGATTTATTTGATAATAATATTGGCATACATGTACATTTGTGCATATAGATCTACCCATCGTGTGTCTAAACTGCCCTGAATATGAAATATTTTCTTTGGTTTCCAGTTTCAGATGTCATGCTGAATCAAGAGTTACAGGACCTGAGAAAAGTCTTACAGGTAATCATTACATGCAGTAATGTCATTCGCTTGTTTATGTTGGTAGGTAAATCAATATTATCTTTAAGACCTTTTCACTGTTACTGATTTAAAAAGACTTCGTGGAAAATAGATTATTATTATGCCAGTATGCATCAAGACAAATGAAATACATGAACTAAAGTTCTGGCTTACACTAGTAAAATTTTAGCCTTTTACATTCCATCTAAAAGTCTATCAAGATTGGTAAAAGATTAGCTTCAAGGAATGAAGTTGACATTTCAGAGTGATGTTAAAGTAATTTTGATGTCATACAGTCATATTACATGTATCTGGAATTAATTTTGGACTGATAGTTAATGCTGTTGCTTTGTAGGATATATCTAATACCCTGGACAAGTTTGGTTCCCAGAAATCTTCCATCGGATCCAATGACAGATTCCAGGACGTGATGGGTGTATCCTATATCTTGAAAATGATAGAAAATGACAAAAACAAGAACCCTTGATTTGATTTATTTACATGTATGTTCAGACCTATGAAATTGTTACTTCAAAGTAAAATTACCTCAATATTGAAATCAATATCTCAAACGACACTTAAATTTATGTATAAACGTATTGTGACGTCATCAAATTCTATGGAAAACAGCATAAAACTTGGGGAACAGTGTCACAAATATGACGTTTCAGAGGAATTTCATGACGTCACAATGCTTTTAAGCCAGAAACCTAAACAAATCGATAGTGGGCCTGTAAAATCAAAAAGACGGAATTCCTATCCTACAGTCAATAGTCACACCTTGCAGGCAACAAACTTATTCATTGAACCCTTATGAATCGCTTTCAAAGGTTCCTTTAGATCCTTAACCTTATCAGCATTTCATATCTCAAGCATCGGATGAAATCCAAGGATTGTTCCGGCTCCAAGCTAATACCATGGAAGAATTCCAAAGTATGACTCTTTATTTTGGAGAAGATACCAAGAAAGCAACATCCTCAGAGATTTTTGGAATTTTCTCTGACTTTGTCACAAAATTTGAGGTAATGATTGTTACACGTATTTCTGATGTTACATAATCTTATGTTTACTTTTCTCTGCCTCTCTGTAATAAGTCCTGTCCATGTCACCAAACTTTAGTACGTACATGTAGATGTTCTTTATCTATAAAAACAAAGTAAATTTAGCGGATTAGGATCAATAAGCGCAAATTAAGATATTGTCTGCAACCATGCATCATTTGCCATTTTCATAATCAACATCATCAAAATTCTTGACAATGCACTCCTTATTCCTCACATTTTAGATATATAACATGCCATTGAATAAAGGCTTTGGGGTCAAGGTCACTAAGTATTTGGAAGGGACTCAAAGTTGACAGAAAGGCAATAAATGCATCATGTTTATCAAGGACATCAGTTTTACTTTTAACTGACTAGATAGGGAAGGTGGGCTTAACCTCTTTTATCTCTTGTAGGCTCAGATCTGCTTCTTTTTGACCACCCCTGATTTCTTTAATATGACCCCAAAAATTGCAAAGAAAGAAGTTCATCAACTATTTACATTATACAGTCAGAAGCAAAACTGATTGCTGTTGCATGCAGAAAAAAGATAGATTCCATAATTTTTATGTTTATGACAGTTTTCTGCAGTTTCTGCAAAATGACATGTAATTGTTTCTTGACACCACCCAAACATCCCCCACAAGGTCAAAATCTTGCATTTTTAAGTAGATCTCTCTAGGAAATGTAAAAGCTGGAGTTCCCCAATATCCAAGACATTGTAAGTCATTCATCATTCATGCTAGAAGGCTCAAAATGGAGTGCAAGCGCTATTTTTTCTTGAAAAACTCACCACATTTTGCATTTTCATTTTCAAGTAGAGTGAAATTTTGCTGAAACCATTAGTCTATCATTTGACTTCTGTTCCCACAAATTTGTAGAATTGTTCATCTATTGATTAAAATTGAAATAACAAAATGCACCAGAACAAATTTTGAGACACAGAAACCTGTGCAGACCACCCCTGTTGGAAAATATAACTGAGTTCCGTGTTTCTGTTTGTGCCCTCCATTTGTAAGATTCCAGTCGTTTTTAGCTCTACTGGTCTCAGACCAGTCGAGCTTATGCGATCACCCTTCGTCCGGCGTCCGTCCGTCTGTCCGTCTGTCCGTCTGTCCGTCTGTCTGTCTGTCCGTCTGTCCGTAAACAATTCTTGTCCAGACAACTCCTCTGAAACTGTTAGAGATAGAAACTTAATTCTTTCTGTATTTTACTTGGTCCATGGTCTAGTTGTGCACCTGACATTCAGTTTCAGTCCCTGACTCCCAGGGTCCTAGAAAATGGGCGTGGTCATTAAATTATATGTAATTTTGTCCGGATAGCTCTTCTATCACTATAAATGATAGAGACACAATTCTTTTTGCAATATGATTGGTCTGTAGTCTAGTTGTGCACCTGATATTTTGTTTGAGCCAATGACCCCCAGGGTCTTAGAAAAGGGTGTGGCCATTTTCTTTTATATTATTCAATATAATCTTATGCTTACAGCGCTGACACTATAAATAATGGAGACTAAATTCTTTATGCAATATGATGGGTCTGTAATCTCGTTGTCCACCTCATATTTTGTTTGAGTCTCTGACCCCAAGGGTCTTAGAAAATGGGTGTGGTTGTTTTCTCTCTATTAAACTACATGTGATCTCATGATAGCTAATTTCCCAGAATTTATGGATAATAGTTAATTGATTTATTCCAAAATATTATCGGTTTGCAGTTTAGATGTCATTACAGTATTTTACTTCAGTCCCTGTTCCCTAGGATTCTGGAAAATGGGTATATGGCTATTTTCTCTTACCCTATCTACATGCATTTAGAGTACATAAGTGACAGAAACTATAAATAAACAAAGATATTGCAATTTTACAATATTATCAAAGATGAGTCTGTAATTTAGTTTTTCTGATATTTTATTTGGGACCTGACCCAGGATTTTATCTTCAATTCTATAGAAACGCTAGGGGATAGTTTCGGAATTTCCTCTGATCAATCAATCAACATGAAAATCTTTTCTATAGTGTTTATACAGTGCAAGAAAGATATCAAATAGTCAAAATGCATGTATTTCTCACTTATTTTTTATTCGTTTAACATGTTTAAGGTGTAAGATTTTTGGGGAGAGTAGTGAGAATTTTTTGTTGCAAGAGTAGAATGTCCAAGTGATCACAGACTTGAGCTGTGCTTTCTGTTAAATGGGATCACCAGAATCACAAAGATTGATCATTTTATCAAATAAAATAGCAATAATGCATCCTTCACATAGCCAAATGAAAGGAATATTGTGCTTGTGTAAGTTTTTTTTTGAGGGGGGGGGGGGGGGGAGATGGGGGAGGTAACTAGAATGGCCTAAGTGATCACAGACTTGAGCTGTGCTTTCTGTTAAATGGGAACACCAGAATCACAAAGATTGATCATTTTATCAAATAAAATAGCAATAATGCATCCTTCACATAGCCAAATGAAAGGAATATTGTGCTTGTGTAAGCTTTTTTTGGGGGGGGGGGGGGGGAGAGGGGGGAGGTAACTAGAATGGCCTAAGTGATCACAGACTTGAGCTGTGCTTTCTGTTAAATGGGAACACCAGAATCACAAAGATTGATCATTTTATCAAATAAAATAGCAATAATGCATCCTTCACATTGCCAAATGAAAGGAATATTGTGCTTAAGTAAGCTTTTTTTTTGGGGGGGGGGGGAGAGAGGTGGGAGGTAACTCTTACATCTTTCTTTCTTCTTATAAATTCCTCCACTGCTTGGAGTACCACCCCCAATGGGATGTAAAACTGTGTGGTTTGATAAAATTTTTCATAATGTTTACATTAAAGCAAGTGACACATGTTTTAATAGAAGATAATATAACAAGAGATGCCTTATTGGCATATCTACTATGTGTTAATCAAATTAAAAAAAATTAAAATAAAATACTAAAAAAAATCATTTGTAAAAGCCGACTCATACAAAAATATTTCAACCTAGGAAAACTTCTACCAAAATTTTCCTTTATTGCCATTTGACAATATTATCATAGATGAGTCTGAAATTTAGTTTTTCTCATATTTTATTTGGGGCCTGACCCAGGATTTTATCTTCAATTCTATAGAAACGCTAGGGGATAGTTTCGGAATTTCCTCTGATCAATCAATCAACTTCAAAATCTTTTCTATTATGTTTATACAGTGCAAGAAAGATAACAAACAATCAAAATGCATGTATTTCTTACTTATTTTTTAATTGTTTAAGGTGTAAGATTTTTAGAGAGAGTAGTGAGACTTTTTGTTGCAAGAGTAGAATGTCCTAAGTGATCACGGACTTGAGTGTGCTTTCTGATAAATGGAAACACCAGAATCACAAAGATTGATCATTTTATCAAATAAAATAGCAGTAATGCATCCTTGACATTGCCAAATGAAAGGTGCTTGTGTAAGTTATAGAAGTTGAATTTGTAACAGGAGAGGGAGAGATGTGACTGTACCGGGAAACGAACCCGAGATTTGCTATCAAGGGCTTAGGCAGACGCTCTTACCAACTGAGCTATCTGGGCACGATGCCCGTTCCTGCCACACTCCTCTCTACCAATTTTTCAGGTTTCCATGCACTGGAAACCTCATACAAAACTCCACTTCACCTTGAGTCATTTAGTTTGGTGCCAATTAATTCTGTAACAGGAGAGGAAAAGATGTGACCGAACCGTGAATTGAACCCGAGACCTTCTGCTATCTGGGCAGACGCTCTTACCAACTGAGCTATCTGGGTACGATACCTGTTCCTGCCATAAATTAATGGTAATAAACTAATGTTTCAGGCCTTTTTGTCAATTGGACCTCGAGTCATTTTGTCCTTTTAAAATTTGACCAATCAAAAACATCATTTCAACCTCATGCAGATTTTGAAATATTTTTCTGAACTGGGATATATGGTAGAAATGTTTTCTATAGAGGATCAAATATTTCATACCGGTATGTAAAAATATTTTGTATTATATTTCAATAATTAGCTTCTGTCTACATTAATACCACATTCGCCCTAAAAGTTCATGTTCTTCGTTCAATATTCTATTTACATTGTTTTACATTTTCTAAATAAATAGCCTAAAACCTTTTTAGGTTTTAGAACAAAATGGCCAATACTTTTAAAATTTCACTCGGTAGGCCACATGTCCTATTATATTTAATTTCAATCTGAAACTGCCTGATTACTTGATCTAAGTATTTTCACTGGTCAGTATAAGAAAGAAGGAAATATCTCTTATAATAGAGTATCCTATGCAATCCTATTTCAGCTCAAATGAGAGGTTATTTATGCCTTTAGTCTTAATTTTATAAAAGGGCATATAGTGGTAGGTCTGTCTGTTCATCTGTTTGTCTATCCATCCGACTGTCAGTATATCATTCCATTCAACTAAATTCTGATGAAAGGGTATAAGATAATAGAGCTGTCATATATTGCATGTCTATGAACCTTGAGAAGGCTCATCTTTTGGAGCCAAATTTTTAACCTTTGACCCCATCACTGACCTTTGACCCACATTTTTTGAAAAATAAAAACATCTGTTATTTTAGTTTTGATACATATGGTATGTTATACATGTTGTATATACACGTTTTTAGTAATTCTCTCACATTCTAGAGAAATCTAAGGCACGGTCCATTTGATATTCTTGGGGGGAGGGGGGGGGGACTCCGTTTTTTTCAAAAAAAAAATTTTGCTCTGAATTTTGATGAAAAAAATTAATTAGGAATTGATGGATATGCATTGGCATGTGGTTGTTGGTTCTAATAAAAAAAAAACTTGATACACATTTATCCCGCCTCTGGCAAATTTCTTGCAATCTGATTGGTCGAGAAGAACCAAATATTATGTTGTATTATTTTACTAACAGAATATTATTTTGATATCCTGCTTCGACTAAGATGCTTAAAGTTTATGCTTTTGATGTCACCAAAATGCTGTAGAATATGTTGACGTAACATACACAAACCAAAAGCGATTCAGCGGGATAAATTCGTTATAGAGTGTTTTACAGGGGGGATACAGAAATATATTGGGTCGATGAAAAAAGTGGTATTAGGCAAGGTGAAGTCCAGCATTCATTCTCTTGAGTGTATATGTACAAATCAACCAGGAGAGCTTCAGTCTCATCAGAGACTTCTGGTTATATGACTGATTTCCATCATTTGGCAATTGAAAAAATTTGTTACTTACAAAGATGCTTAGAAATAAATGATAACTAGTCGTTTTCAAAAAGCTACTGAAATCAGTGATGCCCCTGACTGGTATACATATACAGAATAACTTAATCAACTATTTGCATTATACACTGCATAGAGTAACAGTATTCATACCACTACAGCTTTGATTTATAATGTATGATTATATTTTACCAGGCAGCCCATCGCCACAACATGATGTATAAAAGACGGTGATTGTATCAACGTCTGTACTGACTGTGGAGATGATAACTCGCTGAATGAAAGATGAATCTGATTATCAGTGAATCCTGAAATTATAGAGAGTACAAGTGTTAAATTAGCAAGCAACATTTCTCTCACCATTCGTGTATTTTGTGGCAGAATGACTTGTCAGCATATTTATTTATGGTGACAGCATATAGCAGTCTCTAGAGGGATGCAATGGATTCAAACATTTTAAAAATCCAGACTCATACAGCCTCAAAGAATTGTTCTATATCAATAGATGGCCAACGTCTTTTTCTTTGTCTCTGCACTGTGTGAAATCTGTTATGCATTTTTTTTTTTGTCCTCAACTTAAACAGAATAAATTTTTAAGCAGCCATAATGGGTTTGTTGAAAATTTGCAAGGCCATAGTCATTTAAGATTTTGTTTTATGTCCGCAGGCAGGTACTTTTTTTTAGCTCACCTCGACGAAGTCCCCATCCCCGTCCCCGTCCGCGTCCGGTTAAAGTTTTTGGGCAACTCAGTATCTGACAAAGTACTGATGCTACAGTGACCAAACTTGCACAAGTGATTCATCTTGGGATGCTGAGTTGAACCCATGCATCGGATGCAGCATCTGACCTACATTTTCCGGTTGAATGACTTTGTCAATGTCTGGTTAAAGTTTTTGGGGTAGTTCAGTATCTGACAAAGTACTGATGCTACAGTAACCAAACTTGCACAAGTGATTCATCTTGAGATGCTGAGGTGAACCCATGCATCGGATGCAGCATCTGACCTACTTTTTCCGCTTGAGTGATTTTGCCTTATAAGGCCAATATTGAGCAAAGTATAAGTGCTACATGTACCAAACTTGCATATTGAATGTATCTTTGATCAAACTTTCATAAAATGACCTTGACCTACTTTTTCCACTCGAGTGATTTTGCCTTTAAAGGCCAATTTTGAGCAAAGTATAAGTGCTACATGTACCAAACTTGCATATTGGATGTATCTTTGATCAAACTTTCATAAAATGACCTTGACCTACTTTTTCCACTCGAGTGATTTTGCCTTTAAAGGCCAATATTGAGCAAAGTATAAGTGCTACATGTACCAAACTTGCATATTGGATGTATCTTTGATCAAACTTTCATAAAATGACCTTGACCTACTTTTTCTGTTTGAGTGGTTTTGCATTTAAAGGCCAATATTGAGCAAAGTATAAGTGCTACATGTACCAAACTTGCATATTGGAATATAACTTTGATCAAACTTTCAAAAAATGACCTTGACCTACTTTTTCCACTTGAGTGATTTTGCCTTTAAAGGCCAATATTGAGCAAAGTATAGGTGCTACATGTACCAAACTTGCATATTGGATGTATCTTTGATCAAATTTTCATAAAATGACCTTGACCTACTTTTTCCACTTGAGTGATTTTGCATTTAAATGCCAATATTGAGCAAAGTATAAGTGCTACATGTACCAAACTTGCATATTGGATGTATCTTTGATCAAACTTTCATAAAATGACCTTGACCTACTTTTTCTGCTTGAGTGGTTTTGCATTTAAAGGCCAATATTGAGCAAAGTATAAGTGCTACATGTACCAAACTTGCATATTGGATGTATCTTTGATCAAGCTTTCATTAAAATGACCTTGACCTACTTTTTTTCACTTGAGTGATTTTCTTATTATACATGTTCTTAGAGATATGTTTAAATTGAACTTTGCTGCCGCAAGGTGAGCTTCGTAATCTTTGATTACACTATGTTTAGAATTTCCAAAAAATAACCCCTACACACAAACATGCATTTTTCATGTAATAAAGTATTAGTAAATGATTTTGAATACCATGAAGTACCCATAACATAATTAATATCAGTGTATAATAGTTTTTATACGCCCGTCATTTGACGGGTCTTATTATGGTATGGCGAAGTCTGTCCGTCCGTCCGTCTGTCCGTCCGCCTATGGAACGCAATAACTTGAATATGCGTCGATGGATTTTCACGAAATTCAAACATTATGATTGGACTGTGGAGAGGAAGCCGCCTTTCGATTTTCAGGTTCATCCGATTTGTCGTTACAGAGTTATGGGACTTAGATTTTTAAAATACAGTGAAAATATACTAAAATAGTTAAAAATTATTTAAAAATCTATTTCTGGTTGAAATGTTTTGAAATTTTGTGTACTTCAAGTAGAAAGGATGTTCTTTGACATATGTAACGGGTTTTTAATTTTTTTGTCGCATAACCAAGATATTGTGTGTAATGGGAAGGGGGGGGGGGTTATATGCACATGAATGTTAAGCTAAGGGCAAAATATATTCGCATGGAATGCAGTAACTTGAATATACATCAATGGATTTTCACGATATTCATACATTATGATTGGACTGTGGAGAGAAAGCCGCCTTTCGATTTTCAGGTTCATTCGATATGTCGTTACTAGTGTTGTAACGATTATCGCCGACATCGGCCACATCATCGCTAATACCCTTCGATTTCGATTAATCGATTATGTTTTCAAGAATCGATTATAATCGGAAATATACAACGTAGAAAAGAATGACATAGTTCTCGGTCGAATACGCGTGTAACAAGTACGAATAAAACGAAAGTAGATCGACGATTGTTTCCACGAATTAAAGTTACGGTTGTAGCGTAAATAATTCGAAAAGAATACACTTTCTAAGGCATACAATGGGTGGAATTAGGATTCTCATTGAATCTAATAGTAATAACAAGTACTCTAATAGAAAACTTCAACGTCAGATTCGATACGTCAATTATATCTACTCGTCTAGGAAAAACAAACTTTTTACGCCGAACTCCAGAGCTTTGTAAGAACTACAAGGTCCACGAAGATATTGTTTGATTTCTCATTAAATGAGCAAAAACCTTGCTCTTGGGTCGAATGGAGACCCCCCTCCCAAAGAAAAAACTGCATCTGGCGTGTAAAGTTGCCGACTATATTAGTATTACAATCACATATTTGTTTTGGCTCCCTCACTGTTGTGATCTTGACAAAATATTCCATTTACTAGACAGGATTTTATCATTCTGTGGTTGGAGTTCTTTCTAGACATTTTACTATGTATATTAGCATATGCTTTGGTGAAGTTTTATCATTACTTGTCATATTCTTTTCTGTAAAAGCAAGTAAAATTTGTTTCCGATTAAATCGAAATAATCGATTAAAATCCTCTTCGATTATAAACCGATAATCGATTATGAAATTTGTCCGATTATACAACACTAGTCGTTACAGAGTTATGGGACTTAGATTTTTAAAATACAGTGAAAATATACTAAAATAGTTCAAAATTATTTAAAAATCTATTTCTGGTTGAAATGTTTTGAGGAAGGGGTTCAGGTTTTACATGTTCATTCATTGTAACAATAAATTTCATGAACTCTTGACTCCAAGAGCTTGACCTGGCTCTGAGAACTTCCTTCTCTAAATGAAAAGTTGCCGACAAGGATATAGTGTTCTACAAAGACATCTTCTTTTGGTGTATTGACAACATATTTTCATAGAGGACAATATTCTAGTATACAGGACTTGTCAACCTACAGCATGTGTGATGATAAAACACGTCATAACAGTTTTGATATGTCTGACATAAGGTAATATTGTATCAAAGAAAGCGAGTCGCATCAGAATGTGATTATACTAGTTCTAAAAATTTCAATCTTTCTGAATATTTAGAGTTCTGGAAGAAGAAACTATGGTTGTTGAGATGGCTTTTTTCGATGTTATAAATGTTACTATCAAACTTCATACAGATCAGAAAGAACCCTATAGATTTTCAAGGTTGAAGGTCAAGGCCACAGATTGGAAATGTTAAAAAAAATCCCTTGTATACAGCCTAGAGGGCACATTTTTAGCTCTACTGGTCAATGACCAGTCAAGCTTATGCGATCACGCCGCCGCCTGTCCGTTAAACATTTCTTGTGGTTTCAAGTCCTCTGAAACTGTTGATGATGGAAAGTTAATTCCTTTTGCAACATGATGAGTCAAGGGTCTAGTTGTGCACCTGATATTTTGTTTGAGTCCCTAACCCCCGGGTCTTAGAAAATGGGCGTAGTCTTTTCTTCCTACATAACTGTATGTAATCTTGTGGTCACCATTTCTCAGAAAGTATTTATAAATGATAGAAAGTTAATTCTTTTTGCATCATGATGGGTCTATGGTCTAGTTATGCACCCGGTATTTTGTTTGAGCCTCTGACCCCGGGGTCTTAGTAAATGGGTG
Source organism: Pinctada fucata (assembly GCA_028142955.1). Lineage (NCBI taxonomy): Eukaryota > Metazoa > Mollusca > Bivalvia > Pterioida > Pteriidae > Pinctada > Pinctada fucata. The sequence continues at coordinate 71,344,618 of AP027103.1, forward strand.
TGGTCATTTTCTCCTATATAACTCTATGTAACCTTGTGGTCACCATTTTTCATAAAGTATAAATAATAGAATGTTAATTCTTTTTGCAACATGATGGGTCTATGGTCTAGTTGTGTACCTGATGTTTTCTTTGAGATTCAGACCCCCAGGGTCTTTTTGCATATTACATATGTTATGGGTATGTGGTTTGATTATGCACTTATCTTGATGATTCGTTTTCAGCCAGACCTCCAGGGTCTTTGGAAATGGGTGTGTTCTTTTTCTACCATACAACTCTGTTATCTTGTCAACATCAATTCTCAGAAAGTATAATTGATAATTATTTTTAGCTCTACTGGTCTATGACCAGTCGAGCTTATGCAATCGCCCTGTGTCCTGCGTCCGTCCGTCCGTCCGTCCGTCCGTCCGTCTGTCCGTTAAACATTTCTTGTGGTTCCCAGTCCTCTGAAACTGTTGGTGATGGAAAGTTAATTCTTTTTGCAACATGATTGGTCTATGGTCTAGTTGTGCACCTGATATTTTGTTTGAGCCCCTGACCCCCAGGGTCTTAGAAAATGGGTGTGGTCATTTTCCCTATATTACTCTATGTAATCTTGTGGTCACCATTTCTCAGAAAGTATAAATGATAGAAAGTTAATTCTTTCTGCAATGTTAAAGGTTGATGATCTAGCTGTGCTCCTGATATTTCATCTGAGCCCTTGGGTTTTAGGAAATGGGTGTGGTCATTTTCTCCTATATAACTCTATGTAATCTTGTGGTCACCATTTCTCAGAAAGTATAAATGATAGAAAGTTAATTCTTTTTGCAGTGTTAAAGGTTGATGATGTAGTTGTGCTCCTGATAAATCATCTGAGCCCCTGACCCCTGGGGTCTTAGAAAATGGGTGTGGTCCTTTCCTCTTATGTAACATTGTATAATCTTGTGGTCACCATTTTTCAGAAAGGGTAAATGATAGAAAGTTAATTCTTTTTGCAATATTAAAGGTCTATGATCTAGGTGTGCACCTGATATTTCATCTTAGCCCCTGACTTGGGTCTTAGGAAGTGGGTGTGGTCATTTTCTCCTATATAACTCTATGTAATCTTGTGGTCACCATTTCTCAGAAAGTATAAATGATAGAAAGTTAATTCTTTTTGCAGTGTTAAAGGTTGATGATGTAGTTGTGCTCCTGATAAATCATCTGAGCCCCTGACCCCTTGGGTCTTAGGAAATGGGTGTGGTCATTTTCTCCTATATAACTCTATGTAATCTTGTGGTCACCATTTCTCAGAAAGTATAAATGATAGAAAGTTAATTCTTTCTGCAATATTAAAGGTCAATGATCTAGTTGTGCACCTGATATTTCACCTGAGCCCCTGACCCCTGGGGTCTCATGAAATAGGTGTGGTCATTATCTCCTATAGACCTCAATGTAATCTTGTGGTCACCATTTCTCAGAAAGTATAAATAATAAAAAGTTAAATCTTTTTGCTATATTATATGTCTATGATTGAGTTGAGCACAAGCTATGTTGTTAGAGCCCCTGACCACCAGGGTCTTAGAAAATGAGTGTGTTTATTTCCTCTTATGTAACATTGTATAATCTTGTGGTCACCATTTCTCAGAAAGGGTAAATGATAGAAAGTTAATTCTTTTTTTGCAATGTTCAAGGACTATGATTTAATTGTGCACCTGAAGTTTTGTTTGAGCCCCTTACCCCAGGGTCTTAGACATTGGGTGTGGTCACTTTCTTCCCTTTATGCAACTCAATGTAATCTTGTGGTCACGATTTTCTCAGAAATTATAAATACACAGGATTATACAGGGTTACACTCTTTTAGCCCCTTACCCTTCGGTCTTAGAAAACAGTTATGTCATTTAGTTATGTATTTTACTAAACAACCAGGAGAGCTTCAGTCTCGTCAGAGACTTCTAGTTTTGCATTATATTCAGACTTGTGTCTTGTTACTCTTGTGAATATGATGAATTTTTTAGCCCCTAACCCTTGGGGATATGGTTGTGTCACTTACATGAATTTAAACAACCAGGAGAGCTTCAGTCTTGTCAGAGACTTCTAGTTTATTGGATCTTAAGCAAACTTTGTACACTTTTTGCTTGTGACAAGAGGAAGAACCTTATTGATTTTCAAGGTCAAAGGTCAATGTTACATATGTGAAATATTCAAAATCCTTGTATACAGCCTAGAGGGCACAGTTTTGAATTTATTTTGACTTAATTTCATTCACTAAATACTTATGACAGGGTAGAAAACACCTACAGATTTTCATTGTCAAAGGTCAAGGTCACAGATGTGAAATGGTAACAAAAAATCATTGTTTACAACATAGAGGGCACATTTTTGATAAGATATTGATCAAACTTCATAAACGAATTACTTATGACAAGAGGAAGACTTCTATTTATTTTCAAGGTCACAGATTGGAAATGTTCAAAATTCTTGTATACAGGCTAGAGAGCACAGTTCTGATTGGATCTTGTCCAAACATCACACACTGATTACGTATTACAAGAGATTTTCAAGGTCATACCCGGTAGGTCAAAGTCATAGACTAAACATGCTTAAGATCCTTGTATACAGCCTAGAGGGATCTTTTTTTTTATTGGATCTTGACCGCATTGAGGTGTATGGTCAAACCTCATACAGTCAATGTGACATTCAGAAGAACTGTTTTGATTATAAAGGTTAAGATCATAGATACGCAGAGGGCACTTTTACAATTCACTTCGTCAATTTGGCACATGTTTACATATATATGGCATCAGAATATCAAGTTTACGAGTGAAAATTCTTTAAGGCATGTCATTTCTGAATGAAGGAATTTCAACGATTTTATGATACCATATGAAATTACAGTATTCGTGTCATTTAATCATTTTATGAAGGAACATTAAAAGGTCCTTCATGAAAATCAAGATCTTTGCTTATTTGAAAAACTGGGTAAAAATGTCGTGAACTTGACGCTAAAAATAGCACATTTGTTGAAATGCCCTCATTTGATTTTTAGCTCACCTGAGCCATAGGCTCAAGTGAGCTATTGTCATAGTGTTGCGTCGTCCGTCATCGTCGTAAACTTTTCACATTTTAAACTTCTTCTCCAGAACGGCTGAAGGGATTTTGATGAAACTTGGTAGGTATGAAGTACTCATGGTCCCCTACAAGTGTTGTTGTTTTTCGTCCAGATCTGTCAACAGGTGGCGCCACCACAGCCAAAAGTAGGTCACGGGGGGTACCCTCCTTTGACAAACTTCTTCTTCAGAACCGAAGCATGTACCGGTATTGACAAACCGAAAGCATCAGGATGATCTAGAGAGATGTCTTAAGAAGTGTTGTTATTTTTGGTTCCACTTCGAAGTCAAATTTTTGACGCGTTTTTGACGTCTTTTCGGACTTAGTCAGAAATGCACATTTTTGCACTATTTCTTAAATAACTCAATAAGTGTATGATTTTACATACTCATTTACTACATATTTATCATATTTAACTTACTTAATGCTTTGATATGTATTTTATGCTTAAAATTTATTTTTTTGATTTTTTATGAATTTTTTTATGTAAAAAGGAAGGGGGGGGTTGATTTTCATACATTTTCTGCTTCTTTTCTATAACCACTCTTCAGATTGTCATGACAATTTGTAGGTATGAGGTACTCATGCATGGTACCCTACAAGTGAAAGAATTTTGTCAAGATATCCACTTTTGGATTTTTAAGGAATATTTTTTAAGATTGTGCATAGGTATAATGTATGTTTTCCATGCCAAATGGACCCATGGGGAGTAGCTTCAAACCCCGGCGGGACCCCAACAAATTTTTTTTTCCCTTTTTAGCTCACCTGAGCCATAGGCTCAAGTGAGCTATTGTCATAGTGTTGCGTCTGTCATCCGTCGTCCGTCGGCTGCGTCATCGTCGTCCGTCGTCGTAAACTTTTCACATTTTAAACTTCTTCTCCAGAACGGCTGAAGGGATTTTGATGAAACTTGGTAGGTATGAAGTACTCATGGTCCCCTACAAGTGTTGTTGTTTTTCGTCCGGATCTGTCAACAGGTGGCGCCACCACAGCCAAAAGTAGGTCACGGGGGGTACCCTCCTTTGACAAACTTCTTCAGAACCGAAGCATGTATCGACAAACCGAAAGCATCAGGATGATCTAGAGAGATGTCTTAAGAAGTGTTGTTATTTTTTGTTCCACTTCGAAGTCAAATTTTTGACGTCTTTTCGGACTTAGTCAGAAATGCACATTTTTGCACTATTTCTTTAAATAACTCAATAAGTGTATGATTTTACACACTCATTTACTACATATTAATCATATTTAATTACTTAATGCTTTGATATGTATTTTATGCTTAAATTTTATTTTGTTGATTTTTTATGAATTTTTTCTTATGTAAAAAGGAAGGGGGGGGGTGATTTTCATACATTTTCTGCTTCTTTTCTATAACCACTCTTCAGATTGTCATGACAATTTGTAGGTATGAGGTACTCATGCATGGTACCCTACAAGTGAAAGAATTTTGTCAAGATATCCACTTTTGGATTTTTAAGGAATATTTTTTAAGATTGTACATAGGTATAATGTATGTTTTCCATGCCCAATGTTACAGGTGCAACTACAGGAAAAAAACCTTCTTTGTATGATTAATCATTTTTAGATCGACCTTTCATCCATAGTTACAGCTGATAATTCAACAAGTGACACATGCTTCAATGTCTTATTGATTGACCTTTTATGTGATATGATTCAATTATTTAAATTCTTTATACTTATTTAGAATTTTATTTTTAAAGTCGGGAACAAGATTTCAAAAGCGGCCATGTTTTGCCGTGTACCCGAAGGGGATTCCCCTGTGATAGAGGTTTCATATTTCACATGTGTATTCCTTGTGACAATACCTTTCCATTAATACCAAAATTTTTGACCTCATGACCATAACCTTGACCTTTGACGTACTTCTCAAAAACTTTAACATTGGGCATAACTTTTGAATGGTTAGTGATAGAGGTTTCAATTTTTACATGTGTATTCCTTGTGACAAGATCTTTCCATTGATACCAATATTACGCTGACCCTGACCTCTCACATACTTAACAGAAAATGGCGTTTATACTAACAAAGATGCCGCCGGGGGCATTCTCGTATCACAAACACAGGCTTTATAATTTCTGGCATGCTAGCTATCAATAATGAAAGGTTTTGTGTTCAATTTTAAATAAACTTAATTTATGAAATCATTTCATTCTTTTATTCTTTTTCTGCTGCACATTAATGTGGAATTTTACAATATGATTTTATTTTTGATGTTGCATAATTAAACTATACTAGCTGGGCATATGACCTTGGACCACTTTATCCGTCTTTTCAAATCAGTAAAAAAGTTATTGTTTTGAAATGTGACTATTTTTTCTTTTTTCTACTTTTAAAGGTTGTCTGAAAAAAAAAACTTCTCTGCATCCGGCAAAAATCTTTTTAGAAAGGTTGTTGGCTAAAATCCTGGTACTGTCACTATCAGTATTCAATGTCAGTATGTCAATTAGAGTGTGCATGGGTATCAGGTGAGCGTTGTGCTCCCTGGGGCTCTTGTTATTTTAGTTTTCTTTGTTATTAATATACAATAAAACAGATTAGAAACTTTGTATAAAATTTGAATTTGATAAAGTTTTACCATATGTTTCAACTTCACCGATCATTTATTTCCTCGATTTTACACAAAAATAATGACAATCATCCAAGTTAAGGTCAAAATTTCACAGATACTGAATATCAACGATTTCTTTAAACACACAGTAATATGTGCTCCTAGGGAAGACTTTTCAAAATATTGAAGAAAAAGTATATTTCCGTGTTCAAATAAGAGAGAACAAATGCTCACAAATAGTGCCACTTTGTGGTTTTCTTGAAAGGGTGGTAAAATTTGCCTATTTAAACAATTTATAATTTTTTGGTAGCCATCAGCTTTACTTTATAAAACAGTTTAAATCAATAATATTCCGTACGTAAAATAAAATTCATGGGTATTTACTTACGTAAGAGAAATCCGAACAGTTCAAAAAAGTACCTCCATCTCAATTTTTATAGAAATTACCGCGAAGCGTTTTCTTCCGCATACTTCATTCAGTCCGCTTTTAGGTGAGTAATGAACTAAATGAAGTCTTAAATAGAGTCCGAAATGATACATTGACCATAATTAAATGAAATATCTATAAAATTCAAGATTAATGAGTGCTAAAACAGGAGATGCGCAAGAATGGTCCAAAATCATGACCAATGACGCACCTTTTAAAAGAAGAGAGATGGATTTTTTTTTAATTTGGTATTGGTTGAAGGTCACAGAGTACATTGATTTTGCGATGCTGATGTATATACATAATTATCATATTACTAGCTTATCTCTACGAAATTCATCTGCATGGCGTCTGCATCCGTATTTAGGTTAAGGAAAACGGATTACATCAATTCTGAGCTTCTTTTAAGTCCTGCATCTAAGGATGCCTTCTCCATTGTATGGTATGGATAAGGGACCCCTTCATTCCCAGACTCCTTTAAGTCCCACATCAACACAAAAATATTACTGAAACTTGCTATGAACAGTTCATAGTATGGAGTTGTTATCTGATAAATATTTCATGTTTGATAGACCAAGTTAGGTTAATTGGCAAATCTTGAAATTTTCAAGATTTATTAATTTTATGCCTCCATCGTGTCATGGCACTGGTATTGATAGACTTTGCTTCGTCCGTCATTCCGTCACGATTCCAGTTTCCGGATGATAACTAAAGAACCCTTTTCACCTATCCAAACCAAGTTAGGATTCATGCTTACTTCTCAAGAGGGAGCGGGAGCCTATTGATTTTCGGGTCAGTTTGTATAAGGTCATATACTATAATAATTTTCAGATGTTAACTACTTTATTTCTTATTCGAGCCAAATTTTTATTTATTAAAATATAAGCGTGTTTAACATATTCATTGATAACAAATTTTCATTTATGAATGCTGAACTATTGGAGAAGGTAAAGGTCATAGTTCCTTTCACTTGTTGACGTAAGAGCCAACCAATTACAGCTGGGGCACATCTGTTAAACTACGGAGTCTGGTGTATTGCTGTATCGAATGGCGAATATGTTATATGACATGTTTTACAATCATTTTGTCGAGTTGAAGATATTGATACTATATTATATATCTTATTTTCTCGCAATTTATCATAACAGGTCAGTGATCATAAGTGCTACAGTATGCCATCAGAGGGGGGGGGGGACTACCTCTCTCACCCCTCCCGCCCATCTTCCTCCCCTTACCTCCACCCCCGCCCCTCCCTTTACCCTTCCCTCCTCCTTTTACCTTTCCCCTCCCTCCTCCCGCCCCTTCCTTTTCACCCTGTCCACCCCCTCATTAGAACCAACAATCAATTTTGATTTGGCGTTTTTATTGCTAATTTTTCTACGACGTAATAATTTTTTTTTTTTTTTTTTTTTTTTTTTTTTTTTTGGGGTATTTTTGCGTTACATACAGTTAGACAATACATAGACAATACATGAAACATAAACACTCATACACCATTCACACGTCTTGCATACTTTTATATTAAACTAATAGTATAGAGAGTTTTCCCCATTTCTTTGAAAACATTTCATCTTTCATATTTTTCTTAAAGATATATTTTTCAATTTTAAGATAAGATGATATAAATTTTTTTGCACCTTCTAAAGAGGGTTTGCATTTTTGAGTTTTTTGTTTAAAAATGTACTTTTTAACAAGATTGATTATAATGTTAATATTTCTATTAATATCATTTGCTATTCCAAAAATTATGCTTTTTACATCTAAGTTTATATCTATGCTGCAGATATCATGTAGCCAAATGTTAAGATCAAGCCAAAGTTGTTGTGAATGAGAGCAAAAATAAAACATATGCGAAATGGTTTCAGGAAATGGGTGACAAAAGGAGCACATAATAGTATCGCTTATTCCAATTTTAAATAGAAGAGTATTTGTACCTAGACTATGCGTACCAATGCTCGAACGGGCGAATGCTCGAACGCTTTTTATGCCCCCGGAATCAAAGATTCGGGGGCATATAGTTTTTGGCCTGTCCGTCTGTTTGTCTGTCTGTTTGTCCGAAAAACTTTAACATTGGACATAACTTTTGAATGGGAAGTGATAGGGCTTTCATATTTCACATGTGTATTCCTTGTGACAAGACCTTTCCATTGATACCAAAAGTTTTGACCTCGTGACCTTGACCTTGACCTTTGACCTACTTTTCAAAAACTTTAACATTGGGCATAACTTTTGAATGGGAAGTGATAGGGCTTTCATATTTCACATGTGTATTCCTTGTGACAAGACCTTTCCATTGATACCAAAATTTTTGACCTCGTGACCTTGACCTTTGACCTACTTTTCAAAAACTTTAACATTGGGCATAACTTTTGAATGGGAAGTGATAGGGCTTTCGTATTTCACATGTGTATTCCTTGTGACAAGACCTTTCCATTGATACCAAAATTTTTGACCTCTTGACCTTTGACCTACTTTTCAAAAACTTAACATTGGGCATAACTTTTGAATGGAAAGTGATAGGGTTTTCATATTTCACATGTGTATTCCTTGTGACAAGACCTTTCCATTGATACAAAATTTTTGACCTCGTGACCTTGACCTTGACCTTTGACCTACTTTTCAAAAACTTTAACATTGGGCATAACTTTTGAATGGGAAGTGATAGGGCTTTCATATTTCACATGTGTATTCCTTGTGACAAGACCTTTCCATTGATACCAAAATTTTTGACCTCGTGACCTTGACTTTGAACTTTGACCTACTTTTCAAAAACTTTAACATTGGGCATAACTTTTGAATGGGAAGTGATAGGGCTTTTATATTTCACATGTGTATTCCTTGTGACAAGACCTTTCCATTGATACCAAAATTTTTGACCTCTTGACCTTTGACCTACTTTTCAAAAACTTAACATTGGGCATAACTTTTGAATGGGAAGTGATAGGGTTTTCATATTTCACATGTGTATTCCTTGTGACAAGACCTTTCCATTGATACAAAATTTTTGACCTCGTGACCTTGACCTTGACCTTTGACCTACTTTTCAAAAACTTTAACATTGGGCATAACTTTTGAATGGGAAGTGATAGGGCTTTCATATTTCACATGTGTATTCCTTGTGACAAGACCTTTCCATTGATACCAAAATTTTTGACCTCGTGACCTTGACTTTGAACTTTGACCTACTTTTCAAAAACTTTAACATTGGGCATAACTTTTGAATGGGAAGTGATAGGGCTTTTATATTTCACATGTGTATTCCTTGTGACAAGACCTTTCCATTGATACCAAAATTTTTTGACCTTATGACCTTGACCTTTGACCTACTTTTCAAAAACTTTAACATTTGGCATAACTTTTGAATGGTAAGTGATAGGGCTTTCATATTTCACATGTGTATTCCTTGTGACAACACCTTTCCATTGATACCAAAATTTTTGACCTCGTGACCTTGACCTTTGACCTTTTAACCCAGTGACCTCACATACATGTACTTAACAGAAAATAGTGTTCATACTAACAAAGATGCCACCGGGGGCATTCGTGTTTCACAAACACAGGCTTTATTTAATTAAAGATAATTATAAAGTATAAAGCATGTGATTTCCAGTATATTTTTTCACATATGTCTAGTACCGAGTCTGGTGCAACCCGAGTGTTAAGGTGCCTTACTTCCGGTTTACAAAATATAGACTACAGACGAAAATTAGGTCAACATATTTTTTTTTAATCCGGATGACCCTTGTAACAGGTACCGATATTTAATGAAGGAAACATTCTAAAACTCACTTTTACAGATATGTATGGAGAAAATATTCCAATTTTTAGCTCTACTGGTCTCAGACCAGTCGAGCTTATGCGATCACCCTTCGTCCGGCGTCCGTCCGTCTGTCCGTCTGTCCGTCTGTCCGTCTGTCTGTCTGTCCGTCTGTCCGTAAACAATTCTTGTCCGGACAACTCCTCTGAAACTGTCAGGGATAGAAACTTAATTCTTTTTGTATTTTACTTGGTCCATGGTCTAGTTGTGCACCTGACATTTAGTTTCAGTCCCTGACTCCCAGGGTCTTAGAAAATGGGCGTGGTCATTAAATTCTATGTAATTTTGTCCGGACAGCTCTTCTATCACTATAAATGATAGAGACATAATTCTTTTTGCAATATGATGGGTCTGTAGTCTAGTTGTGCACCTGATATTTTGTTTGAGCCAATGACCCCCAGGGTCTTAGAAAAGGGTGTGGCCATTTCCATATAATCTTATGCTTACAACGCTGACACTATAAATAATGGAGACTAAATTCTTTATGCAATATGATGGGTCTGTAATCTCGTTGTTCACCTGATATTTTGTTTGAGTCTCAGACCCCAAGGGTCTTAGAAAATGGGTGTGGTTGTTTTCTCTCTATTAAACTACATGTGATCTCATGATAGCTAATTTCCCAGAATTTATGGATAATAATTAATTGATTTATTCCAAAATATTATCGGTTTGCAGTTTAGATGTCATTACAGTATTTTAAATGAGTCCCTGTTCCCTAGGATTCTGGAAAATGGGTATATGGCTATTTTCTCTTACCCTATCTACATGCATTTAGAGTATATAAGTGACAGAAACTATAAATAAACAAAGATATTGCCATTTTACAATATTATCATAGATGAGTCTGTAATTTAGTTTTTCTCATATTTTATTTGGGACCTGACCCAGGATTTCATCTTCAATTCTATAGAAACGCTAGGGGATAGTTTCGGAATTTCCTCTGATCAATCAATCAACATGAAAATCTTTTCTATAGTGTTTATACAGTGCAAGAAAGATATCAAATAGTCAAAATGCATGTATTTCTCACTTATTTTTTATTTGTTTAACATGTTTAAGGTGTAAGATCTTTGGGGAGAGTAGTGAGACTTTTTGTTGCAAGAGTAGAATGTCCTAAGTGATCACAGACTTGAGCTGTGCTTTCTGTTAAATGTGAACACCAGAATCACAAAGATTGGTCATTTTGTCAAATAAAATAGCAATAATGCATCCTTCACATTGCCAAATGAAAGGAATATTGTGCTTGTGCAAGTTTTTTTTGGGGGGGGGGGGAGAGAGGGGGGAGGTAACTAGAATGTCCTAAGTGATCACAGACTGTTAAATGGGAACACCAGAATCACAAAGATTGATCATTTCATCAAATAAAATAACAATAATGCATCCTTCACATTGCCAAATGAAAGGAATATTGTGCTTGTGTAAGTTTTTTTTTGGGGGGGGGGGGGGAGGAGAGGGGGGAGGTAACTCTTACATCTTTCTTTCTTCTTATAAATTCCTCCACTGCTTGGAGTACCACCCCCAATGGGATGTAAAACTGTGTGGTTTGATAAAATTTTCATAATGTTTACATTAAAGCAAGTGACACATGTTTTAATAGAAGATAATATAACAAGAGATGCCTTATAGGCATATGTACTATTTGTTAATCAAATTAAAAAAAAAAAAATACTAAAAAAAATCATTTGTAAAAGCCAACTCATACAAAAATATTTCAACCCAGGAAAACTTCTACCAAAATCTTCCTTTATTGCCATTTTACAATATTATCATAGATGAGTCTGAAATTTAGTTTTTCTCATATTTTATTTGGGACCTGACCCAGGATTTTATCTTCAATTCTTTAGAAACACTAGGTGATAGTTTCGGAATTTCCTCTGATCAATCAATCAACTTGAAAATCTTTTCTATTATGTTTATACAGTGCAAGAAAGATAACAAACAATCAAAATGCATGTATTTCTTACTTATTTTTTAATTGTTTAAGGTGTAAGACTTTTGGAGAGAGTAGTGAGACTTTTTGTTGCAAGAGTAGAATGTCCTAAGTGATCACGGACTTGAGCTGTGCTTTCTGATACATGGAAACACCAGAATCAGAAAGATTGATCATTTTATCAAATAAAATAGCAATAATGCATCCTTCACATTGCCAAATGAAAGGTGCTTGTGTAAGTTTTATTTTGCAAAATTCCAAATTTAGTATTAATTATAGAAGTTAAATTTGTAACAGGAGAGGGAGAGATGTGACTGGACCGGGAATCGAACCCGAGATCTTCTGCTATCTGGGCAGACGCTCTTACCAACTGAGCTATCTGGGCACGATGCCCGTTCCTGCCACACTCCTCTCCACCAATTTTTTAGGTTTCCATGCACTGGAAACCTCACACAAAACTCCACTTCACCTTGAGTCATTTAGTTTGGCACCAATTCTGTAACAGGAGAGGAAAAGATGTGACCGGACCGTGAATCGAACCGGAGACCTTCTGCTATCTGGGCAGACGCTCTTACCAACTGAGCTATCTGGGTACGATACCTGTTCCTGCCATAAATTACTGGTAATAAACTTATGTTTCAGGCCTTTTTGTCAATTGGACCTCGAGTCATTTTGTCCTTTTAAAATTTGACCAATCAAAAACATCATTTCAACCACATGCAGATTTAAAAAAATTTATGGGACACCCTTATTCTGAACTGGGATATATGGTAAAAATGTTTTCTATAGAGGATCAAATATTTCATACCGGTATGTAAAAATATTTTGTATTACATTTTAATAACTAGCTTCTGTCTACATTAATACCACATTCACCCTAAAAGTTCATGTTCTTTGTTCAATATTCTATTTACATTGTTTTACATTTACTGAAAAAATAGCCTAAAACCGTTTTAGGTTTTAGAACAAAATGGCCGATACTTTTTTCACTCGGTAGGCCACATGTCCTATTATATTTAATTTCAATCTGAAACTGTCTGATTACTTGATCTAAGTATTTTCACTGGTCAGTATAAGAAAGAAGGAAATATCTCTATAGAGTATCCTATGCAATACTATTTCAGCTCAAATGAGAGGTTATTTATGCCTTTAGTCTTAATTTTATCAAAGGGCATATAGTGGTAGGTCAGCTGTCTGTTCATCTGTTTGTCTATCCAAATTCTGACTGTCAGTATATCATTCCATTCAACTAAATTCTGATGAAAGGGTATAAGACAATAGAGCTGTCATATATTGCATGTCTATGTACCTTGAGAAGGCTCATCTTTTGGAGCCAAATTTTAACCTTTGACCCCATCACTGACCTTAGACCCACATTTTTTGAAAAATAAAAACATCTGTTATTTTAGTTTTGATACATATGGTATGTTTTATATACACGTTTTTAGTAATTCTCTCACATTCTAGAGAAATCTAAAATCTAAGGCACGGTCCATTTGATATTCTTGGGGGGGGGGGGGGGGAGACTCCGTTTTTTTTTTTCGAAAAAAAAAATTTTGCTCTGAATTTTGATGAAAAAAATTAATTAGAAATTGATGGATATGCATTGGCATGTGGTTCATGTGGTTGTTGGTTCTCATAAAAAAAAACTTGATATACATTTATCCCGCCTCTGGCAAATTTCTTGCAATCTGATTGGTCGAGAAGAACCAAATATTATGTTGTATTATTTTACTAACAGGATATTATTTTGATATCCTGCTTCTACTAAGACACTTTATGCTCTTGACGTCACCAAAATGCTTTAGTATATGTTGACGTAACATACACAAACCAAAAGCGATTCAGCGGGATAAATTCGTTATACAGTGTTTTCAGGGGGGATACAGAAATATATTGGGTCAATGAAAAAAGTACTTGTATTAGGCAAGGTGAAGCCGAGCATTCATTCTCTTGAGTGTATATGTGCAAATCAACCAGGAGAGCTTCAGTCTCATCAGAGACTTCTGGTTCAAAATCGGATTTAATTTTTACAAACTCCTCAATATTGACCCCTTACGGCTTCATATCGAAGAAATGTTACTCTTGTGCCATCATACATGATTTTTTTTTCATAAATAATAGATATTCCTATGATATGACATAAATCTTTGTGGAAAAAATTGTTCAAATCTGTCAGAAAAATCAAATAAATATAGATAATTATAAATTTGCAAATTATCTTACAGAGAAACACGGATAGTTTAAAATTTACCTATCCGCGAGAAATGCAATTTTTCCTTATACATCCAATTTTTTAAATGTTTTATTTAATGGCATGTCGTGGAGTTTCATTCAATAATTTCAACATATTCTAAACAACAATTGTATATATTTAGAAGTTCCATTACAAAAAATGCATAACATTTAAAATGATCGACAATGTATCAGTCTCTTTTAACCGTTCGAGCATTCGCCATTCTACCGTAAAATAGGAACGGCCTAGAGGTAGGTCAATTAGCGCCCTCTATCGTTGACATGTGATATCATGTGACTTATTTTGCATACAGGAATAAACGTCAAGGGTGAGTCATCATTGACATGTGCACTGGTTATGTGTACATTTGACTTATATCAAGTTACGGACAAAGATGATACGAAAACGTTCGAGCATTGTTACTTGTACAGTCTAATATACGATGTAATATTCTATACTGAAACCACTTAAGGGTACAATCATTAGTATTTCTATTTACTGCATTATTGACACTTTCCCACCATTTTTCATTCTCAAAAAATTGTAGTTCGACGTAATAATTTAACTTCTATTATGAATGAAGATTGCGAGCTATGTCAAAAGATGTAGGTACATCATTGTCGAAAAAAAATCTTAAAGATGACATTAACAAAATCGCTACCTATTTTCCGAAGTGAAACCTGTGCGTGGATTGAAAAGTCCATCTCACACCTGCTGCGATCGAGTACCTGTCAGCGGCTATGTCCTAGTCATTATTCAAGGAAATAAATGACATTGTAATTTCCGAACAACCCCACCCCCCCCCACCCCCAGTTTACAATGCAAACTTCAGTACACTGGCCATTCCATTCGAAAGCAATCTTTATCAATCATTTTACGCCGGGAAAATTTGGGTGCATGACGTCACATTATATGACGTCAAATATTATGATGGCGCAGTCAGGTACCTGTGAACGTGGTATTTAGATTATGGACAAAAGACAGAAACATGCGTGTTGTGGTATGTTTTAGATATATTTTAGAATATTTAAGGTAAAGAAATGTTGATGAATCGTATGGGGTGTGGTAATCGGTATGTACAACACTGTGATGCTGTCCGATTTCAGTTCAACAACATTTCCTTCTCAGTATCTGACAGAGTCACGTCAGAGACCGAAAGAGAAGAGACATTGGTAAATATGAAACTTAAAACTTGTACACCTTTCCTATTTTTAGTATCGACCAGTGTTAACTAATTATTAGTCGAACCCATGATCCGCTCCTTTGTTAATGTTGTAACGGTGTTTTACTGAGTCGGAAAGTCGCTCTTTTTGAACACGTTCCTTTTCTTGTACAGTAACATTTTAGATGGGACGTTTTCTGTTAACTTTTACATGACGTTCACGAGGTTTAACAGTTTAATGTGGGTAGAGTATCAAATGATTTTCTTGTTCTGCTTCCAAGATTGGAAATTTAGATCTAGCCTATGTCGTAATTTACGAGAAATTGCTGTCGGAGTGTCCGTCCCTCTCAGTCCGTTCTTCAGATGGAGTGATCCCTTTCGCTCATCCAACTTCTGAGGTGAGGGGCGCGGCCGGACAGCAAGATCAAAAC
Organism: Pinctada fucata; assembly: GCA_028142955.1. Classification (NCBI taxonomy): domain Eukaryota; kingdom Metazoa; phylum Mollusca; class Bivalvia; order Pterioida; family Pteriidae; genus Pinctada; species Pinctada fucata. The sequence continues at coordinate 71,360,257 of AP027103.1, forward strand.
AAGGGCAAATCGATATCTAGGGGGGGGGGGGGTAATCGGGACCCACTGGATTTTGATAGGATTGCTGATTTTCTTTTCCCATTTTACATAATTAGCTGGGACACCCTCCTCCTTTCCCTGGGAAAAAAAATCTAAATCCTGAAAAGGTTAGTAAGAAGATATATTCACGAAGTTCAGATTTCTGGTGCGCAGCACAAACAGCTCAGTCGGTAATATAAAGGGTATCGCGGGTTCGATTATTCGACCGGCTGTTTATCGTGGCATCTTGTGGTTGAAAAAAAATTTAGTTTTCGTGAAGACTGCATCAGTGCATGCAACATTATATTTGAGCGATAGAGTTGCAATTCTTATGATGACATTACATGTCTAAACCGAAGAGCTTCAACCAAAAAGCTGGCTCCGTACATGCTTATAGCTAAGAATTGTTATACCAAGTAGTAGACTTACAGAATCGCTATGCGCGGAAATTTCAAGTAGTTTTGGTACATGTTGAAAATAAGTACATGCATGTACACTTTTTTGTACGTGTAGTTTGACTATTTATTATACCCCCCCCCCCCCCCGCAAACGAAGTTTAGGGGGGTATATAGGAATCGCCCTGTCTGTCCGTCTGGTTAAGAAGTTTTGAAAGCATATTTTTTATACCATTAATGGTAGGCCTTTCATATTTCATACACACATTCACCATAAAGAGTATTACATTTTGGTATCATGACTTTTGACCTTGCGACCTTGACCTTCACCCTATACAACATTTTATGTTAAGATGTTTTAAAAGCAGATTTCTTTTATACTAATAATGGTAGGCCTTTTATATTTCATACACACATTGACCATAAAGAGTGCTACATTTTGGTACCATGACTTTTGACCCTGAGACCTTGTGACCTTGACCTTCACCCTATACAACATTTTATGATAAGATAGTTTGAAAGCAGTTTTCTTTTATACTATTCATGGTATGCATTTCATATTTCATACACACATTCACCATAAAGTGAAGTACATTTCGGTACTATGACTTTTGACCCTGTGACCTTGACCTTCACCCTATACAACATTTTATGTTAAGATATTTTGAAAGAAGATTTCTTCTATACTATTAATGGTAGGCTTTTCACATTGCATCATAAATGGTCCCATTCATAAAAAACGTCCCGCGGGGGTATAATTCGTCCAGTTCTAGTTTGATTCACGGTTTCTCTCTCCTTCATCAGGTATGGACTAACATCATTGCTGCCGTTTTGTTTCTCCTGATCCATCCAAGTGTGAGCTCATGTGAGTACTATATCATATATCCATTTAATGTATCACGATATCAAAATGTAAATAATTCTGTATTTTACATACTTCCTGACTTAATTATTCAATGTCGTTTTTAGCTCACCTCGACGAAGTTGAGTGAGCTTATGCTATACCCCCGCGCATCCGCGTCCGTGTCCGCGTCCGCGTCCGGTTCAGAAGTTTGGGGTAGCATAGTATCTGCCAAAGTACTGATGCTACAGTAACCAAACTTGCACAAGTGATTCATCTTTGGATGCTGAGGTGAACCCATGCATCGGATGCTGCATCTAACCTACATTATCTGCTTGAGTGACTTGGTTAAGAAGTTGGGGGTAGCTCAGAGTTGCTTGGTTAAGAAGTTTGGGGTAGCTCAGTATCTGACAAAGTACTGATGCTATAGTAACCAAACTTGCAAAAGTGATTCATCTAGGGATGCCGAGATGGACCAATGCATCGGATGCAGCATCTGACCTACTTTTTCCACTTGAGTGATTTTGCTTTTTAAAAGCCAATATTGAGCAAAGTATAAGTGCTACATGTACCAAACTTGCATATTAGATGTATCTTTGATCAAACTTTCATAAAATGACATTGACCTACTTTATCCACTTGAGTGATTTTGCCTTTAAAAGCCAATATTGAGCAAAGTGCAAGTGCTACATCTACCAAACTTGCATATTGGATGTATCTTTGATCAAATTTTCATAAAATGACCTTGACCTACTTTTTCCTCTTGAGTAAATTTGCTTTTAAAAGCCAATATTGAGCAAAGTATAAGTGCTACATGTACCAAACTTGCATATTGGATGTATCATTGATCACACTTTCATAAAATGACCTTGACCTACTTTTTTCTGCTTGAGTGATTTTGCCTTTAAAAGCCAATATTGAGCAAAGTACAAGTGCTACATGTACCAAACTTGCATATTGGATGTATTGTTGATCAAACTTTCATAAAATGACCTTGGCCTACTTTTTCCACTTGAATTATTTTGCCTTTAAAATCCAATTTACATGTACTTAGAAATATGTTTGAATTGAATTTTGCTGCCACGAGGTGAGCTTCGTAATCTGTGATTACCTATGTTTTAATTAGCTTCTGCGACTCCCAGGTTTGCAGGTTCCCAGTGTATAGAACATAAAAGGAGAAAACCAGATAGGAATCAAATTAGAAATTGTTTAAAACACAAATAAGGATACTCTGGATTTATTAGAGGGCAGTGGCTCCTTAAAAGTATATGGTCAACAAAAATGAAAGTAAAGCTCGACTTGTAACTCTTTATTTACTGAAAGTTCAGAGCAAGTTCATCTCAAGATCAGTAAAGATGACAACAAAATTCACTGACACACATTTATAATCCAGACAGACAAACTGAATGGGACTAATAGATAAAAACTTGCTCTCAGGAGGTGAACTATGTATCTTTCATTATGTCTCATTTTAATAGTGTGTTCATAATAAAGTAGCCATCTGTATGGAGTTTGGACAATATTTGCATATCAGAGAAATTATTCTAATCTAAATGAATCATCATTGTTTTTAAGCCAGGACAGAAGCAGCTAATGTATTGTGGCAGAAACTATCAGAGGCTCTTTTGTATCTGAGGGTGTCAGATAGACCTAAGTTTCTGGTCAACTGTGGGGGTAGGCCTACTTGTTCAGAGGACAGTGTTACAGAACAAGGACCAGGGATACAGTGGAACAAACCTCCAACCACAGAAGAGAAGGTAAGAACCATGTAACTGGATCAAATCACAGAGAAGGTAAAACCAGGTAAGCAGTGGTAGAAACCTCAAACTGAAGAAAAAGGTAATATGGTAAACAATTGAACAAATTTCAAACAACAGAACTAGGTAAACAGTGAAACAAACCTGAAACCATAGAACTAGGTAAATAGTGGAACAAACCACAGAAAAGGTAAGGTAAACAGTGGAACAAACCTCTAACCACAGAGAAGGTAAGAACAAAGAACTCAGTGGAACAAACCACAGAAGAGAAGGTAAGAACCATGTCATTGGATCAAATCTCATACCATAGAAAAGATAAAAAAACCAACCATAGAAAAGGTAAAGAAAAAACAGGTAAACAGTGGAACAAATCTCAAACCATAGTGTTTTGTAAGATGGTTAGAAACAGGGAAACAAACCTTCAACCAAGGAGAAGGTGAAAACCAAGTGAGCAGTGGAACAAGCCTTCAACCACAGAAAAGGTATAAACCAAGTGAACATTATAACAAACGTTCTACCACAGAGAAGGAAGAAACCAACTAAACAGTGGAACAAACCTCCAACCACAGAAGCTGAAATTCAAGTGAACAGTGGAACAAACCTTCATCCACAGAGAAGGTGAAAACCAATGAACACTGGAACAAACCTCCAATCACAGAGAAGGTAAAAACCAAGAGAACAGTGGAACAAACCTCCAACCACAGAAGGTGAAAACCAAGTGAACAGTGGATCAAACTTTCAACCACAGAAGGTGAAATCCAAGTAAACAGTGGAACAAACCTTCAACCTCAGAGAAGGTGAAAACCAATGAACACTGGAACACGCCTCCAATCACAGAGAAGGTAAAAACCAAGAGAACAGTGGAACAAACCTCCAACCACAGATAGTGAAAACTAAGTGAACACTAGATCAAACTTTCAACCACAGAAGGTGAAAATCAAGTGAACATTAGAACAAAACTCCAACCAAAGAGAAGGTGAAAACCAAGTGAATAGTTAAAACAAACCTCCAATCACAGAGAATGTAAAAACCAGGTGAACAGTGAAACAAACCTCCAACCACAGAGAAGAAAAAAAACATGAACAGTGGATTAAACCTCCAACCACAGAGAAGGTAAAAAGCAAATCAACATTAATTTAGAACAAACCTCCAATCACAGAGAAGGTAAAAACCATGTGAACAATGGAGCAAACCTCCAACCACAGAGAAGGTTAAAACATGTGAACAGTGAAACAATCCTCCAACCACAATGAAGGTAAAAACATAGTGAATAGAGCAACAAACCCTCAACTACAGAGAAGGTAAAAACCAAGTGAACAGTGGAACACGCCTCCAACCACAGACTGTGAAACCAGGTGAACAGTGGATCAAACTGTCAACCACAGAAGGTGAAATTCAAGTGAACAGTGGAACAAACCTCCAACTACAGAGAAGGTCAAGACCAAGTAAACATTAGAACAAACCTTTAACAACAGAGAAGGTAAAAGCCAATTTAACAAGGGAGCAAACCTCCAACCACAGAAGGTGAAATTCAAGTGAACAATTGAGCAAACCTTCAACTACAGAGAAGGTAAAAACCTAGTGAACATTAGAACAAACCCTCAACCACAGAGATGGAAGAAAACAAGTAATCAGTGGAATGAACCTCCAACCACAGAAGGTGAAAACTAAGTGAACAGTGGAACATATAAGGTAAAATCCAAGTGAACAGTGGAATAAACCTCCAACCACAGAGAAGGTGAAAATCAAGTGAACAGTGGAACAAACAACCTTCAACCACAGAAGGTAAAGATCAAGTGAACATAAGAACAAACCTTCAACTACAGAGAAGGTAAAAACCAGGTTAACTATGGATATAACCTATAATGACAGAGGAGAAGTTATGGTATACAGTGTAACATCTACTATAGCCTTAGTTTGAACATTAGCTTATGACCTTCTTTATGAAAAATCAGCTGTGAATAAATATTTTGAATGCTAAATACAAAGTTTTGATGTTGTTTTTAAGTCAAAGTTGATACTTTATAGCATCTGGAAGCAAATATTTCAAGAATACATCTTGTTTTCATGTTCTCTAGCATAGATTCTGGCAAGCCTACAAATGCTACAAGAAACAAAGAGTTGAATTTTGTCCTGGTGAGTACATTATTGTTCCTTACCAAGAATTTCTAACATACCGTAATTTTCGCTGATTCAAATATGCTATGATTTCATATTTTGTTATTTTACCCTGGAAAACAAAGTTTGAATGCATGTATTGGTATGAATGACTAATTTCATCTTTCTCTCTGTCCATCAGTCTGATCAAGAAAATCAGTTCTTTATCCTAGCTCTTATGGATCTGAATAATGTTATAAACACAGAATTGGTTCCAAGAACTATCTATGTATCTAAATTTTCTATAATTGCACATCTGCAAGTTCATTATTTATGGTATTATCGTGTCCATGCTATTCAGGTATAATTATCAACTTTTGCCACTTCATGGATTTGAATGTAATTTCTCAGAATTCTTGACCATGACTGAATGGAGTGTGTAAATTCCTTCGATTCAAGATCATATCATCAAGGTCAAGGTGTATGTAGTTGTTACCTAATATACATGTACAATTTTATTGGTTATGTTGAGATACACTATGAACGAGTGCATAATCCACAAGGGGCTGCACCCCTTGTGAATTATGCACTCGTCCATAGTGTATCTCAACATAACCAATAAAATTGTATAAGGTAACTACTACATCTTTTTCAGGATATTTTCACTTTTTATTCCCAAATGGATTAAACAATATTTATATTATAGTTGATGGTGGTTGGAATGTTTGGTCCCAGTGGAGTTCATGTAGTGGTAAATGTGGGGAGGAGGGGTTTGTTAACAGAAGTAGGATCTGTAGCAACCCAGTGCCCCTCCATTATGGTATCCAGTGTCATGGGGATAGCAAGAGTCAAAGGATTTGTAGAGGAAAATGTCCAGGTAAATCTCTCTCTCTCTCTCTCTCTCTCTCTCTCTCCAGGCTTTCTACTGTTCCTACTTTTTCCTACTATTTCCTACTTTTCCTACTTTTTTATTTTGATCCTATTTTTTCCTACTTTTTCTTTAAAACCTCCTACTATTCCTACTTTTTCATCTCAAAAGTAAAAAATTACTTGCTTCACTTGTCATCGACATCTGATTCAAAGTTTGAAAAAATTTCGGGCTCACTTCGCTCGCCCATTCTATATATTTTACATCAAAAATCATTCTGTCCTTATTTCTCTCTGTGATTTCATCAAAGATGAACATTACCAGTCTACAATCATTGCTTACTGTGATTCATGGGTCATACTTACTGAAAATTGTCCCTAAAAGTGATGGAAAATTTCCTACTTTTCCCCTATTAATTCCTACTTTTTCCTATTTTTCTCCTACTTTTTTCATTGACTACTCCTACTTTTTCATCAAGGTAGAGTAGAAAGCCTGTCTCTCTCTCTCTCTCTCTCTCTCTCGACTCTCAATCACTTACATCAAGCAAAATTTTCCACTATGTCCTACTATGAACTTGAAGATTAAAGAAGTTCCCTTAATTTCAGCAACTAGTACAAAAATACAAATTTTGGAGGCAAAAAGATTCCTTGAGAAGTTAAACAAAGGCTTTCCCCAGTTGGAGCAGGATTGTATAATGGATCATTGCTCATATGATCAACTTGGAGCCCTAATGAAGAAAGATATCAAGGTCATATATATTTTTATCACAATTGATACACCCGTTATGCAGTTTCATAAAGCCATTTCATAAATATATGATATGATAACACGTTACATATCACTCTGCTTGAATGCGATTGGTCAAGTTTGGAACCTAATCACATGAACCTTGACAAATGTGACCTTTCAAATATCGGTCAACTGTTAAATTCAGACCCGGAGTCAATATCAATGATTAAAAATTGTTGTTGTTGAATTAATTCTTGCATAGAAATACTATTCAAAATTGGAATACTTTTCTCTTACGCACAGAATATCTTGCGATGGGGAAACTACTTCTCATGGCGTAGCAGACGACTTCTAGATCATGGCATGATTCGCCTCTGTAGTTCTCGGAAACGTTGATTTCACGTTAGAAATACACATTTTTTTGGCAATATCATGAGATAAAAAGAATCTCAAATGAATTTTCATTTCATACGATGTATTATGAAACTCGTTGTGCGTTTTATATCCCCTCGCCAAGGCTCGGGGATATAAAACTCACAACTCGTTTTTTAATACATCGTATGAAATGAAAATTCATTTGAGATCCTATATATATTATAAATCTCACAAATGTCTTCATAAAAATCACAATGTCCAATTAAATCTTTTCCATTTATTAAGTTATTATTTAAGTGTGATTTTCATAAATGGAATAAAACAAAGTTAAAGTATCTATAGATTAATTTCAAGCATATGTCCGAGTCTTGCCAATCAAATGTACTTTCACTATGTGATAAATAAGATCAGTAATTGTTTTAATCACCAGCAATGTAATCATTTGTTACTTTCAAAGTTTCATATATTGAAGAAGTCTATGTGAATTTCTTGTGGCAGTTTCAAATCATTTCATTCTGCATTTATTTAAAAGAGGATATAAGATGTGTTACAATTATACAAACAGACTAAATACTGGTCCAGTCTTCAGTGCTATAAGTATAAACGAGCTTGTCCAGTAGACGGTGGGTGGAGCTCATGGTCAGACTGGTCGTCATGTCAACCACAGTGTGGTAGTGGAGTTAGATGGCGGACAAGGTCATGTACAAAACCTAAACCAGAGAATGGAGGACTCCCATGCAGAGGACCATTATATAAAGAAGAACACTGCTTTGGTCTAAAATGCTCAAAAGAAGGTAAAAGTTAGATTTTTGAATTTCTTTTTTAAATTTCTTTCTATTTTTTTTTTTTTTATTATTATTCATATAGAAAAGTATGCTTTTAAAAATGATAAAATGACATTATGGTACTCTGACGATTATATTTTACTTTCAGATTTTCGATTATATTTTACTTTCAGATTTTCTTTATGGACATTTTCTATCAGAATGGTCCCCTTTTGGACCATGCTCTGTGTCCTGTGGTAAATATGGTACAATGACCAAAACCAGAGTATGTCTGAAGCCAGGTGCATGTTCCAAACAACTAGGGAAAAAGGACAAACAAGAGATCATCAAACCATGCTACACAGGACCTTGTCCAGGTAAAGTCTGACATAATACGTATTAGGGGTGTAACAGTATATCAATATATTGCGATATATTTAATAGATTTGTATCATATCGTGATACAAGATATAGATTATACAAATAAATTATTGAATGACTTTGATTTTTATCAATTTAACCACATTGCTCCCAATCGAAGTGGATAATGACATAAGCAATCAAAGGATTCAATAACTTATGACAATGTGTTTCTTTCAAGAAAATGACATTGCCAATGAAAACTTCAGAAAATACGAATAGTATGTACAAACACACAAAAAGGAACCTGGTTTTACATAAAAATGATAAAAATGAGAAGAAACAATATATCGCAATATATCTCAATACAGCGAATGAAATATCGCAATACATCGCAATACCCTTTTTGCATATCATTTCACCCCTAATAGGTATAGAGGAAATGGAAAAACATCAAAGAAACAGACCAAGTCAGAGTGAATAAGATCTGATTTAAATGCATATTTGCATTATTGAAGGTGGTGGAGGGTGGTCTAGTTGGAACAAGTTCACGCCCTGCTCAGCAGTATGTGGTAGGGGAAGGAAAACCAGACTTCGTCACTGTGACAGTCCTGTGTCAACAGAGTTCACCAACTGTGTGGGGTATAGTGTAGACACTCAACCTTGTTCACAACGTTGTGGTCGTACATGTGAGTATTATTTGTTCTATCATATTTCTTCAGATGCATGTCGCATGCTTTATATTTACCATACATAATATGCATATTTATACTGTCATGTGTCCTCTTCATAATCACTTAAATTGTTACATTTATGGCCCTGTCACACCTTCACTTTTTTGGCCAATGCATGAGTAATGACCAAGTAAATTATCCAACACGTCGAAGAACGCTGAAGTCGCTGGCTGGTCGTTGTATGGTCGCTGAAGGTCGTTGTGTGATCGCTTGGTGAACGCTGGAGAACATTGGCGTGCGTTGTGGTCGTCGAAAAATTTTGTGCATGGCATGTGCATAACGTCTTGACAACAACCTTAACGATTTGTTCATTTTAAATGTATTTTGATCATAGAACTAACGAAATGTTTTCTGAAAATTAAGTTTTGCTGATACTGATAGTAATTAAAAATAAATTTGAGAAAGGCGGGCGATGAGTTATAATATAGACACTTACAGCTAGCTCTTCTAAATCATCGGAACAACATTATGGATTTATTGTTATTCATGAAGAAAAAAAAATTTAGTAAACGTAATCATAATCAGAATGGGGTGGGAGAGTAGAAGGCGGGGAGAAGAGGGTCAATGTTGGGGCATTGTGATTTGTCCGCGTCCTCTCCCCCCTCTGTTATCTCTTCGTAATGGCATCCTTTCTCCTCGAAGTCTGTTTTAAAACCTTTAATTCGATATCGATCAGATACTTGCAGGTTGCAAGTAAGAAGACAGGTCATTGGCAGATCGCTGGCAAGTCGTTAGACGAACTGCGAGATCGTTGGGCACGTGTTATAGAACGTTAACAGGTAAATCATAAACTAGTTTCGTGTGTTGGGAACACGCTGTGATCGTTGGGAGAACGCTCCCCTTGTGCTACAAGGTCACTACATGTGCGTGAGAACATTGCTTCTTGAGGAAATTTCGAACAAAATCTCGACGTTTGCCAGCGTGTTGAAGGTTGTTACTCGTGCGTTGGCCGAAAAAGTGAAGGTGTGACAAGGCCATTAGAAATTTAATGTCAGTGACAGATAATTTAAATGGAGACTTCAAATAACAGAGTGATTTTGATTGTTGTAATGGTGATGAAATCCACATAGAAGCTGACTTCAGGTCATACAGCTTAGTCTCAACATACTACATCATTTATTGTCAACTCAGCTGAATCCAAGATTTGAGTTAAAAATAATTTCAGAAGTCATCTTGTAAATTGCTCTTATAAATGCCAACTGTTTCCTTTTTTTTGCAATTTACACATAGGGAAGCAAAATCTAGAGAAAGTTCTATCCATGTCAAGGAAGGCAAAGAAGATGCCTGGAGAAATAACTGTAAGCATTGGTGCCAAAAACACAACTAAGAATGATGGTAGATCTATTTCTTTTGGAGAGCAGGTAAGACATTTTGTTCATAATTCTCTTTAAAAAAAGGTTAGTATTTTATAAAAACAAATCATAGTGAGACTTAACCATCATAGATCATTTTTTTTAGAAGTGTATAAGTTTCATATTGGAAAATGTTGGATAATATTCAGATACCAGAGTCCCTTTTCAACTGCCTAATTATCACTCATGCAAAAGGAATGTCTTAAATGAAGTTTGTGATTCAGTTTTCGTTTATATTTAAAAAGAAAAAGTAATCCTTTCACGGAATATGAATGGCATAATGTTCAATGTACACCTTATACTATAGGACCATCCAGCGTATGGAGATCCTTACAGTGTTATACTGAATCCTCGGCAAGAGATTACATATGAGATGTGGTCTGTTTGGACAGCCTGCTCCAAGTCATGTGGCTCGGGGATACGACTTAGAACAAGGAACTGTAAAGTGAAGGAGAAGCCATGTTACGGGGAGGTGATACAGAGGCAGTACTGTAACACTATTGATTGTCCCATCTCTGGAGGGTGGGGAGATTGGCAAGCCTGGACACCGTGCAGTGTAACGTGTAGGACTGGTATACAGAAAAGGTACCGTAGGTGTGACAGTCCTCTACCTCAAAATGGTGGCACATGTCTAGGACAGGCAGAAAAAGAAAGGAAATGCAAAATGAAGGAGTGTAAAGGTAAATCATTTTTGTTCTCACATAAGAATGGATAACATGTTTATTGACACCCAAGAATGTTTTCAGAATGATTTAAAACTTTAACTTTATATGATAAAAGATATCATGCAGAATTCACAGTCGTTACTTTTGATTACCATTTATGAATTCATACATCTTTTTGAAATATATGTTTTTACAGCTGAAAGCTTCAGTTATGGGGAATGGGAGAAATGGTCAAAATGTTCCAAAGAATGCGGAATGGGAACTAAAACACGAAAGAGATCTTGCCAAGTTCTGTCATCCGATCCTGCAACAAAGCAAATAATGGATAAGAGTAATGTCAGTAAGACATGTTCTAAAACTGGATCCCAGATGACACATAGTTGTAATCCTATGCCTTGTCCAGGTATGTCATCACACTCATATTAAATACCTGTAACTGTCCTGAATTAACTCATGGTATTGGCTGCTATTTTTTGGGTGTTTGTCACAGGTCCGTTGTCAAGGTCACAGGTCAAAATGTTGGTATCAAAAGAAATTTAAGGTCTTGTGACAATAAAAACAAAACATTGGAAATATGAAAGCCTTTTCACTTCCTATTCAAAAGTTATGACAAAGATTAATGTTTTTGCGCCTTAATTAAGGACATGAATGCAAACTGTATTTAATATGTTAAAGCAGGAGATAATGAATACAGATTCAAAGATGTCTTATTTCAAATTTCTGATTTACAGTGAATGGTAAGTGGGCAAATTGGGGTACTTGGTCAACATGTAATGAAGCTTGTGGACTGGGACAGCGATACAGGGATAGGGCGTGTACTGATCCAGCTCCTGTCAATGGTGGATCTAATTGTGAAGGATCAGGATCAGATATTGCTCACTGTTTTACCTCACCATGTCAAGGTAATATACTGATGGATAATTTTGATATTCATCCTATTTCAGATGTCAGAAAGTAACAAAGGATTTGACAACATATGCTAGGTCCATGGCTTTGTCACACCTTACTGGATATCACAAATGGACATCCAACAGATAAAAAAAACTTGAACAAACTTTTCATTTGACAGAACAGAGGCCAACAGATCTCACCAGTCAAGAAATGTAACCATCAGACAAGTTCATACAACAACGGATTCACATTGAGACAAACAGATGGAAAATTTTGCCTTCTGTTAGTCGTCTGGTTGCCTAAGACTTGTCCTGTAAGGAGGGCCATAACATTAATTTCTTGATAAATTTAGTAGTATGACAACATACATTTTGTTCAAATTTATGAGTTAATGACATATTCATTTTTTCCTCTTTTCAGAATCTTCTCTGGTTGGTGTAAGGTTTAAAGGTACTGGATTTTTACTGTATAATCCGAGACACAAGGCTTCCCATTTTCTCTCCCTTTACGTATTATTGACACCAAAGACAAAGAATGGTATGATCTTACAGAGATTCAGGGGATGTAAGTCTGGTATCTGTTCCCACAATGTCACCTTATCTTTACATAATGGTGTGCCATGGCTAGTTGTCAAAGATGGAAAACATCAACTGGACTTGATCGGAAATAAACATGTACAGGTAAAATTACCTTTTATAATGTCTAAAAGTGAAGCTTATTGGTCACTTTAGACATATATAAATGATATGATTAATATCTTTCATTGCAAAGTTTAAGAATAGGAATTGTTTGTCTGTATGTTTGGAGCATTGTGACAAACTATTTTAGGATCTTCAAACTTTGCACAAATGTTTCATATGGAGGATAGACCTATTATTGCAGGATCAAAGGTAAAGGTCATATAAAAGGACTACAGTGAAAAAAAATAACCTTGTAAACAGAAGGCAAAGCAGTCATCATAAAGTTATCAATCTTCCACAAAGTTGCCGATGGGGAATGGTAGCATTTTATTGATATTTATAGGGTCAAGGTTGCAATAAACCTATGGCTTAAAATTGTTTTGAACAGAAAAGAAGACATGTAATCAGCACAAAATAATTGGGCTTTTCAAAAGTATTACCCATCGGAGAGGATGTACCTCATTGATTTTCAAAAGTCAAGGTCACAATGATATAGCTAAATACCTTTACTTCTGAATATACCATTTGATCATTACTTGAATCATTATTCTTCAAGTTTAGAGAGAATGTTATACTTGGTGTGCCTTAATGTATCATTTGCGTAATTCATTTAGGACAGCATATTTATTTACGTCCATGGAAAAGATGCTACAATGCGAGTTGATGATGGAAAACATGTGATTGCCAAGTTTACTCCAGAGCTGAGTGATCTATTAAATTATGATGCCAAAATGATTGTTGGTTTGGACAAGAATAAAAGTGCAGAACAAGGTATATGACAAGATGGTAAAGAAGTGTGCAATAGAAGCAAATAATGTAAAGAACAGATTTATGTGTACAACTGTTTTATTAATTTATTATTTATTAATTTACTTATTATTTATTACTTAATTTATCATTTATTAATTAATTTATTATTTATTAATTAATTTATTACTTACAAATATTTTGAACATATCAGCACATTTCAAAGCATCTCCATGACAAGATATATGATCCTAATGATTTTCATGGCCAAAGGTCAAGGTGCCAAAATAATATACCTCTGAAAGATTGCATGTGGGAAATAGACCAAATTGATAGCCTGAACATCTTCATTGTGACCAAAAAGAATCACAATGACAAAAGGAAAAGCCCCATGGATTTTCAAATGTCAAGGTCATTATAAGCCATTTATATTTGCAAAACACTATTAGCATCTTAAAGACTACACTTTAAGCCTTAGGATAATGAATATGCAAAGGTCACAGCTTTTGAAAAAGAATTTTATATGACAGACATGCTGTGGTACATATACTCTCATATGATCATTTGATCATACAAATATAATTTTCCTTTCTTTTCACCATTTTTCTTAGAACATGGATGTGGGATGGAGTAACTTTCTCTTACTTATACTGAAAATTTCCCTTTAAGTTATGCCATGGGTTTGTCATCCTTGTAAATATGCATTACTGTACTGTATTATGATATCTTTAAAAAGCATTTGTGGAAGTTGTTCGAATTTAAATGTCATGAGACCTGTCTGTTCCTTTTCAAGGTTACAAAGGTGATATTGAAAGTCTGAGAGTGAACTTCCGTACACTTAGCCTTGTAAAATCACCCAGCTGGAAGGGATATGGATCACCAATCAAATCAGCACATATAAATCAATTCAAACTAAGTACGAGACAATCTGTATCAATCTTATAAATACTATTCATATATCAGAGAAAGTCACATTTTATTTGCTTAATCATTGAACTCTTATAAAGGAAAACAAGTCAAGTGTGCTAATTTATGATTACGCTAATACATGTATGTCAATTTGTTCATTATTGCCCTGTTTCTGCAAAAATTGTGTTGCTAAAATACATGTAAGTACACAAACAATATTATATGGTTATTTTCAGAACCCTACTCAGGATACCCTGTATTTACTGGTCGTAGCTTCATGAAATCACCATTTCCAGAGTTGTCTCATCTTTCATTAAAGTTGACATTTTATGCCATTAGCCTTGATGGGGTGTTATTTTTTAATTATGGCTTACATCGTGGATCATACACTTACATGGTCATAAACAATGGTGCACTAAGGGTGTGTTTACAATGTGCCAATATTAAGAAACCAGTATGTGAAGACATAGATATAATTCAAGTAAGTTCAAATAATTATTCATTTGTATACATCAACAAGAAAATTGAAATACAATTATTTTATTTGAAGAAGTTTAAATTCCTATAGTTCACAAAATTTTATAAATGTATCTATAATGCTAAATTTAATAGAGTAATCAATTAGAGATATGCACAATGATACATGTATACATGTACCTACATGTCAGTTCTTGTCTATATTAAATTAATTTTAACAACTATTGGTACTTGTACCTTCCTACAGAAACTTGCTGAGTGACTTTATACTTTATAAAAGTTTTGCCATTTTCCCCTTTTCTCTGTTCATTAGTGATTTTGTGTTAAATTAGGGATGAGCATTGATAAGATATTTATTATGCCCCCCTTCGAAGAAGAGGGGACATACAGGTTTGCCGCTGTCGGTCGGTCGGTCGGTCGGTCTGTCGGTCGGTCCGCGACATCAGTTTCCGTTCAATATCTCTGGAATGGATTCACATATTGAAATGAAATTTTGTATACAGACACATCAAACAAAAATCTAGGTCAAGTTCATATTTGGGTCGGATCAAAAAAAATTTGACAGAGTTATGCCCCTTGCATTTCGAAAAATACCCAAATTTCAGGGTTTCCGTTCAATATCTCTTGAATGGAGTTACATATTGAAATGAAATTTTGTATACAGACACATCAAATAAAAATCTAGGTCAAGTTCATATTTGGGTCCGATCAAAAAAATTTTGACAGAGTTATGCCCCTTGCATTTCGAAAAATACCAAAATTTCAGGGTTTCCGTTCAATATCTCTTGAATGGAGTTACATATTGAAATGAAATTTTGTATACAGACACATCAAACAAAAATCTAGGTCAAGTTCATATTTGGGTCTGATCAAAAAAATTTTGACAGAGTTATGCCCCTTGCATTTCGAAAAATACCAAAATTTCAGGGTTTCTGTTCAATATCTCTTGAATGGAGTTACATATTGAAATGAAATTTTGTATACAGACACATCAAACAAAAATCAAGGTCAAGTTCATATTTGGGTCCGATCAAAAAAAATTTTGACAGAGTTATGCCCCTTGCATTTCGAAAAATATCAAAATTTCAGGGTTTCCGTTCAATATCTCTTGAATGGAGTTATATATTGAAATGAAATTTTGCATACAGACACATCAAACAAAATCTAGGTCAAGTTCATATTTGGGTCCGATCAAAAAAATTTTGACAGAGTTATGCCCCTTGCATTTCGAAAAATACCCAAATTTCAGGGTTTCCGTTCAATATCTCTTGAATGGAGTTACATATTGAAATGAAATTTTGTATACAGACACATCAAATGAAAATCCAGGTCAAGTTTGTATTTAGGTCCGATCGAAAAAATTTTGACAGAGTTATGCCCCTTGCACTTCGAAAAATACCAAAATTTCAGGGTTTCTGTTCAATATCTCTTGAGTGGAGTTAAATATTGAAATGAAATTTTGTATTAGGATACATCAAATGACAATCTAGGTCAAGTTCATATTTGGGTCCAATCAAAAAAATTTTGACAGAGTTATGCCCCTTGCATTTCGAAAAATACCAAAATTTCAGGGTTTCCGTTCAATATCTCTTGAATGGAGTTACATATTGAAATGAAATTTTGTATACAGACACATCAAACAAAAATCTAGGTCAAGTTCATATTTGGGTCCGATAAAAAAAATTTGGACAGAGTTATGCCCCTTGCATTTCGAAAAATACCAAAATTTCAGGGTTTCCGTTCAATATCTCTTGAGTGGAGTTACATATTGAAATGAAATTTTGTATACGGATACATCAAATGACAATCTAGGTCAAGTTCATATTTGGGTCCAATCAACAAAATTTTGACAGAGTAATGCCCCTTGCACTTCGAAAAATACCAAAATTTCAGGGTTTCCGTTCAATATCTCTTGATTTGAGTTACATATAGGAATGAAATTTTGTATACAGACACATCAAATGAAAATCTAGGTCAAGTTCATATTTGGGCCCGATCAAAAAAATTTGGACAGAGTAATGCCCTTTGCACTTTGAAAAATACCAAAACTTCAGGGTTTCTGTTCAATATCTCTTGAGTGGAGTTACATATTGAAATGAAATTTTGTATACGGACACATCAAATGAAAATCTCTTAGGTCAAGTTCATATTTAGGTCCAATGAACAAAATTTTGACAGAGTTATGCCCCTTGCACTTCGAAAAATACCAAAATTTCAGGGTTTCCGTTCAATATCTCTTGAGTGGAGTTACATATTGAAATGAAATTTTGTTTCAGACACATCAAATAAAAATCTAGGTCAAGTTCATATTTGGGTTCAATCAAAAATTTTTATGCCCCCCTTTGAAGAAGAGGGGACATATTGCTTTGCCGCTGTCTGACTTTCTGTCTGTCGGTCCGTCGGTTGCCCACGACATCAGTTTCCGTTCAATGCCTCTGGAGTGGATTCACATATTGGAATGAAATTTTGTGTACAGGCATATCAAATGAAAATCTAGGTCAAGTTCATATTAATTACCTTGTAGAAGTTTATTAGAAGAAGAGCTTTAACAAAGCATAAATGCTGTACATACAGGTCCTCCTGACAGTTATACTTCTTTGACTTTTTTTATTACACTGTTACTTTATACCCCCATAGGTTGTATCAATGCAAGTATAAAGTTGTGACAGACTTTAATCACAGAAGGGGTAGGGGGGCATTAATGTTTTACAAACATGACTTTTAACTTGTTGTCCATATATTCTACAGATTCTGTATAGTGGAATAGTGGGGACATTCATTACATTTATTTTACTCTGCATAGTAAAAGTTGTTTTGTTTATATATAAAATTAGGAAGTAGAATAATAACTCAGTGATATAGCCTTTTTCTCCACTACAGTCCCGTGTGTGGTACCACATTACAGTCTTTATATCAGGCAATGCAGCTAGAATAAGACTTAATAACAACACTGCGGTACAGTTAACATCTGTTGGTCCTTCGTACAGAATGGAGTCTCCCGTGTGGTTTGGTGTTGGTGAGAAACTAGATAAAATTATACTGCAGACACTAACAGGACAGAAGTCTGGCCTCCATGGTGTCATCCATGATATCAATATCAATGGTAACGCAGCAGAAATGAAGGGAAAGGCATTGTTAGATGATGATGGATTCCTTAACTCCCTAGGGGCAAGTATAGCAGGTAATATTTCATTCCTTAGGAAGCAGGTATTGGGACTGAATTATTCAGAAATTACTGTAAGTGTCTGTCTTTACATCAGTCTTGTCTGGAGGATAGTTTTTAAATGCAAAGGGAGAAAAATAATTTACATTCTAACAAAATACTTTTATGGATACTATATTGATAAAGTAATCCTTTACAGAGAGAGTAGACGAGGTTGTGGAGCGCACTAGCAGCATTGTGACACTGAAATGTGACTTTACACAGTACTATAGCAGAGATAAACACGCTGCTGTGGAGTGGTTCCATGGTGATAGACGAGTCAAATATTCTTCTGACAGAAAAATTACAAAAAGAGTAAGATGGTCTGATTTATATTACTATATGAATTTCTAATTTTAACATGATCATCTTCTTAATTAGGTGTGTATTTGAATGTTTTGAAATCATAAAGTGCTTGATTTTTGTATCGCCTGCGAGCATAGCGACACTTAGGGATCACTTTGTCCTCTGTCTGCCTATCTGTCCGTCTGTCACAGTTCGATATTACACCCTATAAAAGTGCTTCCTGAGTGTCGCTATGTTTTGTAGGCGACACATGCATTCCTTGGATTGATTTTTTATTTGCAAAATTTTAGTTTTACCACAACATGTTAGCAACGTAACCTGATAGGATTTGAGGGCATAAATGTTATGATTTTATTGCAAATTGAACATGGTCAGCCAGTGAAATTGTGTTGCATATGACACAAGTTAGAACATTTTGTTTGATTTGAGGTAAACCCTTATCAGTATCTCTATATAAAATCCCCATAGGAAAAATGCCTATAAATTCGAATATTTGACCAAGCAGTCAATAGTTACATCAATATTGGCCCTAGGGCAATAGTTAAAAAATTATTGACATATACATCACATTGTTTATGACGTCACATCATTGATGATGTCATAATTTCTACCAATTATCCTGCGCTCTTTCTCTCATAGATGAAAATGAACATAAACATGCCGGGCCAATCGATTCGTAGCTGCAGTATTGAAGTTAAGTATAACAAAACAATTATTGACTGGGAATTCGGACAATATATGATTTGTTGGGCCTTCAGACAAAATATAGCCTTCAGCCTCGGGCAATATTTCATCTTCAAGTCCAACAGATCATATATTGCCCTCATCCCCAGTCAATAATTGTATATTGCTTATCTTTGAAGCTTCCTGGAGTAAGGAAAATAGGGTCACTTGAACTGAGAGGACCTCATCATCAAGGGATTTACCTATGTGCTGTAAGACATAATGGGGTGTTGACAGTCCAACATGCCTTTGTTGTTATCCGTTATAACGTCAAACATAGTGAGTATAGATATATTATAATTCCTAATGATAATTGAACTAAATAGGGAGGTTGAGATTTCCTACGTGTAACTTGTACGTGTACTTGTATTCTGATCGCTATTGTGACGTCATCATTTATTGCGTTTGACATCATTTGCTCTACAAGATACACGTAGCCAGCGAACGTGTAAAGTGCGAGGTACACGTAGGTCTTTACTTCAAGTTATTTCATCCCCTTTATTCTATCAAATATTATAAATGATATAGCATTCAATTCAGAATGATTTGTAGTTTCTTTTCAATATAGATTTAACCGAATTTAATGTTTGTTTTGAATTTAACCTGTTCAAAAGTAAACTCTACTTCATCACGATTTTACAAGTACACGTAATGGTCTTTGAAAAGAAATCTCAACAACAGTAACGTGTAGTTCAACTTGTACACTAGACGTACCCGTACAAGTTACAAGTAGGAAATCTCAACCTCTCTATTATGTCCTCACACTCCTTTGTTTTAAAGTAAATATAAAGTACTGCCAGTATGTTTGTAGATCTGTGTGTCTGTCTGTTTGTTTGTCAGAAAACCTTGCAGACAATTTATAGTTTGTTTCATATAACATTGAATGAGCCTCAAAATTTTGCATGTGAATTAAGTATCGGTGAATATTTGAAAAGCCTTTTGGCAATTGTACTATGAGTTGACCATGATGAGCTGAGAATTTGATTTCAAGTTCATGTCTCAAAGTCACAATATGCAAATATGGGAAATCCAAGTGGACACTCTAAAAGTTGCAGTTTGCTTTGGATTGTCATTGAACTCTTGAGAATAATTATGAGGTACTCATATAAGAGAAATTCCTAGATTTTTCAGTCAGTATATGAGAGGCATTATACTTAATGGATGAAGGCAAATGTCATTTAAGATAAGTATTTTGTAAATGTTTGGGGCCAAAGGTCAAGGTCAGAGCAAATAATTGTAGGAATTTTAATTAAGAGGGTATGACCGTGAACAGATCAAACGTAAACCGTATCGATGTTGTAAAGAAAACAAAATCTGAAAACTTTTCGAACTGATGGTAGAATATACCTCTATATCAAAGAGCAATGCATTTCGAATGACGAGCAATATATATCCTTCTTTACATATAAAATACGCTTCTATCACCCTCGGCATATAGTTTACGTCATCAACGGGAGTTTATTTGACATCACACTGAATTATGACGTTGCAATATTTTTCTGCGAATTATTATGAAAACGCTTTGTGCTTGTTCTTTAGAAGTTACCGGCAATTCGGTTTGTCTTATATTATTTCATGCCATTACAACTTTGTGGAGCAGAATAATTTGATTACGATTGAATTGAGTAAGTTAATTCTTCAAATTTATTTTTGCATAAAAAAGACACAAATAAATTCAAACGAATAATCATATTTTATAGTGCAAGTTGACGATGCGGCCTTACTGACCACGCAATTTACCTCAAATATTGAAAACATGTAAAACTATTATATCTTGAAAGTACTTTTCAATCATTTACAAGAATATCTGTTATATGATTTAGCTAGAATTTATATCAAGAGGCCTATTGATTAGTAGTTGTAATAAGTGAGCATGACGACCGACTGTCAAATCATTAAAAGGACAAAAGATCAAGTACATGTACGTCGTAAAATAAATGGATCCGAAGGACTCCATAAACATACTTTCCATTATATGCCCTGTTGAAAAGGGAATTTTACTAATCTATGATATAACGACCTTCATTGTTCAAAGAGAACATGTACAGGAGATCAATGCGGAAGTCAGGGTGTGCGTTTACTACCTTTCCTATCATACCGACAACCACCCCCCTTCGCCTTTAATCCCAGCACTAAGTAATGTGCCTCAGCAAACTTTAGATAAATTATTTCAAAGCATAATTATCAAGAGATTAAGAGATCCTTCTTTTCGTTGTTCTACCAAAGTTGCGTCATTTTTTTTAAATCTTGTACAATATGTACGAATGTCAAAACTACATGTACATGAATATATACATGTAGATGCAGCAAAATCAATTTTGAGAGAAAGGATATATATAATTATACAAAAGAAGCATACAGATAGGATTTTTTTCTCATTCACGGAGATTAAAAGTATACAATAATTTATATCACTGAGCAATACCTAAAGTGAGCGTCATGATGTGCGCTACGTCACGTTACGTTGTTGGTGCTTAAAAGCGCTAAGTGTTGGGAAAATAAATAAGAAATTGATCAGAATATTACTCAAATTTGTAGTCTGAAGTCCAGATTATAAGAAATCTCAGATAAAATGTAAAGATATATAAAACATTTTCCATTTTCAATCATAAACAACGGATTTATCACATCTAGAGACTTGGTCAGAGGAATTCCAAGCTAAATATCTTTAAAACGGTTACACTCTTTTTTCTTTAAATTATTTTTTTATCTTCAGCATGTTTCACTAGATGATAAAAGAAACATTTTATCAAAATTCTATTATGCCAACTACTTCGAAAATTAATGTTTTTAAACTTTTCATACAATTTTTACTGTCAAAAATGGGATGAAATAAATGTCCTTTTCCAGCATGGTTACCATGGCAACAAAAATATTTTTTTCGAAAATGATAAATTTACTTCATTCACTACGTCAACGGATAAAAATTTGCTTCGTACTGTGTTATATTGAAAAAAAATAAAGTCATAAGTTGGGAGATTGTTTTAGAAAAATATGTGCAGAGTTACCTCCCTTTTTTGTCGGTATATAGGGGACAAACGGCTACACTCTTTTTTTCATAAAATATTGCAATCGATGAAGGGAGGGATATTCTTTTATATGTAGATAATTATTTTTAATTTCTATTATTCCCTGAAAATGCAGTTCACACTCATACCTCCTTAAAAGATGAGAGAATGAATAATTTTCTTTTTGTTGCTGTTTGAAAAGTTGCTACACTTTGTCTTGTCTTTTTAGCCAAATTGCTAAACTCAGCTATTTAATTGATGCAAGATGGATTTCCTGACCATAAGTAAAATATGTTTAAAAGTGCTATTGCAATGAAAGTTTATGTCCTTGCTCACAATGATTCTAGGATGAACCTTATTGATTTTGAGTCCCAAAGGTCAAGGTCATTGATTGGACTTGATTAATCGGCTTCTGCATCTTGACAGAGTGTTTCTTGCACCTAAATTTATGAGACATGCTTATTTAGAAATGTTCCTCTTGAGTAGAGGACATGCCCTATTGATTTATGGGTCAAAAGGTCATAGGACTTTGATAATTAAAAATGATTTCCTGACGATTTTCTGATTATAGACCTTAGTCTGAAAATTTTCAGTGTAGCAAGACATTAGATGTAAGTTTTGTATCTCAGTACATTGTATCTGTGATTCACCCTATTCTTGTTACGTCACTGTTTTTGTACAGAAAATTGAAGTGTTCCAACTTGTAATCTCCTTCAACAACATATCATTTAATTTCCATTGTTATTCGTAAGAAACAAAGATTCTGATTGGCCAAAAAATTTTGTTGATACCTGCATCAATGGAAACTGGAAGTCGGGCTTAGCAACGTCATACGCAACGTCAATCCAACCCAATTTGAAAGCGGCAAATAAAAGTTGAAAAGCGACAAAATGAAATAATAAGTAATCATTGTAATATATTTGTGGTTGATCAAGGTATCAACACCAAAAATTGAGGGAAAACTTGTGCATCCTGCGCTACGCACACGATGCAGTTTTCCGTCAATTTTTGGTGTTGATACCTCGATTACCCACAAAATATTACAATGATTTCTCAAGTCAAAACAACTGTTAACTGTAAATAATGTATCACATAACTCCACCAACAGAGATAACAATGGCAGAAGTAGAACAGGAGGTGTTCCAGGTGACTATGATCGTGGTACCTCTCATGTTTCTGGTTTGTCTACTGGTGGCTGCAAAGTTGGCATATAAGGAGGAGAACATAAAAGCACTGTAAGTTATCTCAAATTAATGTATCATAAAAAATATAAAATTAAGATGCATATACATGACTGCTTGTGAGGGGAAATTTCCTTATATTTTGTTAGAGTTGGGGTCTAAAAAAAGCAATCTTTGGTTGGGTTAGGGAAGTGGTCTCTTATAGGGGGTATTTTAACATTGAAAAATGCTAATGCTTAACAGCAATTCTCTGTAAGGACCAAAATAATTTCAATAGCACGTGGAAATAGCATGTCTCCAATTTTGGGGATTTTTGGTTTGGAAGGTGTATATGATGTACTGAGACAAAAATAAACTTCCTTTTTACAAATTAAGTTTTCGTTGCCATGGAAACCATGTTTGAAATTTTACGCATCAGTTGAATACTTGTAACATGTCATTTTCACAAGGCTCGTTTCCATGGTAACAGCTATCATAGTCAACTGAAATTTCCTTAAATTTTCTCTTTATATCTTTCATTATATAAATACTACACAAGAAGTATGCTTCCGCCCGCTATTTTTTTTGTCAGTATGCTCAAAATGTAGGCAAAAACCTGCTTTGAAGAGGCCCTTTTTAAGACCGAAAAAGCTCCTAATTTAACATGATTTTGCTCAGTTTTAAGGGCAAATAATCTGAAATGTCAGGCTAACTTGATTTATACTGCCAATTATCTTTTAAGTTTAGTCCTCGATCTTTAAGAGAATGTTAAAATTTGAGTGGGACCTCTTCACAATTTTACTCAAAAGGGTATAAAAAATGGTTTCCATGGTGACATTCTATTCAGTGCTATTATGCATATAGTAATTTACTGGTAAATTTTTAGCTGTCCGTTAAATATCTTTAAGCAATTTTTTATCAGTGCATATAAAAGAGCAGTATTGATTAAAAAATCACCTTAAAAGTTTTCAAGGTCACGGGACCCAATGTAGAAGGTCATCTTGAATGCAATTCACAAAATTTGGCAAAATTCTGTGATTTTTCAAAAATATGAGAGGCAGTTACTCATATATCATGTGGTATTGGGTAAAACAAACACATACATAGTGATTTTGGATATATTCCCTACTTATTGACCAAAGTTGCAAAAATCTCAATATCAATGACATCCTTGATTTGTAGCTAATATTTCATGCATACATATAAAACAAGTTAAAAGTCATGTTTGTGAAACATTAATGCCCCCCTACCCCTTCTGTGATTAAAGTCTGTCACAACTTTATACTTGCATTGATACAACCTATGGGGGTATAAAGTAACAGTTTCATTTCAATATGTAACTCCACTCAAGAGATATTGAACAGAAACCCTGAAGTTTTGGTATTTTTCAAAGTGCAAGGGGCATAACTCTGTCCAAATTTTTTTGATCGGACCTAAATATGAACTTGACCTAGATTTTCATTTGATGTGTCTGTATCCAAAATTTCATTTTTATATGTAACTCCACTCAAGAGATATTGAACGGAAACCCTGAAATTTTGGTATTTTTCGAAGTGCAAGGGGCATTACTCTGTCAAAATTTTGTTGATTGGACCCAAATAAGAACTTGACCTAGATTGTCATTTGATGTATCCATATACAAAATTTCATTTCAATATGTAACTCCACTCAAGAGATATTGAACGGAAACCCTGAAATTTTGGTTTTTTTCGAAGTGCAAGGGGCATAACTCTGTCAAAATTTTGTTCAATGGACCCAAATAAGAACTTGACCTAGATTGTCATTTGATGTATCCGTATACAAAATTTCATTTCAATATGTAACTCCACTCAAGAGATATTGAACAGAAACCCTGAAATTTTGGTTTTTTTCGAAGTGCAAGGGGCATAACTCTGTCCAAATTTTTTCGATCGGACCTTAATACGAACTTGACCTGGATTTTCATTTGATGTGTCTGTATACAAAATTTCATTTCAATATGTAACTCCATTCAAGAGATATTGAACGGAAACCCTGAAATTTTGGTATTTTTCGAAATGCAAGGGGCATAACTCTGTCCAAATTTTGTTGATCGGACCCAAATATGAACTTGACCTAGATTTTCATTTGATGTGTCTGTATACAAAATTTCATTTCAATATGTAACTCCATTCAAGAGATATTGAACGGAAACCCTGAAATTTTGGTATTTTTCGAAATGCAAGGGGCATAACTCTGTCAAAATTTTTTTGATCGGACCCAAATATAAACTTGACCTAGATTTTTGTTTGATGTGTCTGTATACAAAATTTCATTTCAATATGTGAATCCACTCAAGAGATATTGAACGGAAACCCTGAAATTTTGGTATTTTTCAAAGTGCAAGGGGCATAACTCTGTCAAAATTTTTTCGATCGGACCTTAATACGAACTTGACCTGGATTTTCATTTGATGTGTCTGTATACAAAATTTCATTTCAATATGTAATTCCATTCAAGAGATATTGAACGGAAACCCTGAAATTTTGGTATTTTTCGAAATGCAAGGGGCATAACTCTGTCAAAATTTTTTTGATCGGACCCAAATATAAACTTGACCTAGATTTTTGTTTGATGTGTCTGTATACAAAATTTCATTTCAATATGTAACTCCATTCAAGAGATATTGAACGGAAACCCTGAAATTTTGGTATTTTTCGAAATGCAAGGGGCATAACTCTGTCAAAATTTTTTTGATCGGACCCAAATATGAACTTGACCTAGATTTTTGTTTGATGTGTCTGTATACCAAATTTCATTTCAATATGTGAATCCATTCCAGAGATATTGAACGGAAACTGATGTCGCGGACCGACCGACAGACCGACAGACCGACCGACCGACCGACCGACCGACCGACAGCGGCAAACCTATATGTCCCCTCTTCTTCGAAGGGGGGCATAAAAATGTGAAATTATCATGATTTTTGTCTGGGGCTTATTTTTTAAGGAGAAATGTTCTGAACTAAGAATTGTAATGTTTTCCCATCTATTGGTCCTAATTTCAGAAAAGAAGTATTTTGGATACAAATATATGATAGTGAAGCCTAAAATTAGTAACAATAAATGACAACAAAAATGAAAATTTTATTGAAATTGGAACCTATATTTTGAATTGACCTTGAACTTAGAGTCAATGACCTTGACAAATTTTGGAAGTGCTCAAATAAAGAATAACTTCTTCTGTTGTCCTTACACAAAGCTTAAGCAATATAAGTTATTTAAACCATGATAACAATCAATTTAAAAAGATAAAGTCATCATGTGTCAAATGAAAAGTTGCCATGGCAACCATTTTTGACCTCAAAGTGTAGGAAAACAAAACAAGGTCCCACTTACTTTTTTCAGTGATTATATTTGTCACATGAAATCTATTATGTTCTGACAATAGTGATGGTATTATCAGCCTGACATTTTGTGTTATTTTTGCTTAAAAATGGTAAAAAATGGACAAAAATAGACCTTTATTTTGACCTTATTTCATGGCAATTTTAAACTGATTTTGATTTGATATGATTCGGCTGATTGAAAGAAATTTCAAAAAATGGTTAATTTTTCTTAAAATAGAGGTTTTAAAGATTATAAGTTGTTAATACCAATTTACTCTTACTATGGTTTCCACTGCAACATAATAACCAAAGATTTCCATGGCAACCAGAATATTTATTTTCAAAAAATTGTTATTTTTGCATTCAGGGCATTATACATACCAATTACAGAGAAAATCATAAAAATCCATGACATGCTGTTTCCAAAATATTTTGGTCCTTACAGAGAATTGATATTAAGAATTATGGTCACATAGAGTGGTCTTTTGTGGGAGTGGTCACATATAGTTTGTAGATCTCTATTGATTTTCACCTTGGTAATAACCTGTGAATATTTAGTGACAGGACTCATATTTTACATGTTTATTTCTTGTGAGAAGACTTGATACTTACTTATCATCTTTGCATATGAACAGACAATTTTTTTCTAGACCGTTAAGTTCCACCTACATTAATATGACAGATACATGTATATCCCCACCTACATTAATATGACAGATACATGTATATCCGAAACCTGGAGACACATTTCTTTGAACTTACTTTTTGCTTTTGACATTTAAAGTTCAAAAAGATTTATGAAGTTCTACGAGGTACCTTCTATAGCTATTTGTGTTCTACAAGTTTAATATTTCTGAGTTATGTTCACTTTGTGCAGAAAACCTCTTGTGGCTAAAATCAGACTTCGAATTTATCGAGAAAGGACAGAAAGAAACAAAGAAAAAGATGAGGAAACAAAAGAGAATGATGATGAAGATAAGGTAGAAAAAGCCAAGGAGGAAGAAGACCAAGATGTTGATGGCGTACAGCTAGATGAAATCCAAGACAAACCAGACGATGAAGATGAAGAAGGAAACATAGAACAAGACATGGATGTAGGTGTAGATTATGTTCATTTGTTCAAACTATTTTATCAGAAAGTCAAATGATGACAGGAATATGGCAATATACTCACTTAGGCCATACCAAATTAATTAAATATTCTTTGGATTTCCCGCACTATATTTTTCAAAATTCAAAAAATAATATTATAAAATGAAATGCTCGCCCGCACCACAAAATTTCTGGCTCAAGATTTTTTAAGGGTCGGTTCTGACTTCTGCAAATGTTAAAGCTTCTCGAAGTCTGAGATTGTACAAATTTCGAAGAAAATTATACTTCTTGTGTTTGAAAAATTATGTAGGGAGCAAATTTGTTGTCCCATCGAAAGTCAAGGAGGGGGGAATGTTCAAAAATCTTTTCCGTAGAGCTATGTGCCAGGCTTTCTAGTCACCAGATTTCTATGGGGATTTCTTTTTGAGTACGAAAAACATCAGAAAAATATTACTGGGGTAACCGTTATCAAAAATGAAATTATTTTTCTTCCCCGCACCTTAAAAACCGCAATACTTAAAAAAAAAAAAATTATATTTTCGCCCACTCGCACCCTTTTTTTCACAAGAAAATCCAAAGAACATTTGATTAATTTGGTATGGCCTTAATTATGTTATTATCCCCCTGTATTGAAATACTTGAACTACTGCCCGACTCACTTCGGAAAGTGAATAAACGCGATTTTGATATTTTTGTCATGCAAAAATTAAGATAAAATATATATCACTGAATAGATCTCGCTTAGTCGTAAATTTTGGTATATGTTACATGGTCGAGGGTTTTGCAATCAAATAATACAGACAATATAAATTTTAGATGGGACGTTTTCAATGTTAAATTTCAGCCTGACGTTGCCAAGTTTAACATTGAGCCTATGGACAGCGTCACGACGTCACAGGAAAAATTAGCCTGTTTAAAATTTGTCTTGTCTATTACTTTTGATTGCATGCACTGATTCTCATATAACTTATACCAAAATTTATGACTAAGCAAGATCTACTGAATGGTTTCAATTTTATTTAAAGGTTTGTATGATGAAATAGTCAAAATCGCGTTTATCCAGTTTCCGAAGTGAGCGGTGTGCACAGTAATTGTCTATTTGAATGTAACTTGAAAGGCTGGGCATTTTTGTTATTACACCAATTTGGTTCTTATGTAAATAATTTATATGAATGAATAGATAGAGTAGATGGGTCTACTACAGCTTTCTACTTTCTATACAAATACAGAATAGAATTGTCGTCATACCTTAATTTTATAAGTGAAAAGGTCAGAGGTCAATGATAAACTTTCATCTTGCTAAAATTCTGCAGCAATTGAAACATGCGCCCCTTCCCTTTGTCACAATTGCTCTATTGTTAGTTTCATGCTTTATTTCAAATTATGTGAAAAAAAGTTTAGTATTGAACACAAATTTACAAATAACCATTATTTGAAAGCATTTCATTAAAACACATTTTATGGTAAGACATTTCATACCATCTCATTAGGATTGCAGACAAAGAAAGATAACTCTTGTCAAAACATTTCTCTTGATGGCTAACTAATATTTTGTTGGTTAAATAATTAGTATAAATTGTAATGAACACCAACATAAAACACATTCTTGTTGCTTTCATATAAAACTTAACAGCGATTCTCTGTAAGAACCAAAGAATTTCAAGACATTTTGGCACGGCATGTCATGGATTTTTGAGATTTTTGGTATGGAAGTTCAATATGAAATACTAGTATGCAAATCGACCCCAGTTTTTTCAAAAAGGTTGTCGTTGCCATGGTAACCATGTCTGAAGTTTCAAAAATTGGGAAATTTCATAGGACGAGGCATATTTGTAGGCTTCGTTACCATGGAAACGGATACTTTTTAGCTCACCTCGACGAAGTAGAGTGAGCTTATGCTATAACCCCACGCGTCCGCGTCCGTGTCCGCGTCCGGTTAAGAAGTTTGGGGTAGCTCAGTATCTGACAAAGTACTAATGCTACAGTAACCAAACTTGCACAAGTGATTCATCTTTGGATGCTGAGGTGAACCCATGCATCGGATGCAGCATCTGACCTACATTTTCCGCTTGAGTGACTTGGTTAAGAAGTTTGTGGTAGCTCAGTATCTGACAAAGTACTGATGCTACAGTAACCAAACTTGCATAAGTGATTCATCTTTGGATGCTGAGTTGAACCCATGCATCGGATGCAGCATCTGACCTACATTTTCCGCTTGAGTGACTTGGTTAAGAAGTTTGGGGTAGCTCAGTATCTGACAAAGTACTAATGCTACAGTAACCAAACTGGCACAAGTGATTCATCTTTGGATGCTGAGGTGAACCCATGCATCGGATGCAGCATCTGACCTACATTTTCCGCTTGAGTGACTTGGTTAAGAAGTTTGGGGTAGCTCAGTATCTGACAAAGTACTGATGCTACAGTAACCAAACTTGCACAAGTGATTCATCTTTGGATGCTGAGGTGAACCCATGCATCGGATGCAGCATCTGACCTACATTTTCCGCTTGAGTGACTTGGTTAAGAAGTTTGGGGTAGCTCAGTATCTGACAAAGTACTGATGCTACAGTAACCAAACTTGCACAAGTGATTCATCTTTGGATGCCGAGATGGACCCATGCATCGGATGCAGCATCTGACCTACTTTTTCCACTTGAGTGATTTCGCTTTTAAAAGCCAATATTGAGCAAAGTATAAGTGCTACATGTACCAAACTTGCATATTGGATGTATCTTTGATCAAACTTTCATAAAATGACCTTGACCTACTTTTTCCGCTTGAGTGATTTTGCCTTTAAAAGCCAATATTGAGCAAAGTATAAGTGCTAGATGTTCCAAACTTGCATATTAGATGTATCTTTGATCAAACTTTCATAAAATGACCTCGACCTACTTTTTCCGCTTGAGTGATTTTGCCTTTTAAAGCCAATATTGAGCAAAGTATAAGTGCTACATGTACCAAACTTGCATATTGGATGTATCTTTGATCAATCTTTCATAAAATGACCTTGACCTACTTTTTCCGCTTGAGTGATTTTGCTCTATAAAGCCAATATTGAGCAAAGTATAACTGCTACATGTACCAAACTTGCTTATTGGATGTATCTTTTATCAAACTTTCATAAAATGACCTTGACCTACTTTTTCTGCTTGGATGGTTTTGCCTTTAAAAGCGAATATACATGTACTAAGAAATATGTTTGATTTGAATTTTGCTGTCACGAGGTGAGCTTCGTAATCTGTGATTACCTATGTTTTTGTCTGAAATTACTTCGATTATTTTCTTCCAATCCTTTTTATTATACATATTTGTAAAGTTTTTTACATTAATCTCGAATGCCTTTTGTATACAAGATGAAAAATTGAGCCAAAAAAGAGTATCAAAATGCTTTCTTTTGGGCATTTAAAGACCCTGTTTTGCATGTTTTTACTGTTTTACAGGGTTGAAAATTTCACAAAAGCACTCACTTTTAAAGTCCAAAATCTATACATAAATATAAAAATTTGATTGGGTAAATTTGTCCTTTTATATGCAAACCAGCTTCAAATTTGGTTGCTATGGCAACAATAGGCTGAAAGGTTTCAATACGATGAATTTAAACACAACCTTTATTAAACTATCCACACATGATATTGGAACAGAA
Organism: Pinctada fucata; assembly: GCA_028142955.1. Taxonomy (NCBI): domain Eukaryota; kingdom Metazoa; phylum Mollusca; class Bivalvia; order Pterioida; family Pteriidae; genus Pinctada; species Pinctada fucata. Next base: position 71,391,396 of record AP027103.1, read on the forward strand.
GTTCATGTATACATGTATCAGAGACGTTTGAATATAAAGATGACCTTGAAAATATTTCAAGGTCACCCACTGCATTTCCAAGGTCATTAAACTTTAAGTGACCAGATTTGACGAAAAATCCTGATTTTCATAAAATGAAGACACCAATATTTCAGAAACCTTCAGATATTGAACTGAACAGTCACATGCCATAAAATGATTAATCTAACACTAATTCCTAGAACTATTGATTAAGTTTCTTCACATCTTTGAATTTCTAAATTCTTGGTGAGTATTTTGATAAAAAAAAGGAACGAAATCTATATTTTCTTGTTTTTTGACAGAAAAAAATTCCAATTGAATAATTACAGAACAATAAATTCTAAGATTTTTTATTTCTTATATTCATTAGCTTTCATAATAAATATGACCTATGAAAATATTCAAATAAAATTTCATTAAAATTGATAACAAAAAATTGAAAAATTCAATATTTTTTGCAATATTTGAGTCTCAAAATAGAAATGACCTTGAACTTCAAGTAAATGACCTTGAACATTTTAATTGTTATTAAGTGAAAGGATTAAGTCGTATCTATCCATGCATACATTTTGACAATCATACGTAACTAAAAAGAGGAATAAAATCAATTTCAAAAATAATATGAAACAAGCAAACAGGTCTAATGTTGCCATAGCAACGGTTTTTGATGACAGAATTTAGGTAAAAATCCTGATTAGCCCACTCCAATTTTTCATTCAATTTATTTGTCAATAAACATATATTTTCTTTGATTAAAATCACTGCTCTCCTGTGGGTGCATTTTGTGATATTTATGATTGAAAATGGCCAAAAACATACTAAATTGGCCCTTATTTTGACCTTTATTTTTCACTTCATTTTAACTGATTTTGGATTAATACAATAAGCGTCCTGGAATATATATCACATAACTAAGTGTAACAAGTAAAAATTGAAGTTAGGAAGAACAAATTTTGTAAAAATGAACAAAATGTTACAGTGGTATCCATGGCAACACAGTATCGGAAGCTGGCTTATTTCATGGTCTCAAAAGTGCTATAAATAGAGTGACCTCGTTACCATGGCAACCAGAGGTCATATTGACCGAAAAGTATTATTTTCATCCTCAGTGCTTCATATATACCCATTATACTGAAAATCATCAAAATCCACGACATGCCGTGCCGCTCGATTTTGGTCCTTACAGAGAATGGCTATTAATAATTTAATGAAAATATATTAAACATTTATGTGACATTTTCATTTTATTTATAGATGTGACACAAAATTTGTTTCAAGCCATGACTTGCACATGATGTGTAACATGAATAAGAGACAATGTGGCTCTTTGAAACCATCCCCTCACAAGAAAGAGCGATTAAATGAAATGTGAATCAATTTTAACATTTACAAAATAATTAAATTTAAGATAGAAATAAAGGAACTTGACAAAATCGAAAGTTCAGAGCAGTTCTCTGTAAGGACCAAAAAAATTCAATGACACATTGGCACGGCATGTCATAGATTTTATTTTGGTTTGGGAGTTCAATATGAAGTGCTAAGATGAAAATTATTTTTTTGTTTGTAGAAAAAGAATGTCTTTGCCATGGTAACCATCTATAAAGTTTGAAGCATCCAGAAATGTCATAAGTCTTAGCGTTTTTGTAACCTTTGTTGCCTTGGAAATGGGTACATTCATGTATATCAATTACAATAACCATGATCTTTGTCTTTCAATTCTCTTTGTTATGAATATCTGAAACGATTTTCACACTTCATCTCCATAAGTCTTGTATACAAGGTCAAAGAGAAGGCCAAAAAAAGTTTAAAAACCTCCCATAATTGGCTTGAAGAGACCCTATTTTGCTTGTTTTCGTGTATTTTTATGGTTTAAGATTTCATACATTGCTGAAATGTTAGGAGTTTTATGTTATATATCCAATATATTGTACCTAAAGTATAAGAAAATGTATAAAGTTGGCTGGGAAAATGTATCTTTTTAACTAGGAACTGCATTGAATATGGTAATCATGGCAACATTTAGCACAACAGTTATGCTATAATGGGTATATTTTGAGTCTTGTCCATGTATGATATCAAAACAACACTTCGTTCATATAACTACTGGAGACAAATCAATACAGAAATTACCTTGATACTTGTTCAAGGTCATGAATTGTTTTTTCAAAGTCATTGAATGTCATTGAGCAGATTTGACCGAAATTGTGTTATTCTGTAGAAAAAGGATCAGTATTAGGAAGAGCCTTGTGACATAACATATGCAACAAAATAATGAATATAATATTTTCATAGGATAACTTAGAGTTCAATCAACTGTCTGGTCTTCTGATATTGAGAGTCGTGGATATTGATAAAAGAAAAGTTTAAACAACAAAAGTAAAATTCTTTGTTTTTTGGCCAGATTGCGAAGCAAAATCCGGTATTTGAAATGGCGAAGTTCCATCTGTCCCCACGTCACTCAGTCCATCCATCCTTCTGTCAGTGTGTCAATGTTTTGGTTAAACTGTTGCATTTAAGTCTTTTTTTTCACAAACTGTATGGAGCAGCCACTTGAAACTTTACATGATGATAGACCATGATAAGATGAAGGCAGCAACAAAGTTTGACCTTGACCTTTGACCTTGCGATAGAAAATTCGGAATTTGTGTTTTAGCCATTAGGGAGAAAACTATTAGGAAAATTGACAAGTTATTGTACATATTATTAACCATGATCAGACCTTTCATTTGACCTTGAAGTTTGCCCTATTTTTCAAAAACGTTAAAATTGACCATATCTTTAGAACCTCAAGTTAAGGGATTTTATTTTTCACATGCAAACTCCTTTTGATAAGAACTTTCATTTGTAACCTTGACTTTTGAGCTAGTGATCTTGACCTTGAAGTTTGACCTACTTATCAAAAGCATTGACCTTGACCATATCTTTTGAACTTTAAGGGGTAGTGGTTTTATATTTCATGTTCAAACTGCTTATGATAAGACCTTTCATTTGTGACCTTGCCTTTTGACCTAATGACCTTGAAGTTTGACTTTTTCTTCAAAAACATAAACCTTAGTTTTATCTTTTGAACTGTAGTGGATGGAGCTTCAATCATAGATTCCTTACGACAAGACCTTCCAATGAAACCTTGACATTTGACCTAGTAGCCTTTACCTTTGAGTTTGGTGTACTTTGCAAAAATTAAACTTGACTATATCTCTTAAACAATAAGCAGAGTTGCTTTCATATTTTACATTAAGATTCTTTATGACAAGACTTTGCAAGTGAGACTGTGACCTTGAACTTAGCTGTATCTTTTGAATTATGAGGGGTAGGGCTTTGATATTTCATTGGTAGATTCCATATATTTTAAAACAATACTGTAGATATAGTATACATCAAATAAAACTGGCACTTTGCAATCTGACCACATTGCATTTAGTGGTTTAGTGTCTTTACAAAAGAATTGCACTTGAAAGTCACTGAATTCAGGGAACTTTTTTTTTTATATCCATCATCTTTCAAAATATGTATAAGTTATAGAAGAAATTCAATAAGAAGATGCTAAACATTTATGACAAAAATCAGAAACATACTTTTTGAAATTTTTTAGACTAAGATAAGAAATGACCTTGAACAGTTCAAATCAATGACCTTGGAAAAAATCAAGGTTAGAAATTGTTAGAATTATAAAATTAAATAAAAGAGTCTTTTATGTTCATATATATTTTTTTACTGTCATGAGTAGTACTTATTACAGGTGAAATCCATTTTAAAAGGTATTACATTCAAGCTTTAGCACTTAAAGTCGCCATAGCAACAGTTTTTGATGACAAAATTGAGGTTAAAAGTTCAATTATCCCCACTTTGATTTTCTTTCACTATATTTTTAATTGACATTACTTTTCATAATTACCCATCAGAGGTCTCATGAATGTCTGCATTTATTTATTTTTTACTTGAATGCTTCCTGTAAGATCTACCTCAAAACTGACTGCTTATGTAAGAAAGAAAGTAAGGAAGTACAATAGGTATGAAAATGAAAGATCTTCCACAATGGTATCCATGGCAACAGAGTATCTAAAAGCAGGTCTTTAAAGTAGCACAAAAAGACTGATCTCGTTGCCATGGCAACCAGAACTCACATTGACTGAAAACCTTTAATTTTTGCAATCAGGACATAATATATACCCAATCATGAAAATCCATGTCATGACCTGGCACCAGAATTTTGGTGGTAACAGTGAATGGGTCTTAAACATTGTAAAATATCATACATCAACATTTTCAAATTTATGGTAATTAAGGTAAAATGTTACACAATTTTCCAAGATGTAATAATCATAGACAGGGGGTGTAAAATAGTTAAGGTCTATTTTATAATGATAATATCAAAATAAGCAAGTTCCACTCCTTTTCACATAGAAATGGTACTAGTATTTTCAAAATTCATTTCGAGTTTTTCATTCTATGAAAATGATGAACAAGATATGACTCATGCTACATTATACTAATGTCATGAATTAAAGGATTACTTATGAAAGGTAATTATATAAAAAAAACCTTTTTTTGATTTGAATGTAATTGAGAACTATATTTTGAAGGACAAAATTTCTTGCAATCAGAACCATAAGTTGGGAGTTTTTCTCTCCCCAGGCAAGGCTATAGACGCTGGTGAAAATGACTGGCTGATGACAAAATGGCTTTTCTATGGCTGTATTATGAAATAGTGGTAAACTGTAACACACAGGATGTTTTAAGTATTTTCAATTAGGTTCTGTACATTTATTTTCAGGAAATAGTCCAGGATGAGGAACTTGTCACACCTGAAGGTATCTTTTTTTTTCTGAAATGTAGATCAAATACAATGAAATTCTAGATAGTATTAAGGTGGGTCCCTACTCGTGAGTTTAACAGATGAATTTAGTATTTTAAGATTATTTTCTATTCATAATAGTCAAAATGACATAATGAACACAGACATAGATAGGTAATTTTGTTTTCATTTAAGATACAGTATATTAAAGAGAGGTACCCTAGCACTTAAAAATTGAGAAATATCAAATATCCATCATATGCTTTTGAACCCTCCAAATTCAGTGATGATACGAATATGTTTATTTGTTTTGTTTTATTTTATGATAACAAGTCATATGGAAGAAATACAACACATAAAATGATATTGTAACATAAATCTAAGTATGATATATCTCCAAACATTAGGGTACCCCCTTATAATGTCATAACATTTTTGACCAAGAATATGTACTAAATCCAACTTTTTGCATAAAAAAACAGATGAATTTTTTTCATTTTGTAATATTTCTTAAAATTATGTATGTAGATGAAGAAAAAATCACATACAGGTACACAGTTTTTGAAATGATCGATGTATGGCTCTAAACATAGGGGTACCCCCTTATAATGATATCATATTTTCGACAATTAATATATAGTATATCACATTTTTGTGCAAAAAACAACAGATGGAATTTCTTCAAATTGGATCATTTTATACGATAATGTATATAGATGGTGAAAAAATCGCATACAGGTATACAATTTTATAAATGATCAAGATATGGCTACAAACATAAGGGTACCCCCTTATAATTTCATTACATTTTCAACTAAGAAATTATACTATATGATTGGTGTGGACATTGATAGATTGTACCATCTTTTGCTTCTTTTGCCATTTAAGATATTCTGTCTGTGTTTTTCAATGCGCTGGCTCGTCCCTCACCAGCCATTGTAAAACGTTATACGCAGACTGCTGCATATAAGGAAAACCTATAACGGTTCGAGTAGGGAGCCACCTTAAATCTGTCAAAAAGTATTGTACTAGTTGACATGCACCATGTGGGAAAAAGAATTGTAATAATTAAGTTAGATGTTCCCTAAAAAGTATCATTTGCAATATACTTAATTGGAGAAAAATTTACATTTGAATTATAAATAATTTTACTCGCATCTGAATCTGATGTCTCACTAATCTAGCCATTCCTAATGAGGCCAATATTTTTTGTCAAAAGGTGACATGTTAGATTGAATCATTTTTCTTTTGAAATCAATAGAAAAGGGAAATTTTTTTACAACCATTTTGTATCTGTCTATTATTGTCCAGTTTCCCAGATTTTTTTTCTGCAGTGCATTACGATGCTTGTTATATACACTGTAGTTTTGTCATCAATTCCCTATTTTTAAGGAAGTTGTTCCCAATGATGACAAACGTTTTACTGCAGACAATTTGCAATACAAAAAATGTACTTGTTTGTGCATTTGGGATTAAACATTTTTAGGAAATGTGCTTTCGTGAGGTACATGCGCGATATGCTGCTTACTTGACATTAGGATTTACAAACTGATTATTGTTTTCAATTTGTTATATTTTGTAAATCAATAAAATTTCAGTGTTTTAATATATCATGCCTTTTCTAAATTTCTAGCTCCTGCCTTTTAAAATGAGAATTACTACTACTTGAGGAGTCCAGCATCACATTTCTTTTTTTTTAACAAACAACCTTGCATTTTGATTTTTCGTCTTTTATTCAGGAGATAAAGAAGGAGATGAACTTGACAATGATGACGAGTTTGAATCTATTGTCAGGCAAGTCAAAGTTTTATCTTGTGAGGTGTTCTCTGCATGATTATCTAATTTTTTATGCCCATTTATTTAGTGATGTATTACATTGTAACTCAGTAAATCAATTCTGACTATCAAATTCATTTTATTAAAATTTTTGCTGCAAGAGAGATGTTTATGATCAATGTTTTAAGCAATTCTAAAGCTGAATGACGTAAGCTTGATTATCACTTTACACAACAACTATGCCGGAGATTCAGTCATAAGTTACAGTAATCCCAAATAAGATCATGTTAACAAAACAATCGAACATTCAATTGTTAATAGTCCAGTCACATGACTCCCGGCGGTATACTTTAAATACATGTATACAAAACGCACCATGTCATGTGTAAGTAATATTTACTGAACAAAACTATAAAACTATAAAAGTCAGTGTCTCGCCAACCGAGCGGTAACATATTTGTCAAATAGTAGCCAGTGGATAGACATGATGTCAAAGTACCTGATTTTATATGAATTAAAATGTATATATCTCATAAAAATTACCAATATGTTCACATGTCTACTTAAGATTCTAACAGAAAAAGTACAAACCATTTAATTACTAGGTGATTTTATAGATGTTATGTTTTTACAGCTCTGGACTTATAGCAGATAAAAAAGAATCACCAATGGCTTTAGACTTTTCTGCAAGATCCATTCCGCACACAGTAAAGAGTGGGAATGACTTCATTGTCCCACAATCATCTGTTAACATTCAGAGAACAATTCCCAAGTTTTCATCTGAGAGGATTCAAATGCAACAAAGCTCTGGTAGAATCAGGCCTGAAAGAAAAGAGTCGCCAGTCGCTGTAAATTTTTCATCAAGATCTATACCACATACAATAAAAAACGACTTCATTGTCCCGAGATCATCAATTGACATGCAAAGAACAATTCCCAAGTTTTCATCTGAGGAAATTCAATTGCTACAAAACAAAAGTCAAGTTATTAACCAAACACTACCAGTAACACTCTCCAAAATTTCACCAGAGAAACGAGAGTCTCTGTCAGCGGTTCAGAAACGTGGTTCACGTTCCCAACAACAAACAGTTCCTCCAACGGTCCCTCCCATCTCTCTGCTGAGCCCTACAAAAGTAGCAAGCAACCAAGGAAGCCTCTCTAAGACCTCAGACCTTCCTCCTCCTCCCTCATCAGTCACACAACTAGGTTTCCAGAGAAAACCATCATCTTATTCAAAGCTTAATCCTCCTCTTCCTCCCTCCATGCCACCTGATGTAGGACTCCAAGGAAAGCCGTCTTCACATTCTAAGCTGCCTCCTTCATCCACCTCCATGCCACTAGATGTAGGACTCCAGGGAAACATGTCTTCACATTCTAAGCTGCCTCCTCCACCCACCTCTGTGCCACTAGATGTAGGACTCCAGGGAAAGATGTCTTCACATTCTAAGCTGCCTCCTCCACCCACCTCTGTGCCACCTGATGTAGGACTCCAGGGAAACATGTCTTCACATTCTAAGCTGCCTCCTCCACCCACCTCTGTGCCACCAGATGTAGGACTCCAGGGAAACATGTCTTCACATTCTAAGCTGCCTCCTCCACCGCCACAGATATCCTCTGATGGATCAACAACTTCAACTAAAAGGTAAAAGTCTACAGTGCAAATCGTTATGACATGTATTACATTTATGAATATATTATAATGGAGAAGTGATAAGACATTTTCATTTTCGTAGGTCAATGTTTCAAAAATATTTATCAAAACGGAGAACAAATTATTCAGCATAAGGTGTATTCAGAAAGAGAATGAAGCAGCAGTGAAAATTTAATGTAAAAAAAATATTAAAAATTACATTGATAAAACTCTTTCTTATTCAACACATAACATTGAACATTTGATATTTAGAGAGGACTATTGATGTTCTATGGCATAGGTTAAAACTAGTTTCGCTATCTTGTTGCATTCACTTCATCTTTAGTATGAATTGTTAATATATGTGGGCAAGGCGACCTTAAAAATAATGACGGTATGCAAATTTTCTTATCTCCCTGCATAAAGATTTCAATGGAATGCCTGTAGGCTTATCCATTTAGTTGTCATCAATATAAGCACTAGTAAAATACCCAATTATCTAATTCCTTCGTGGTATTATGGTTAGTGCTCCGGACTGGGAAACGTTTGTTCAAACAAACGTCAATGGTTCGATCCTGCTCTGCATCTCCATCTCATTTTGTTTTGGTTTTTCATGTTGAAAACAATGATTAGGATTATGAAATTGTAAGTTAAATAGTGTTTCGATGCTATAATGAAAATTAAAATGCAATATATCTCAAAAGTGAACGTGTAGGGAGTCCCCTTAAAGGAGAAGGTACGTTATGGGCCAAAATCGGCCCTATCTGAGAAATGAAGCAAACTTTGAACAATGAAAATAAAAGATTTACAGAATGTAAATCAGTTTAAATTTTGAGAATCGGATATTCCGTCGTGATTTTATAGCAATTTGAAAACACCTAGGTAAGCTTTCTGTTTCACTGACTTTGACGTCATGTGACGTTATGATCACGTCGTGATAAACATTGTCAGATGGATAACAAATTGCTGTATTCTTACATTATTCATAATGATTGTTTTGCTCAAGTTTTTGCTATGAAACGATTTCATGAATCCTCGAAAATCTGCGATTGATAAAGTATAGTACGTCATCTTTTAGTTCCTGGGTTATTCTTGGAGACTGTCTCATTTTAATGCTATAACTGATTCTAGAATTTAAGGGAATTACGATGTTGTTTTTTTTTTAAATCATATCCGTGCATATATTCCAGTCATTTAAACGAACGAAAAGACAGAGATATTACCGTTTAAATTTGAAACGGGGGATGTAGTGAATATCAGAAAGTCAAAGAGTCTGGGAGAGCGATTAGGGTCCCTGCCCAAGGGGTTCAGGGCGTTCCTGAAGGGGGGGGGGATTTTTATTACGGCGATTGACCGTTTTGCTTGATGAAGGCAGTATTGAAATAGACATTTGAAATCTTTATCATGGTTATTGGATTGTTATGAAAAGCTATATTTTTATATGATCGAGAGTTATCTGATGAGCAAAGCAAGCCAGCGATTTTTAGGGGGGGGTGGTTATTTACACATCCCTTGCTGTAAGGGTATGTTGACATACTTAGTATAATTATCAGAAAAAGCCGGAGTTTCTTTTAGAGCAATTTAATATGCAAACAACAAACAGTTACGTGGCGAGCGGCCGGGAGCCAGAGAAAATAATTTTCCGAAAGTTCGACATCAAAACTCAAGTATAAGCCCTCCTTATGCGAATGTACCGTACTTACCGATTTTTTTTTTTTTTTTTTTTTTTTTTTTTTTTTTTTTTTTTTTTGGTGGTGGTGGTGGCGCCCCAAACGCCCATCTAAATACGCCTATTTGCATTAATCTAAAATTAACATTACTTTGTTTAATATATGTATATTTATATATCTAGCTGCGAATAAAACATAAAATGAAACAAATGAATAGAATAAATCTTGCGTATACAGTTATCACTGCCATTGCAAGAAAGTGATAGATGGCACCACTGAAGGAATTCGATAAAATCATGGTGAATAACAGGGGCTACAGTACACAAGGAGTACAATATAAATACAGCCCCCCCCCCCCCCTTATAAAACATAAACATTTTTGTTCATGTATTATAAATAGGGGAGGGGTTATTTTGTACTCTGTGTACTGTAGCCCCTGTGAGTGAATTTCGATTTATTGATGTATTTACGAGAAGTCACAAGATTGCGAGAAAGCTACCAAAAGACAGACGCAGACTATATTTTTCTTATAATAATATGGCTATAGGTCTATACTGTTCAATTCCAATTACTGATTTAATAATTATATATATATAATAACTAATGTATATCAGGGTAATGTACTTTTCCAAAACAGTGTCTATTTGGTTTGGTTTTTTAGCTCTACTGGTCTCAGACCAGTCGAGCTTATGCGATCACCCTTCGTCCGGCGTCCGTCCGTCTGTCCGTCTGTCCGTCTGTCTGTCTGTCCGTCTGTCCGTAAACAATTCTTGTCCGGACAACTCCTCTGAAACTGTTAGAGATAGAAACTTAATTCTTTTTGTATTTTACTTGGTCCATGGTCTAGTTGTGCACCTGACATTCAGTTTCAGTCCCTGACTCCCAGGGTCTTAGAAAATGGGCGTGGTCATTAAATTCTATGTAATTTTGTCCGGATAGCTCTTCTACCACTATAAATGATAGAGACATAATTCTTTTTGCAATATGATGGGTCTGTAGTCTAGTTGTGCACCTGATATTTTGTTTGAGCCAATGACCCCCAGGGTCTTAGAAAAGGGTGTGGCCATTTTCTTTTATATTATTCCATATAATCTTATGCTTACAGCGCTGACACTATAAATAATGGAGACTAAATTCTTTATGCAATATGATGGGTCTGTAATCTCGTTGTCCACCTCATATTTTGTTTGAGTCTCTGACCCCAAGGGTCTTAGAAAATGGGTGTGGTTGTTTTCTCTCTATTAAACTACATGTGATCTCATGATAGCTAATTTCCCAGAATTTATGGATAATAGTTAATTGATTTATTCCAAAATATTACCGGTTTGCAGTTTAGATGTCATTACAGTATTTTACTTCAGTCCCTGTTCCCTATGATTCTGGAAAATGGGTATATGGCTATTTTCTCTTACCCTAGCTACATGCATTTAGAGTAGTGACAGAAACTATAAATAAACAAAGATATTGCAATTTTACAATATTATCATAGATGAGTCTGTAATTTAGTTTTTCTCATATTTTATTTGGGACCTGACCCAGGATTTTATCTTCAATTCTATAGAAACGCTAGGGGATAGTTTCGGAATTTCCTCTGATCAATCAATCAACATGAAAATCTTTTCTATAGTGTTTATACAGTGCAAGAAAGATATCAAATAGTCAAAATGCATGTATTTCTCACTTATTTTTTATTTGTTTAACATGTTTAAGGTGTAATATTTTTGGGGAGGATAGTGAGAATTTTTGTTGCAAGAGTAGAATGTCCGAAGTGATCACAGACTTGAGCTGTGCTTTCTGTTAAATGGGAACACCAGAATCACAAAGATTGATCATTTTATCAAATAAAATAGCAATAATGCATCCTTCACATTGCCAAATGAAAGGAATATTGTGCTGGTGTAAGCTTTTTTTTGGGGGGGGGGGGGGGGAGAGGGGGGAGGTAACTAGAATGTCCGAAGTGATCACAGACTTGAGCTGTGCTTTCTGTTAAATGGGAACACCAGAATCACAAAGATTGATCATTTTATCAAATAAAATAGCAATAATGCATCCTTCACATTGCCAAATGAAAGGAATATTGTGCTTGTGTAAGCTTTTTTTTTGGGGGGGGGGGGGAGAGGGGGGAGGTAACTCTTACATCTTTCTTTCTTCTTATAAATTCCTCCACTGCTTGGAGTACCACCCCAATGGGATGTAAAACTGTGTGGTTTGATAAAATTTTTCATAATGTTTACATTAAAGCAAGTGACACATGTTTTTAAAATAGAAGATAATATAACAAGAGATGCCTTATTGGCATATCTACTATGTGTTAATCAAATTTAAAAAAAATTAAAATAAAATACTAAAAAAAATCATTTGTAAAAGCCGACTCATACAAAAATATTTCAACCCAGGAAAACTTTTACCAAAATTTTCCTTTATTGCCATTTGACAATATTATCATAGATGAGTCTGTAATTTAGTTTTTCTCATATTTTATTTGGGGCCTGACCCAGGATTTTATCTTCAATTCTATAGAAACGCTAGGGGATAGTTTCGGAATTTCCTCTGATCAATCAATCTTCTTCAAAATCTTTTCTATTATGTTTATACAGTGCAAGAAAGATAACAAACAATCGAAATGCATGTATTTCTTACTTATTTTTTAATTGTTTAAGGTGTAAGATTTTTAGAGAGAGTAGTGAGACTTTTTGTTGCAAGAGTAGATATGTCCTAAGTGATCACACGGACTTGAGCTGTGCTTTCTGATAAATGGAAACACCAGAATCACAAAGATTGATCATTTTATCAAATAAAATAGCAATAATGCATCCTTCACATTGCCAAATGAAAGGTGCTTGTGTAAGTTATAGAAGTTGAATTTGTAACAGGAGAGGGAGAGATGTGACTGTACCGGGAATCGAACCCGAGATCTTCTGCTATATCAAGGCAGACGCTCTTACCAACTGAGCTATCTGGGCACGATGCCCGTTCCTGCCACACTCCTCTCTACCAATTTTTCAGGTTTCCATGCACTGGAAACCTCACACAAAACTCCACTTCACCTTGAGTCATTTAGTTTGGTGCCAATTCTGTAACAGGAGAGGAAAAGATGTGACCGAACCGTGAATTGAACCCGAGACCTTCTGGGCAGACGCTCTTACCAACTGAGCTATCTGGGTACGATACCTGTTCCTGCCATGAATTAATGGTAATAAACTAATGTTTCAGGCCTTTTTGTCAATTGGACCTCGAGTCATTTTGTCCTTTTAAAGGGGTAGGGCCACGAAGCCCGATATTGGCCCTAATTTTTGTGCGAATAGCACATAGCAATTGCCTGATTTCTTCACTCATGGGAGCCCCGTTTACTGAGTATGTATAAACGATGTTACTCTGATTACATGTACCTTGCTTGGGACTGTGTCAGCGTCATGATCGGTATAAAGTCCGATCACTGTCTGAATCAATGAATTATATCTATATGAATCGAGCTGTCGTGTTATGTACATGCATGACCTAATGAAAAATTGCATCTGTATGTACTGAGATGAACACAGGCTGTGTGTTGGAAACCCCTTTCCATTACCAGGTGATTATCTGTTTTAGTGGACAATATATAAATGAAACGGTGCTATCGATAAAGATATTAAGTTGAATCATTGGAACGTAAAACTAACTTCAAGTAGGCTTATTTTGCCCTGCTTCACAAAATAAAATCTGTATACGACGGAAAAATTAGGAACTTCAATCATGAAATATGATATTAACAATTATGAAAAATAAAAGATCAAAACATTCCCGTTTAGGATGTATCATGTTTTTATATACTAAAAAAGAAGTGAATTTTCCTTCAAATTCTTAGCACACTCCTAACATTGAACATGAAAGGGTTAAAGAGAGAGTGGGGATCAAATTAGAAAATAAGATTCGTCATCTTTCCTTGTATATGGAATCATCAATCGGTAGTCATATTGGATTGTTGTATTTTTTAGGGGGGAGGGGTAGATTTAATGTGATGTTATTTAATTTTCATGTTCACTGTCAGACATCATCTTTCAATTCATTACGACAACATTGTGCATTTGCATTTTCGTTCTGTCTTTATACGTCCATCAACTGGCCTACGAAGGTGTTCAGGAACAAATATAACTTTGAAAACACAATATTTTGTCATACATTATAAGTGATATTATTCTGGCTATTCGCACTCAGTACCTTTAGTGCTTTGATGATAAATTTTGAACATTGTACTTCATAGAATTTTTAACTGTTATTTGACATTTTGAAACGTTCTCTACTGAATCACGAATCTACTTTTTGTAAACATTGCTTTTATCAACACCTTTTAGCCCTTTGAAAACACCAAAATAGGTCATATTCGGCGAAATTGATGCAAAAACTCAATATTTCTATTAAATTAGCAATGGCCGCATGCATTAACTATGATGGAAAATTTATATGTGAAAGATTATCATTATATCCTTCTGTCATAAACGTTTTATCTTAGTTAACGCATGCGGCCACATTGAATTCTACGACAAAAGACAAAATTCCCAGCAATTTTCGCCATATTTTGTCAATAACGTCAAAATGACGTCACTTCATGACGTCATTACACTTAAATGGCGCATTGTTTGGTGATATTATTCTTTTCAAGAAAAGCGGTAAACATTCGTGTATTTTCATGAGAGAAATCAAGTATTCTTCATGAAATTTATTTTAAGAGAAAAATCAAGGGCCGATTTAGGGGTCTCGTGGCCCTACCCCTTTGACCAATCAAAAACATCATTTCAACCTCATGCAGATTTTGAAATATTTTTCTGAACTGGGATATATGGTAGAAATGTTTTCTATAGAGGATCAAATATTTCATCCCGGTATGTAAAAATATTTTGTATTATATTTTAATAATTAGCTTCTGTCTACATTAATACCACATTCGCCCTAAAAGTTTATGTTCTTCGTTCAATATTCTATCTACATTGTTTTACATTTACTAAATAAATAGCCTAAAACCTTTTTAGGTTTTAGAACAAAATGGCCGATACTTTTAAAATTTCACTCGGTAGGCCACATGTCCTATTATATTTAATTTCAATCTGAAACTGCCTGATTACTTGATCTAAGTATTTTCACTGGTCAGTATAAGAAAGAAGGAAATATCTCTTATAATAGAGTATCCTATGCAATACTATTTCAGCTCAAATGAGAGGTTATTTATGCCTTTAGTCTTAATTTTATCAAAGGGCATATAGTGGTAGGTCTGTCTGTTCATCTGTTTGTCTATCCATCCGACTGTCAGTATATCATTCCATTCAACTAAATTCTGATGAAAGGGTATAAGATAATAGAGCTGTCATATATTGCATGTCTATGAACCTTGAGAAGGCTCATCTTTTGGAGCCAAATTTTTAACCTTTGACCTCATCACTGACCTTTGACCCACATTTTTTGAAAAATAAAAACATCTGTTATTTTAGTTTTGATACATATGGTATGTTATACATGTTGTATATACATGTTTTTAGTAATTCTCTCACATTCTAGAGAAATCTAAGGCACGGTCCATTTGATATTCTTGGGGGGGGGGGGGACTCCGTTTTTTTCAAAAAAAAAATTTTGCTCTGAATTTTGATGAAAAAAATTAATTAGGAATTGATGGATATGCATTGGCATGTAGTTGTTGGTTCAAATAAAAAAAAACTTGATACACATTTATCCCGCCTCTGGCAAATTTCTTGCAATCTGATTGGTAGAGAAGAACCAAATATTATGTTGTATTATTTTACTAACAGAATATTATTTTGATATCCTGCTTCTACCAAGATGCTTTATGCTTTTGACGTCACCAAAATGCTTTAGAATATGTTGACGTAACATACACAAACCAAAAGCGATTCAGCGGGATAAATTCGTTATAGAGTGTTTTACAGGGGGGATACAGAAATATATTGGGTCGATGAAAAAAGTGGTATTAGGCAAGGTGAAGTCCAGCATTCATTCTCTTGAGTGTATATGTACAAATCAACCAGGAGAGCTTCAGTCTCATCAGAGACTTCTGGTCTTTCACCTAAACAACCAAAAATGCACATGGTTCACTAAATGAACAGTTTGTAATTGTTTTACATTTGTATCGAATCGCTGGCATTTTTTTTTATATAAAATCTATATGCTATTTCATAATTTAAACGCAGAAAACGTTGGTGCTGTTAGTGGTGGTAGGGTGGGGAGAGAGGGATTCGGAACCCTTTTAGATCATATAGTACGACAGTCTTTCAATTATACTTACGGTAACACAATTTAAGCGAGTCATAACGTCAGGTCCGAATATGCGATAGATTACGATTATTATCATTTATTCTATTTCCTTCGTGTGCGAATGTAATGTTCTAATAAATGCCTTCGTATGCGAATGCTATGTTCTAATAAATGCCTTCGTGTGCGAATGTCATGTTCTAATAAATGCCTTCGTGTGCGAATGTCATGTTCTAATAAATGCCTTCGTATGCGAATGTCATGTTCTAATAAACACACATACATGTATTCACACTCAAGCCGATAGAAGCGAAGTTTAAAATAATATCCTGTAGTAACATAGTCAAACGCGCATCCAGAGGGGAATCGGTCACTTCCGCTTGCAAGAATTTTATTACAGACGTTATTTTCAAAAGATGCTGCGCTTTCCTGAAAAGCCCATATACATTTCACTTTGGTCAATAACAAGGGCACTAAGAGTAATGAAAATGAAAAGGACTTGTTCTGAAAAAAAAAAATCGCTGACTCGCTATCGCTCGCCATTTTTTGTATTTACATATCATTAATCAAGTACAATGATGTGAAAATTCAAGATTTTAGTACAATGATGTGAAAATTCAAGAATTTAAGCTTTTTGTTCGCTATATAGCCCGCCAGCCATTTGTTTTATTTATACATGTAATGAAAAATAGAACCGACAGTTATTAATCAAGAACTTTATTGTTTGGTGTGTAACGCCCCCCCCCCCCCCTTTTTTTTTTTTTTTTCTTTTCTTTTTTTTTTTGCTATTCAGAACAATTCGGACTTACGGACCAATCCTGAAATAAAATCCTGGATCCACCCACGATCTTGACCGTCTACAGAGATTTGTCGGGTTGATCATGCCAATAGAATGCGAGGCGAAGCAGAACCTTCTATGGGCTTGATCTCCGTGGGCGGTCAGTGACAAACCTAATCACTGCAATGCATAGTTTTTTGTTTTTTGTTTTTGTTTTTGTTTTGTTTTTTATTATTATTTCTGTTTCATGACTCCTTTTATGTACATGCGAATTTATTTATACGCAAATAGCTGAATTGCTAACGGTCTACAGAAATTTATTTTGATGATGTGCACGTTGGGGATTGATACGAACAATCTGTTCTTCTCGATCACTCAGATTTAAAAAAAAAAAATTCCAGAGATCGGATTAATATATACGTAGGATTTTTTGGTAAAATATACCTTATATATATGTTTTTTGGGGGGTCTTTTTCTGGTGTAATGCACTAGTTCTCTCTCTTCCTCTCTCTTCCTCTCTCTCTCTCTCTCTCTCTCTCTCTAGTTTTTATTGCCTAAACTAGTATTGAATGCATTCTATTTTTATTTCAGATTTTTTTTAGCTCTATACAAATGTATATATATATATAGAGTTGTCTTTTTTCCTTCTCAGATTCATTTCTTACTCACTGAACCAACAGGCATATAGAAAAAATTATATTTATAATGGAGTAGGTGTTCATACGTCGAATTAAAAGTAGTAAATAGTAGTTTTATTGTAAACAATCACATCTAATGTTAGACTGAAGTACAACTATACTTAAATTAGGATCGGGGGGGGGGGGGGGGGGGGTGAAGGAGCAAAGGATATAATTTCAATAAACTGACAGATGTTTCTTTAAAAAAGTAAAATTGGAAGAATTCTCAAATGTATGTTACTTTGGTCTTGCATGCGACTGCATTTTCTTACATCCCTATCAGTTATAGTGGATTATCAACGAATCTAAATTCTGATTAACTTGCTCGGTTTTTAGCTCACCTGAGCGAAGCTCAAGTGAGCTATTGTCATAGCGCGCTGTCCGTCGTCCGTCCGTCGTCGTCGTCGTCGTCGTCCGTCTGGCGTAAACTTTTAACATTTTCGACATCTCCTCTGCAACCGCTGCACAGAATTTCATGAAACTTTACAGGAAGGAAGTACTCAAGGTCCTCTACCAAGTTTGTGTTTTTCGTGCCGATCGGTCAACAAATATGGCCGCCAAGGGCTCTGATTGGCTGACACATTTTCCACATCTCCTCTGCAACCGCTGAACAGAATTTCATGAAACTTTACGGGAAGGAAGTACTCAAGGTCCTCTACCAAGTTTGTGTTTTTCGTGCCGATTGGTTAACAAATATGGCCGCCGAAGGCTCTGATTGGCTGACACATTTTCCACATCTCCTCTGCAACCGCTGCACAAAATTTCATGAAACTTTACAGGAAGGAAGTACTCAAGGTCCTCTACCAAGTTTGTGGTTTTCGTGCCGATCGGTCAACAAAAATGGCTGCCGAGGGCTCTGATTGGCTGACACATTTTCGACATCTCCTCTGCAACCGCTGAACAGAATTTCATGAAACTTTACAGGAAGGAAGTACTTAAGGTCCTCTACCAAGTTTGTGTTTTTCGTGCCGATCGGTCAACAAATATGGCCGCCGAGGGCTCTGATTGGCTGATACATTTTCGACATCTCCTCTGCAACTGCGGCACAGAATTTCATGAAACTTTACAGGAAGGAAGTACTCAAGGTCCTCTACCAAGTTTGTGTTTTTCGTGCCGATCGGTCAACAAATATGGCCGCCAAGGGCTCTGATTGGCTGATACATTTTCAACATCTCCTCTGCAACTGCGGCACAGAATTTCATGAAACTTTACAGGAAGGAAGTACTCAAGGTCCTCTACCAAGTTTGTGTTTTTCGTGCCGATCGGTCAACAAATATGGCTGCCGAGGGCTCTGATTGGCTGATACATTTTCGACATCTCCTCTGCAACCGCTGCACAGAATTTCATGAAACTTTACAGGAAGGAAGTACTCAAGGTCCTCTACCAAGTTTGTGTTTTTCGTGCCGATCGGTCAACAAATATGGCTGCCGAGGGCTCTGATTGGCTGATACATTTTAGACATCTCCTCTGCAACCGCTGAACAGAATTTCATGAAACTTTACAGGAAGGAAGTACTTAAGGTCCTCTACCAAGTTTGTGTTTTTCGTGCCGATCGGTCAACAAATATGGCCGCCGAGGGCTCTGATTGGCTGATACATTTTCGACATCTCCTCTGCAACTGCGGCACAGAATTTCATGAAACTTTACAGGAAGGAAGTACTCAAGGTCCTCTACCAAGTTTGTGTTTTTCGTGCCGATCGGTCAACAAATATGGCTGCCGAGGGCTCTGAATGGCTGATACATTTTCAACATCTCCTCTGCAACCGCTGCACAGCATTTCATGAAACTTTACAGGAAGGAAGTACTTAAGGTTCTCTACCAAGTTTGTGTTTTTCGTGCCGATCGGTCAACAAATATGGCCGCCAAGGGCTCTGATTGGCTGATACATTTTCAACATCTCCTCTGCAACTGCGGCACAGAATTTCATGAAACTTTACAGGAAGGAAGTACTCAAGGTCCTCTACCAAGTTTGTGTTTTTCGTGCCGATCGGTCAACAAATATGGCCACCGAGGGCTCTGATTGGCTGATACATTTTCGACATCTCCTCTGCAACTGCGGCACAGAATTTCATGAAACTTTACAGGAAGGAAGTACTCAAGGTCCTCTACCAAGTTTGTGTTTTTCGTGCCGATCGGTCAACAAATATGGCTGCCGAGGGCTCTGATTGGCTGATACATTTTCGACATCTCCTCTGCAACCGCTGCACAGAATTTCATGAAACTTTACAGGAAGGAAGTACTCAAGGTCCTCTACCAAGTTTGTGTTTTTCGTGCCGATCCGTCAACAAATATGGCCGCCGAGGCCTCTGATTGGCTGACACATTTTCGACATCTCCTCTGCAACCGCTGAACAGAATTTCATGAAACTTTACAGGAAGGAAGTATTCAAGGTCCTCCAACAAGTTTGTGTTTTTTCGTGCCGATTGGTCAACAAATATGGCCGCCGAGGGCTTTGATTGGCTGACACATTTTCGACATCTCCTCTGCAACCACTGCACAGAATTTCAGGAAACCTTGCAGCAAGCAAGTACTCAAGGTCCTCTGCCAAGTTTGTGTTTTTCTTGTCGATAGGTCAACAAATATGGCCGCCGAGGGCTCTGATCTGTAGAAGTATTTTTATGACTTTTAACCCTTTGTCTTAATTCAGGTGAGCGATGTGGCCCCCTTGGGCCTCTTGTTTAGCTCACCTGAGCGAAGCTCAAGTGAGCTATTGTCAAAGCGCGCTGTCCGTCGTCCGTCCGTCCGTCGTCGTTGTCGTCCGTCTGGCGTAAACTTTTAACATTTTCGACATCTCCTCTGCAACCGCTGCACAGAATTTCATGAAACTTTACAGGAAGGAAGTACTCAAGGTCCTCTACCAAGTTTGTGGTTTTCGTGCCGATCGGTCAACAAATATGGCCGCCAAGGGCTCTGATTGGCTGACACATTTTCCACATCTCCTCTGCAACCGCTGAACAGAATTTCATGAAACTTTACAGGAAGGAAGTACTTAAGGTCCTCTACCAAGTTTGTGTTTTTCGTGCCGATCGGTCAACAAATATGGCCGCCGAGGGCTCTGATTGGCTGATACATTTTCGACATCTCCTCTGCAACTGCGGCACAGAATTTCATGAAACTTTACAGGAAGGAAGTACTCAAGGTCCTCTACCAAGTTTGTGTTTTTCGTGCCGATCGGTCAACAAATATGGCTGCTGAGGGCTCTGATTGGCTGATACATTTTCAACATCTCCTCTGCAACCGCTGCACAGCATTTCATGAAACTTTACAGGAAGGAAGTAATCAAGGTCCTCTACCAAGTTTGTGTTTTTCGTGCCGATCGGTCAACAAATATGGTCGCCAAGGGCTCTGATTGGCTGACACATTTCCTCTGCAACCGCTGAACAGAATTTCATGAAACTTTACGGGAAGGAAGTACTCAAGGTCCTTTACCAAGTTTGTGTTTTTCGTGCCGATCGGTCAACAAATATGGCCGCCGAGGGCTCTGATTGGCTGATACATTTTCGACATCTCCTCTGCAACTGCGGCACAGAATTTCATGAAACTTTACAGGAAGGAAGTACTCAAGGTCCTCTACCAAGTTTGTGTTTTTCGTGCCGATCGGTCAACAAATATGGCTGCCGAGGGCTCTGATTGGCTGATACATTTTCGACATCTCCTCTGCAACCGCTGCACAGAATTTCATGAAACTTTACAGGAAGGAAGTACTCAAGGTCCTCTACCAAGTTTGTGTTTTTCGTGCCGATCGGTCAACAAATATGGCTGCCGAGGGCTCTGATTGGCTGATACATTTTAGACATCTCCTCTGCAACCGCTGAACAGAATTTCATGAAACTTTACAGGAAGGAAGTACTCAAGGTCCTCTACCAAGTTTGTGTTTTTCGTGCCGATCGGTCAACAAATATGGCTGCCGAGGGCTCTGATTGGCTGATACATTTTCGACATCTCCTCTGCAACCGCTGAACAGAATTTCATGAAACTTTACAGGAAGGAAGTACTCAAGGTCCTCTACCAAGTTTGTGTTTTTCGTGCCGATCGGTCAACAAATATGGCTGCCGAGGGCTCTGATTGGCTGATACATTTTAGACATCTCCTCTGCAACCGCTCCACAGAATTTCATGAAACTTTACAGGAAGGAAGTACTCAAGGTCCTCTACCAAGTTTGTGTTTTTCGTGTCGATCGGTCAACAAATATGGCCGCCAAGGGCTCTGATTGGCTGATACATTTTCGACATCTCCTCTGCAACCGCTGCACAGAATTTCATGAAACTTTACAGGAAGGAAGTACTCAAGGTCCTCTACCAAGTTTGTGTTTTTCGTGCCGATCCGTCAACAAATATGGCCGCCGAGGCCTCTGATTGGCTGACACATTTTCGACATCTCCTCTGCAACCGCTGAACAGAATTTCATGAAACTTTACAGGAAGGAAGTATTCAAGGTCCTCCAACAAGTTTGTGTTTTTTCGTGCCGATTGGTCAACAAATATGGCCGCCGAGGGCTCTGATTGGCTGACACATTTTCGACATCTCCTCTGCAACCACTGCACAGAATTTCAGGAAACCTTGCAGCAAGCAAGTACTCAAGGTCCTCTGCCAAGTTTGTGTTTTTCTTGTCGATAGGTCAACAAATATGGCCGCCGAGGGCTCTGATCTGTAGAAGTATTTTTATGACTTTTAACCCTTTGTCTTAATTCAGGTGAGCGATGTGGCCCCCTTGGGCCTCTTGTTTTTTTTACTATTTTACTCCTAAACTTTTAAAAGTTACCGGCTGAGATTTTATGCGACATGCTCGGTGAACACGTACCCTTTATGTAAGTAAAATATTTCAATGTTCAGCCTTTTTAGCTCACCTGAGCGAAGCTCAAGTGAGCTATTGTCATAGCGCGCCGTCCGGCGTAAACTTTTAACATTTTCGACATCTCCTCTGCAACCGCTGCACAGAATTTCATGAAACTACACAGGAAGCAAGTACTCAATGCTCTCTACCAAGTTTGTGTTTTTTGAGCCGATCTGAAATCCAAGATGGCCGCCACAGGCTCTGATTGGCTGACACATTTTCGACTTCTCCTCTGAAACCGCTTCACAGAATATCTCGAAACTTCACAGGAAGCAAGAACTCAATGCCCTCTACCAAGTTTGTGTTTTTCGAGCCGATCGGAAATCCAAGATGGCCGCCACAGGCTCTGATTGGCTGACACATTTTGGACTTCTCCTCTGAAACCGCTTCACAGAATATCTCGAAACTTCACAGGAAGCAAAAACTCAATGCCCTCTACCAAGTTTGTGTTTTTTTAGCCGATCGGAAATCCAAGATGGCCGCCACAGGCTCTGACTGGCTGACACATTTTGGACTTTTCCTCTGAAACCGCTGCAAAGAATATCTCGAAACTTCACGGGAAGCAAGAACTCAATGCCCTCTTCCAAGTTTGTGTTTTTCGAGCCGATTGGAAATCCAAGATGGCCGCCACAAGCTCTGATTGGCTGACACATTTTCGACTTCTCCTCTGACACCGCTGCACAGAATTTCATGAAACTTCACAGGAAGCAAGCACTCAATGCCCTCTACCAAGTTTGTGTTTTTGAGCCGATCTGAAATCGAAGATGGCCGCCACAGGCTCTGATTGGCTGACACATTTTCGACTTCTCCTCTGAAACCGTTACACAGAATTTCTGGAAACTTCACAGGAAGCAAATACTCAAAGCACTCTACCAAGTTTGTGTTTTTCGAGCTGATGGGAAATCAAAGATGGCTGCCACAAGCTCTGATTGGCTTACATATTTTCGACTGCTCCTCTGAAACCGCTGCACAGAATCTCTCGAAACTTCACAGGAAGCAAGAATTCAATGCCCTCTACCAAGTTTGTGTTTTTCGAGCCGATTGGAAATCCAAGATGGCTGCCACAGGCTTTGATTGGCTGACGCATTTTCGACTTCTATTCTGAAACCGCTGCACAGAATTTCATGAAACTTCACAGGAAGCAAGAACTCAATGCCCTCTACCAAATTTGTGTTTTTCGAGCCGATCGGAAATCCAAGATGGCTGCCACATGCTCTGATTGGCTGACACATTTTCATTTGATATCATGACTTTTGATCAAATGACCTTGACATTGACCTACTTTTTAACTTTAAGGGGTAGGGCTTTGATATTTTACATTTAGATTCCTTATGACCATATTTTTTCATTGCACAATAATATTAATGACCTTTGATCTTTCTGTCTGTGCAAAAATATATACATCATCTAATACAAACACTTCGCAATCTGGCCTTACCGCCTTTAGCGGTTTATGGTTTATTTTTGTTTATTCGGCACTGTCAAAATGGCTCAATCATGAATTTGTTCAACAGTTACAGCCGAATGTAGATCTATATTCAGATAGAGGGAGTATGTAAGTTTTGGGTATTCATGAAAATGTTACCAGGATTGCAGACCAGAGGTACAATCTATCTTACAGATCTCCCACATAAAATACTTTGGTCGACAAATTACTGTAAGGTATATGGTAGACCTAATTAATAGCATTCCCAACTATATGCATGTCTATATGTACATTGAACATGTAACACAAAGATAACTATAAGCTAGATTCGCATTCAGGTCATGGAAATATATAATGCAGATATCGGGACAAATATATATTGATACTCTTATCGAAGACCAATATCGATGGATACCGATTATCAATAAAATGATATAGCCCTAGGTTAAAAGCATGTTTTGACCATAATGATACCCCCGCAAACAAAGTTTGGGGGGTATATAGAAATCATCCTGTCTGTCCATCTTTCTGTCCATCATACCTTGTCCGGAGCATAACTCCTCCCCCCTTTGAATGGTTTTCAATAAAGTTTCACAGAAATGTTCCTTAGGGCCTAAGGGTGTGTCATGACCTTGAACCAAGGTCAAATGTCAAGGTCACAATAGACACCATTAGTAAAACCTTGTCCGGAGCATAACTCCTCACCTGTGGATGGATTTCAATAATATTTCACAGAAATGTTCCTAAGGACCTAAGGGTATGTCATGACCTTGAACAAAGGTCAAGGTCACAATAGACATCATTTGGAAAACCTTGTCCGGAGCATAACTCCTTCCTCTGTGGATTGATTTCAATAATATTTCAAAAAAAATCTTCCCTAGGACCTAAGGGTATGTCATGACCTTGTACCAAGGTCAAAGGTCAAGGTCACAATAGACATCAGTAGTAAAACCTTGTCCAGACAATAACTCCTCCCCCTGTTGATGGATTTCAATATTATTTCTCAGAAATGTTTTAGAATATAGGGATGTGTCATGAACTTGAAAAAAAGTCATAGGTCAAAGGTCAAGGTCACATTAGACATCATAAGTAAAACCTTGTCCAGAGCATTACTCCCCCCCCCCCCTGTTGATGGATTTCAATAATATATCGCAGAAATGTACCTTAGAGGATAAGGGTGTGTCATGACCTTGAACCAAGGTCAGAGGTCAAGGTCACTATAGACACCATTGGTAGATCCTTGTCCAGAGCATAACTATCCCCTCTCCTGTTGATGGATTTAAATAATATTTCACAGAAATGTTTCGTAGGACCTAAGGGTGTGTCATGACTTTGAACCAAGATCAAAGGTCAAGAATACAATTGACATAATTACATGTAGTTAAACCTTGTCCAGATTATAAGTCCTCCCCCTGTGGATGGATTTCAATAATATTTCACAGAAATGTTTTTTAGGGCCTAAGGGTGTGTCATGACCTTGAACCAAGGTCTAAGGGAAAGGTCACAATAGACGCTTTACCTTTATCCAAGATGAACTTTGCAAAGAATAATGCTGCGGGGGGGGGGGGGGGGGTATTTTCGTCCCATTAGAGGCAAATTTTCATTTCTCTCGGTGAGAATAGATTTGAACGATTTTTTATCGTATATGCTGAGGGTACATCTCGTAACCCTAAACCAAGATCAAGGACACAGTGCATATATTGTGTGGTTTCACAGCTTATATATGGATTTAAATATGTCACAAAATTATTTGATGTTTATAGGGACCAAAGTGTCTGTTATGACTTTGGATCAAGGTCGTGTACAAAGATCATGGTCACGGATTTCATTGTCCAATTTATAACACCTTTTGAATGGATTTGAACATTTTTAATACAATTGCTCTTTTAAATATGAATAAAATATTGTATTGTAAGAAAAAAAAATGTTAACCTATAATGTGCGGTATTTTTTTAACCCCACATTTACTTTCTGTCTTCTTAAGGTCCCCTGGTGGTGTAAAGGATTTAGCCTTCATACCCAGACTACCAGACAGTCAGACGACATTCCCTGAGGTACTGGAGTATCAAGAACCACCCAGGTAATACAGATTTGTATCTTTTCTGTGAGTAAGAATTACCATAGTAATTATTAACCGGCACAGAAAACTCTCTCAATTTAGTTATTTTGACTCATCCGACATATGATCTGTGATTTTCTCCTTACCTTTTAATGTGCATGTACCCCCCCCCCCCCCCCTCCCCCAAAAAAATTGATTAGGCATTTGTCTTGAAATGATTAACGTAATGTTTTCACTTGAGCGATGTGCAGAGTACTTTTCAAGTGGAAGCACTTTCAGTCAAAGGGTTGGGGGATTGCTTTGAGGCTCCTAATTGTTCCAGAAAGAAGCCCTTGTGGTGCATTAAATGGGCAAAGCCCCCGAAATTTTATGGATTTACACATTTTCAGGACAGTCTTCTACATAGAAATGACCCTTTCTACTCTTTCTTTCATTTTTTTATGCAAAAGGATTTGGAAAAACCTGCATACTTGTGTATGCCTGGCTACACGCCAGATTTGTGCCAGTTTGGGGCCCCTTTTTCCAGGAGAGGAGAAAGAAAACATATTGTATTTACGCTTATTATGTGTGTTGTCACCGTAATCCTTAAGCTTATCTAGTTGTAGTACTTGTGTGACACTTCACAATCAAACAAAAATTAAAAAAAATAAAGTATTCAAAAGTACTCGCAATACTAGTAGTGAAAAATATACAGATTTTGACAGATAAACACATGGTTACTGAAGGTCCCACGAGGAATTTTATGAAGCATTACTCGAATCGTATAGATAATGAATAGGTTATCCACGGTTTTAATTTGAATCATCTTTTTATGCCCCCGTAATCAAAGATTCGGGGCATATAGTTTTTGGCCTTTCCGTCTGTTTGTCTGTCTGTTTGTCCGAAAAACTTTAACATTGGGCATAACTTTTGAATGGAAGGTGAAAGAGCTTTCATATTCCAGACGTGTATTTCTTGTGACAAGACCTTTCCATTGATACCAAATTTTTTTACCTCATGACCTTGACCTTTGACCTACTTACCAGAAAATGGTGTTATACTAACAAAGATGCCACCGGGGACATTCGTGTATCACAAACACAGGTTTTATTTTTATTTTTTCAGAACTCCTGTCTCAAAGCTGTCCAGCATGGCCAAAGTGTTTCCAGTTCCATTTTCAATTGAGGAAAGTTAAAGGTGCTGATTTGAAGTGGAGGGCTAACAACTAGTGTTATGGAATTATGATGATTGTATTTCGTGTACTATATCTTGCACGATTATTAAAAAAACAGTTTAAAAAATTTTATTACTCATTTTCTTAGAAATAAATTATATAGAGACCAATGACAGATGTCTTATATGTCAGTTCACCCGTCAATACACATGAAGGCTATATGATGAAAAATAAAGGGACGTACGTACGTGACATTGCAATTACCAACCTTATCTGTAGGAAGAACTTGGAGTTCCTTCCCAAGTTTTTTTTTCCTATTTTAGTAGCGCGTCATGCGGTCGTCCAGCGTAAACTTTTAACATTTTTTACATCTGCAACTAGTTCATATAATTTAACGCAACTTTACAGGAAACAGGTACTCCAGGTCTACTACCAAGGTTGCGTTTTTTAGCTGATCTGTAACAAATATTGCCACAATTAAGGGGTTATGATTGACTGACACATTTTTGACATCTCCTCTACAAATGCTGAACAGAATTTCAAGAAACCTTACAGGAAGCAAACACTCAAGGTCCTCTACCAAGGTTGTGTTTTTCGCCCAGATCAATCAACAAATATGGCCGCTAAGGGCTCTACTTGGAACGAAATAATATTTCGAGGGAACGAAATGATATTTCGTGGGAATGAAATAATATTTCGTGGAAACGAAATAATATTTCGAGGGAACAAAATGATATTTCAAGGGAACGAAATAATATTGTAATGTTTCGTGGGAACGAAATAATATTTCGATGGAACCAAAAATTATTTCGTGGGAACGAAATAATTCTCCTTTTTGCGCATGTGCAGACATCTGTATAATATATGTACCATATTACATGTATATGATTTTCAATTACAACTATAGATAATATACATATGATAATAAAAGATCCAAGTCAAAGTCCAAGATTAAGGTCCCTATACTGGTAGATCAGAATTTATGGTTCAAAAATGCAATTTGGGATGTGTGAATAAATATGAAGAGTATGAAAGAAATCTGTGTTCATTTCTATTATCTAAATACACAAAAAATGTACTTTATACAATGTCAAGGTCGAAAGGTCACTCGGTCAACAATTATTTTAACAAAATGTAGTTCCTAAACGTCAGGACTGTCTTTCGTAGAATGAGATAAGTATTTTTTAACTTCTTAACCAGACAGGGTGATAACGATATGTCTTTAAATAAGCTTTGATTTCGGATCTTTGAAAACAGCCCTTATTTTAAATAATTCCTAATTAAAGCAGACTTTCCAACGACGTCTTCCATTTTGATATCTTAAAAAATAACAGATGTACACATGCATAGAGGCATAAATTATTTCGTTCCCACGAAATAATTATTTCGTTCCCTCGAAATAATATTTCGTGTTTCGCACGAAATAATTATTTTTCACACGGCCCACTCCGGCCACTGTATGATAATCCATTTCTTGAATACATTTTTACATACAGAAATACGAATATGGTTCATATCGTTCAATAACGTGCAGAGTTATGCCCCCCTCCTGGAAACTTAGAAAAAAAATTCGTTTATGTGTGGGTTCTGAACATTTAAAGGAAAACATATGTATACGTATATTTACAGTTAATAAATTCATTTCTTCGATATAGCCTTTACATCAAGAAATACAGGCCAAGTTTTAATATTAATAATGCTACTCAGTCCCCCTTGAAACTTAGAGAAAAATTTTAATATTATGCTGTTTCCGGACATTTACGGGAAAACCCGAACAGGGAATAAATTCAAAGTGATTACTTATAATGCGAAACCTTCGATCAAATATAAATTCAATTATATTTGTTTAAGTAATCGAAATAGAAGTATATTGCATAAGATTTCGTCAAGCATCATTTTCATTTCATTGAAAATCCATCAATACTAAATATTGTGAAGTCGAACGTAGTACCTTATATGCTCGAAAAAATACAAAAATAACTTGCTTTCCAAACCAGTTTTACTGCTAGCTGCTGTTTATCATTTTCGGAAATATATTTTAACATAATCAAGGTGTTACGTGTATATAATGTCATTATTTGTTCGCTTACTTGTAGATTATTGACACGGTAAAGCTCTTATTATAATGTCGCGCCCTGTTGGTACATGATAACAATATCATGACCTGATGTTACATTTGATCAACATACATGTACTAATGTCACATGCAAAGTTATTTACCTATAAGGTGGTAAATCACGAGTTAATGGCAGAAGATTAAGACTTGTCTGGTCTACTATATACGAATCCTAATGTACCCATATATGTATATATACGTTTTTAGCACCATGTGATCCATAATGTTAAAGGTGAAGTATTCTTCTGACAAAGACAGTGTCGCTATGTCGGAGAGCGAGCTGGACCCCCTCCTGTCTACAAACAGAGACAACCAAGGGATGTACGTTACGTATGTCCGTCCGTCACTAGCCGAGTTTGTAGGCACCGCTCTGTTTGTCTTTATTGGGTGTATGAGTTCTCAGACAGGAGACCCTGTGGCTATAGGATTAGCACATGGATTATCGATTGCTTTACTCGTTGTTTCGTTTGGTAATATCAGGTAAGTCACAGACTTTCGCAATTAGACACATGCGCGGGTCTAGAAAAGTTTAGATGTTTGGTAAAAATATTTTAATGTATTTGACAAATTCTGGAGGCGGATAAGATCCTTAACCACCCTTACCCCTTAAATCTGTGCATGAGAACACATTACTGTGCCAAACATGAATTCTATTCCTTCATGAGTTTTAGTACTTATTGAGAATTAAATTGAAGAAACGTACAAAATTTAAATAAGTTACTATTAAAGGAGGGTATGAACACCAAGATGGCGGCGGCATTATTTGTTTTCTCGCTTCCTAGGAAAGTACAGTCTTAAAACATTTGATACTCTGATTGATATACGCATTTGAGTATCCCGATGAAGTTTGAATATTTTCCGGCGTCATTTGAAGAAATTATGGCGATTTTCGAAATTTAGGACTTTGGGAGTTTTATCCATGAGCAAACCGCGACGTCATTTCGACGTTATCAGGAAAAATGGCGTCACAAACCTTCGCATTCAAAATGCAATAAAAGCATTATTACTAAACGTATTGCATTGACACTTAGCATGTATAAAATAGAAAATCCATTATTCTTCACAGTGTATTCGTTGACAAAGGATCCCGGACCTTAAGGAAAGGCAAAAAAATTGGTTTTCAAAATTTTCACAATTTATTGAACTGCCCTTATAAATTGTTTGAACTATGAATAAACAACAAGTTTCTTGCCCCTTTCTGTTTAAACATTGCCTGAAACGCTAGCAAAGTCAGCTAAAATTTACCCACCCTTCGCCAGCTTTGGTTGAACTATGCACAAAAAACCCAGGTAGTCTGATAGATTTTTTTTCAAAATTAGGCATGGACGCATGTCAGAATGGCTAATTCAGAAAAATGACAGACAGATACTTAATTGACAAATTCTCCCTGAGAAGGAATTAGCCATTCTAATTTGCGTTCATGTTCAAATTAGAGAAAATCCACGAAAAAAGTAGCATCAAAAGTACACAGATTAACATAAAGCCACACCTCTAATATCACGCAGCCGACAGTATCAATTCATTAGCATATATTGATTTTTACCCGATTGGTCGTGTTCACAAAATATGTGATCATGTGACCATTTGTTCGATCCCTCTCATGCATATGTATTGAGAAAACAATATTCAAGGCCGGAATCGATGGCAATTTATCCGGATTTGCCAAATACCCCTGTCACAAAACATACATCACAATTAGTAACATCTTTGTATACAAGCGAAACTTTAATAGTTATCTAATTGTCTAATGGTCTATTTTTCATTATATATAAAAAGTCATACAAATGACATTGGATTCTTCGATTTATGAGTGATGAAAAAAGGGGCCTTAAGGTCCGGGATCCTTTACGTGACAGGAAAGCGGATGTCAATTCATTGAGAATGGACGATTTTGGAAGAAAAAATTGGAAAAAAATAATGCCTTGTGATATTTTAATCCTAAATTCAATTTTTCCCATTTTATCATGAAATCATCTCTGGTCATTCTTGATAATTTTAATAGTTTTTGACAAAGATTCATCCACAGATTTCCTAATAATTAACTGGCAACTACAGTAAATTGGCTCGAAATTGCATTTTTATAACGACAGTGTCATCTTTTATTCACGTATCCCGCCTGTGTTTAAAACACCATTCATTTTATCTTTCCCATATGTGAGTGCAATATATTTAAGGATATTTTGGAAGTTACATCAAAATTAATTTCCAATAGCTTTACGAGAACTGGAATGACACTTTCAATTTTATGACGCTATCAAGAAATTCACGAAAACGTCGATTAATGCATATTCAAAGTCTCGTAGAATATTTTCCTGTGGATAGAATCAAATGTAAGTTTGTATAGTCAAGGACAGACAAGAAATATATAATTTCAAAAATTTTCAGAAATTTAATTTGGTGTCCAAGTGTTCAATACCTCCTTAAATTGTCGAGTTACTGCACATTTTCTCATTGTATTCTGGTGGATTTTTCTTTGCACTTCTTCGTACATCTCAAATAACAAAAGAAAAGAAATCTGTATCTACACTTACAGAATTGGGGTGAAGTAGGGGGAGGCTGGAGCAGATAATAATTGTGTAGGTGACATAATAGATCGATTGGGTATCTCTACAGTCGATATAAATCGTATGAGGGGTGATAAGTGAAACCTAGTCCGACTTGAAGACCTACGACGGTGTTATCTGTTTTTTTTTTTTTTTTTTTTTTTTTTCTCGTCTTCGAAAACAGGTAACACCGTCGTAGGTCTGCAAGTCGGACTAAGTGAAACCTTCATCAACGGGTTATTCAAAGTACTTTTGGAAAGATGAAAATACACAATTTATACATACATGACCTCTATCGATTGATTAAGCTATACAAAATTATATTTTTGCCGAAAATTTGTAATAATTAATTCTCTTCAAATCATTTTATTACACAGCGGTTTAGTACTAACAAGGTTATCTGGTGAATTAATACGATTTTTTTGTACATGGTGACCTTGAACTTCAACCTCTGATACTGACAAATAATGGTTTTATGTATCAAGTTAGGTTCTTCCTAAAGCAATATTGACCTTTGACCTCCAATTGTTTCTTACTCATGCCGCATTTTTCAACATGGAATACATTTTTTTTTTAACTGTAGAATACAATATGTATCTTCTTGGCTATTTTTAAAAATATCCAATAATATTTACAATGCAAGATGATTTTCTATGTTTAACAGTTAAACGCTACTCTCATTATAAATAAGGCCTTAATTATTTTCTTTCATTTCTTTCTTAAAAGTTAAACTTCATCGTGATAAAGTTTGGAAAATAAAAAATGTCCAGTAATTTTTCAAATTAAATCGTATATTTGTATCCTCTGCAATGGATTATTTCCTTCCTTTCTGGTAGGGAGAATTGACACACGTGAAACATAATTTTCACTCGATTTCTGTGAAAATTCGAGGATGTTTTCAAAGATGTTTAAGATGTGAATGTCTCTGAATGTAAATATAAGGAATGAGTGTCTTATTTTTGCGTTCATGGTTTTTGCACTCTGGTTCGACAGGCGCAAATCTTTCGAGAGCAGCTTTGCGGTTCACAAGATTTGCGCCTGTCCTCAACCAGAGAACGCAAAAATAAGACACTCATTCCTTAAATGACTCAATGATCCACCACTTTATCAAGTTCCCAATGCAATGGAATGATTGCTCTTGACCTTTCTAATTTATATAAGATGAGATTGGTGGTCATATACCGGTAAGATAAGGTAGATCTATATTTAGTTTAGTTCAATGTAGTATCACAACATCAGTTACTAAATGTTTATATAATTCTGAGAATAGTGAACGTTTATATTCGTTTTCCCTTATGTAAAAGTTTATATTGACTTGCGTAAACTATAGGTCAAATTTATGCTAGGAAAAGTTATGTTCTGGTATTCTCTAAAAAGACAAAAATGTTAAAATGGGCCAAAAATGGACGTTTATAGCCAAAAAAACGAGACGGGCAAATTTTGATTTTTTTTTGTCTGAATAGTTCGAGGAGATGTTCATCGATCTACATGTGGACATATCCATCTTTCTTCTACCTCATTTCCATTAAAAGTCGCCACCCTGACCTTAAGGATTTTACCTTTCTTCGCGATATATGACATTGCATGCGCGGATCCAACAGGGGTCTGCCCCCCCCCCCCCCCCCCTGAGATATTCGGAGATGGGGTCCAGCTTTGGCCTTTGGCCCATTTCTAATTGAAAAGGGGTAAAAAAAAAATGCAAAATGGCTTTAAAACCTAAAATTTCGGCTCGCTTCGCTCGCCATTTACAAGTACACAATTATTTTCTCTCTACAAATCCTTAATTATTGTACTTTCATTATACTAAATAATTTAATAATTGTCTTTGGTCTAAGGATCTCATATTTTCAACAGTCCAGTTGAATTTACTTCATAGGATGTCACCTATACTATATTCAATGTGATATAGGTAATCTTAAACGTAATAAATAATAATCTCGATCGAATCAATACAAATTAACATTTCATATCGAAAAATTTTCCGTCTCGCTACGCTCGCCGATTCATCATAAAAATAAATTTGAAAGGAAAGCTAACAAAATGTTAATGATATTCACCCCCTTCCAAAATATATCCTTAAAGCACACGTTGCCTCTCTCACCCATGATGTGCATCGAAATATACGTGTACATGATGGGTGAACTTCATAAAATTTTGGACCCGCTCTGACCCAAAATGCTGGCTCCGCGCATGCAATGGACCAAGTTAAAGAAAATTCAATACTAAGAATGATCAATCTCTTGGTGGAATCTTATCATTTTGACACTGTACCATGCAAAACGGTTTTTTTTTGGGGGGGGGGGGGTGCTCATGATTCATTTGTAATTATGTTTTAAAAAATTGTTTCAGCGGAGGTCACTTTAATCCTGTCGTGACGCTGGGAGTAACATTATCACGGGCTCTACTACCGTCGGTGGGTGTACTATACTTCGTCTTCCAGTTACTAGGTGGCATGCTAGGAGCAGCACTAGCAAGGGTTAGTCACATCTACTCTGTATATATGTTATTACATGAAAAAGAATAACTATTTCCAAAATATAATTCAAATTGTGACTCCAGAGCGTGATTTTCTTGACAAGACTGTCATTTATTAATTTCATTTTTTTCTCAGGGAGTACTACCCGAAGAGACATACAAGAATATCAATGGAGGTACCCAGGTGTTGGGACCGAATGTGGAGGCGGGTTGGGCTGTCCTAACAGAGGGGGTACTGACGTTTATGTTAGTATTGACCGTCTTACTAGCGGCCGTGGACAACAAAACCAAGTCAAGTCTGGCACCCCTCGCCATCGGCTTTGTAGTGATCGTCGACATCATGGCAGGGTAAGATCTTGCCACCGATTCCCCCTTGCAGGCTTTTGGAAATCATGAACGAATCAAGTCGTTTTTAACCCCAAACGTTGATATGAATATTGTCATAGCACTATAAATATATAAGCCCAGGACAACATCGAGTTAAAGATTGTACCAGATGTCAAGGTCTAAATGCAGTGGAATGATTCAATGATAGGATGAATTTAACCTTTTTGTTACCTTGACCTTCAATTCAAATTTGATACGTTTGTTCTCTAGAAATGTAACACAAATATCTTGTCATAACTATTATTCGTTCCCCTCCATCATAACTGATACAGTTTTAAACTATCAGCCATAATTATCATATATATGTATACATCTCGTTTAAATACTCAAACTAGCTGAACTAAACTTTCCGCATAACTTGAACTGTTAGAAAGTCCCGATTCTCTTCCATTGTTTTCTATGCATTTTTACTCCTGATATCTCGAATTCGTGAAACTGGAACGTTTCGTTCATTCGAACTAAGTTTTATGTCCCACAATTCATCTTGCATTGAAATTTTTATATAATTTATATTGTAGCGGTAATGTGACTGGTGCTTCTATGAACCCCGCCCGGAGTTTTGGGCCAGCCGTGGTGTTCTCTCCCTTCATCAGCGACGGTAAACCAGAAGTGTGGACATACCATTACGTGTACTGGGTGGGGCCAGCTGGAGGATCGATCGTCTCAGCCTTGGTGTATAGGTAAAGGACCTTTGTTTCATATCTTGAAGCAAAGAAACTTTTAAAAATGACCAAAAAAAAAAAAGATCGGATGAATATAATGTACTTGAACAAAAGATAAAAGATGGTTTTAAGATCAAAGATACAAGTCCTAATCGTTACAAGAAAGCTTTTAGGGACATAAGAAATCAATGATTGCCCTCTATTTGTCTCCATGTCTGCCTTGTTATGTATATTTTGGACTATTCCAATTATTTAGGAATATCCAACATTATAGTTACGAATCCTTCCATAACATATGCTGTATTTTAGGATATGTCCATGCAGTCTATTTCAAATTGAATATTTGCCCACATGATATCTGACCTTGGTCACAGTGTTGCACGCTGTCATTCTGTTTTTCACAAAATCTTCTCTACGCAACTCCCCCTTAACCATCAGATTCTGATGGAGGAATGCACACATTGTAACAAAGAATATTTGGTTTACAGGCTATTGTTTGCAAGTGGTCCTCAGAGATTAATCTGATCCAACCAATACCATACTCAGAACAGCTAATTGTATCATGGAATGGACATACATGCAATAGTGGAAGGGAGATACTGATATTATACAACTCAAATTACTGTGGAAGTACTCCTAAAGACATGACAATGCCTTTAAGTCTTAACACTATGTAACAAAATATATGTGAATATTTAGTATTCTTACCAAGCATAGAATCCTTTAAAGCCATTGCTGAAAGCTTTGACTGAACAAAAGAATAACAGGAAGGAGTCAGATGTGACCTCACTTTTAACCATTCCCATGGCAAACATTTTATAAACCAAATACAATTAATGGTTTGATAATTTTATTTCATTAAATAGTTCAGCATATTTCAATGTATCAATCTCATGTTCTTTAACAATATACATTAAAATTCATCTATCATCACAGATCATGGTCTCTATAAAACATTAAAATCATTCTACTGCTCAATTCCAATACTTGTTGACTAAGTCTGCACTAGGTAAAATCAATGTAATATGACTAGTGTATCACTTATGCATGGAACAGCATCGTCTTGCTTCATTTGTGTTATAAAAATCAGCTTAACTTCTATTTGTATCTCGTATTTATTAAAGGTATAAGATATACATGCATTACTTTAATCCTACTTGGAATATGTTTGTTTTATTACGAATATAGTGTAATTCCTATTTTATACTTGCAATAATAAATATTGATAATTTAAATGAGTTTTTACAAATCTGATCTGCCTAAAACTGATTTTAAAATGACATACATGTATCTCATATTATAGCCAATCTATTCTACTCTGGATGGAATGTGTAATGTGAAGCTTCAAAACAAAAATGAAAATATCGAATTAAACTTGCAATATAAATACCATGTATTCCTTTTTAACAATCTATTCCTATCCGATATATTATCTTTGATTCCTACAAACTCTGTATAGCAGCAAGCTAGTAAATCAATTAGGGATGTCTTCATTATAAGACCTCATCATATGATCATAATTATGTCATATGATCTATATATATATATATTTTTTTTTTTGGTCATATGATCTATATTTTGACAAACTAGTTTATGAATGAAAATCAAGACTTACATGTATGTACATATGACCCTATAAAGGAAGACCTATCACTCCAATTAGATATTAGATCATGTCACAATGATTTTCCCTCACAGTCGTGTGATTATACTTCAGATATGTATAATCTGAAAGTGAAAATAAGATGTCAGTTATAAAGAACAAAATATGAACAGGCATTATAAAGGATTCATGCGTGTCTGTTATACAGGATTCATCTGTGTCTGTATTTACCGTAATGAAACAAATACACAAGATAGGCATTCCCCCTACACTATACTAATTACCAGTGAGAAACTTGATCAATTGCTTACGGTATCCGTTGTACAAATAAATATTAAGTGTTTTATATAGTTAGAATTACGGCATATCTTTACTAAATATACCATAATGCAACATAAAAGTTGGTTTCCAATGTCAAAGGTCAACATGCCAACTGCTTTCTAAGCCATGGAGAATATCGAGACACTGCCGAAGATTACCAAGATAATTTTCATAATATTTAAATAAACGAGACATCAGCGAGATCTCCATTTGTACATTGGATACGTTAATTCAGAAAGAAGGTGTTCAATATGGTACATGTATTTCAAAATAAACTTTGATAAATTTAAAATAATATTCAGTCATAGGATGTAACAGACATATTTACTATCCTGGCAATGAATTCTAGGACACATTCATATATGTAAATAAAATTCAGAGTGTTTATATAAACATTCTATGCTTTCTCCTGTACGAGACATTATACATCACTTTACATGTACCTTACTAAATCAACACATGATTAAGTCAACATTTGACAATAAAATACAAAAAAAACATTAATATCACAGCGTCAAATTTCAGCTGCAGGATTCTGTAACAGCTGCAGCAGCACTAATTAATGAAGAATGAAATATGACCTTCCCAATTTCCACATTGTAAGTATGCTATACTAAACCAATCAGTTGAGACAAGAGATTGATATGTGTACCAAGTTTTCAGAGTACGTTATACAAGTCTGTCATCTAACATAGTTGCTTTAGTCGACAGGAAAAAATAATATCTATATAGTAGTGAAGAGCCATTAGATGTTACTTTTCCTATATCACTCAGTTTCAAAGTGTAGAAAAGACCTAGATTACAGTATTTGCAGCCTCAGTAAAGAAAACTTAAAAGAGTTAAATATGTGTTTGAAAAGACATACAAATGTAACCATGAGAAGTAAATTCTATATAATTTACCTCCTTCTTAATGCCTGTACAAGTGTACTAATCGACATTTGATTATTCTGTTGATATGGCAACATGAAGTAATGATTATAATTTCATTTGGCACAAGTGTCACTGTAATGAACACAATGTTCTCAACAAGTTTGTGCATCCTTGTCTCCTTAAATGGTAAAACATAATATGCTCTGTAAGCTGAAACAATCATGACGTACAATGATTACATAGTATGGTTATACATCACCGTATGTTGATACTAGTCATATCAAATACCAGTGTCATGCATGGCTAGGATGGCTGAATGATGCTGCATAGTTAATTAACAGAGATGGCCACTCCACACTCGTTCATGACATAATGGCCTGTACCGCTCTTTACATATACCGTGTGGGTCGTAACACGCATTGCAGGGAATGTGGAATGCTGGGACACATGTAGGGCCGTCTCTCCC
Source organism: Pinctada fucata (assembly GCA_028142955.1). Lineage (NCBI taxonomy): Eukaryota > Metazoa > Mollusca > Bivalvia > Pterioida > Pteriidae > Pinctada > Pinctada fucata. The sequence continues at coordinate 71,429,896 of AP027103.1, forward strand.
TGATGTTATATATGTAGTCTAATTCTACACCTATCATGAATTGGAAGCAGTCAATTCTTGTAAGTTTGTATTTGTATCACGTATATGGTCTAAAATAGTACACACATAACTGGCTACATCCACCTCCATCTCTTCATATCTTTTAATGAACAGATGATCCTGCAACAAAAAAATTACAATTTCTCATTCAAACTAGGAGTATGCATGAGATATTATTTAAGAATACCAAGTATTAATTGTATTCCAATCAAAGTTTTATATCAAAGCTTTTAAAATTGCTTAATCTCTTCTGGGTTTTGCAAAGTTTTGTCTTTCTTCAATAACATGATAAGAAATATGATGTGGAGTTTACATAATTTAGGGATTGCTAAATATCTTACATAGCACCTGTTTGCAGACTTCAACAATATGATGTTATGATCAAATGATTCGTCAAAGCATTATTTGCCAGACCATTGATTAAACATCATTATGAATAAATCTGCCAGCAGGTTTGGTGGCAGACATTTGATGATCCCTCAATTTATCGTTGTATATATGAGATATATGTGATTATGGAATGCTGTGGAATTGACAATTTTTCAATCATTATGGAAGTAAAAAGTTTGAAGATGGCAGCATCTTTTCATGTTGTTTTTCATTATGACAGCACTCTTAAAGATACAATTCCATCGAGATGAAAATAAAGCCTACGCTAACGCAGTAAGATACGCCCGTCGGGATTAATTAGTCATTATTAAGTTCACTTGAGATATATAACTGTGTAATGACAAATAGGTTATCCTGAAATTCGCTAATTGGCATCCATCCTGTATTGTTATCACGTGTTACAAATATTATGAAAAGCTACAAAATGACCTTGACCTTTGACCTGTGACCTTGAAAACCGATAGGTTTCTTTGTCTTATTAGACTTAATCCACATAGTAAATTTCAAGTTCCTGCCTCAACTTGTTTGGGCAAGTTTACAAGGTAAAAGTAGGCATATATTGACCCCCCCCCCCTTTCCCCTTACGTACAATTTCTCAATTTTCTGACAAAAGACATAAAAGCCCATTATGTAAGTGAAAGAATACACTTTCTCCTTGAAGCATATGAAATTTCAAAATATTTTGACCAAAAATAGATTTTTTACAAATTTATAAAATATTTTCACCAAAAAATATATTTATAGTCCCAAAATGACCTTGACCTTTGGACTCTGACCTTGAAAATCAATATGGTTCTTCATCATTATACTCAATCCACATGGTAAATTTGAAGTTCCTAGAACAACTGGTTTTGGCTCTATCTTGTTTACAAGGAAAACTACATGTATCCATATATTGAACAACCCCCTTCCCCTACCCCATAATTTCTAAATTTTCTGACAAAATATATAAAAACCTGTTACATATGTGAAAGAATACACTTTCTCTTTGAAAACATTTCGACCAAAAATAGATTTTTAATGAATTTTTGAAATATTTTCACCCCAAAATTTGTTTTCGGCCCCAAAATGACCTTGGCCTTTGTCCTATCACCTTGAAAATCAATAGGGTTCTTCATCTTGATAAACTCAATCCACATGGTAAAATCGAAAGGTTTGGGCTGTATCTTGTTTACAAGGAAAAAACTATATGTATCCACATATTAAACTGTTACCAGTCCCTGCTTTCCCCTTCTGCATAATTTCTCAATTTTCTGATAAAAGATTTAAAAACCCATAAAATATGTGAAAGAACATACTTTTTTCTTGAAGCATATGAAATCTCAAAACATTTTGACCAAAAATAGATTTTTAATGAATTTTTGAAATATTATCACCCCAAAATCTACTTTAAGCCCAAAAATTACCTTGACCTTTGAACTATAACCTTGAAAATTAATAGGGTTCTTTGTCTAAATATACATGTACTCAATCCACATGGTAAATTTGAAGTTCCTAGCTCAACTGGTTTGGGCTCTATCTTGTTTACAAGGGTCCGACGGATGGATGGACGGACGGACAGACATCGCTGTACCATAATACATGTACCTCCCGAAAAATGTCTGAGGAAGGCAATTTTTGCGCACTTTTTCATTGTTAGTTCACAATGGAATTGCGTCTTTTAACAGTGACGTCATAATGTAAAACAACGCCAAAAGATTTTGACTCAGGACATTTTGTGATTTCTAACAAAATCGGAAAATGGTCTATTGACATGTGCTGTTATGTACATGTATGAGATAACAATTGAGTTGGGACACATAATCATACTCACCAGTAGCTTGGCATATTTTGGCCTTTGCTTTTCATCTTTTGTTAAACTGTAATGCAGACATGCAAATGTATACATGTAAGCAAAGATTAGATATATGCTAAATCCATTAGGTTATGGTAAGAAAGTCAAATAGAAAGGTAATAAAAGAAAGAAAGGCCTTAAAAGCAGGTTTTCACTGTTCTATTCATTTAATACAGAGCAGCTTATGTTAATGAAATATGCAGACTTTTTCTCATCAACTATATACAGTTTACTCTCATTTACTCAAACTTGGATAACTCAAATTTCCGCTTAACTCGAACTATTTTTTAAAGTCCCGTTTCTCTTCCATTTGTTTCTATGCATTTTTACTCCTGATAACTCGAATTCCAATAACTCGAGCTTTTCGTTAAGTCAAACTAATTTTTAGGTCCCATAACTCATTTTACATTGAAAAATCACCTCGATAAGTCGAACCACAAATCAATTTTAATTCTTATATAAAAATCAATTAATTGTAAGGAGATCGGTGGACAGATAATTGATAATTTCTTTTTATGGAGTTGCATTACATAAATTAAAGGTAGTTTGATCGTTAAAAGAAGACAATACACATGTTTGTGAAAGATGATAGAGAATGGGACAACACTTTTAGTAAAAAAAAATCTGTTGCTGGTCATATACTCAGTAAGTTGAACTCCTGATAAGTCGAACTTTTTCTGATAGTCCCTTGAAGTTCGACTTGTCGAGAGTAGACTGTATATGTACATGAAGATTCCAAAGCTTAGTACCCTATCAGTTGTAGTTAGAAAATTATATACATGTAACTAACAATTTCACCTGTTTACATGTGACAATTATTCAAAAGAAAATGGTGGAACTTCTTATAGTCAGTTAAGCATGAATACAAACCAGGTATTGAGGAAGTTGAGGAAATCCTCTGAGAAATGTCCCTCGGTGGATTTGAGCTGTGGTGCTGGACCTTGGACGACCTGCGTCAACTGGTCAAACACACTGTTCCACTTGGGATATGGAAATTTACCTGTAGCTAACTCCATCTGTAATATTAAATTCAACAATAAAAGAGAATTCTCTTACAGAACATGAAAACTGCACCAAAACTGCAAATGCCGAGACAAAATTTTTAGTTCATTGTTACACTGTTTGTAAATAAGTTGTCCTTTGACACAAATGATCCGACATCCACAGGGAATTGTTTTGAATTCATCATGTTCATGATAAGCATATAAAACTTTTAATGATAATAGATTTAATGCAGATAATGACACACTGCATTGATACTTACTAGTGTAATACCAAGGCTCCACACATCAGATCTAATATCATAACCTTTACTGGACGCCCTAGGATCTATTCTTTCAGGCTGTAAACAGAAATATACATAAGTATAAGCCTTATTATTCATAGCATTAGATAAATACTCGATTTAATAACACTTTACAGAATATAAAATCATGTGTTGACATGTTGTGGCTGACAGGCAAATAGAGAAATTAGACTTTAAAGGTGTTGGTGCATCACAAACATTCCTGCATGGCAGAGACCTATTATCCTATTTAGTTTAAGGTCAAAGATAATACTGAAATCCTTCAAGAGGAACACTTATATCAAGTTCAGAAGGTCAAAAGTCTTTATATCAGGGCAAAAAAGAACATGAAAGGTTAACATCTTCGATGAACTAGAGATGATGTATGTTTCAACACCCTAGTTGCAGAGAAGATTTTATTGCACCATAACTTTAGTCAAAAGTTGACAATCAAATTAATAGAAATTGTCAAGCTATAAAATTGAAATTGCTTTGTAAAAGAACCAATTAACACAAAAAGGCCAAAATATGCCTTAAAGGGATGTTCACCCAATATGGATTAAAATCCTAGAGTCTGCAAAAAAGACTTTACCATGAACAGATCAATGACTAAAGATTAAGATTATATTCCCAGTCTTGAAATTAAGAAAAACCTCCTCACTAAAGGTATGTGAGATAATCAAGGTACTACTTTATCCATATCTTACTTACAGCCATGTACGGTCGACACCCAGCGTCTCTTGTCTTGGCTATTGAATCTACTAGCTGACCGCTAATACCAAAATCACATAACTTTATATTTCCATTTCTGTCTAATAGGATGTTAGATGGCTTCACATCTGAAAGATAACATTATTTCTAATAAACATCTCAAAAGGTCCAAAATAATCAATTCAGATATTAATTAAAGCTTCAAAGGTAATAAATGCTAATTGCTTTTGTATACAAATCCCTCCAGTGTCATACAGTACTTAATCTTTCTGTCAAGGTGCTTATTACATTAATTTAGATAAAATAGTCTTCACAGACAACTTTTGTCAATTACCTCCAGTATCCAAAATCTTGTGTCTTCGAAAAATGTTATGTTTTCTTCGAAAAATTTTATAAATGCACAAGAGTTCTTCAAATTTTACATACATGCATTGCCTAGCATAAAACATGACATGACTTTGAAGTTGAACATGAAATTGAGTTTCATCTTTCTTATTTTCTTTCTTTTTTCACGACAACATATAACAATTCTATCAAGTTATTTAAAGATTAGAGTTAATCAAAGAGTATACATTGATAATATTTGGAATAATGTGTATATAATTATAAATCAATATATGAAAACCACTTACCCCTGTGAATAATTTTTAAGTGTTCCTTTAAATAATTTAAAGCCTTTACAGTCTGAAAATAAAGAAATTGCTATGAATGAAAAGAAAATGTTAGTGAAGTAATATTACACTGAATGAAAAGAAAATGTTTGTGAAATAATATTACACTGTCTGTTGAAGTTATTCAAGGTAAATATCACTGGGTTAAAAGCTCTCAAGATATGACTGAAAGGTTCATTCATTGTTACAAAACCTAATATCTACATTTGTATCTATATCATACAGTTTTACATGATTTTTAAAAAATCTGTAAAGCTTCAACATTTTTCATCTTATCTCCTAATAATCCTGTTATTCTGACATTGTCCTCCTTACAAACTACAAAACTGGAATCTTCTGTACTCCATATTTGTTAAGATTTTAATTTCTATACTTCACTACAGCATTAGAAGATAGGACCATGAAACAACTACCTAAAATTCCCCAATATAATCAATAATGAAAAAGTTCCACTTAAGCCTGTGATGCCACCATTTTATCAAATTGTTATTCACTTCAGATAAATAATAAACCATAAACCGCTAAAGGTGGTAAGGCCGGATTGGGAAGTGTTTGTATTAGATGACAGATTTGATTTGTGCAGACAAAAAGGTCAAAGGCCATTAATACTAGGCCATGTAAAATGAATTATATGATTCTCAGATAATTGGGTCTAAAAAAGTGGCAAGGTAGGTAGGGTTTTTATTTTTTTTTTTTTTTTTTTTTTTTTTTTTTTTTTCTCCAGCAAGAGTTCTCTTATTATTTATTTAAGGTAAAAAAATCTGATGCCCAGTCTTACCCCCCTTTAGAAATCGAACGAAGTGATTAACCACCGTCTGATAAAATTATGTACACGGGTACAATGTTCATTCTTTTATTCATAGATTTCAAGAAGGATTTTAATGTTTCTCTTGCGTTCATCGACGGTCCATGCTTACTTTTTACATCGTGAACGTCATTATCAATAGATGTGGAAATATCACAATGATTTTGTTTTGCAGAAGTATTTACATGCTGTAGAGATCAATAAGGAAAACTATACGAACTTTTATTAAACATGCAAATAGCCGGCCGTTTAAGTGTCTGTGACACGTGTCGGTACGATGTTAGTATATACATGTAGCTCTGTACAATATTCATACAAGGCGTGTGGATAAAGTCGTCCTATACTTGCAGATTACCCGTAACCGTAAATACGGAACACGCCGTGATAATACTTTTAAAAGTTTTTATCAGGTACCGTTTCTATAATTTTACAGGCCGATTTTCTTTCCTTTAAATGTGTTTTAAGAAATTAATGGATATTTCGTGTTTAATTGACAATCGAGGATGAGACACAGCAGCTATTTTTTTCTGAAGTTGCAATAAAAACATCTCGTCGGCGGCAAATTATAGCACGTACATGTAGTGGTGTCTGAGAAACATAGATTATATTTGACATGGCCCTACTTCATATCAAAGCCCTACCCCTTATAGTTTAAGAGATACAACCAGGTTAAAGTTTTTAAAAAGTAGGTCAAACTCCAAGGTCAAGGTCACTAGGTCAAAGTCCCAAATGAAAGGTCTGGTCATAAGGAATCTACATGTGAAATATCAAATCCTACTCCTTATAGTTCAAGAGATAAAGCCCAGGCCTCAATTGTATCAAACTTCTCAACTTGAGATTTTCCTCAAATTTGAGTATTTTCCTCAAATATTTGAGGTTTTCCTCAATTTGTCTTGTATTAATCTACCTCAACTTGAGGTTTTCCTCAAAGTTGAGATTTTCCTCAAAGTAAATAAATTTTCCTCAAAGTTGAGGGACTCCTCAAAATTTACCTTGTATGAAAGAAATATTTGAGATTTTCCTCAATTTGAGGAGAGATTTTCCTCAAATATTTGAGGGAGCTCCATACCTACCTCAAATACTTGAGGAGAGGTAGAATTTCTTCAAAATATAAATAATTAGGCAAATTTAAGACAGATTTAAGTAACAAATAAAAATAATATTGTTTAATTTACAAAACATACACTTTAAAAAGATAGTCTCTTACTGTATTATATGTGAAAACTAAGATTTAGACTTGAGGAACGAGTTGAGGAAAGTTGGCAAATTTCAATGTTCTCATCTCTCCTCAAGTTGAGGATAATCTCAAATATGTCTTTCATACAAGGTAAATTTTGAGAAGTCCCTCAACTTTGAGGAGGTAGAGTTTTATACCCTTAAAACCTTTAAATAAAGGTACCGAAAGGTTATATCTGAATAAAATCATGAGTGAGTACCTGGATAAGTACATCTATAATGATGACATGCGAAATGTACCGACCCTGCGCCTTGGTTACTATGGTGACGATAACCTATTTCCTCAAGTCTTTCCTCAAATACTTTCCTCAGCTGAGGAACCCCTCAAATGATTTGAAAAATTTTGATACAAGATGATTTTGAGGAAAACTCAGCTGAGGGAATCCTCAAGCAGATTTGAGGTTGAGGAAAATCTCAATTTGAGAAGTTTGATACAAGTGAGGCCTGGTTTATTTTTTTTTTTATAAGTAGGTCAAACTGCAGGATCAAGGTCACTAGGTCAAAATTCAAGGTCTCAAATGAATGGTCCCATCATAGTCCAGCATCATGTAAATTTACTTGTCCAGTATCAACATAATTTTCTCCCTATTTGCTAATAGACAATTTCTGATTTTTCTGTTTCAAGGTCAAAGGTCATTTTAAATTTTGATGCAGTGTTTGATTCATCTCATCATGGTCTATTACCATATAAAGTTTCAAATTCCAAACAGTTTTCTCAAAAACTACTTAAACGCAACACTTTAACAAAAATGTTGAAGCAATGACGGATGGACTGACAGACTGACTGACAGACAGACTTTGCCATTTCATAGACCGGATTTTGCTTTGCAATCTGGTCAATAGAAGGGATAATTGATTTACTTTTCATCATAAATATGTTTTGTGACATATATGAGGGTATACATATACTTACAGCTACAGTAATTTTTCCTAGAATATCCTCTGGTATTGAGCTGAATAACACCCCATAAATATATTTATAAAATTTGTCTAATGAAATGTCCATCATTTCAACACATATCCAACAATCTCCCTGTAAAAAGAGGTAAACAGTTTTAAAATGTTATACATATACTGGTTTTTAAATACAATGTATGTACATGTATAAAACAAATAACTATTCTTACTAAGCTGTAGTTGATGTCCATCATGTCCCTAAATTGCATCAAAAATTAAAAGCTATCTCAATGTACAGTACATAAAAGATGTTATTTGACAAGGAGACAAAAATGCCATAGTAGCTTTTATTTCCGATTCATGTATGACCGACTTAAAATTAAAAGAACTGTGAATGCATAAAGTTTGATTTAAGCTTAGAGATGTAAAAAAATCATTTAAACTTAGAGGGAGATGTACTGCGGATATCTAAAATTAAATCTGTCCTCTGTATGTGTTGTGGCCTTTTGTAACATTGTATAATTCTGTCTTGTCTTATGGCCTTTTGTTACTTTGTATCATTCGTCTTGTTTTATGGCCTTTTGTTACTTTGTATCATTCTGTCTTGTTTTATGGCCTTTTGTTACTTTGTATCATTCTGTCTTGTTTTATGGCCTTTTGTTACTTTGTATCATTCTGTCTTGTTTTATGGCCTTTTGTTACTTTGTATCATTCTGTCTTGTTTTATGGACTTTTGTTACTTTGTATCACTCTGTCTTGTTTATGGCCTTTTGTTACTTTGTATAATTCTGTCTTGTTGTATGGCCTTTTGTTACTTTGTATAATTCTGTCTTGTTTTATGGCCTTTTGTTACTTTGTATAATTCTGTCTTGTTTTATGGCCTTTTGTTACTTTGTATCATTCTTTCTTGTTTTATGGCCTTTTGTTACTTTGTATCATTCTTTCTTGTTTTTATTTTCCTCCTTCGTATGCTTTGTTTTCTGCACTCTCTGAATGAAACTGCATAGATTTACATAATACAAATCAAGCTTTAATATGTTTAATACCTCCTTGAACAGAGCTCCATAGAACTGTACAATGTATGGACAATCATTACTCCTCATCACTACGTCCAGGTCCATCAGTAACTGCTTCTGTTCTCTCTCATCTACTGTAGACCTGATCCTCTATAATACATATACATATTTATAGTAATACCTGAACTTTCCCATTCTAAAACCATTGGTACATGTAATTCAATTGATGCAATAATAACCATGGTAACAGACAATATGTTTAATGGGCATCTGAACTCTGAATTCACTCAAAATAGGGTTGCTGTTCCTTTTACTAGCATTTCCTCCCTTGTAGTCATTTCAAGCAGAAATAACTAACAGCGCAAATGGGTTTTTAACGGCCGAGTTCCAAGTTCAAATAACACAACCTTGCCGATATCATACTCTTATTCATTCAATTAGAACTTGGGTTACTTTAATATGCACTATAGGTTGGTCATTTGGAATTCTAAGTTACTCAAGTAAAAACTTAAGTCCAAAGTGAAGTCAACTGATAAACTCATGTATTGGAGTACATTTTTTGTCCTTTTTTTAAATTCTTGAAGACAGACAAGTTTCAATGACCAGTTCAGACTTTAACGAGTCATAATGACACCAATGATAAATGTAAACTAAGAGATGCTTACAAAACGTTGGCACTTGAAAACTAATATCGATTTCTCATTTAGCAGCCTTAATTACATGTACGATCAAAGGGATTTACACAATGAAACCTCAGAGAAAATGTTCATTCCAAAAATCAGATGAAAAGTGAATCAGACCTATAGAATATGAAGTATATGACAAAACACTAATCACATACCTTCACAGCCATAACAGTTTTACTCTGTCTGTGAATCATCTTTGTGACTGTGCCATAATTCCCTCTACCTATCTCCTCTATTTCTTTCAGATCATCTGCAGTGAAGTCGTAAACTTTATCAGGAGTAATCTGTAATTTCCCCGTCGATTTCAAATACTTCAAACGCTCTCTGAAAGAATTAAAGAGGTAATGATCAATGACTGTAACAGCACCGTCTGAAACAATGGTTTTGAAAATCTTAAGCATTTATTCATTACATTATTTCTATTTCTGGGTACTTTATATTAATTGTTTTGACCAAATAATGCAAATTTGAAAATCTGATCATTACAATACAAATGTATTTGTTTTATACCATTTTTGTCCTCTTAAGATCTGAGGGCGAACCAAAAATTTGAATTAAAAATCAGAAGGGTTTTATTTGCAAAAATGTAAAGTGAGCTATGGAAACTTTTAGGATCAGTAACTATTAGGAGGTAAGTTATTTGTATAACTAAGCTCTTACATTTGAGTTTTATATCCCATTGCAGCTAAGGAGGGAGAGTTTACTGGAGGATTGTTGTTCGATGAGGGAAAGTTTATCTGTAATCTTTTCCTTAAGTCAGCTGGAAAATAAAAGAATATAAATCAATTATTAATATCATAGATTAGATGATTAAATCATGATGGGAGTCTTTTTACAGACACAATATTCCACATAATATGTCATTTATAAATGATTAAGAAATAATTCTTGATCTGGACACAAAATCAACAAACAATTCAGAAATATTCATTAATATTCATGAATTACACATTTTATTGTACTACATTGTACCTTTGTATTCATAAACATTGATTTATTTCTTCAGAACCCACTTCCGTTAATCTTGCTAACAATTTCCAGGTACATGTATGTGAAAGGTATATAGCAATCATGCAATACACATAAATTTATTAACATTCAAGGTACATGAAAATTGTCAAAATTGAGAAGTTCCTAACAATAAGCTTTTCATATTTTTACAGAAATTGATGTTTCCTTTTCAAAAGGAGATAAAGGAAAGCAAACAAACAAATCGAGAAGACAATAAGTCGATCAGTTCAGACTAGAAACAAAACCAAAATTTCTAATTCTTTCACATGAATGAGTTCTCATTATGTTGAGTTTTATTCAGGTTGCAGTACATGTACTACTAGCTTTACTTTGCTGTAGATTTATTCAGGTTGCAGTACATGTACTACTAGTTTTACTTTGCTGTAGATTTATTCAGGTTGCAGTACATGTACTACTAGCTTTACTTTGCTGTAGATTTATTCAGGTTGCAGTACATGTACTACTAGTTTTACTTTGCTGTAGATTTATTCAGGTTGCAGTACATGTACTACTAGCTTTACTTTGCTGTAGATTTATTCAGGTTGCAGTACATGTACTACTAGCTTTACTTTGCTGCAGGATTTCCATGTCACTAAATCTGAATATTACTAAGAATAAGTAGGATACTCTAGCAAATATTGAACACTGAAGCATTTTCTCCTGCATTTTCATCGGTGGATTAAATTAAAAGTAATCCAATCAGAATGCCAGTTCCAAACACAAGTAGAAACTAAAAAATTCATTAATATATATGCTATTACTAATTTGTCATTACAAATTTTCAATTCTTATCATGAATATTTATAATACATGTTTATGTGTGACATTACATTATTTGCTTCTCGTATGATGTACATCTCAACACTTAAGTTCCTGTAAACAGTGGTAAAGGCAACAGTGCTAACAGAAAGAGAATTTGTATTTTTCTGTACTTATCTTTGTTAAATATATGAACATGTACATGCATTATCATTTATGTGTGTCATGACATCTATTCAATATATGCCATATAAACCTAACAAAAGAAAAAAAATTCTCTTAAATTTGGCCAACAATTCTCTCTCTTTTTTTCTTTTCAAGATACCATCATCCACCATATCAAGTATGAGCACTTTACTAAACAAAAATCTTCTCTCTACATTTTGTTAGCGGTAATTATAGTACTAGTAATGACTACAAGCTACTTAAGTATTACATAGGTGTTGAACGTCTATCAGAATTTGTTACCCAATTTCTCTCGTTTTGCCAATAAGGAAGGTCTCTCTGAAGCTGGAGATGGAGTGCTACGGCTATAGATAGTGGCAGACGCTGTAATAAGTACATGGTCAACATCAAAGTTACCGAGAATGAAAAAAAAAAAACATGCACAAGCAAATGCAAAGGTACAAAATGTAAACTTATATATACAATACTTACACCAAGACAGCTAATTATAAGATTTAGGTCATGCACAGATGTTAAGCTTGTAGGGTAAGCCATAGAGCCTCAACAGGTTAATGGAAGAACATTTGAGTTTTTTACAGCTAAAATTTAGTGTTTTAAAACATGAGCACCTATATTCCTATACATGGACAATTTGCATTCAGTAACTTTATAGAATTTAGCATGATGATGAAGTATTTATATCTGATCAGTGATGTTTATCTTGGGGATCAAAGTACAGTTGACAAAGATTCTTTTCAGTCAGCCAAAAAGTGAATGAATCTCAATCAGATTGTCCTAATTTCTCTTGAAATATTTGACAACCCTACTAAATTGTTGTAAAATTTTATCGCATACAGTTACTTTGATACATGAATGGGCAGACCTTTCAATACTTGCCTTATTTTATTTAGCATTAAAGACATCTTTCACACTGTAAGAAAACTTAGAGAATAGTGACTTCTATGCAATGGAAGTTTAACCAAGTATAATTCTATTCATTTTGAGATAATAGTATATGCCAAGTAAATGAAAATTGACACGAAAAATGTGAATAATATGTAAGCTTTAGGTATCTTATACATTCTGGGTTTTTCATTTTAATATATTTCAAATTCAACATAAGTGAACTGAAAACATAAAGCTAGGGGATGTTGGACAGTCTTATAACAGATCAGATATATACATGTAGCAAGAAATCTGTAGTGTATTAATTAAATCTCGATATGGTTTAACAAAATATTTCATGTTAAATATGTCATATGTGCCAAAGCAACAAAAGCTACACAAACCATAATATTTCATATCTAATTTACAATAACATACAAAGGGAAAATAGGAACATCAAAACAAATGCAGAAGAATAAATCAAATGTAGACAAATACCTTGTATAATCTAACACAAAAAGGTTTACAACTGTTACACTTGATGAACTTTTAAACACTTACAACTTTGCCTTTACCTTAATAACATCTGCAGCTGAGTACTTAATTCTTCAAGCCTGTACATTAAGTCTAAATACATGTACGTACATGACTGAGCTTGTATAATATATAGGTTGGCGCTCTGTCAGTCTGTGTGTATTTATCGAGACTGTAGTATATTTACTTACATGAGCTGATATTATCCGTGGGCTGTGTTATTTGTTCAAGCTGTGGTCTGTTTGGTGGAGGAGGTCTTGGCGGCACTGAAAAATTGAATTAAAATCTATATGCTTATCATATGTCTTTCATGCTAAATCCTCTTCATATTGCTGATCTAATTTACAATTCTGTAGGATGCTCAAACAAAAATTATAACAGTGACATTGCAAATGCATTGTTACAAATATGAAAATACGGTCAAACTGGACATATTAATTAAAAAAACATTCCTTGACAGTTTGGTCAGCAGATTCAATTGAATCTGCAGATCATTTTACCTGAAAGAATGTATAATGTTGGACTTGATCTTGAGCTCGAGTCAAATTTGGTTGGCAGTGACAACCAGAGATACTTTGACTTTGAATCTTGAACATTGTACAGATCAGATTTCATGTGAATACACTTACAAATTTTCATATGTGACAGATTAAAATTCAAATCAAAATGGTTATAAATTCAAGAATTTTTCAGACCATGGCATCAGTATCCTCAATAAAAATTGCTATTTTTTAACACAAATCTATCAGAGTTTGAATATGGAGCTCCTACATGTCTTTTATGACAAGAATCCCTTCTCCTGGACAAACATTGAAGGGTTGACTGCATGTGCACAACACATGTGAACTTGTGTATAGTTCAAGATTCATTAATGATTAAACCAAATCAAAGGTTAAAATTCAAACTTTTACTTTTAGGGCACATGATCTTAAATTTACTCTGTGTGATACATTATTAAGTGAACAGGTATTTAGTTGTGTGATGCACACAACATTACTGCAGGCATGCACAGTACAGTCACTGTGTCAGACCTACATGAAATTCAGCACTGGCCACTGTACAAAATTGCTTTTTTCAGCAAAATAACTCAAGTGCTATCCTTTCCGACGAGCTGCTAGTCTTTTTTCATAAAATAAATAACTGAGGCGAGCAAGTTTACTGTTAATTCATTGAATCATAGTGACTCATCGATCTTAAAATAGTGTAACCCTTGTTGGAGTTCCCTCGTACGCTACCTTGGCTGTCATTCGGTCTTTCTGGGGCCGCCATCTTGAAAAGTGGCCTGATATCTTTTTGTTTGTTCTAGCTATGTCTCCTCTCTGTCTTTTCTTTCGGGTACCTCACGTATTCCTAGGGTCACACACACTCAGATGGCATCGGTCTCCAAATCAGTAAAGCCCTACATCGTTAGCACAGCTCATTTCTTTTAGATGACTCATCGAAGATTCTAGTTTGGGAAAATCCCTTTGACGTCAAAAGTTGCGTCAAGGTCTTGTCACATGACATTGACGGAATGTGTCGAGAAAAAGGTCACCTGTCAGTTTCGGTATGTTCCGTATTATCTTGTTTTGGCGCGAATATACGAAAGGGAAATAAATGAATAAATAAACGCTTATATGTTTTAAAGGTGGGTCCCTGCTCGAACCGTTATACACATTTGGAAATTAGTAAAAGGAATGTATGAAGACCTTAGTTCTAGAGTAAAATGGCAGCAGTGGCGGATTTAGGGGGGTGCGGAGGGGGCGTCCGCCCCCCCGGCACTGACCCAAAATTTTCCAAAAACAGGTATATTTTGGCCCATTTTCAGTAAAAATCGGCAAAATTCGCCCCTTGACCCCCCGGCAAAGGGGGCGCTGGATCCGCCACTGGGCAGGGTAATATGAGTGACAGTTTTCCCATCTTACAGGGTGTAAAACAAGGGGGGATTTTATCCACACATCTTTATGAACTGTATATTAATGACCTGCTTCTTACACTTGAAGAAAATAAACTAGGAAAACACATAGGTACACATTACTTAGGTTGCCCAACTTGTGCTGATGATTTATCCCTGCTGTCGGAATGTAATTATGAGTTTCAAACAATGTTGAATATTACACACTAATATGCATGTGAACATAGGTATACAATTCATCCGGAAAAAGTGTCATAATAACGAAAGGTCGAAATAAGAAGATATCTGAACTTGAAAATTCTCTCACTCTCGGTGAAAATCCAATAACAATTGCGGATAGTACGAAGCATTTAGGCCTTATTAGATCAGTTAAACAAGAGTCACGCTTAAATATTATGGAAAGAATAAGTCTGGCCAGAAGAACTCTTTATATGCTTCTTAATACTGGAGTACATAGAAATAATGGTATAAACCCCAAAATTTCATTCAAAATTTATCAATGCTATGTACTTCCTAAAATGCTTTTTTCGTTAGAAACAATCCCTCTAAATAATGCAGATTTACATGAACTTGAGCTATTTCATAGAAAAACTCTAAAATCCATTCAGTCTCTCCCCACATACACAGCAAATGCAGCTGCTTTACCCCTCCTAGGTGCTTTACCCATTGAGGGAGAATTACACAAACGACAGCTCAGTCTACTATATGGCATATTAAATAGTGAAAATAGTAACGTGAAAGGCATTTTAGACAGACAATTTAGTAATTACCGTGTATGATAATGACCATGACAGCTTTTGTGGCAGAGTCAAAGACACTTTAGCGTTATACAACTTACCTAGTCTGGACACCTTATGTGAAAATAGGCCTACTAAGCTGCAATGGAAGAAGATGGTAAAAACAGCTGTAAACAATTTTTGGACAAATGCACTACGGATTGACCTTGAGAACAAATCGACTATGGCTTATTGTAACATTGATATGTTGGAAGTAGGCAAAACCCACCACGTATGGGATTCCATTGATACCGACCGGTGCACTGGATGTAAAGAAGGGAATAGTGAAAGCTAGGATGCTCACTGGGGTTTACAATCTACAAAAGCAAAAAGCAAAATTCAGCAAAGGAACAGAGGATGCCAAATGTCCACTCTGCTTTTTAGATGTTGAAGATATAGACCACCTGATATCGTCATGTCCAGTATTTCATAAAATGCGTAGAGATACAGTTTTGGGTATGAAGTCATTAATCGACTCAAGGTCGGACAAGGATGCTTGGAGTAGCATTATGGTTGACAGAAAACAATTTACTATCAATCAATCAATGTGTCACAACCTTGATAAAATTAGGAAGCAAAACAAGGATCTTGAGGCGCAATTGACCGACCTACGCTGGCGTTCTATGAAGAACAACTTGATTATTACCGGATTACATGGAGAAATTAGGGGAGAGAACACCGAGGGCAACGTTCGAGCGTTCTTACATCATGAAATGGGAATCGACAAACCTATGCCGTTCGGAAACGTTCATCGCTTCGGACGATTCATTCGCGGGAAACCTAGACCGATTGTAGTACGTTTCCTATTCGCACAAGACAGAGAGCTGGTGTTGCGCAACCGTAACAGACTACGCGGTAGACCGTTTAGTGTGCGTGAGCAGTACCCCGTGGAAATGGAGGAGAAACGCAGACAACTCTTCCCTATAGCAGATGTAATGAGGGAACGCGGGCACCATGTGAAATTGGTGAGGGACAGGTTATTTGTCGACGGTGAGGAAGTTGATCCGAGTGACTTCGACGATCTTGTCGCTGAGGAGTATATCGACGCAGTCAGCGATCCAGTTGGTGACGTTATGGTCGTTGATCACGTTCATGATCAGCAGTCGTCAAACGCTGTGGCCCAATAGGGGGACGCGGAGGTGAGACCATTGACTTCTTTGCGCATCGCATCATGGAACGTCAATCGCGGTCTGGATCGGAAACTTGGTGAGCAAGACTTTATTAAAATTTTAGCTGATTACGATATAATTTTTCTGTCAGAGTGTTGGTTATCCAACGAAAATGACCCTGATTTTTCATTGCTTTCTGACGAGTTTTCATTCCTTACTTTTCCTCGTACCAAATGTAAGGGCGGTGGACTTGTTTTACTATATAGAAGCAATTTAGCTAATAATATTAAGCTATGTAAAGTTGTTGGTGACAGTATCATATGGGTGAAAATAGTAAATCTTCTTGCAAAAGATACATATATTTGTTTTTGTTACATTCCTCACGATAATAATGTCTTCTACAATCACTATGATATTGATTTGTTTGACTCACTGCTGATTGATATTGCAGAATTCTCAGATCTCGGCGCTGTTTTGGTTTCAGGTGACCTAAATAGTCGCGTAGGGGAAGCAAAAGATTTCATTGAATTGGATAACTTACCACAAAACCTTTTAAGAAATGTTTCTAATTTTGTTACATACTCATGTGACAATGATCTAGGGGTCAGGAAGTCAGAGGACAAGCATGTTAATTCATTCGGGCGTAAATTATTAGATTTATGTATTGCAACAGGTCTGAGAGTCTGCAATGGTAGATTAGAGGGTGACAAGATGGGTAGATACACGTTTTACAATCATTTAGGATCAAGTGTGATTGATTATGTTCTAATTGATAAAAGTAACATGAATATAATTGAAAGTATTCAGGTATGTGACTTCAATCAATGGTCAGACCACGCACCTGTTGAGCTAACACTTAAATGCACAACACTGTCTAATTTCTGTAGAGGGGGGATGGTCACTGACACAGATAGAAATGAATATATCACTTCATATAAATGGAATGATGATTTTATTAATGAAATGAAAGGGTGCATTGAGCACAGAGCGGGCGATCTGAGCACGATCACTGATATGATTGGTTCATCACTAAGTATTGATCAAGGTGTTCAGCAGTTCACGGATACTTTAAACGAGATTTTTGAACCTTTTTGCCGAAAAACTGTAAAACCACAACGCATTTCGTTAACTCATAAGGAAACAGATGATAAACCATGGTTTGATAATAGATGCAAGTTTTTATTTTCAGAGTACAAGTCTGCATTGAATATTTTTAATAGGAATAGAACGGATTTTAATCGTCATAATTTGGTTTGCGCAAAACGGATGTACAAAAAGCATGTGAATAAGTGTAAGAAATTTTACTTAAGACATGAAGGTAATAAACTTAGCTATCTTAGAAAATATAATCCCAAACAATTTCATCGAATCTTTAAAAACAGTAAGAAAGTCAATAGTACACTATCCTGTGACCAGTTTTACGAACATTTTAAAGAAGTATGTAATAATACAGCCGCTCATAACAATAACGTAAATTTTGATATTGATGACCATACTGTGTTTTCTGAATTAGACAAAGTAATTGATGAGCAAGAAATCTTAGATGTTTTAAAGAAACTAAAGGCAGGTAAAGCAACAGGAATAGATAATTTGCTAAACGAATATTTCTTCAAATTTCAGGATATTTTGTTGCCAATTCTAGTACAACTTTTTAACAAAATTTTTGAATCAGGTTGTTTCCCAGAAAGTTGGTCTGTTGGAATCATAGTGCCTTTACATAAGAAAGGGAACACAAATGACACTAATAATTATCGCGGTATTACCCTTGTAAGTAATCTTTCTAAAATATTCACTTCTGTGTTAAACAATAGGCTAATGAAATGGTCAAGTGAGAATGGTACTATCTCGGATGTTCAGTTTGGCTTTAGGGAAGGGTACTGTACAACTGATGCAATCTTTGCTCTTCACAGTCTAATATCGTTATACTTAAGTAAGAAAAAGAAACTCTATTGCTGTTTTGTAGACTATAGAAAAGCATTTGATTCAGTGGACAGAAACAAGTTATTTTACAAATTGGCAAGATGTGGTATCACTGGCAAATTACTTAATATCATAAAATGCTTATATAAAGATGTTAAGTCATGCGTAAGATATAGGTCACAAATGTCTGATTTCTTTTCTAGCACTAATGGTCTCATGCAAGGTGAGGCATTATCTCCTCTGCTCTTCTCTCTCTATGTCAATGACTTTGAATCTGACCTCATCTACAATAATTGTGAATCTGTTAATCTTAGAGAATTATCCCTGTTTCTTATGTATCATGCTGATGACACAGTCTTATTTGCTGAATCCAAATGTGCTTTACAGAACATCTTGAACCAGTTACAAATATACAGTAAAAAATGGAGTCTTGAAGTTAATGTAGACAAAACTAAAATCGTTGTTTTTCGTAATGGTTATAGATTAAGCAATGGGGAAGTGTGGCAATACAACAATATTGAAATTGAAGTAGTAAACTCCTTTAATTACTTAGGTGTGACTTTGCATTACAATGGTAAATTCAATGTGACTCAGAAAATTATAGCTAAACAAGGTAGCAAATGTATGTTTGGTATAACAAAGATCTGTAATGATAATTCGCTCAATATTGAATCAAAACTAAGTGTTTTTGATACATACGTCTCGAGTGTCCTCAATTATGGCTGCGAGGTATGGGGCTTCCATGTAGGTAAAGACATAGAAAAAGTTCACCTTAAATTCTGCAAGAGAATATTAAATGTTAAAGCAAGTACTCCAAATTATATGGTCTATTCAGAATTAGGGCGTCTACCTTTGGCTGTGATACGCAAAATACGCATAATAAAATTTTGGATGAAATTGTTAAAGACAGACAATTGTATCCTTAAAAATGTATATGAAGAAATGTATATTCACCTTTTTCCAAATTCCTGGTCATTAATGGTCAAAGATCTACTTTGTTCTCTTGGTTTCTCTGATATTTGGTCGGCACAGTCAGTTCCCGATGAGAAGTCTTTTTTACATTTACTCAAAACAAGAATAACTGACCAATTTATTCAAGATAGAAATGCATTTTTCGAGTCATCTCAGAAATGTCTACTCTATAAATACCTACCTGAATCATTTTCACTCCAGTTTTACTTAAAGAAGTCCATCCCCGATAATTTAAGAACCCTTATCACTAGATATAGACTATCATCACATAAACTATGCATAGAACAAGGTCGATATAATAATACGGATAGGGGTAGACGTACTTGCACAAGGTGCTCGCTGAATGAAATCGAGGACGAGTACCATTTTATTCTTGTTTGTCCATTATATTCATACTTTCGTCGTTTATATATAAAAAGCTACTATTGGCAAAGACCATCTGCATTCAAATTAGTTCAACTTCTTTCTATACAAAACAGGAAACAGCTTTGTAATCTTGGTCGATATTTGAAAAACGCATCCTATCTTAGAGACACTTTCAGCTAGTTTGTTTAATTACAGTTGAAAATTTTGCTTTTGATTCCACTCTAACACCAATTGACTGCTTCATACGTGTTTGTTTTATTTACTAATCATAGATGAACTAACCAACTAACATCACATTACATGTACATCAAACCTATTTATCCCGTGCATCTATGCTATTCTACATGTATATATATATATGTCATTAATTCGCATAAATTCACCATCAAAAATCTATTTTGCATTATCGTTATTGGCTATATTTAGTTTGCTTATTTATACAATAGCATGTGTATTATAGAAATGCATTTTAATTGTTGCTTATTATCTGCCAATGCTTATTTTCTGTTCCTATTTCATTTGGTTTACGCTTATATTTGTGTACTTTGCGTATGCGTGTAACTCCTATCATAGTATATACGCCAACTCAGCTGTACTTTGCGCATCTTTACTCTCATAGCCAACTCAGCTTTTGAATGTCGCTTGTTTATTTTTGCTTCATATATTGTATGCGTTTTACCTTATTTCATTTATGTTGGATATTATATTCCAACCTGCATGGTATCTTGACATTTTGAGGTCTTTCCTCCACTTTACCATCGTTTATATATTTGCTTATTTCTTTCACTATATACTTGTACTTTAAAAGACTCCTTTTGTTTATTTATTACCAATTTATTTTCTCTTGTCAATCACATTCAGCATGCATGTTGTCTTTGTCTTGTTGTATGTTGTTATGCAGTAGTTCTATATGTATATATCAATTGTACCTTGTATGTTCCATGCTTATAGACCTTTTGGTCTTTTGCTAATAAACTATACTATACTATACTAGGCTTGTGCTGGACAATTCAATATTTTTCAAGAAAAGAACAACTGATAAAAGGTCATTCATACACAAAATAGAGGAAATGTCCAGAAATTTTTTTTACAAATTACATAATTGTAGGCTGTCTAGGTTGCAAGTGCCTGAGTAAATAAATAAATATTTTGTCAGGGATTCTCATTAGGAGAACCATCGCGAAGATAAATATTTTTACTCTTATTTTTACTGGTATCTACGAAAATGAAATGTGTCTGTGATAATTGTTAATCTTACATGTAGTATTTGATTATCGATTCCCTTTTAAAGTTTTTTAAAAGAACACATACTGCTAAATTTTATTTGTACGTACCATTGTATATACTCTCCTACTGATCTCAATTTTTAGTTAGAATATGCTCTTTTTAATGTCTTAGTGCTTGCATGTTTTAGTTTTTGTTTTTACAGATTGACCTTTTTATCGCAGTAATGCGAGTACTCCAAACACTGGAGGGGAATATCAAGAGAAGAAGTTATAGGTTCTACTTCTACTTCTACCAGTCACAGTGGCCTCCGTCATCTGGTTGACTTTTGTGATATCACAAAATCTATTTTGTGATATCACTTAATCGAATTTTTGATATCACAAATTCGATTATTTGATATCAAAAAATTGTAAGCCTATAGCCCACAGGTTGGGTGTAGTTCGCGTTGTGTATTAATCAGTCATTTTCAAAAGTATAAACAGAAGTCCGAATAAAGTTCTAAGTTTATTTAAATCGTAACATCTTGACAGTATGAGAGCGGAGTCCCTAAACTTAAACACTACTGAAACTGGAGTTAAACTAAACCGAAACTGGAGTGATCTGCAAAACGATGCGCCGAATATATATGTGGACGATTGGAAATTGCTAACACCTGCACAAAATAATAAGTAATTGGTTTTTGATTAAAAAGACATTTTGGAAATTAGATTCTTCCAAATACAGAACAATAATGGCTTTTACGGGGAGATTTCCAATTAGCTTTCAATTAATTCGTACGGAAAACAAAGACTAAAATACTTGCAGGTGTGCAAATTACTACAGTGTTTTCAGCATCGTGGGAATCAAATTAAACAGATTACAGAATTTACAAACTAGAATTAATTGTCTCAATATGAAATTCGAACTTAAAGTCAAGGTATTAAGTTAGCATGATTTCCCTTTTACTATAGTAAACTCAAGTTAGCAATTTCCATATACATATTCTTAATTAATATGAATAATTAATGAGCATAATTATTGTGGGGGAAAGGCCATATGGTTACAAAATCTATTTTGTGATATCAAAAATTGTTATTTTTGATATCACAAAATCTTATCGAATTTTTGATATCACAAATTCGATTTTTGATATCACAAATTCGATTTTTGATATCACATATTCGATTTTTGATATCAAATCATCGATTTTGTGATATCAAAAAATGAATTTGTGATATCAGAAAATAAATTTGTGATATCAAAAAATAAATTTGTGATATCAAAAAATAGGGAATAAATAGTAAAACGGCGCTCCATAGTTCTGCAAGATGGTATCTGCATAGCTTGACTGTTGCTGTTCCTTGTGGTCACGTCCGCTTTCACTTTGTTGTTATGAAGTTATACATCATGCTGAGTCTTGCTGTTTTTCGTCGCTCTTCTAATGATGTTCACTCTAGATGTTGTAACATGTCTGATACAGACGAGGTGTTATGATATCTGTTCAGAACATACCATGCGGCCCTCCGTTGTACCATTTCCAGTTTCTTTAGTAGGGATCCCATACTGCGCTAGCGTGTGGGTCTTACTAGAGAGTAATATGCTTTTTCCTTTATGCTTTTGTTGTTGATGTTAAGATTAGGTTTTCCTAATACACAGCAGTCTACGTATAACGTTTTAAAAAAATAGTAGTGGATGAGCCAGCACATTGAAAAACAGAGACAAAAGGTCTTTTAAAATACCAAAAAGAAACAAAAGATTGGGCAATCTAGATCTATCAATGTCCACACCCATCATATAGTATATATTCTTAGTTGAAAATGTGATGATTTTCAGAAATTACAAGATGGTACCCTTATGCAATATGAAATAAATTCCATCTGTTCTTTTTTTTCAAAAAGTGGGATATACTATCTATTATTAGTCAAAATGTGATGAAATTATAAGGGGGTAACCTTATATGTTTGGAGTTATATCTTGATCGCTTTTAAACATGTATACCTGTATGTGATTTTTTTCACCAGCTATATACATTATCTTATGAAATGATGCAATATGAAGAAATTCTATCTGTTCTTTATTGCAAAAAATGGGACATCCTATCTATTATTAGTCAAAAATGTGATGAAATTATAAGGGGGTACCCTTATGTTAGGAGCCAAATCTTGATCATTTATAAAACTGTGTACCTGTATGCTATTTTTTCTTCATCTACATACATAATGTTATGAAATATTACAAAACGAAAAAAAAACAAAAACATCCATTTCTTTTTGCAAAAAAGGGATTTAGTATATATTATTGATAAAAATGTGATAAATTATAAGGGGGTACCCTTATGTTTGGAGACATATCATACTTCGATTTATGTTAGAATATCATTTTATGTCCTATATTTCTTCTATATGACTTGTTGTCATATAATAAATAAACATATTCTTATCAATACTGAATTTGGAGGGATCAAAAGCATTTCTCCATAATTGATATTCCTCAGCCTTATTGTGCAACGGTACCTTTCTATAATGTACTGAATCTTTGATGAAAAAAAAAAATTACATATCTATGTCTGTATTTAATTTCTCATTTGGACCATTGTGTTTAGGAAAAAAGTCTTAAATACATAGTCCATCTGTTAAATCTATGAGTAGGGACCCACCTTAATCAAAGTTTCAAAATTCTTGATTCCCTTCATTTCATCAAATTTATGCTTAATTTATACAGGTTAACAAACGATGACCACAACACATACTGGCAATCTGACGACTCGGCCATGTCACACGATGGTTCAAGATGGCCTTACGAATAGCCCGATGATATTACGATCACATTCGAATTTGAAAATATCCTTTATCGTGTGGCCATCGGCTGCTTAAATCGGGACAGTGTGACGCCAGCATTATTATGAACCATCGTATGACCGCCGGCTTGATTTGTAAAACTTCGGGAACAACTTCGGGAGTGCTGTCAAAATCTTTGGCATGCCAAAAAATTCCCGATGGCACTCCCGAAGGACCATCTTCGAAACAGGTTCGTGTAATAATCTTGCCCTTCGTAAGACCACCGAGAAGGCATCTTGCGTATTCGTAACATCTTCGTTTCTCCTTCGAATTACCATCGGGACCATCGGGGAAGTTTTGCCATACGAAGGCATTACGGACGTGTCAAGAACCTCACGATGGAGTTAGGAAGGCTATACGACTTCGTAACAACCTCGCAGTTCCATCGAAATGACATCGTAATGTCATCGTACGTTAAGATGGGATCCCGATACAACAGATGACAGACACAAATATTAAACAAAACATTTCAAATACACAATATTCAAAGCTATTTTTAAAGTATTTTTTTAAGTTAAACCAAATTTATCAAAATAAAAACTTTTCTGTCTTCTTCAAATTTGCAAGTTCAATTAGCAAGGCATTATAAAGCAAAATGACGTACCTTGATAATGTTACGACAAGGAAAAAGAAGGCAGAAGCATTGCTTCTTTAAATGCATCTAAGAGAGCATGTACATACTCAGTATTTTCTTTGATTACTGGTAATACTAGTATCTGGTTGTGACATATATCTATTTTCATCTTTCTTACATTGAATCATCACGTCTTCCACTTGTTTCCACCAATGATGTTTATAAGTGATATTTTAAGATGATTTTTGGTTGACAATAATACATGTCAACTGCTACGCAAAGGTAACTGGTAACTAAACCCGTTGTCTATTTGTCCATGGGGTAGTCACATTGTCACATAAAGAACTGTAATTGTATGCCTTGTAAAATCAAACTTTCATAGATGGCCGAGCATGATAAGGATCAACATTCATGTATCTTGGCTAACCATGCTACATAGACAGTGCGATTCAGATATTCGATATCATATATTTGAGTTGCTAACTTTTTGGTATTTTTTGTATTTTTCTGAGACAAAAATAATAAAAGACAGAGGAGGAAACCATTGATACTGTGCTACTGATCGAACAAGAATTTTTAAACATCCAAAACGTGATGCATTCCTGGTTATAATCCGATGCATCGTATTCTAGATACGACGTCGTGAAGCAATCTAATAGCCGTTGTTAATACATCGTAAGCCTTCGTATGACCTTCGGATATGTTTTAAGATAAAATTCGTCCCGTCGTGTTGTCATCGGGAGCGGTTCGGATACAATCGTGTAGTCATCTTTTAGAATCGTAAAAACATCGGTGGCTGAGCAGATCTTAACTATATTCGGGAGTAACTTCGCACGAAATTGAAAATTTCATATTCGTGTGTCCATCGGGTATCATAATCGGGACAGTGTGAAGCCTACATTACGTACTTACAAGCCAATATATACCCCCTACCTCGTCTCCCTACGTTTATCAAGTTTTGTTGCGATCTGTTACGATGCAGGACTACGATGTGATAAAAATTGCAGCACTTTAACACGATTTGATATGAAATAGACTACCAGTTTCAATACCACTTGCAATATCCGAACAAGATTAAGTTTAATATCCATGAGATGAAGATTTTATATCGCAAAACGCTGGAAGTGGCGTTGATGAACCTTGTTTTCTCTTTCTTTTTCTTTTTTTTTTTTTCGATTATTAAAGGTAACATTTTTTTTGTCGAGTAAAGGCCCCTTCGCATATAGACGAATCCATAGGACGAATGATATACACTAAAGGTCAAAATAAATTTCATGAACTATTTGTTGAAAGCAAATCATTGATGTTTTTTTATGATCACCGAAAAAAGCTGGTCTTTGAGTCCATCATTTGGTCTACCTCTCTATCTGTCCGTCTGAGCCAGTAGGTCACATTCTAGTCCCTTGCGAACGTCGACGAACACATAACGAATGCATACCGAATGATTAACGCATTATAACGCATTATAAAAAATACTTACGAATGATGGACGAAAATTTTATTCGCTGAGAAATTTTGAACATGTTCAAAAATTAACGACGAACAGAACTAACCGGTACGAATCAAGACGCTCACAAACGAATCCCTGCGAAATCGACAACGAAGTATAACGTTGATATGCAAACGGAAACGAATTTTGCAAAAAAACTTATTCGCCAGTTTGCGCAAGTTGACGTCGGAGGGCTTTCGTCCATATGTGAAGGGGGCTAAGGCCCTTTCACATATAAACGAAAGCCCCCCGACGTCAACTTGCGTGAACTGGCAAATACGGTTTTAGCAAAATTTGTTTCCATTAGCATATCAACGTTTTACATCATTGTTGATTTCGTATCGATGGTAAGCGTTCAAATTCGTTGCCATCGGTTTTATTCGTCGTCAAATTTTGAACATGTTTAAAAAATTCGGACGAATGAAAATTACGTCCACCATTCGTAACAATACGTTTCAATGCGTTAAGCATTCGGTACGCCTTCGCTATGCTTCGTAAACTGTCGTAAGTAATTTGATTGTGACCTCTTTTAAAATTTGCATACTAGTATTTTATACCGTAATTAACATATCAATTCATTAAGGGTGCGAAAAAGACGCACCATTGCGACGTTTTGCGAACAAGTACGAGACGTAGCAAATGTCTGAGTTTCGTAGCGAATTCAAAACCAATTTTATGACGAATAGTTGCGAATTATAACGATTGATTAAAACGAAGCATGGACGCTTTGAACGAACCATTGCGACATGTAACTACAACGTTCGAATCCAAACGAAGCAAGACGAATCGCAATCTTGCGAAATCTCTTGAATAGCCATACAGTTTTGCAATCAGGATTGTCCGTCCGTCCGCAAGTCTGTACGCCAGGAATGCTTTTTTTTGCCATCTTTATGGACAATACATATCTGCTTTTTACATATAATAATTGTGTGCTCCGATTTTTTTCGTACACAACACCAAAGACAACACGAAAACACAGAACACAGTAGCAAATGGAGTATTTATAATTCGGATTACGTGAGCACAACACAACAATTTCACTTGTCCTGTTACCCTGCGATCTCAAAAAGACAATAAGACGCAGGGTCCTAATCGAAATAAAAAGGAACTGAATAAAGGGGACCTTTGCCAGATTTTTTTTTAATTAGGTCTTCCGACTTCCGTCGGAAGACCTATTGTTTTCGTAACCGTGGAAAATTGGATCAGCGATTTCTCAAGAACCCTGTAAGCTAGGACAATGAAAGTTCTCCAACGTTACGTTTGGAGTAAAAGCTAGATTGGTCTTTTTTATTTTTGGTCTCTGTTATTTTTTTATCATGTTTTTTAGTAGATTCAAATATTTGACGGGAGCGTCGAATTACTCAAAAGGACCGAAAATTTCATGTTTTGCTATTTGTAAGCTTAAATATCTCGTATTTTGCTATCTACAATTTCCATTCTTTTTGAAAGTCGACAGCCATTTAAGATATGAAATGCTAGATGCACACTGTAACGATTTATTACGATGACGTCCTTCACCGTCCTTCATATTTCCAAATTCAGAAGTTCATAGGAGGAAGACACTTTTTTGCTTATAATAGTAAACAAAAATTAAGCTTATGAAGTTTCCTAAAAATTTCAATATTATTATTTTTTATCCATATATCTGTCTTATTTAGTCTTTCTGATTTTTCCTATCTCTTACTGTTGAAAAGATATGAGCATCGAAATTTTGAGTTGGGTATTTCGATACACCTTCACGCCAACAGATCGGGCGCACACTAAAATTGGTAGTCCGAGTCCGACTCGAGAAAAGCAGTGTTGAGATTTTCAAATTCCGATTTCATGGCAATGATGAATATGCATTTCATAAATACATTTCGATATACACAATTTGATTTTAAAACAGTTGATTAATTTAGAAGAGATCAGCTACAAACCAGAATTTACACACAAAAAGTGGTAGTTTGATTCCGATTTCTAACCTACAAACCTGTTTCTAAACTTCAAAAACTATATTTTGAACATCAAGTTTAATTTCTAATTCTAGCAAACGTTCGAACATAATTTTCGGTTGGTTTATTTACAAATTGATGAACAATTTCTCCAACATTCTTCCCTCCCCTCGTTTTTCGAAAACAGTTCTGTTTATATTGAACGATGTCGCCATGATGGAAATTCAAAATAAACTTTGAAAAAAGGGAAGGGGGGGGGGGTCCAAATTTGAACCTGCACAGCGAGAACCTCATGGTATTTATATATATATATTGAACGTAACTTGTTATTACCATTTCTCTTCTCAAGAAAATTGGTTCTACAGCTACGAGCTCGCCTTTTTTATGGGGGAAGGGGGCAGGAAGAATTTGCAAAAAAAAAATCCCGGCTCTGAAAAAATGCTGAAAAAAATATTCCGGCCCAAAGGGCCGGCAATTTTTTTTTCCCGGACCATGCAAAAGTAAGGATACATTGCATGATATGGAAATTTTTGCTGGCCCTTTGTGCCAGACAATTTAAAGTCAAAAAATTAATTAATATAAATACAAACTGTTCACATAGCTGTATCTACCAGAGACCTAATACGCATAGGCACAAAAATCTAGAAAAGGTTCTATTTCAACATCATACAATCTGTCTGAAATTCGCTAATTGCAAAGAGACATCTGAAGGAACGGTTATTAACTCATACTCTGTAACAGCGGGGAGTTTAACTTACACAGACATTCACAACATTTGACAATTTGTTTAAATCCGGCCCGAAGAACCGGCGAAAATTTTTCTCCGACTCTGGTAATGGCTGAAAAAAATGGCCTGCTCAGAAAATTGCTGAAAAAATTTTACCGGCTGGCAATAGAATTCCTGCCCCCCCCCCCCCCCCCCCCCCCCAAAAAAAAATCAAATGGTTGCTCACCAACAATTATCGGTTTGAAAATTTAATGTTACTGCTATTTGAAAACTTAAATATATAATATAAATACATGTAATGTGACGTCCTTCATATTTCCAAACCAAAAATTGTATAGGAGGAAGACACTCTTGTTGCAACCGCAACAAGAAACCTTTCTAGTTTTCATTTGCAATTATATTGTAATAAAAATTCTAGCAACCCCCCCCCCCCCATTTTCCTCTTTCCATTTCATAAGCTACAATAATTTCCAGCGGTATCTATATTAACTACAAAGAGAACAAAATCCGCGAAAATTGTTGCAGCTAATATGGAAAGAGAGGAAATGGGGCTGGAATTTTGATTGCAGTATGATTTCATTGAAATTGCAAAAAAAAAAAAAATCTGGCAGCGGCCCCCTGTGAACTAAATGTACAACAAGCAGACCATGCTCACCAACTTTCTGCTAGGACAAAGGATAAGACTGATGAAATTTGGTCAGAATCCGTCCTGGTAGTATGCAATACTTATGCTCGGTATATATAAAATATGGCGCTTGATCCCTTTGAAACAGTTTCGATTCAAAATTAGTCTAAAATAAGTTCTTTTAAAAAACGTTAATGCCACGGGGCGAGGGCGCACTTAGTCGCAGTGACCAGTGCGCGATAGATTAATTGAAGTCTCCAAGTTTTTATACGTTTCCGACACTGTCACCGAGATGGGTCAATCTGACGTAATTCGCATCAAGAAAGAATGACGAAGTTTGAATGCTAACAGACCAGGGATTAATTTGTCCGTGCTCTAGGGAAGAAAACAAGTTCACAACAGGCAAACTTTTATTAAGCATACTGTCTGAGTAAGCATTTGATGATCAAAAATAACATTTTTTTTTAGCTCACATATATATAACCTTTATAACAAGAGGCCCTAGGGGGTCACATCGCTCACCTGAGGTGACTGTATATATGTTTTTAATCAAAGTCAGTGTAAGAGCTATTAGTGAAGCTTTGAGAAGGACAATGTGTACTTCCTTCCTGTAAAGTTTGGTGACATTCTGTGCAGTAGTTTAAGAGGATAAGTCAAAAATGTGTCATCCAAATATATAGTCTATGGAGGACATCTTGGATTTCCGATCGGCTCGAAAAACACAAACTTGGTAGAGGGCATTGAGTTCTTGCTTCCTGTGAAGTTTCAAGAAATTCTGTGCTGCGGTTTCAGAGGAGAAGACGAAAATGTGTCAGCCAATCGGTGCCTGTGGTGGCCATTTTGGATTTCCGATCGGCTTGAAAAACACAAACTTGGTAGAGGGTAATGAGTACTTGCTTCCGGTGAAGTTTCGTGAAATTCTGTGCAGCTGTTTCAGAGGAGAAGTTGAAAATGTGTTAGCCATTCAAAGCCTGTGGCGGCCATCTTGGATTTCCGATAGACCCGAAAAGCACAAACTTGGTAGAGGGCATTGATTACTTGCTTCCTGTGAAGTGTCATGACTTTTAAGCTGAGGTTTCAGAGGAGAAGTTAAAAATGTGTCAGCAAATCAGAGCCTGTGGCTGCCATCTTGCATTTCTGATTGGCTAGAAAAACACAAACTTGGTAGAGGGCATTGAATTCTTGCTTCCTGTGAAGTTTCAAGATATTCTGTGCAGCGGTTTCAGAGGAGAAGTCGAAAATGTGTCAGCCAATCAGAGGCTGTGGCGGCCATCTTGGATTTCCGATCGGCTGGAAAAAACACAAACTAGGTAGAGGGCATTGAGTTCTTGCATCCTGTAAAGTTTCGAGAGATTCTGTGCAGCGATTTCAGAGGAGAAGTCGAAAATGTGTCAGCCAATCAGAGCTTGTGGCAGCCATCTTGGATTTCTCATCGGCTCGAAAAACACTAACTTGGTAGAGGGCATTGAGTACTTGCTTCCTGTGAAGTTTCGTGAAATTCTGTGCAGCAGTTTCAGAGGAGAAGTTAAAAATGTGTTAGCCAATCAGAGCCTGTGGCGGCCATCTTGGATTTCCGATCGGCTCGAAACACATAAAAATTGGTAGAGGGCATTGAGTACTTGCTTCCCGTGAAGTTTAGTGAAATTCTGTGCAGCGGTTTCAGAGGAGAAGTCGAAAATTTATCAGCCAATCAGAGCCTGTGGCAGCCATCTTGGATTTCCGATTGGCTCGAAAAACACAAACTTGATAGAGAGCATTGAGTACTTGCGTCCCGTGAAGTTTCGAGAGATTCCGTGCAGCGATTTCAGAGGAGAAGTCGAAAATGTGTCAGTCAATCGGAGCTTGTGGTAGCCATCTTGGATTTCCCATCGGCTCGAAAAACACTAACTTGGTAGAGGGCATTGAGTACTTGCTTCCTGAAATTCTGTGCAGCGGTTTCAGAGGAGAAGTCAAAAATGTATCAGCCAATCAGAGCCTGTGGCGGCCATCTTGGATTTCCGATCGGCTCGAAAAACATAAACTTGGTAGAGGCATTGAGTGTAAAGTTTCGTGAAATTCTGTGTAGCGGTTTCAGAGGAGAGGTCGAAAATGTTAAAAACTTAACGACAGACGACGGATGCCGGACGGACGACGGGCGACGGACGCCGCGCTATGACAATAGCTCACTTGAGCTTCGCTCAGGTGAGCTAAAAAATGACTTCAATAGTATATTAAAATTGCTATCCATTTATATTTGAGGTTTGAATTTGGCACCCAATCATATACATGTAATTCACCAGGACTTAAAAACAGTTTAGGCCTTAATTTCAGGGAAACCTGAAAAAACCTACACATTTAAAGGCAAGTTTAATTGTTTATATCTATACCATAGGAAGTTTACAATCCCCTCCATTTTTCTCTCACCAACAGGGGGGGGGGGGGGGCATTTTTGTTATAATATTCTCATAAAATAATGAATACGCCGAAAGTTGTCATTTAGTAGTTTCAAGGCATTGTTCATCATTATACTAGTACATGGGCGGATCCAGGATTTTTTTCAGGGGGGGTCCTAAAGTCCGAATTTTTTGAAGAACAAAAACAAAAACGAAAAAAAAAAAAAAAACCGCAAACGCAAGAAAATAAAGCTTTTGTTAGTTCTGTTTCTAATTATCTAATTATTAATAAAACAGGTAACTTGAGAGCAATGGCGATCTGAAAGCTTAAAATCCTCAATTTTCACATCATAGTACTCGATTATTGATTGTCAGTTCTAATATGTAAATACAACAAATGGCGAGCGATAGCGAGCCAGCGAATTTTTTTCCCAGAATTGGAGTAAAATCCACAATTCGTGTCATTTTCAGTTTCTTTTCGTTTGCTTAGTGCCCTTGTTTATTGACCTAGGTGTAATGTATATGTGTTGTATATAGGAAAGCGCAGCATCATTTGAAAATATAACGTATATGTACGTAATAAATTCTGGCGAGCGGAAGCGAGCCTGAGAAAATTTTTGAAATGCTGACAGCAAAATATTATATAAATGAAAAATTTCTAATACAAATTCATAATATATTTTTCAAATATCATGACAACAAAAGGGAATTTGGACTTAATCTTATGAAATATGTATATTAATAACAAAAATTATCTATGCTTCGAAAATTCCAAGGGGGGGGGGGGGGGGTCCGGACCATTGATTCTATCATTACGACATAATACTAAATCATTTTACAGATATTTGTTACATGAAACAAAAATATGAATGTACATGTTGTGTGGTGGTGTTTCTTTTTTTTTTTTTTTCTTTCCAAAATGATATACTGATTGAAGAAAGAAGACTGATCATAATAATGACGCACGCGTCATGTGACATCCTGATTCATATATAATGTGTGAAATCTTCATCTAAAACCTACACTCATGAATAAATTCAATACATATCTAATCCTGTCGAGATGTAATTTTCAAGCAAAAGAAATGAAATCGATCAACGAAAAAATCGTTCAATAAGTTCGGGCGTAGTCTCTGACGTATTCAAAATCCCTCAAGTTGAAAGGTCAAAGGTCAAGAAAGGAAAACTTACCTGTTGAGCACTCAGTCACGATCAAACACAATAGACTGGTTTCTATATTAAAGGAAAATGGTTTGATTCATCCCGGAAGACATTTACACGTGAAATTTTTAAGGGATTTAACGTTTTAAACATAAGATATATCTATTCATGGCCAATCGAATTTATTTTGTGTTTCTCTCTTTGACATTCTTTGTTTATTTGTGTAAGAGTCAGAATAACACAGGGTCACAAACTGGTGGAAATGGTGTTACGACGGACAGCAAGATCGGCGAACAGACACCCCTCGAAAAGGGCGCGTCCTCTCTGTTTGATTTAACACATAGTTTTTTAGACAGTGTACAGGGAACTGATTTTATATCGGATAACAATGCAGCTATAAGTAAGTATTGTCTATTGACTAGATGGGAAGAACTGAAAAATAAACAGTTTTGTAATTTTTATTTCAATAAATTTGTTAAAAATACAGCATTCAGTAGTGCACACCACCTAGGTAAAGCTTATTCAGTTCGTTGACTCTGGTGAGGTACAAATTAAAACGGTCATGTTTGGTTCATCAAACATTTCCACTATCTATAATCTCACTCAGGAGATTAAATTGATGCTAATGCAGATAGACATATAAACCAAAGTGAGAGTTTTTTAATTTGATAGAGAGACTTCAGACATACTTGAATTGGTGACGATTTTTATAATGTCATATCACAAATGACATGATTTGAATCATTTATTACGTAAAGCATTTAATAAATCATGGTGTAAAAGTTCAGAAGTTTGCCAATTAGTGAATTACTGGATGTCCGTACCAAGTCTAGTTGTGTAAAATCAAGGTTTTGAATGTTTAATCCAAAAACTTGGAAAATGGACTTTTCTTTGTACCTGTTTGTGTGCTATCTTTTTTAATGATATACCCACAAATGTCATGGTACACAGTATCTATAAACATAAGACATAATCTCAAGTGTTGATCTATTCATCATGACATGTATATTTAATGTATGTACATGAGTGCTTCCTTTGTTTCTCTGAAATGTCTGATAATCAATAGACCCTATTAATCATTCAGCATACTGGTACCTAATAATTAGAACTGCACTATGATTTACCCTGACCAAAGAAACATCATCCACTTAGCAGTCAATGATAATGAATGAGTAATAAGTTATCATTTTTTTGTTAAAAAATAAACATACCAACATGCATAGAAAAATAAAAAGAATATATATATTCAGATGAAAATTAAAATGTTATTTTTATCTTGACAGTATTAAAGTTGTTTAGAAGTCCTTGTTTTTTATTCCCTTAATAAAATTTTTGAGCTTAACATATACATACTGGCCATGAACATTTTGAAGGAAGTAATAACAGTAAATTCAGAGTTTTGCAAAAGATATGGTTGGAACCATATGATGATTCATAATTGTGAAGATAATTTTAAAATTCCATCCAATCACTTAATTGAAATATCAGGATACTGAACAGGTCTTCAATTTGTCTTGATGATCAATTTCATATTTGTATACATGTAAGTATGATTAAAATTACCTTACATACATGTATACTATGAGCATTGGCCATCAATAATAAACACTTTGAAGCTCAGATGTAAGTGATATAAAGTTAAAACTCATGAACAGATGTGATTCTGAATTTCTATTTCAATAATTTAATAAAGTTTCACTGTGTTTTATGATCTGCACGTACGGATGACAATGTACTGTAGTTGATTCATTCAGTCTGTAAGTGATAAATAACTGTAGTTTCTTTGATGCTAGAAGTGAATAAAATCACTTTCCAATATAACACCATTCTTGCGCCTCCCTGCTGTCCATGATAAGTCTATGTAGTATTATTGGAAATTTGATTATCTCTCCGCTGGTTTGCCTGATTTCACCTGTAAGGTATATATGAAGGTAAGTATCTGCCTTATAGAGTCGTGTCCGTATAATTGACTTACCTGTTCCACACCTGAGCCAGGCTGATCTAATTACATTTCTGTATCTCTCTATTTAATGGTATCTTTATTGGTCGACTTCTCTGTATACTTGAGGCTTCTCGGATTTTAAGTACAAATAGTACATGTACGAGGCCGTTGAATACATTTGGATGTCTAATGAATTAATGGTCTGTTTTATTCAATGAAATGGTCGGAATGTGAAACAAATTGAATTGAATATTGTTTTTTGACCATCACAGAAGATGTGCACATAGGGAACAATCAATGCGCACCCCGGTTAAGCTTCAATAATGCAGAGGAACTGTAGTGCTGTAAATGATACCATTCAAAAATGTCAGAAATGTGTATCTTGGTTTTGTATGCATGGACTGTGATTTAATGATAATTACTGCTTTACTTTATTTACTTCCTCATTCCACTGGCCAGTATGACAGATCTGTACCAAAATGTTCTTATCTGAAAACTTTTATAAAACCAGAATGCACACTACTACTAAATCTTCTTATCAAATACAATGGAGGTAAACTTGCAATGTTTGTACTGGTGTATGAAAAATCGACCACAAAACGTTTTCCTAGCAACGGACTGACATGACGTACATCCATATGAAATTAAAATGTACATGTACCGGTATTTATTTTGTAAATCAGACTGGCACTTTGCGTGTATAACCCTTTTTTTTTTAAAAGTAGATAGAGTGTTGACGATCTATACATGTGTTCAAGGTCGGAATGTGTTTTTTTTTTCACCCTATAAAATTTTTAGTATCTCGGTCAAACTTCATCTCCATCGAAAAAGCAAATTAAAGAGGTCAAAAACCAACCATACCATACTGCTAAAGAAAACAAATCCCAAGATTACTTACACTATGAGAGCTATGTCGAAATAGCTTAATAAATATTTTACCTCACGTTAAACCTTTTCTTAGTGAACTTGTCTGTAAAATATAGATAAGAGTCTTTTGTACCACGTTTAATTCATTTCAAATCATTGTCATTTTCATTGTGATTTCAAATCCAAAATCCCACCTTTTTGTGTGCAAGATGTCCGATAATATTAATTTTATCATAGTTTTATTATTTTTTTGTGATGCATCTTCTTACGAAAGTTTTTGTGCAAAGAGTAGACAGAAATATGCATATATTATAAAATAGTTTTTTTTTATGTTTGTTTTTGATAGAGGGGTATTTGATGCTAAAGTTGAATACATTATTATGATTCCAATCATAGGGTCTGAGCTACATGATATTGTTTGATATTTTCCATAAATGCCTTGAATTTAAATTTATTTGATCGGTTCAATTTGACATATGAGTTTTAATGCGAAGGAGGTTAATCGTTTTACTAAGTAAAGGTTAATGTTTTACATTGAAATGGGAAAAAAAATCTTAACAACGCCGTTCCGGTAGGCGTATGGTGACAGATTCACTAATTGACCTCTAATATAGTGTTGGATTTTAACGGATTTATCTACTATTTATTGCTTAAGGATAAAATAAACATGTCTAGACTATCACTCGAGGCATTTTGTTTTCTAATCCGTTGCGTCCTTTCAAAGTTAGATGAATGATG
This sequence comes from Pinctada fucata, assembly GCA_028142955.1. Classification (NCBI taxonomy): domain Eukaryota; kingdom Metazoa; phylum Mollusca; class Bivalvia; order Pterioida; family Pteriidae; genus Pinctada; species Pinctada fucata. The sequence goes on from AP027103.1 coordinate 71,466,328, forward strand.
TAAAAATTATAAACATGTTACAATAATATAAGGTATTTTGTTTTCATTTAACTTTGAAACTTTTTTATATAATCCCAACTATTTATTCACAAAAAAATGTCCAACGAAGTCCTGAAGAAATTCCAAACTTTAGCGTATGAAATCAAAATTCGAGTTTTTGTCCCAATATGACCAGGGTATGCAAAGATTACAAGTAATTGATATCTACCCCAACTTTGAAAGGGGGAATGAAAGGTCAAACAGTGTGTATCACGTTTATACGTTAAACGTAGAATCGTTAGAATGACATATTACCAAAGGTACCTTGTATTTGAAAATTTACATAAACCATTTTATGTTTTATTTTACGCGAGAATAAACGAGAAGCGATCCGATTTCTCTTCTGTCAAACCAACAATTATAGTTTGTCGTCAACTGGCGGATTCTTTAATAGAAGGTTAACCAGAAAAAATAACTTCATCAGAAAAATATGTTCATGCATAGAATTTTAGTCACTTGAGGTTAAGTTCGAAAAAGATGACCGTTTTAGATTTGGATCTCATCGAAGTTGAATTCATATTTTGATAAAACTGTTGACGAAAACATTGGGAGGGGTGCGTTTTTTTTAAATAACTAAACTGTTTTAGTTACTGTACCACTGATGAGGATTCACTGTCCGAAGCATGCATGTCTGGTACATCGAATTGGAAGATAGGCTACGCGCTGGCGGTACAGTCGGAAAACTTCTCGTCTTGATGATTGAAAATCAGAATTAATATGCAATAATGATCAAATGATGTAGGACATGATAAGATAAGATAGGTTATTGTTCAAAATGGTCGATCCTTTCGGGGATGATATCATATTTTAAAATAAATTGATTTCAAAGGAAATAAAGACAAAAAGTTAAGAGATATATAGATAGAGTGAACTAAACGTCGATTGACATTCTAAATCTAATTGATATGATGATAATATGTATGAAATGCATCTGATGTTGATCATCAGCGGATTGATAATTTTAATACCTGAATACATCAGCTGATACTGAATGAATATATACATATATATATATATATATACATGAAGTCAGTCAAAATCACTTTCCGCTGAACAAAAGTCAGTGCGTGATAATGAATACAAGAATTCCTAATGTTATTTGATTTCTTTTGACCCATGTTAATTGATCCCTGATGTATTTATATGTCCATATAGAGCACCACATGTTGCCTTGGTAAGGTAAGATGCATGTTGAACATGATATGTCTCTGTACAGGAAAGGGATTGGCGTATCATTACATACATGTACCGTATAAAACAACGATCGTGGCCAAACCGACAAACCTACGGGAAATTTACGTAGTACAAACATCAATTATGTATATTATGATCCCGGAAGATTGGTTTAGGTTGAGATAAAGTAAAGACTGGGATGTGAAGCGGTGTCGGAATAAACCATTTATATTTACTTTGTAAACAATAAACTAGTATACTATCATCATAGGGGGCCTTTATAGGATATAGGCTTACTTAAGGAGGTGATAACGTGAGAGAGAAATATATTCACATGATAAGAATTACGAATTGAAGGCAGAGTGAAGACATATTATAACATAGAATGATTTTATTAATACATTTAATTAAAAACAAAATTGTATAAAGATGTTATAAAACGATATATATAAAAATTCCTTATGAACAAATACCACCAAACCATTAGTAAGTATATCAACTAGATGTAGAAAGATTTGAAGACACCCGCATGTACTGTATATGTTTTCACAGATTAATGATATCGTCTCTTCATAAGAATTTCGATCTATGATTAAATTATGTCAAAGTAGAAATTAGTATCTGTTCTTTAATAAGAATTCTTACATCATTCTGAAAATAATAAATAACATTTTGTTCTGTTTTTTTTTTTCAGCTTTCAGGGATATAGAGACAATCATAAGTAATGGTACATATGACAAGTTACAGGGAAGATGGCAAGATGTAAGTCAAGTTGATTCTTTATCTTCTTGGAATTGTTTTAATGTTAGTCTCTGTAGTGATACTTGTATGTGCATTTTAAAAGAATATATTGTTTACAATTACTTTAAATATGAAAAAAGGCACACTTTTGGAGTGAAAACTTTGAAGAGGACTTTTCTTCACATTATATTATCTTGTATTACATTATCTTTTGAATTTCTTAAAAAAATATGTAATGATCACTGAGCGATAAAAGTCCCCTACCAGCGGCGTAAAATGTCCTGAATCTCTTTTCACAAGTTTATCATCTGCAACAGCCAAGAGAAGTCCGGAAAACTGAAAATTTCATTAAATTTGATAAGTCCAAGGGCCATAACTCTTGTAAAAATAGGTCAATGGAAACGAAACTCAAACTTGGTCTGTATCCCACAAAGATGTATTCATATACCAACAATCAGTTCATTAATCTGCAATAGAACTGAAGAAAGCTCCAGAAAACTGATTGTTCATGATATTTGCTAAGTGCAAGGGCCATAACTCTTGTGAAAAGAAGTCAGTCGGAATTAAACCCGAACTTGATCTGTATCACATTATTATGTATTCACATACTAAAATACAGTTCATTATCTGTAATAACAGCCAAGAAAAGTGTGGAAAACTTAAAATTTCAAGAAATTTGCTGAATCCAAGGGCCATAACTCTTGTAAAAATAGGTCGATGGAGACCAAACTCAAACTTGATCTGTATCACACTAAGATGTATTCATCTTATACTAAACATCAATTCATTATCTGCAGCAGAACCGAAGAAAAGTCTGGAAAACTGAAATTTTCATAAAATTTGCTAAGTCCAAGGGCCATAACTCTTGTAAAAATAGGTCAATCAAAACCAAACTCAAACTTGATCTGTATCACATTGAGATATATCCACATACAAAAAATGAGTTCAATATATGCAACAACAGTGAAAAAAAGCCTGGAAAACTGTGTTGCCGGTAGGGGACTAAAAACTCTATAGAGTATTAATTTCTATAGAGTATTAATTTCTAAGTTTAAGAAATGTCCCAATGATGTAAAAGCAGTTGTTATCTTCAGTGACTAAGCATGTCAGGAATACTGACAAACAAAAGCCAAGAAGAGTTTTGATCTTCAGAACCAAATATTGTGTGAAATATGACTTATTGTGAACATATATTTCAGATGGCCAAAGTATTTGGTGGATACGCAGCCTGTGTTATTTTTGGACTGTTATTTATCATCGCCATGCCGATTGCAGGGTTGTTGTTCTGCTGTTGCTATGCGTGCTGTAAATGTTGTGGGAGAGCTCGGTCTAAAGAGGATCCTCCAAACGCCAAGTGTAAACGTACAACATACTGTTTCCTGCTGGCTGTCATGGCAACGATGATGCTGTAAGCTATAGATACCCTCGTATTTCATATTCACCTAACCTTGTGTCTCAGTCGTATAAAAATGTCTTTGTTTTGAAATGAGTGTTATATGTAATACATGTGACAAATATCAGTGATCTCGGTGATTTGGCATGAGTATAGCATACTCTGATCACAATTTGCACATATACTTACAATGAGATCAAACCATTACTGCTTGGTCTTCTTTTGTACTACATGTATAGTAATTTTATTTGATTCATTTACAGTATCTCTATAAACGGAACCAGTTTATGTAATCCCTTGTTGAAGTCTTTATATGATACAGTGGAGGATTTTCCAAATATTCTGTTAGACACCTAGACATCACAAACTTTGGTAATATTTTCATTGTGATGTCACATGAACAGAAAAAATGAGAATGCCTCAATACAGAGCGGGAAAATATGACATTGCAATAAAAAGTGTAGCCAAATGATGTAATGTCTGGTGTCTTTTAAAAACACGTATGAAACCTAAGCCACGGTGGGTAATCTCGCAACACAGAACATTTGGGTTTTCTATAATTTCATGTTATAAAGATTATTCATAACAAAAAGGGGAATGTGATGCAGTGTGAGGATGCCATTACTACGAGTTTTATCCAAAATAAGACAATAATATCGTTTTATAAAGCTGAAAAAACGATCGGCATGGGTTATGTAGATGAAAGTGAAAGTAGAATGCCGATTGTGTTTATGCGTTATTAAAAGCTTATATTCACCTTATTTTGGATACAACTCATAACTAAGACATTCTTACACTATATCACATTCTCCTTTTTGTTATAAATAATCTATATTTCACAAATATATCGAAAAACCGATTGCACTGCGGTGCGAGATTACCCACCATGAAGCTTAAAATGGTCACAACTATTACCTGAAAAACAGATTATTATAACTACTGTAGCACTGTCTGCTTGATTCTTAGAACTTGTATATGCCAATGGCACGACCTATTTGTGTAAAGATTCTTTTGTCCTATTGCAGAGGGTGCAACCGAACAGTGTTGTAATTACTTGTATTACTTAGATAGATTTGTAAGATGGAAAAACACTTACATTAAGAATTTCTTTCAGAGCTGGTGGCATTGTAGCTATCATATCCAATGAGGTTCTACATGACAAACTTACTAACAGTGATGACAGAGGAACGTATCAATACTTACAAAGTGGAATTAAAGATCTGGTGGATTTTGCTGATGAAACACAAACTGTAAGCCAATCTTGTGTGCTATGATGTACATACATTGAATACAGAAAATATTTATTCTGAGGTCTGCATAGGACCATCCAAAATAAACTTAAAAGACACATGTATTATTGTAGAGGGTACAAACAGCATTACACATTACTTGAAGGTCAATATGATTTGATTAAAAATTAACCTTGGCACAATTGTTTTTGACGTATAATCATAGTCCATGTCATTTTGGATGGGCTTTACCAGATCCTTTACAAGACAGAACAAAATCAGGAGCATGTAATTAGATTAAATTAAGTTAAATTAGATTTGTTAAAATTATATTCATTTAAAGTACTGCAGATGTGTAGTTCAGTGTACAATACTCAGAATTTTCTATTAAACATATACTAATACGGAAGTATTCCAATTCTTTACCTTCTTAAGATTTATCAGCATACATGCAATTGTTCGTAGACAGTAGAATATACTGTAAATATGCTATTTTCGCTTAAGTAAAATTTTGCGGTTTTTGAATAAATACTTCACGCTTGGAGAAATATTCTGTATATAATTGTCTTTCCTTTGTAAGAATACAACAGGATTATTTTTGTGTGAAGGAAATTTTTGCGAAGTCTCTTGATATGTGAAATATGTGAAAATTATCCACAAACAAAAATTTTCACATTTACAGTCATCATACGTGTAGTACATGTAAGACGTACATGTATTAATGACATTTGATGTATGCCATAATGCTATACATTTATTCTGCTATACTGCAGCTGTGTAGTTCAGTCACTTGAAAACCTCATGTCTTTTAAAAAATTATCTTCTAACCTTGACCTTATCATTTGATAGACTGTTAAAATTCAGCAGTATTTTTATTCTGTTTAGGGGCATCAGTGTTTCACAAGTTTATTTTGTTGATTCCACACCTAATCAGATCCAATATTCCCTTTCAAATTTTGTGCATCCCGCATACCCTTTTAATATTGAGAGAGGTTTATGTGCTTATATCTTTATTTGAATAGAATCTTCTTTGAATTTGTCAGATAATTGTGGGAAAAAAATTATGAATGATATCTTATTTTTCAGACTTTGATTATGACTACCGTGAACACAGTTGATTCGACAGTGACAGATATAATTAATAAAGTGAATGGTAAGAATAAGAATCATTAATTAAAAGATGAAGATCTAACCTTGTAAAAATCAAATATATTTCTTAATGTTATTGATTAGAAGAAAGACATTAAAAAAAAAGAGGTTTGAATTTTTTGTGTAACCTCTGAAAGCTATTTCAACACTTCCATCTCTTGTAAGTTGTCTACAAGAGTATTCATACATTGTACCTTCTGCATGTTTACAAAGTGTGTGTATGGGAGTAGGTATTTAGGAATCACCCTATATGTCCACTCCTCGGGTCTTTTCTAGGCCATAAAGTCTTTTAAAACCCCTTATAAGATTTAAATATAAACAGAATGGTTGCCCTCCAAGTATGTGAACGTCATAACATTGAACCAAGGTCATATCAGCAAGGTCAAAATGTGTAGTTATGATAATATATTATTATCACCATTAGCTTGATGACAGACTGAATTATCACATTGAAACCTAAGGATCTACCCATTGTTTTATATTTCTTTCATTGTAGATCATTTGTTTAGAATTTTTATTGAAGTGCCACCAGTTTACCCAAACTTTGATCCCAAAGTAAATAATCTTGGAAAAGTATCTGATAAGTGAAATTCTTCAAATTACTCAATACATGTACAAGTATGAAAATACTGATTATAACATTGGTTTTTATTGTTTACATTTTAACTGTAAATGTAAGCAGTATAGATGATCTTTATAAAATGAATACAAAAATGTATTAACTCCTGACAATATGCCATAATTGATAGTATGTTTTTCCCTACAGATACTGCACATACAACAGTGGATAAGGTGATAGCTGTGATTAACGCTGATCAACTTCTTAGACAAACGGAGGATCTCGGAAAACGTTTGTATCAAAATTTTAAGACTTTTCTGATCTATATGAATGTTTTTACAAAATTTGATTTAAGATTTTTTTTGTTAAAATAGAATCATTTTCAAATAGTCTCATAATATTGAAAACTATATTTGATAAAAAGAATTCTGTATAAGTAAGTAAAGAGAACTTGTTTCACATAAGTTATAATGTTTGCAGAAAGATTGTTTTCTCTAAAAATCCAGATTACTTTTCTGGTCTTTGTGTAGTGCTGTCTTGTTGTAGTGTTCTTGTTAACAATTTTGAATTTTTTATAAAAAATCCAACGTACCATTTCAAGTGAAAATAACATTGGGACAGTCCTATTTTATATAAGTACAGTTATGTATCTCTGAGTATTTGTTTTGAATGTGCATGTGTAGATACACAGCATAATGATGAGTTTCTTTGATTTATAGATGTAACAGAATCATTGGCGAGTTTGACAGATGTGGAGACAGGTTTGGATACCCTTAACAGCCTTGCTTCATCTATCAGCAGCACTCTCTCTGAGATAGAAAGAAATATATCAATAGAGTGTGGTGCTGTTTCTTCTCCAAATCCATGCCCAATTACAGTACCAAGTTTGTCGTTAGGACCAGACTTTTCTGGGGTAAGCACTGCTTGAGACTATCTTCTTCATAACACAATGCACAGCAAACTACATGTATAAATCACTACAATTACAAAGGCATCACATACATGTATGATATATACATCATAAAACACACGTAAAGTATTAAGCACATACATGTACATGTAAATAATATGATATAACACTATTATCACATGCACTACCTTACAGGTACTGGCTCCTGTGAGTATAATGTATCACCATACATACATGTACATGTACCACACCCTCCCCCATCCCTCCTATTAAGTTATTTATGTTTTGTATAATTTGATAAAGGTCCTTTATTTATACTGTATTGTTTATTTTTAAGAGCCAATCCGGCATAAAACCATGCAAATTGGTCCAAATGACCTAGTAACCAAATTTAATGATTTTAAGTTATTTTGATAGATACATGACTAGGAATAATTCTGTCAAATATTTTTGTTCAAATATCCATGGTTACAGAGATATACCACCCCATCATTTTTCCCGCCAAATTTACAAAAAGGACGTAGAAATATCCCTATTTTCGCTGATGTACTTCTCTAAAATTTTAAGTATAAATTGAATTGGAGTAAATATTGTTATTGATATATTGAAATATAAATTTTATTCTATCTTAGGATAATATTATGTATGAAATTTTTTTTCCCAAAGACAGCCACAACGTAACTTGAAAAGAGGCAAAAATCGGCTAAGTGAGAAAACGACGTTTTATACGTTTTTCACGCACCAATATCTTCTGTAAGAGAAGTTTGATTTTTATCAAATTTCATCTTTTAACTCTTTGCTTTAATCTCATAAATATATCAAAAATCCACCGCTGCCAAATGATTACGTATTGAGATGTAGACAGTTAAAATATGTATAAAAGATCAGCTTAACGAAAAAACGACGTTTTAGACGTTTTTCACGCACCAATATCTTTTGTAAGAGAAGTTTGATTTTTATCAAATTTCATCTTTTAACTCTTTGCTTTAATCTTATAAATATATCAAAAATCCATCGATGCCAAATAATTACGTATCGAGATGTAGACAGTTAAAATATGCATTAAAGATCAGCTTAACGAAAAAACGACGTTTTAGACGTTTTTCAAGCAACAATATCTTCTGTAAGAGAAATTTGATTTTTTTTTCAAATTTCATCTATCAACTCTTTGCTTTAATATTTTAAATATATCAAATATCTACCGATGCCAAATAATTACGTATCGAGATATAGACAGTTAAAATATGCATTAAAAATCAGCTTTACGAGAAAATGACGTTTTATACGTTTTTCACACACCAATATCTTTTGTAAGAGAAGTTTGATTTTTTTCAAATTTCATCTTTTAACTCTTTGCTTTGATCTTATAAATATCTCAAAAATCCACCAATGCCAAATAATTACGTATTGAGATATAGACAGTTAAAATTTGCATCAAAGTGAATTTTTGCGGTGTAAAAATGCGAACGAAAAATACGGAATCCCAAAGATTCAATTATTGCACACGTAGAAATACGCATACATGTGCGGCGAGTTTTGACTACAGCTGATTTGATCATGTCTTTTCACACGCAGGTCAAGGTCAAACTCTTTGTTCAAAATTGTGCAATCGATAGTTGGGAATAAAAATAAATTTTATCGAAAACGTAAAATATATTCCAAAGGGTCTAGAAAGAGGAAAAAAGGAGCCATAAAAAGTTTTATTTGAAAATATGCAGTAACGACCCTAATATTGTCGATTCTTTAATAAATAAATCTCCGTATACTTCTATTGTAAAAACTCGATACATTGTAGGTGGCGCCAGTGAAATTTATTAGAGCTGCGCACCCCAAATTCAAAATCACGTTTTTAAAGGTTTATAACTGCGAATGTATGCGTTAGATTCGCCTGAAAATTTGAATTTATACAAATGAGAATGTATATTTTCATTTGAAAAGAAAAATTTTGCATTCCAAAATATTGTAAAATTAATTAATTTTCAGGGACACCGTCCCTTTAAAATTGAAGTGAGGAAATGATGCGAAGAAATCATCTCTTTTTCGCTTCTCCGTATCATTCCTTATTTTGTTTCTTCACATCATTTCTTCGTTTCTTTTCATATTCAGTACACGAACTAACAATGTCAGAACTACGCTTTTGCAGAAAAGAAGTTATATATAAAATGAAATTATATATCTCTTTGATGTTTGAAAGGCGTATAATGTATACATGTAGATCTACGCCCTTAGGTTAGCCCAGGAGTTTTTCTCTTTCTTTTCTGTATAATTTTAATTTTAATTTGTTTTTGTTTTTTTTTTTCGGAGGGGAGGGTGTGGGTTTTTTTTTTTTTTTTTTTTTTTTTTTTTTTTTTTTTTCGTTTCGTTTCGTTTTGTGTTTTGTTTTGTTTTTCAATATTGTTTTTTTTTTTTTTTTGAAAGATGGAGTACCATGAACTCTTTTTTTTTCTTTTCAATAAAAGTACTTTTTTATTGAACGAAGACCGCTCTGCTTTAGTACAAGATAATATCAATACTTCGAAGGAGAAATACCTTGAATTAAGGATATGAAGGAGATAAACTTTTATGAAAGAATTGAGATTTTATAAAAGAAAGTGATTACTCTCATAATTTACTCTCATACAGACCAGAGCGGATGAATACGGAGCAAAACAGCTTATACAAACGCAAGGATTTAGAGCGATGGGGGGGGGGGGGGGTTCCGGGGAAAAGAGTGTTTTTTCTAGTACGATATTCTTTTTTAACGCGGGAGGGGGGGGGGCGGGGGCAGGTGGAGGTTAAGAAATATGACGGAGAGGTTGTCAGGGCCCCTGAAATTTGCCCCAAATTATTTTGACCTTGAATAAACAAAGACTTTTCTCATCATAACCATAGATGACCGATTTGGTTGAAAGCGCTATTTGACGTTGAGTTGAAATCAAGAAAGAGACAGTCATATCAAACAATTTTTTTTTTCTTGTTTTATGCACGAAAATAACAGAATGATCGAGGTTTTCTCGAAAAAAAAAAATAAGGACTGGATATATAGTTAATTCATTGATTTACTTTAAGTGAGGATAATTTGTGCAACCTGTCTATTTTTTCTCTGAAATACGAATAAATTGTTATGTTTATAGGAAAGATCAACCTAACATTTTAAGAAAAAAAAAAAAACACGTTTATTTTATCAATTCAACAGATCGTTTTCAAAAGGAAAGAACTTTTTAAACACAATTTCCTATGAAACAATGAATTTGGAAAATCGATGAAAAGAGCAGCGAGTAGACTGTAAAGAAAACTTTTCTTTCCGATTTTCAACATTTTTTAAAGAAAATACCACAGTCATGTCAACAATACACAGACAGGACAATTTGTTCATATAACAGAGAATGAGAGATCATAGAAGAGTACATCGAACGACCCGTTGTCTACAGGACAATAGATCTACATGTAACAAATCTGAATACACAAAACTAGCAGTGGCATAGTGATCCTTTTATGATGAGCTTTCAGAAGTTAAACGTCTTCAAATTCAATAGAAGTGAGATTAAGTGCCCCTGCTCCAGGGAGACTCGAACCAGGTCCTGGAACATTTCCGTAATTGGTTCGACACTCTAACCAGTACTTACTGGTCTAGTAGCATCGACTATTTTAGAGACTCGTTCTTTTACATCTGTGAAGATTATTTCAAAAGATTTGGGATGGGTACATCTAATCACATCTAGAAACGAGGGAACGAGATTTGCTATGCAATCTTGAGCTAAACTCTATCAATGTTATAATCTAATGCGATAGTTTATCCGTGTCAAGTTCTTATTTTATCGTCATTGTTTACATGCTACCAGGGAACCTAACCATGTGACGTCATCACTAAAAGTCTGACTCGGTGGCGTCGTTCCGGGCTATCTCGAAAATCGTCTAGATTAATGATGGGGCTTATATAAGGGAAATTGAAAAAGATCTGAAACGATTTCCATCATTTTAAGAACATATTTTGTTAATATCTTAATTTTTTTTTCCTAGATTATGATCAAAGATGCTTATCTTTTGAACAGTTTTCCATTAAATCTTTTAATCATATTCCGCAAAATAATGAATATTCTTGATAAAATTTGCATATCTTAGATACATTTGGCAGCGACAGTTTTTTTAAATATTAAAGTATGATACGTTTACTTTATTATACTGAAATTTTGTGGGAAAATTTTCTCTCTTATAGATGTTATTCATGTTCGAAATAGGGACGCTTTTGTCAAATCCCAATATAAGTCGTATTAGAGCGCCCCCTGGTGGCAAGTCAATTCGTATATCTTAACTTTGCGAGTACTTTAATGAAGATGAATTGAGTAAGTATCTGATTTTATCATGAAAAGAATTACTGCATATCAAAATCAAATCTTATTCAACGATGAAAATAGGGCTATTTTAGTGTTGTTTTCGAGCCCTGTTAATGGCGTTATGCCATACAAACAAAATTGGCCCATTACTACAAAACGGGACATATATGAATTTTAAAATAATTTTTTTCTCGAATGTTTTTCATCATAGAATACAGAAATATACATAAAAATGTAAAACTTTGACCACCCTTTTGGACGATTTTTACGATTTTGCATGGTTTTATGCCGGATTGGCTCTTAAATGTGTTCTCTATTGAGTATGGATGTTGTGATAGATCATTTTTAGCGAGCCGTAACAAATGTCTTGGGAGCTAATGTCATAGCCTTATCGTCCACCAGAACTTTAATTTGATACCATGACTTTTGACTAAGTGACCTTGATTTTTGACCCACTTATATAACACTTTAACATGAGCTCTGATATTTCACATGTAAATTCCTCATGACCAGAGCTTTTATTTGATATCGTGACTTTTGACCAAGTGACTTTGACCTTCTTTAGAACTATAAGGGATAGGGCTTTGATATTTCACATGTAGAATCCTCATGATCATAGCTTTCATTTGATATCATGACTTTTGACTTAATGACCTTGACCTTTATTTTTTTATGAAATTGCCATTTTACTATAAAAACCTGCATGCCAAGCGATGATGTCTTATTTTCTTTTTTGTGACTGATCCTTTTTGTCACTCAAAACAGTATAGAGGCTTCACTGTGTTCTATTTATTAGAGCGATGTAACATCACATTATTACATGTATATTGATTTGGTAAAATGTCATATGAAAAGACAAAGTGATCTAGATTAACCTAATGTTTATTCTCAAGTTCAGATTTCTTAAAGATCCAAATTCTAATTCAAACAAAAGTGATACAATTTTGATTTTGATGCAGTAGAAATCTTAATTTGAGATCATTACATCATTGTCTCTCAGAATTTCTGCCAGCTATATTTCATGATATACATGTATTAGAATTAAGAATAGAAATACATGTACATCATTCATTAAATTCATTGTCGGTTTGATTGATTTTTCTATTCATTATGATAGTATTATGCAAATTTGATAAAAAAGGAACTGGGTTAAAGTTTAAGGTCAGATTTAGGCAGATTTTAATAAGACATCAAAACTTTTGTTCTTACATGATAAACATTGATACTAGTAGTTTTCTATGTTGAGCATTTCTTTTTCATCTATACAGTGAGAAGATGTTGAGATGGTCATGTGTAATTATTTTAACTTACACTATAGATGATGTTCAAGTTTTGATTTTTATGACACTATCGATGGTCAAGTGCTGATTTTTATTGATTTTTATAAAATACAACCACTGTAGTGTACTTGGAATGAGTATCACAAAGACTTTAAGGAATTGTTATGAAAACTTTGTGGAAACTTTACCTATAAATTTGAAATTGATATGTTCAAAGTCAAATATAGGCAGATTGAACACACTAAGACTACATGTAAGTCAAGCATAATCCAAACCTCCTTAATGTACAGTTTGGCCTTTTCTTTCCTCCAGAACTTTGTCTGTTTGTTTGTCCATCTAGTTATACCTTATTGTTGTTATAAAATACATTATTTCAGCTAAGTAACCTATCAGATGTTGCACAGTCGGTTGCCCAGTCTGTTAATGTCAGCCAGCTAACCACACAGGTAAATTGTTTGTCTTTTTAAAGATATTATTATCATTATTAATATTAAAGAGGATTGAAATCACTAGAGTTATTCATAAATTGAATATTGCTTCTGGTGCTCATTGTCAGTGTTTTCTCTTTGAGTTTTTCCACATCAAGTCTGTATTTATTCAAATTTTGATTAATTTTATTATGTTACTTGTTCACCATGGGAATTTATTTATAAAGTCGGTAAACTCCGTACGGCGGCTTCGCCTAGCATACCAAGCAGACCGCTCATACCGCTACGCCACGGTGACAACCCTAATTTATTTAGACGGAGGTAATGTAACACATCTTTTACTCATGTTTTACAGGCACGAGGAGAATTTAACAAGACCATAAATGAAGTTAACAATCAAGTTGCAAACTCCATTGCAGGTTTGTTCGTATAGATTATAATACAACCACAAAAATATCTAGGGCAAGTACATTTTATTACATGAATGGGAATTTTCCCCTTCTCTGATTGGCTAAAACAGCCGCTCAGTGAAACACTCCAACGTTATGTCTACCTAGGATGACGTCATCCTGGGTAGATATAAGATTCCAACAGCTCTCTCCATGTGCTAGAATTAGAACGGTGGGCGTTGCCCTTCCAGACCAGGTCACGTATCCGAGGTAGATATAAGATTCCAACAGCTTTCCATGTGCTAAAAATAGATCAGAGAGGCTTTTTATAATCTGCACGTAATGTTTAAATGATTTATATAGATGATTTTTAAACTTCATGTGATAATTAAAGAAAGCAATTATTTTACTTTTACCGAGGTAAATACAATGGTTTAGCTCCCCTCAAAAACAATATTCACCTCACAGGGATTTTTCAGGGTATTTTACTTTGGGTCCAGGGTCCGTTAAAATTGGGAAAAATCGCGGCATTTCAATGAAATTGGGAATTTCCAACAGTTTAATTGATTCTTAATGGAATAAATCATTACACAGAGATATAACTCCTTCTTATTCAAAGTGTCTTCAATAAAAGAAACAAAGTAGTAGTAAAGCCATCTATACTTTAGATTGTGCTTCAAAGGACATCAACTTCTAGGATCTGGAACAGGCATCTGTTCAGAGTCAGAGGGGCTACTTTTGATCATGATCAATTAGGATTCAGATTCAAAGTCAGTGTTTGACGGGGGACATATTCCCACTGTCCAAGTGGCCCCATTCTGTTTACTGAACATCTTTTATAGTCACTATCCAAAATTTTATTTTGAAGAACGTATCTATCCTTTACAAAGAAGAGGAGAAACTCCCTTTTGTATTTTTTTGGTATCAGATTTGCTGTTGTGAGACGACATGGTCCTGGGGTTCCCAATACTGGAGATTCAATTTGATGACTAAAACGTCGTAAACCTGTACCGGATATAAGATTTATTACCAGTTTACATATCGATCGTTAATGTCGTATTTCTGCTACATGTAGGTAATTCAGTCGTCATTATTTTGCTCTTTATTGAAGAACACTTTCACAAAAAATTAAGAGGTTCAAATTGGGAAATTTCAATCATAAATTGGGAAAATACAGGTCATTTTGGCGTTGGGAATGGGTCCGATAATCGGACCCAAAAACGGACTTGAAAAATCCCTGCCTCACCCAATATTGTCTTCTTGGGGAGCTAAACCAGTGTATTTACCTGGGTAAAAGTAAATAATTGTATATTATTTGATAGGTTATTACATATACAAATGTACATGTATGTGGAAAAATTTTATGTGATGAAATCTATTTTCTGCATCATATTGAAACTAATACGCACTTTTCTAATAATGCTTATGCAGTGCATGTATCACATTAAACAGTATGTCTGAATGTTAACTTTTCATGTAAGGTTCCTTTGCCAGAAAAAAATAGTCTGTTGATAGTTTCTTGTAGTACAGTTTTCTTTTAAAGTTGCTTGACTATGTGATATACAACTAAAACAAATAAATCAAGCACTTTTACTGATCGTAGTAAATGTATAATTAGTAGTGGTACGTGTCAGCAGATTTCATTTTGTTTATTTTGCAGATGCTCAGAGAACTACAGAACAAATCAAAACAGATGTAAATAGAGAGATAAACACTATCAATGATACAGTACAGCCGTTGGTAAGTCTTTGATCGGGTTCCAGATGTGACTGTTCTTGGTTTGATATTTATTTATGAGAGCATTATGTCATATGGAGACGGTAGGTGCTCAGATTTTACTGTGAAAATACATGTAAGGAATTCATTTTTAGACATCTTGAGAAATATTACTTTAAAAATATCAATATTTCTCACCAAAAATGTTCCCTGCTTGCACGAATAAACTCGAGAGTGAAAGCAGACAGTGAGACAACCAGGTTGAATTAATGAATTCTTCCTAGATGTAATCAATCCCAAAAGGTATGACCAAGAGATTTCAAGTATGAACTCTAAATATACATGTATAACGTGGCGTTAACCCATTACATAGTGTGTACTAACATGTAGATAAAGTACTGTAAACACAGAAATTTTCACATGGGGGTAATTTTCGCGAAAATAACCCATGCGGGAAAATTACAACTTGTAATAATTTCCAAATTTGCATGTTCACACAAATCCTCGCATTTTGATTGGTCAATTCATCTTCAGAAATGCACGTTCATACCCCAATAAACATCATAAAATACCAGAAGTTGCTTGAACTACTTTCATCAGATTCTTTTTATGTTGCTAAGATAGACTTTTGGATGATAATTATGCCAAAAATGCGTATTTTTATCACGGTAGCCCTCAGATGGAAATATGATATCTTAAGTAATGAAAAATTTTGGATAATTTCAATGAACTTCTAATATACATGGTTTTGAATGAAAAATTTTGGATAATTTCAATGAACTTCTAATATACATGGTTTTAAAGCGTTTTTCAGTTGCTATGCACCTGTTTTTAATCTGTTTTAGTTCTTTAGTCCATTTCTTGTCCTTTAATTTTGATGAAGGAAAATGCAGACAAAACATTAAAGAAACAGAAAATAAGATAATTTCTCTTCATAATAACATTCCCATTGTAAAAGTTGTTGGATCAAACATCCTAAAGTTTGAACATTTCTTTTGGGTGGTGATTGCCAACGTGCAATTGTGAATGAAAAGGATTTAAAATCGCAGTTTTAGTCAATTTCAATGTTATACAGTTGTTATGAACCTATGAATTATCGTAATGAGACATTGTTCTAGTCATGTATTTTCACTAAGATGGTGAATTTAGAACAAAAACAGGATCGGTGAACAGAAAATTTGGAGATCAAAAGACGGCGACCTACCTTGTTCAGGATATCCAATTAACTTGTCTTTTATGAAATAACTAAATCCCAGGAAGACATTCTGATACCAATAGATTGTAAGCATGCCATTTTCTGCAAATATTAGATCTATAAGTACAGAGAATTTGTCTGCATAAACTCTCAGCTACTGCGTGCACAGTAATCCAAACACAAACTGCCATGCCGGCGACCTTGAACTTGAACTGCAGAGAGCATCATCAAACTGCTATATACACATCGTACATATCGTATGATTGGGCTCCAGATGGGAAACAAATATTTTTATACATGATATTTTGTAGCTTTATAACTACGTATACTTTATTTCTATTTGTCTGGGAACTAGTTCGCCTACAGAGTTGATATTTTCATATCAAATATACGAAATTGACGAATTTATAGAGAATCTTGATGAATTTTCGCATTAATTGGGGTTTGGAATTTATAAGATTTGAATGTTCAATTTTGAGTATGAACTGTGGTTTGCCGCATCACAAATTTTGAGTAAAACTGCTTCGCTACGCTACACAGTTTTAAACAATTTGTGATGCAACAAACCACAGTTCATACTCTAATAAACTGTCAAATTGAACATTCAGTTCTGAATTAAAGACTGTAGGGAATACTCCCAATTTTGCCGAAATTACCCCCATGCGTATTGTAGCAATGGTCATTTGGCGAAAACTTACCCCTAGTGACAATAACCACGTTAACAGTGTTACGCTCAGTCTGATCAATATGATACCTGTATGATCACAAGCTGTTCATGATATAGGAACTCAGTAAATGTACCAGTGTCTTTTTTTTTCAGGTTGACACACTTAGGAATTTGAGCACTGAGATGCAGAAAGAGAATCAGAAATTAATGAATGATAAATATTTTGATTATGTGTGAGTAGTAAATAGTAAAATAGAAATTTGAATATAGATACATAGGTAATTATGAGAAAAGGAAAGTACCTATATTTGATCAAAAGGTCAAGGTTACTGATGAAAAATGAACTTTAATCATACGTTTCTGGACTATATTAATAAAAACCATTTCAAATTTTCATCTTGTTCTATAATGACTGTTGAAAGAGTCAAATCATTACTACTAGAGAATATGTTTCTATATAAAAAAATCCTTTTTTTTGGTTAATCATACAGATATACATTATCAATAGAAAACAAAAATGTGACCTTTATTCTCTACAGATGGTATGGTGGTATTGGTGCCTCATGTCTTATCATTCTAATGGTGTTGTTTTACTACATGGGCATACTGTTCGGTATATGTGGGGAAAGACCAGGTAGAGGGTCACCATGCTGTAATAGAGGAGCAGGATCTAGCTGTATAGTAGCGTAAGTTTACGTATAATGGTGTTGTTTTACTATATGGGTATAATGTTTGGTATATGTGGGGAAAGACCAGGTAGAGGGTCACCATGCTGTAATAGAGGAGCAGGATCTAGCTGTATAGTAGCGTAAGTTTACGTATAATGGTGTTGTTTTACTATATGGGTATAATGTTTGGTATATGTGGGGAAAGACCAGGTAGAGGGTCACCATGCTGTAATAGAGGAGCAGGATCTAGCTGTATTGTAGTGTAAGTTTACGTATATTGGTGTTGTTTTACTACATGGGTATACTGTTTGGTATATGTGGAGAAAGACCAGGTAGAGGGTCACCATGCTGTAATAGAGGAGCAGGATCTAGCTGTATAGTAGTGTAAGTTTACGTATATTGGTGTTGTTTTACTACATGGGTATACTGTTTGGTATATGTGGAGAAAGACCAGGTAGAGGGTCACCATGCTGTAATAGAGGAGCAGGATCTAGCTGTATAGTAGTGTAAGTTTACGTATATTGGTGTTGTTTTACTACATGGGTATACTGTTTGGTATATGTGGAGAAAGACCAGGTAGAGGGTCACCATGCTGTAATAAAGGAGCAGGATCTAGCTGTATAGTAGTGTAAGTTTACGAATATTGGTGTTGTTTTACTACATGGGTATACTGTTTGGTATATGTGGAGAAAGACCAGGTAGATGGTCACCATGCTGTAATAAAGGAGCAGGATCTAGCTGTATTTAAGGATTGTTTTTCAGCTTTTGCGCTTTATCGGTGTGTATTGGCAGTAGGGAATGGAAACAAAATATGTAAAGCACGAAGTGCTTTTCATGGATTTTGTTTCCATTCCCTACTGCCAAAACACACAGATAAAGCGCAAAAGCTGAAAAACAATCCTTATATTTACATTTTATGTGTTAAATAAGTTATTTCTGCCAATTTTTCATACCGTTTCTTTACATTTGAAATATCATTGCGAGGGAGAACGCCACTTGACGTAACAGCAAGCAAACTGTCAACATTTTTTGCTGTATTCAAAGTAGTACCTTCTGTACGGAAACGTTGTTCACAAATGAGAAACTGAATTTTGTCCTTTGGCTGTATTTTGAACATTTCAATTGAAACTGAAGAAAATTGAATCGAGAAAATTTGTGACTTTTGTCCAACATACATTCAGACATAGCGGAGAGTTAAACTGTAGAAATTTCACAGAACTGAAGGGAAAACTTTTGAAAACTCACTTTAACACAAGTGTTAAACTGCTTAGACATATGAAATCAATCGGTATTATTGTATACAAACTTCTGTAAATACCTCTTTTCACCTGGGAGTAATTAGAATAATGTTAAAGTCGAGTACAGCCGTCGAAAACGCGAAAACTTTCGGTATTTTCATTACTTACCTCAACATCATGGCTAAAGATTCGCTGATACTCGAAATATTTCTGATATTATAAATCCATAAGAAGCAAAGATAAATTCACTGTTGATTAATGACACAAGTGAATCAAATCCCTATCCTAAATACTGAATATTTGATCCACTAATGCCTGAATATTCGTTCATCCAAACACGGCATCTTTCTGCAGACATGACAGCAATGTGCAGTTCGACCTTGAACTTCGTCTACTGACGTGTGATCGACTTACTACGTCACACTTCTTGGAAGTGTACATGTGGTGACCTAGATTTTGGCACATTTAATCACTGGGGGTAGACGGCATTGTTTGATAATGGATACATGTTTTGAATCTGTGTTAAAGCAATAAATAAAATGGGCATCTCATCAGAAATGAATCCGCGTAAGTTCTAAAACCATGTGATAGGCTCTTGTGTTTATCGAGAAATAAAGCAACAGTTGGTTTGGTACCTTTATATAAGGGAAGCGCAGTAGGAATGTAAATATAGTAGTGTAAGATTACATATAATGGTGTTGTTTTACTACATGGGTATACTGTTTGGTATATGTGGAGAAAGACTAGGTAGATGGTCACCATGCTGTAATAGAGGAGCAGGATCTAGCTGTATAGTAGTGTAAGTTTACATATAATGGTGTTGTTTTACTATATGGGTATACTGTTTGGTATATGTGCAGAAAGACCAGGTAGAGGGTCACCATGCTGTAATAGAGGAGCAGGATCTAGCTGTATAGTAGCGTAAGTTTACATATAATGGTGTTGTTTTACTATAAGGGGGGAAATGCCAGGTAGAAGGTCGCAATACTGCTACAAAGGAGCAGAATATAATGGTACATGTAAATGAATACAGTGTACTATGATGAGGCTTGCCAAGACCAAATCACAGACATTAGGGGTGGATCCCTCTGTCTATGATCATATCCAGTGATTGATTATATTTCTCCCTATGTCTGAATATGTCCAAAATAATAACTATCATATGATTTCTGCCATGTTTTTATCCAGATTGAAGCAACCAATGGTGTCCATCTTTTAATATGAGATCAAACATGTAGTTAACTTTAGTATGTATACATGTAGCTTATCATCAGCCCTTGTGGATGATCATTTTACCATCTTGCATATTTTATGATGATAACTCAGTGAATATTGGAGAATTTGTTTTGTGATGCACATTGTATGTCTATTTTCATATTTTTCAGTGGAGTGGTATTTTCCTTCTTCTTCTCCTGGATTCTGATGTTGGTTTGTCTGTTACTGTTCATACCAGGAGGATTCCTATATACAAATGTCTGTCGAAATCTCAATAGAGGAGTGGAAAATGTATATGTAAGTCATTTATTTATACAGAACTCATCAAAGACATTTTATTTTGTGATTTGCAATTTTTTAATTTAAATATATTTCAGCTCACTTCAAAGAAGTTTGAGCATGTAAATGTAGAATTTATTTTTCAAATATGTGTACAAGCCAGTGTGCAGAATGTATATTTTGCATAAGCTCTATTCATTTACTTTATAGCTTCCTTGGAACATGTTAGAATAGCTTTGTAATCTGTGTTTGAAATGAGTGATAAAAATAAATCTTAAGGTAACTCATTGATTTGGTACACTTTTCAGGATTATGAAACCATTTTAGAAAGTTATGGCATAGCTGTGAAAAAGATTTTATATAAAGACAATCCAAATGCCACTTTTACTCTTGGTCAGGCTCTCAGGTACATATTTCTACTAATTCTTTGTCTTTGAGTAATGAATATGTGTATATGACATTAATGCCTCCTTAATATGGTTGTGCAATAAATTTATTTTGCAGTAACTTTATTACTCAGCAAATTTTTTTTGCGTTTACACAACCGAATCTATTTTGCATTAAACATTTCTAGAAGTATTAGCAAAGGTCTTACAAAAAAGTTTCAATGATCATCAAATGGTCTCAAAATGCTACGTCCTATAGAAAATGAAATTGAAAAAAATATATGTATAATTATTTGAAGCAATGTCAAGTCAGTCTGCTAAGAGCACGACATCATAATACTGTGACGTCATTCATCACATAGAGGATCAAAATAAAAACGTCCTTACATACGAAATTATCCAAATCTCATTAGAATCTTAGAAATCATGAACTAAAATAACTCTAAATGATGAATATTCAAACCTCTTTCTTTTACAATGAAGATGAGGATGCATCAGATTTATTGGGCAACAGTTTCGCTTAGCGTTCACACAGCAAAATTTGTTGTGTAATAAAGTTATTGCGAAGCAAATCGAAAATTGATTGCGCAATTAACATTGTCATGTGAACGCAAAACAAATTTTTTGCGCAACAAATTTATGTTTATTGTGCAATAGACTCACCATGTAAATGAGGCATAAATAGGGTCTAAATGGACATAAGTAAACAATCTATAGTTTATTTCAAGTTCTACTATAAAGTCATATCATATTGTATCACATGCCTAAGATATGACATTTTTTTTTGTTTTCAGAGATTGCAAGGCAAACATGGGACTTTATACAGCTTTAAAATTAGACAATCTATTTAACCTTGATGAAGCAGTTAATACAAGTGTAAGTATATTATTATTGGTTACGGGCTTGTTTGATGCATTAAATACGAAAGGTACATTCAGAAACTTTTAATGTTCTACCTTAATTCAAATGTTAAATATACTATTTTCTCCAAAATGACCATCATGATCCTTGTTTGGAATAAGGAATAATTCTTTCTTTGAATAAAAAAGATAGTTAAGATTGTGTTACTGGTAATTTTACCATTCATGACAGGATAAAGTAATAAAACATGACAAAGTTTATGCAATTGTTCTACATCCTGAATTGATATCGAATGAAAAAGAAGAATCCTCTAAATAGATGTTTTTCAATGATTGGATTATCATGAAAATACCTCTTCATATTTCAACGCTTATTTCAAAATATAAGTTGAAGAAATCTACATGAATATATTTGACAGAATATATATGGCAACACTATACCACATTATATTAGCTGTTTTTTTCATTTCAGAAAATACTGGAGGAAATAGACAAATTGAATGTGAATGGATTTAATATAGGGAATGTGAACATTATTCCACCAGATCTTAATAACTCGCTTAACAATTTTGCCAATTCAGGAATCCTTAATATAAATTTTACTTCATTTGATGATCAGGTAAAATTGAATAGTTACATTTATTTAAAAGTCTTGTATGTATCAAAAGTATGCTTTTGTCTCTCTGGGCGTTTCTTTATTTCTTTCACTTATATATTATATTCGCTATTTTCAAAAACAAGGGTTGCTTCCCCTTTGGGACAATATCTGATGTAGACTTATTGTGACATCATAAAATTCTATGGAAGTTCATAAACTCTGGAAAATGATGTTATAAAATCGATGTTACCATACCATTATCATGACATCATAATGGTTTTACGTCGGGTACCATCTCAAATGGAAAATAACTCTGTTCTCCGCAAATACTCAATATGATTTTAAATTCTCTCTTGAAGCAAAGTAACACATACATGTAGATATAGTTAATAGAGTCTATCACCAGCTTTGATCATAAACTAGGAAATCCAACCTGAATGTCCTGGATATGCTGCCACCATGATCAGGCTTGTCCAGTCATAGACAGAATGACATCCTGGATACAAGGGTTGGATTTTCTTGTCAATGATCACACCTGTTGATTGATTATTTTCATGACCCTGATAGTATTTTCTGGGACTAATAGTGTTTGGTTTCACTGTCTTATTTTCTACAGAAAAGCTTCAACATTGCATGGCCATAACGTAATGGTATGTAAGTGATAGGGCTTTCATATTTCACATGTATATTCAAAAACTTTGCAATGATAATTGTATGATGAACAATTTTGGTTTACAACAGACCCATTCATATTTTTAGCTCTACTGGTCTCAGACCAGTGGAGCTTATGCGATCACCCTTCGTCCGGCGTCTGTTTGTCTGTCTGTCTGTCTGTCTGTCTGTCTGTCCGTCCGTCCGTCCGTCCGTCCGTCCGTCCGTCCGTCCGTCCGTCCGTCTGTCCATAAACAATTCTTGTCCGGACAACTCCTCTGAAATTGTTAGAGATAGAAAGTTAATTCTTTTTGCATTTTACTTGGACCATGGTCTAGTTGTGCACCTGACATTTAGTTTCAGTCCCTGACCCCCAGGGTCTTAGAAAATGGGCGTGGTCATTAAATTCTATGTAATCTTGTCCGGACAACTCCTCTGAAACTGTTAGAGATAGAAAGTTAATTCTTTTTGCATTTTACTTGGTCTATTGTCTAGTTGTGCACCTGACATTTAGTTTCAGTCCCTGACCCCCAGGGTCTTATAAAATGGGCGTGGTAATTAAATTCTATGTAATCTTGTCCGGACAACTCCTCTGACACTATAAATGATGGAGACTTAATTCTTTTTGCAATATGATGGGTCTGTGGTCTTGTTGTATACCTAATATTTTGTTTGAGCCCCTGACCCCCAGGGTCTTAGAAATGGGTGTGGTCATTTTCTCCTATATAACTGTATGTAATCTTGTGCTCGCAACTCCTCTGACATTATAAATGATGGAGACTTAATTCTTTTTGCAATATGATGGGCCTGTACTCTAGTTGTGCACCTGATATTTCGTTTGAGCCCCTGACCCCCAGGGTCTTAGAAATGGGTGTGGTCATTTTCTCCTATATATATAACTGTATGTAATCTTGTGCTCGCAACTCCTCTGACACTATAAATGATGGAGACTTAATTCTTTTTGCAATGTGATGGGTCTGTGGTCTAGTTGTGCACCTGATATTTTGTTTGAGCCCCTGACCCCCATGGTCATAGAAATGGGTGTGGTCATTTTCTCCTATATAACTCTATGTAATCTTGTGCTCGCAACTCCTCTGACATGATGGAGATTAAATTCTTATTGCAATATGATGGGTCTCTGGTCTAGTTGTGCACCTCATATTATGTTTTAGCCCCTGACCCTTAGGGTCTCAGAAATGGGTGTGGTCATTTTCTCCTATATAACTCTATGTAATCTTGTGTTCGCAACTCCTCTGACACTATAAATGATGGAGACTTAATTCTTTTTGCAATATGATGGGTCTGTGGTCTTGTTGTGCACCTGATATTTTGTTTGAGCCCCTGATCCCCAGGGTCTTAGAAATGGTTGTGGTCATTTTCTCCTATATAACTCTATGTAATCTTGTGCCCGCAACTCCTCCGACACTATAAATGATGGAGACTTAATTCTTTATGCAATGTGATGGGTCTGTGGTCTTGTTGTGCTGTTATTTTGTTTGAGCCCCTGACCCCCAGGGTCATAGAAATGGGTGTGGTCATTTTCTCCTATATAACTCTATGTAATCTTGTGCTCACAACTCCTCTGACACTATTAATGATGGAGACTAAATTCTTATTGCAATATTATGGGTCTCTGGTCTAGTTGTGCACCTGATATTATGTTTTAGCCCCTGACCCTTAGGGTCTCAGAAATGGGTGTGGTCATTTTCTCCTATATAAGTTAATGTAATCTTGTGCTTGCAACTCCTCTGACACTATAAATGATGTAGAATTAATTCTTTTTGCAATGATTGGTCTGTGGCATAGTTGTGCACCTGATATTTTGTTCTAGCCCTATACCCCCAGGGTCTTTGAAAATGGGTGTGGTAATTTTTCCTATATAGTTATGTTCTCTACTCGTTTAAATCTATTAATGATGGGGAGTTAATTCTTTATCCAATATTATGGATCTGTAGTCTTGATGTGTCATTGATAGTTCATTTGAGCTAGCAGCCCTTGGCCCCTAGGATCTTGGAAAATGGATGTGACATTCTTTTTAGAAATACTTTATCTCGGATATTATGAATTATATGAGTGCTATTATAGTTGCAGTATAATGGATATGTAGTTTTGTCATGCTACTTATAATTTGTTAGAGCACCTGCTCCCTATGGTCTTGGTTTAAAAAAAAAAGAAAGGAAATTGATGTTTTAGAAAAAACAACCAGGAGAGCTACAGTCTCGTCAGAGACTTCTGGTTTATATATACAACCAAATTTGTTTTGCTTTAAAAGAAATTATGATTGTCTAGACATTTTACATGTAAATGTGGTAATAAACCATTTCATTATCCTCAACTTAATTTCAGTGCAAAGTTGTTTTTTTTATGGCAGAGAGATTACTTTGAAACTATGCATTTTATGTGTGTTTTTATTTCCCATTCAAGCATATTGATCTTTTCATTGAGCTTAATGTTATTTTATTGCAGTTGGGTAAAACACCCGTTATTAACCTAACAGAGACAATCAATACGTTGCTGACGGCTGGATTAGTAAGTAATGTATTGAATTTCAATATTATTCCATCATTTATTGAAATCTTTATCTAGTCATACCATCTTAGGTTTTTTAGGTACATTAATTTCAATTTCGCTGTCATATATTTTACACTACATTGACTTATTTTATGGATAACATACATTTTAGCTCTGTGTACATGTGTATTTTTAGCTCGCCAGGACGATAAAGTCCGGAGAGCTAATGCCATACCCTTGGCTGCTTCGTCGTCGTCATTGTCGTTGTCGTCGTCCGTAGACAAAACTTTAACCTGGGCTATATCTCTTGAACTATAAGGGGTAGGGCTTTGATATTTCACATGTAGATACCTTGTGACGAGACCTTTCATTTGAGACCATGACCCTTGACCTTGGACTTTGACCTACTTTTCAAAAACTTTAACCTGGTTACTGACAAAAACCTGTATAGGCGAGCTATGTAATCTTTGATTACCCTATGTTTTTCTCAAATGATGAAGTATTTGTTGAGCCATTATCAATGTTTGAAACCATGTTGGATTTAAAATAATAAAAATATAAAGACTAAAAGAGTTATTTCAACCTTTTCAATCACTTTGTAGTGTTCATGTGATGAATATTATCTTGCTCACCAGAGGGTATCCCTAAGAAACAAAAATTACAACATGTATTATGACTTCGGGATGAAATTCCAAGTAAATTTACATATGATATCTTTTATTATGAATAGAATAATTCAGCGGAAAGTTTAAGTCAGTTGCAGAATGGTGCCTTGAGAAATCTGTCAACACAGATGGTAAGTTTATCAACATATTTTGCTAAGTTGTCAATCTGGGAGATATGTTTACTTATCTCTGAGCTGTTATAGCTACATGTGTATGTATATTGTCGTAAGACTTAACTATTCTTCTTTTAGTTTTCTTCAAAATTAGAGTTTGAAATTAAAATGGGATTTTTGAATATTTTTTATCACATATCATTCATACTTTCAGTTCATATAAGGGAGAAAAATCATTGTAAGACTAACCAAACTGTTCATGTCGCCTTTGAGCTGGCACTGTTTATCTTTCTTATATTTTGTTTTTTTTTCTGCTAATTTTATTCTTATTTTATTCTATCCCAATTTAGGCTACTTTACAGCAAGATTTAAGAGTTCTGAGGAACAAAAGTGACTTAAAGGTTTGTATGAAATTTTGATACGTTCAATTGCAATTTTGAAATGAAAGATTCTTGTGTTTTAAATCACAATTTAGCATGTATAAGCGACTCATTTTCAATATTCCTGTATAGAGTTTTAATATGGTTTTGTTCACTTTTAAGGAAGAGGTCGAGAACCTGACAGATGGACTACTGGCAGCTCAGGACAGGTTCAATAATGAAAGTAATACATTAGTCAAAACGGTATGTACAATATATGTGTACAATATATGTACAATATAAATGACTGATATTCAATTAAATATAATGTTTGCAATACAAGACAGTTAAAAGTCCTTACTGACTGCAAATGATGGAAAATTAATTCTAATTCCTATTATGTAAGTTAATGTATACAAATGCTTTTCTTTTTTTTATTGAGATAATGTGTTGGAAAGGGTAGACCTCTTCTAGAATGTGTATGAAAAGTCAGTGGTTTTTAGCATAAAGTTTTTACCCTTTTTCCATATTTGATATTCATCCCTATCACCGCAAAATATTGTGACATTGATGACAGTAACATGTTATCTATACAGAGTGAAAATATAGATCAAAACTTTCTCCTTAGTGTTCAAGGTAAAGGTTTATTTACATACTTGAATGAAAGCAGTTTTAAAATTATCCACATGTATACATGTTGGTACATGTAGGTACATGAACCCGAAATGTAGGTACACGTAATTCAACTTGTTAGAAGTTATTTTTTGCTTTGAGGAGTTTTAACAG
The DNA here is from genome assembly GCA_028142955.1 of Pinctada fucata. Lineage (NCBI taxonomy): Eukaryota > Metazoa > Mollusca > Bivalvia > Pterioida > Pteriidae > Pinctada > Pinctada fucata. Next base: position 71,493,838 of record AP027103.1, read on the forward strand.
TTCCTGAACAGCTTTCAATATCTTTTTTAGGAGCTAGATAATACTATAAATGAAATTAAAGATACAGTGAATACAACTTTGGAAGGTACAAAGAGCAAGGTAAGTTGCTGATTCACCGATACATTTATACATTTATTAAAAAAGATTAAAAAAAAAGAAAACAAACATCAAACTACATGTAACTAACAGGATGACGAACAAAGTGTTTCACAATATAGAGATGTTAACTTATGTGACCATTTTATGGAAATTAGGAAGAGTTCCAAAAGAAAGCAAAGTGCTACATGTGTGAAATATCAGCTGTCTGTGATCATTAAGTTCATGATGATCGACTTGAAGGAGATTGATCTTGTTCTCTGTTGTATAACAAGTGTCGGGTTAATACTAAACTCTTTCCTTGTCTCAGGCTAGTGACATGGTTTTAATTTTAACTATATGATAACAATGACCCAAGATTGACATAAGGATTACAAAACCCGGGATTCTGCAATCTGTATTACCTTATTGCTTTATGGTTGAGCAGTAGGTTCAGGATATACTACTATATGTGATGTTAAATAGGCAAGATCATCATACTTCTGAAGATTTTTAAAATTAGGTTTTAAATTATTAGGATACACAGTTGCCGTTAAATGTGATTGATACATGTACATACATGTATGCTCATCAAAATAAATATGTAAAGAAAATTGTAAAGCTCAATAGGTGTAAAAATTATGATTTACCGTATACATGTTTGAATGCATTCTATCTTCCTTTGATAGGTGAGGAATGAGATAGGACAGTGTCGGCCAGTTTATACAGCGACCCAGAAACTCTCTGATGCCTTCTGTGTAGTCCTACTCGATCCCTTTGTATGTATACATGTCTTCTCTTTATTATTTCTGTTCTTGAATAAAGAGGAAAGATTCATGAAACATTTTGAAATCAAATTTGAATTGCTAAAAATGTCAACATGTATTTGACATATCAAAATTACTTTATCAGTGTGTTTGTGTTGCTTGTACGAAGTAGACTAAAATGATGTTACCCAGATCAAATGAAGATGTTAGCAATTTTAATTAAACTCCAAATTTATTTTGTAGAATTCCTTTTGGTTTGGGCTTGGTTGGGGTTTGTTTTTCTTCATTCCGTCCATTATATTTGGACTGTTACTCGCCAACCTCTATCAGAGAGAGGAGCCATTAGACAAGGAAACTAGAAGGGCAATGAAGCGTAGCCGGGAGGAGGCAAAGAGAAACAGGGATTTTGAAAATCCGTAAGTGGATTAGTGATGTTGTCTATTCATTAACATTGCTCCACAGTCTCTTAAGTCATTCTGTAAAGTTAATTATGATATTATCATTACATGCTGTGCATTTTGTGACTATAAGTCTAGTATTTTGTTCAAGAAAGAAAAAAAATCTACTTTATGTATAATTTTTTTTTCAAGAAATAATGTGAGGAATTCCCTGTTAACAAATGATTATCAACCTTACCCAGGACATACTGTGAATATACATGTACATATATTTTTTTAGCATATCATTCACATACGTGTATATGATGTAATACAGGTATGTTACCAGGGGTTTTTTTTCCTTGTTTTGGGGCCGAATTTCGGCCCCTTCCCAATGCCAAATTTCCTCTATTTTTCCCAAAAAATCACCCTGAAATTCCCAAAGAGGAATTATGAAAAAATCACCTGCGAAAATGAGACTCAAAGTCTGGAAATCAGCACAAAATGTCCTATTTCGAAGTGCATTTTTAAAAGTTTTTATTCATCCCTTGTTCAGTTCAAGCAAATCAATAGGTTACGAGTGCTAATAAATGATATTTTAGGGTTAAAATTTATTTGAAAATTTTCCCAATTTTTGCAAAATGTCGCAAATTTTCCAAAATGAGACAGGCACAGGCATCTTCCCCAAAATAAAAAAAAAACCTGGTTACAAAAATGTACCATATTATAAAAATGTACATATATGAATAACAAAAGTTATTCATGTGAATAGCAAAAGTTATTCATGTAATTAATGTAAAGAATTACTTACAAAAATGTGCATATGTACATGAAATATTTTTTGTTAAAAATGTATATATGTGAGTGCATGTGTTAACATGTATATTTTTATTTACAGGGAGATGGATCAGTACCAAGGCTATAACGGCAGGGCTGATGACAACATTCCTTTAACTAGGTACCGTGATTTGACTTTGTTCAGTGTTTTTGTGTCAGAGTTGAGCATGCTTCGTTATTTGGATTTTCTAAGTTTGTTTGAGGATATTTGGTATTTTTGCATAAAACTGTGTTTTGACTTACTATATTCCCTTGATCCGCACGCTTTAATCAGTTAGACCCAAAGTGCCTGACTCTCTTGATATGAGTTACTTTTAATTTTACTAAAAATATAGAAACATTAATTTAAAATGTAAATTAATGATGATGGGAAAATTCATACTTCTTAGAGATTATAACAATTCATCATATGTTACATAAATAATCCTGAACTTCTATTATTCATATGATACAGTTAGGTTAAAAATAGAATGATGTGTCTGAAGTAAGCTTTATTCCATTTCGATCATAGATTGAACATGGTTGAAATTTTAATTTTAGAATCGCAGTTTACAGTGAGAAATGAAAATATGTTAACATTGACTTGAATCTTAAGTAAATGTTCTCTATTAGGTATACAGGTATACACATGTAGTTCAAGTATTTGCCACATTTTATTTGCAACCCTTCTACTAAGAGATAGGAAAAAATGTTAATGAAATATTTTATTACCGTTTAAATAAACTAAAACGTAAAACATTCCTTTTGTAACATGTATGGACTATTTAATGACGTAAGAGTAGGTTTAAGTTGTGTTTTATGCCCCCATAATCAAAGATTTGGAAGTTGATTGTTTTTGACCTGTCTGTTTGCTTGTCTGTTAGTCACATAATAATTAACTTAGGTAACTTTTGAACAACAAGTAATAGGGATCTCATATTGTGTTTCGTCATTATGTTCCTTCTTACAATACCTTTCCAAGCATACCAAGGTACGTTTTAGACCTCTTGACCTCAACCATAGAATTTGACTTTCTTTGAGAATTTTTTAACCATGACCATAACATCTGAATAGTAATTGATTGGACTTTTACATGTATGTCACATATTTGTATATCTTGTGACAAGACCTTTACTTCAGTACTAAGCGTTTATAAATACATGTATAAAATGTTCTGACAAAGTACATGCTGACTGGGCATTTGTATTTTGACGAAGATGCTGGGGTATTTGTGTTTCACAAACACATTTTTTCGTTTTTATGTTATTCTTCATAAACTCTTTCCAAGTCTAATGTGACGTTATATTTCTGTTAACTTCTTCAGTAGACTTTTTACTCAGTAGTCGTTAATGTTTATGTATTCTCAGTGTGGATCGTAATGGTTATCATGGCAACAAAGGCATTCCGAATGCTGGATATGGGGATGGCCATGGATATAGGGACCATTATGAAGGTGACCGATACTATAGGGATCATCATCCCCCCTCATACCATGATAGCAGGCACTACCCCCCAGCATCATATGGCCAGTCCCAGGGGGGATACCCCCGTGGTTCATATGATGATGGGTATAGAGGGCCCTCTGCCAGGCCGCGATACTAATTATTGCACTGTAAGTAGCATCCGCCTCGTACTAATCTTTCTGGTGATGGTTAGCTATGTGCTAATGTCTGTCAGGGGGCTTTCCCCATATCGTTATATATCTTAATGCTGATACCTAAAGTCTTATGGTTGAAATAATTATTAGAGCAATTATATAACTTATCTCAATTCTGTCACATTTGAATCATAAGATATTTTTTTCTTTTCAGCCATTAGGATAAGTTAAATTCTAGAATATTAATCTATATTCACAAAGTGACTGATGTGTAGCTCACCTTAAAATCCTTAGAAATGCATGATTGAAATGGGATCATTGTTTCATTTGGATATTTTTTTCGGTTTAAAATTTTGATTTATAGCGGAAAATTAAGGATAAATATGATGTACATGACTGTATATAAGATTTTGAAGTACTTGTAAAAAGCAATTATAATATAAAGTCCAGTTATATAGAACACAAACATCCTTTGTCTATTTTCCATATAGGATAGTAGAAATTGTTCCGCTGTATCATTACTGTATATTTACAATATGTACATTTAAGAGCACCAGGCTGTGATTGCCTAACAAGTTTAAAGTCTACAAACATTTTTCAGATATAATATTTTAGATGACTAAATTTTCCGACAAAAAATATGTTAGATTTCCAACCGCATTTTATATTCATGCATGTTGACACCGTCCATATAATTCTCAAACTAGAACCAAATGAAAAGAAAATGTACAGTGAAACCTGTCTAAACCGATACCTATCTAATCCGATAACCTGTCTATTCCGATAGAATTTTTTGGTCCCAAAGAATTTTCTATCTTTTCCTATATAAAAGAACCTGTGTTAACGGAACACTGCCTACTCCGAATACCGATATACATTTTTGGTGTCAGTGACATTTTATACATGTATTTCACACTGTCTAAACCGATATCTTAAAGTTTAAACAACACCTACCTTGACCAACCCTTGTATTGATCACCCCAAGCTGATCAATTAAATAGCTGAATGAACTCCAATTCTCTTTATAGTAACCTCCCAAACCATGTCCAGTGTCTTAATTGTTTGCATTATAATGAGTTTAATTTGTATGTAAACTTGTCACTATGTACAATTATAAAAATCCAATATCCAATTACATCTGACTTGAAATCTTTTTCATGGAGTATATATTTCCAAACTTAACTCATTATCACAGAGACAATTATTTTTATGAGAAATAAGAGTTTAAACAATACATGGTAAACAAAAAGTATTACTATTTCACAGTTTTATGGTCAGTTTTTCACTAGGAATGTAAAGATAACTTGGAAGAAATTATCAGGATGCCTTAATTCTATAAAACCTGTGTAATCCGATAACCTGTCTATACCGATATTTTTTCTTGGTCCGAGTCGACATCGGTTTAGACAGGTTTCACTGTATATACTCCTATCGTATTTGTCCTTCATTAAGTTAAGTGGGTGATGTTTCATTCTGCATGCTAACTGAAGATCCTATTATTAAATCCCGGTTCACAATAATGTACTTTGATTAGCCTTTTACAAAGAAAAAAAGTGGCTATAAAATCCAGTTACTTTTTAGAGATAATATTATGTTAAGTTGAAATAATTATTGCATTTGATTGATGATCATAGATCAATTGATTTTCACAAAATTTCACATATCAGGATCTATAACTTACTCAAAGTCAAGTGTCTTACAACTTTTTACTAAATACATGTATAATGATTATACTAACTTATTCATTATATGTTCATGTATGCTACATCTATACTTTCTTTCTAATGTGTTTATGTTTATGTATTTTTGTTTAGTCAAATGATAGGGCATTATCACCTACCTGAATGCTCCACTGATATGTATATTTTACTCTTTGTAGTGCCACCGTATGGTGACTAAAGTTGGATCCACCTAGAAAGTTTCACACCACTGGATCTCTCTACACATTTCTTTGGCTCACGTCAACATTCCATATACCATTTGTGACCTTGACCCACATACATATCTGTTACCAAGGAAGTCATACCCATGTCAACTTTTATTTTTCTTAATCTGCTGTTGTCTTGATTTTGACTATGTTTTATTTTTTCTGACTTTTGATATCATATCTTACCAAATTTTAGAATTGTTTCACATTCCTCTTTTTAATCAAAAATCAGGAAAATATTTCATGATGATTATTTTTATTCTGTGTCCATGTGTGATGAATTTGTCTATTTTATGTTGTATTATTATACATCAACATACATTTTAGATCATTCTAAGACTTAATGTAAGTCTATAAAGTCATCATTAAATCTCTACTTATTTTTCATAAGCAAATTGAGTGATTCCATTGCTTAAAGGAAAGTTTTTTTAATATTAGGGGAATCTATTTTGAGGTATATATAACTAGGCCGTCAATGACAGGGTGCCTGCGACAGGGAGAAGTGCCTATACTTTTCCGTCCAGAATTAGGAGCTTTATTTGAAAGCTGAGATTATTAAAGCCCTTTATATTTGTAGTAGGGTTTACGATCCATTATTCTGTTCTACAATATTTTTATACTTTTATGGACAAATCATTGATTTACCGGGTGGGTGTTTGTGTCCCCTTTTTATGGGGAATACAAGCACCAGTTTTAAATTATACATGGAGTTAGTCCCATTGGTCATATCTGTGTTCAATGTTCACCTATGCAGATGTATTTTTGAAATTGTCATTTTTTTCTTCTCAAAGCTTGTTATAATTTAGTCAGAATGTATCTTTGCATAGTTATAATTTGTTGCACAATTATTGTTTTTTTTTTTAAAACTATGCCAAAGTTATAATTTTATCTGCTTATGTCAAAGTTATCATCTTTGCACAATTACATGAATATCATATGTATTGTTGTCCAAGAGTCATGTAAAAGCTTGTTTTCATATTGCCACGATTATGATGAAATTATAAGAGTTATGTTTGACTTAATAGTTGAGCTTTAATTTAGTCCAGATTTTAGCTTTTGTGCCTTGCTTTCAGTAGTTTCATATGTGAATGTCATTCAAGAAAAAGGAGAACATGTACACACACTTTCTTGTGTCTGTACATTTTATACATGTACTTATGATGAAGTGCAATACAATTTTAACTTTATTGTTAAGATAAATTTTATTTACATGTATTTATAATTATAACTTTTTCAGCTGTTCATGGTTTTGTTTGCAATACATCCTTTGAAGAAGAAATCCAACAGAACATTTTCAAAAGTTTAATTTAATTCTTCAAATTTTGATTGTGCATGTCATTCAGATCAGAAATTACATACTGTATACAGCTTTGAATTCTTTTCCCCCTATTGAGACATCGTCTAATATTTGCCTAATTACAAACTTTGTTAAACGATCCTTTATCTATAATCTTATTTACCGATTCATAATAATTTATGAATGTTTTTTAATGTTTCACTGTATACAGTATGACTGTGTACTATGATTCAGAATTAAATTTCAGGGTTTTTAAATACTGCCTTTCATCCAAAAGATTTATTGAAAGTAAGAAAACAATTTTACAGATTATTTTGGTAATTATATATTTATAGCTAAGATAGTTCATGTAAATCTATATATGGTGCTGTAAGTATAAGATATTGGTTGTATGAAGAATGTATGTGTAGTACACAAGTTAAATACATGTACATGTTATATACCATCATTGTCAGAATCATACATGTACGTGGTTGTTTCCCTCTCTTGTTGTATCTCCGCACATCCTTTATGACAGGATGTATTTAGGAATGGAGACTTTTATTACTTTCATATGTAAACAGAATTTATATCAATAATGTGTATTAAGCAGAATTTTATTTTACTTCTGAAAATGCAAACAACATTAGTTTTAAGATTTGTTACTTACGTATGGAGTGAAAGGTTGACTACATTATCACTCACAGCTGTTATTATAAAGAAAAATAAGTAATTCATTTATTTTTTTTTTTTTCAAGTAATCACCGCTACAGAATAAGTTGCAACAGATTTTTTTTTAATGTATATCAAGGAAAATTATCTTTTGAATATTTAGTTCTCTATCATGTAATGGAAAACATGTTTCAAATATATCATATCATTTTGAAAATGTCCCTTTTAAAGAAAGATGACTTTCTGCTTTCCAAAGAATATAATTGTGTCAGATAATGATTGCTTGTTATTACATATACCAACCAAATGTAAAAAGGAGTATACTCAATTTATTGAAGGATAAAATATGTAGCACTGAATTGTAGATGTGTTTATTTGGATAAATTATTGAATGGAGAGGGAGAGAAGATATGTATCCTATTCTATGATATAAAACACTGGACATTATTCTATCAATCTTTGACGTTGGCTACAACTTAACTTCAGAGTCACACTTATCATTTTGTCAAGGAGCTTTACTGTTTTTGTTTTCTTTGCTTATTTTAAGTCAGGAGAAGTGGAACTTGCTTGGTTGTGTGCATAATAAACATACATTTATATTATTGTTAAAATTGATCTCCTAATGTTTGTATATAAAGATGTGTGATATAATTATCGGATAATAACTGAGGGAATTATATGCATTTTTAACATAGTGTGTGAATGTATATGAATATTATTTACAATGTGAATGTATAAATGAACTTACACATATAGAACATTACATGGTTACAACAAAAATTTAATAAATTACTGTGTGCTTGGTATTTATGAGTAAATAGTCCATTTCCAGATTAAAGATATGACCATTCCTAACCTTGATTTTATACACACAGACACCAGACATCACATCATAAGGCACAATTTTCCATTGTGACGTCACATCTGATCACACCGTCTTGAAGTACCTTGATGTGTTGTCATGCTTATTATTTTGACGTCACAATGAAAATATCGCAAAATTGTGTGAAGTATGGTGTTTGAATGTCTCATGAGTTTACTGGAAAATCAGATATTAGTACAAAGTCGCATAAAAATATCTTTAACCCTTATGTGTATCCCAAAGGAAAACCTAGTATTGGACCTAAGATTTCTTGTTTACAAATGCATGTGCTTTTAATAGAAATGAAATGATGAACACATTTCAAACATTTAAGTGCAATGTAATTCATTTGACGTAACTTAAAAATGTTTAAAAGTGATAAGACTATTGATGAAGGAGGATTTTAGGTTACCTAATCATTCCTCAGTCCAACAAGGGTCAGTCAATAACACAGAACATGCACCTCTTAAGAAAGGAAACATCAGGACTATATGTTATCACAAGGTTGACTTGTTCACTTTACAGTCACATTCATAATATATGCATTGTTAGCCTCGTTTTAAGATCCCTAGCATATTGTGATAATCTACCCTTTTAAATAAATAAGAACAAATCAAATTCATAGCACACAACACATTCTTTTTCAGTTCTTTGTTACATGGATACAGTGATTGTCCTTTGCGTGGTGCATGGGGAATTTCTCCCTATACATGTATTGTTACATAAAAATCTTTTCTGATATCATCCATATGTAACACAAGATGTGTCTGATCATATTTTATTATCATCTGTTTTTTTTTTGTTGACATTGTTTTGGAAGAAAATAATGAAGAATATGTGGTTCAAAATCAATCATGATACAAGTACTGTTATAATAATTGCCATTGTTCAAATAAACTATATCTCTGCTCTTTGATTTTTGTTCCTATAATCTGCCTTCAGCGGCTGTTAACTTGATGGGCTTCTTGTACTTATTAAGGATTGCAAAACTTGACAGATATCATAATCCTTTGATAGTATGTCATGACCTTGACCTTATTTTATATAGAAATAGTTTTGAGGGGGATTTTAAAGAAATATGAATGAGTTGATACATGTATATTTGAGCACAGTATGGAACTTACCATATCAGTATCATACACCTTATTAATCCAAGGTCATACATTCATTGCAAGGCTTCACTGGAAACATCTTAACAGAGATTATTTGTAAGCATTGTGTTAATTCAGGATTGTGTAACTGTGGTACCCAATGTCATATTCTGCGATACAAGGTAGCAGCAGTAGTGATTGTATTTAAGTAACATATGAGCTACATGTATTTCTAATTATAATGTACAAATACTTCACACTATAAATCTGACAAAAGTCAGAAACTAAATCTGACAGGAGTCGGAAAGACCCTGCTAAGCTAAACAAGAAATTCCATCTCTAAAGGTTAAAGAGCTTTAAAAATTTAGAATTCTCATTTGAAGGTAAAGTCAAGATAGCAAGCATGGATGAGACTTGATAAAATCAATTATTATCATGGAATCAATCTCATCCAATAAAGTAGTCATGGCCATTGATTAAGTATACATATGGGTATCAACAGATGTTTTTTTCATGAAGTACATTCCAAATATGAGAACCCTACTTCTTGTAATGAAGTAGTAATAAATGGCCAAAAATGAAAAAAAAAACTTCAAATGCATAGATCAAGGTCAAATATGACGGACAACAAAGATATAGATTTTGTCTCAAGGTACAAACATATTGATGAGATCACACATACATGAATGATGAATCATGGCTAGAATTTTTTTTCAAATGTCTGTCAAAAGTTACATGATCAGAAAGGTTTATAGCTCACAAAATCTTTTCATCAGATATCGAGGTATGATAGGCATCTCTTTAAGCATTCTTTTACTTGGGGCATGATGTCATATTTTTGTCCCCCGCTTTCGCGAAAGCGCGGGTACATTGAACCGTCCCGTCTGTCTGTCCGTCAGTCAGAAAAACTTTAACCTTGTCCATTACTTTTGAATGGTAAGTGTTAAGGCTTTCATATTCCACATGTGTGTTCCTTGTGACAAGACCTTTCCATGGATACCAAAATTGTTGACCTTGTGACCGTTACCTTGAAGTTTGACCTACTTTTCAGAATTTTTAACCTTGAGCATAACTTTTGAATGGAAGGTGATAGGGCTTTCATATTTCACATGTGTATTCACTGACCTTTCCATGGATACCAAAATTATGTACCTTTCGACCTTGACCTCGGAGTTTGACCTACTTTTTAATTAACCTTGACCATAACTTTTGAATGGTAAGTGATAGGGCTTTCATATTTCACATGTGTATTCATTGTGACAAGACCTTTTCAAGGATATCAAAAATTTTGACCTTGTGACCTTGACCTACTTTTCAAAAACTTTAATCATGACCATAATTCTTGAATGAAAAGCGATAGGGCTTCCATATTTCATATATGTAAATGAATAGTCTCCATATTATTCAAATTTGGTTTGGTTAGGTGAAAGGATTCTTGACTTATTGTTTGGAAACCAATATTTTCATTACATTTTTCTTAACAGTGACCTTGACTTTGATCTCACAAATTGTCTATGGTGTCAAATACAGGTACATGGTATACTAGTACATGTATATAAAGGGTGGGGATTATAAAAATTATGTTTCTCATGACAAAAGAAAACTAAACTAGTACATATAATGGTGAAACATTTATTACAGAACATTGTCTATGATGTTCAAGATGAAATTCAATTCACTGCTAATCAATCATATGGTTCAATAGCACTTTTGCTTGACAGTCACGGTCTAATGAAGTTTATGCACCATTTCCTCCTTAGTAATGAGATGGTTGGTTTTGTTGACTAATTGCATGAGCGAGTTTATATTGAACGCCCAGTCATTGAGAATGTCATTTGGATCTTTATGTTGTCTGAAGTGAATGATCCCCTCCAGGCGGTCAATCTTGGCCTGTACAGTTTTATTTGTGACTAAATTGGACAGGAATTCTTCTGTGTCCTGTAAAATAAGTAATATCAATCTCAGATTCAAGCTAAGGACTGGTCCGTCACTTGATGTTTATATTAATACTGCAAGTAAAACACAGACAATGAAGCCAGGGAGCTGTATTCATGACAGTGTATGTAATATTAATACAGTATATCATACTTGCAGTTCTCTACTTAAACATATTGTGTTATAGAAATGAATTGGTCAAACCAGATACATGTATAAGTTTTCGTTAATGTACTTACACTTTCTGCTAGGTCCAATAATTCTGCCATTCGTTTTGTCCTTACACGGGTATAATATCTGGCCATCACTCTGATATTCTGTAAATAGGAATTATTTCTTAATTTAATGGAGAAACATGTACATGTATAATTAATTAAGCATATATAAAGTATTTTTAAAATTGCAAGTTTTAAATATATCACATGCATACATTTACACATTAATTTTGATAGTCTTTCAGTTTGGAATTTCATTGCCACTTACAGTTAGTATACAATTTACATGTACATTAAATTATTTACATTTTCTACTACTCGGTTTTTGAGATCTGTCCAGCGTTTTGCGCCTCCCTCTAGTTTAGTATTGAACACATGAGTAGCTGGACTTGATGCCGACCCAAATTTGAGTTCACTTTCGTAAGTGGTGCATAACTGTTTCCAGTTAATTATTTCTGGGGTTGTGAAGCACTTCAGCAATTCTCTGAAAATAAAAATTCATCAGATCTAGAATATGTTATCACATTAATCAACACCAGAACCATCTATCCCTACATGTAGCTTTTGCTTTGAAGGCGGTATTTTACTTCATCATATTCATTTCTGCCATACCAAATCTTTTAACTTGGAATTTTTTCAATCTTCTCTGATAAAAATAGCAATCCAAGGAATGCTTGTGTCACCTGCGAAGCGGCGGATTCTAGGAGGTGGATCACATGGTTCAAAATTACTGGTATCACTAGGAAAGTCTTGTCTAATGAAATTCATATGTGAAATATCAGACCTCTTACTTACTAATTGAAAGATATGGTCAATCTCAAATTTTCAGAAAAGCGTGTCAATCATCTAGGTCAAGGTCACTACGTAAATATTTTGGTAACAAAACAAAGGTCACATCATAAGAAATGTATGTGTGAAATATTAAAGCCCTATCACTTACCAATGGAAAGATATACACAATTCTTAGAAAAAAAGGTCAAATATCTAGGTCAAGGTCACTAGGCAAAAAATTATGGTAAGTTAAGAAAGGTCTTGTTATGAAGAATACACATGTGAAATATCAAAGCCCTATCACTAACTAATCAAAAGATATAGCGAATCTCAACTTTTTTGAAAAGTAGGTCAAATATCTGTGTCAATGTAACGAGGTCAAACACTATGGTATGTGCAGAAAGCTCTTCTTACAAGGAATACACAAGTGAAATTTCAAAGCCCTATCCCTTACCTTTCAAAAGATATATACAATCTTTCTTATTCTTAAAAGTAGGTCAAATATGTAGGTCAAGGTCACTAGGTCAAAAATTATGGAATGTGTAGAAATGTCTTGTTACAAGCAATACACATGTGAAATGTCAAAGCCCTATCACTTACCATTCAAAAGATATAGCAAATCTTATCCCTTACCTTTCAAAAGATATATACAATCTTTCTTATTTTTACAAGTAGGTCAAATATGTAGGTCAAGCAATACACATGTGAAATGTCAAAGCCCTATCACTAACCATTCAAAAGATAAAGCAAATCTTAACTTTTTCGAAAAGAAGGTCAAATACCTAGGTCAAGGTCACAAGGTTAAAAATTATGCTGTGTGTACAAAGGTCTAGTCACAAGGAATACATGTGTGAAATATCAAAGCGCTATCACTTACCAATCAAAAGATATAAGCAATCTTAATTTTTTTGAAAAGTAGGTCAAATAAGTAGGTCAAGGTCACTAGGTCAAAAATTATGGAATGTGTATAAAGGTCTTGTCATAAGGAATACACATTTGAAATATCAAAGCCCTATCACTTACCATTCAAAAGTTATGGGCTGTGACACCCAAAGTGTGACAGACAGACAGATGGACAAACGGACAAAGTGATCCCTTACTGTCGCTATGCTTCGCAGGCGAAAAGTAGGTCACATATCTAAGTCAAGGTCACAAGGTTAAAAATTATGCTGTGTGTACAAAGGTCTTGTCACAAGGAATACATGTGTGAAATATCAAAGCGTTATCACTTACCAATCAAAAGATATAAGCAATCTTAATTTTTTTAAAAGTAGATCAAATAAGTAGGTCAAGGTCACTAGGTCAAAAATTATGGTATGTGTAGAAAGGTCTTGTCATAAAGAATACACATGTGAAATATCAAAGCCCTATCACTTACCATTCAAAAGTTATGGGCTGTGACACCCAAAGTGTGACATACAGACAGACGGACAAAGTGATCCCTAAGTGTCGCTATGCTTCGAAGGCAACACAATAAATATACTATTATCTACAGGTACGATATATTCTTACTTGTAGATAGAAATTTCCTCCAGGTTTTTGTCCTCCTTGACTCTGTGAATCAGATCTGACTGCTCATTATCGTACGGAGCCAAAATGGAATATAGAACTACATAGCGTAGGGCCTGAAATAAAATGTGATATATATAATGTATATAATCAACAGATAATGGAATTTAGAACAACACTATGTAGGGCCTGAAATAACATGTAAAATATATATATCATTTATTTATAATATACGTTGAATTTTTATGGAAATGGAATTTTTCCTATTATTTCACTAAAACATGATGTATATGGAATATATAACTTTATATGCACAACCAATGTAATTCCCTAAGATGATACTATTGAAAGGAACATGTTGCATTTTGCATGTAAAGGCCCATGACATCACAATGCATAATCTCTTCACAGAAACATTCCTCGAAGGCTGTTCTATCCTGTAAACTGAATCCGCAGAGACCTTCATTCTAATGTCACCTTTTTACACGGAAAAACACAATTTCAGAAAACAAGAATGTGGTGCATATATATAGAATAAATGTCATAATTTGTGTTTTGTTACAAGTATGCAACACATAGCAAGTGTATTTATTGCATGAAATTCGCTAACGTGCATTACATGTACGATAAATGCACTTGCTGTGTGTTGCATACCCGTTACAAAACACAAATTAAGACACTAACGTGTGGCCTGAAATTACACAATTGTGATACTAAATACATGTTCTTGAGTTTTAATTGAATTTTCCATATCTATTTCACATTCTCAGTGTGTGAAATTAACGGTGGCCCGATGGCCAATTTCTACAGTAAATTTGATCGGTTTATAGCAATCGAAAATACCATAGAGTCTAAGACCAACTTGTCTATAGGAAATTTGTGCATTTAAATATTAGCTTTCGAAACTTAATCGTACATGTAACATCGATTTAAAATGTGTCCACTTCGTGAAATAGGACATATTCCACAAAACTGTATTAATACAAGAAAATAATGAAATTAGAGAAATTGTTTTAGAAATTGAAAAAGAATATGAGTAAATTGTTTTACCTAATAAAACACATAAAAGTAAAAATATCATAATAATACTAGATTTAAATGGTTTTTTTTCTTATTTTGGTCTGCAGGAAATTGCTGCGGTCTATAGGAAGTGAAATCACTGTAAACCAAATGTCTATATGACTTTAAAAGTCAATTTCACACACTGCATTCTACACACAGCAATATTTTCCAATTTCATGTGTGACTTTATCTGGAAAAGTTTCTCTGCCGTCAGCCAAACGACTTTTTCTGCAAGAATCTTGCAAAAATTTTCAGGAATGGTGATAACTCAGTAAACAGACTCTTTTTAGATTTCCTTTTCTATTTCTATTTAATTGCTAACTGTTCCAGAGATCATAATATGAAGTCATTAATATTTTGTAATATTTCTTGTAGCGCACACACATATCTTACATAAACAGGCACTTTCAATGATAAAGACCCTGTAACGGCCTTTAAATACATAGCACTTCTATCTATGACATCATAGACTAAAGTCCGTATAGGAGAATATTGCTGCAGGCAAGGATACTTTGCAGTGCTTGTCTAGCTTCTTTCCTTTTGTGCGAGATGATCTATTTCACTGATATGTCTTCATTAAATATCCATTATACATGTATTAGCCATCTTTCCATCTAAAACTCCTTGCATTAGACTTGGTCAAAAGCTCTCCAAAGCTTGTGTTCACCTGTTTACTCACATCCCAACTTTAAATATTACCGTACTATCTTATCTTACTTGATTTACTTTTAACATTTACAATACAAACTAAAAAGATTCTCGACATTTGATTGTTTTATAACTGACCTCTCTCATCTTATCTTTGTCTTCTCTGATTTCCGGGGTCTCGTACACAGCTCTGTAATGTTTACATATGGCCAGATATGAACCCTCGTGTTCGTCTAACTCGATCATCAACTGGTAGTACTTTAACTTTAGGTCCTATCGTATGAAAGAGAATAATGTACATGTACTATGAATTTATGATACCGGTAGAATAAGATATTTACTTGTTTTGTTGCATGACAAAATAGATCTGAGACCGAAACACGTGTCTGGTGAATAATAAATTGGATTGAAATTTTCTTCGGGAAGGTTTTAGAGTTGGAATACTTCCGTATTATTAATATAAACACTTATTTCCTGTTGCAGTGTGGAGCAGTTAAACTCATTCCCCGTGACATGGATGCTTTGAAGTGTATTAATAATTACTTCTTTCCACCTCTTTCGCCTAAAAAACTTTGTTTTGGCACTTTATCAATTTGACGTCATAAATATTATTTTGCTATTTCGGATACTTGCAATTTCATTCAAAAATATCATCGAAATTAAAATAGGTTAACATCTTAGCACCATCCCTCCAATGCTATTTTGAACATTACAACTACATATTTGGATATGCTTCTGAATCAACCCTACAGGAAATTTGAAGCCGCGTACCCTCTGCAAATTTCGCAAATATAATTTCAAAAAGTATAACCAGAGAGCACTACTAAAATGAATTTTGGCTGTGTCTAAAAATCCCTTTAAATGGAAGCATCACTGATGAGGATTTAATCTTAAAATATCCAAAACACATGTCTGATGCATAATAAATTGTTTTGAATTTTCTTCAGGAAGGTATAGAGTTGGAACACTTCCGTATTACTAAGAAAAGAACTGACTTAAATCATGTTAATATAGCTTTACGTTTTTATAATTTTTTTTTCTGATATCATCATTCAATCAGAATTTTGAATTTTATTGAAATAACATGAATACATAAATTCAATATAAAGGGGTTATTTGATAACTGCTAGCAGCATTAAATCTGTATAATAATCCCCAAATATAGATATTAAGTTTGCCATGACATTTAAAAATGACATTGCAATAAAAGAAGCCTTTGGTGTGAATCATGAAGGACTTACAAGGACTTCGATAGTTACTTACAGTGGTAGATTTCTCATCGAAGAATTTGGTGTTGATTTTCTTGCTGATGATCTGAGTTCTAATGTAGTCTTTCTTGGCCAGACATAGCCTCATTTGTTCCAGTATAAACTCCACTTTCTCTTTCTTCTCCATTGACCCAAATGTCTCTACCTAAGTTATTAATGAATGTAAATATTTAATACATGTAAATCTATATAATGTATCACATACCACACTCAATGAAAATGTCAGAATAATTTTTAGACAATCATTTAAGATGGAAATATGAAGTTGTTCAAATAACAACTATTCATAGCCATATAAATGTATTACTTATAAACAATACCACACAAAGAATATTTCCTTACCGTATTTGTCAACCAATAGATCTTTCATTCAAATAGCTGGATTGATTCTTTACCCATACTCTTACCTAAAATTCTTAATTCAACAAAATGAAACCCATTACCTGGAGTTCTTGTAAGATGTTAGCAGCCTCTGCTATTTTTCCTCCATCTTCTTTGATTTTAGCAAGAGTTCTTGTGAGTCGAGCTCTTTCAATCTCTACATATATCTGTAGTAAATATGGAACATCCATGTAACAATGTGGCACACTTGTCTTATCAGAAAGAAGTATTTGAGTTGTTTTACAGAATTTATATATTTTGTACATGTGCAAACAGCAGTCTTTTTTAACATCCATTAAAATTTGTTTCATGACAATCTGCAGTACTGTGGGAGAGATTTCCTTGAAACATGCAAATATAAGTATTTAAATTTATAACTTCTGCAGTCTAGGATTGTCAGTTACTAACAGGGAGTCACACTATTTATCCTTAGCCTCTTGAAATATATATTTTTGCTTCATAAATATAATTCTTGAGGAATCATTTGTTATTATACAATTATTGACTTTGTGCACAGGTGCTCGTGGATGTGGTTTATCTAATTCCAATTTAATTTGTAAAGATAACCTCTGTCAGTCAATTACATGCATGTATCCCGAGATGGTCCCTGGCGTTTTACTCTATATAGCCTAATTATATAGAAAACCAGGGACCATCTCGTGATACTCATTGACTGATTATCCACGTCAATGAGCACCTATGACTTTGTGGTGTGATATTTATTTATCTGAAGCAACAGGTGAGCTCAGTATTTTCAAATTGAATAAATTCACATTGATTAGTTGTCCCCTTGCATTGTGTGTAGTAGGTCTTATAGTCAAATACATGTATACGGTGTACCTTTCCTGCTGTCACAGTTCTCAATGTGTCAATCAACTTCAGTTTGGTTTCTAAGTTTGGTGTCTTCTCCACGTATGTACAGGCCTCTTGAATCATTTTGGTCACAGACTATAAATGAAAATCAATGAAAATCAGTGAATCTTATTTCTTTTTTATTTTGTGACAAAGAAAGTATTACATGTAATTATTACAATATTTTCAAGTAGCTATCATACACATAATAAACCAGAATTACAAGCATTATCTTTAATGTGTCGAAATCTTTCACAGTTTTGAACGTTTTACTAATCACTATAAATAGATAAAATCAATATGATGAAAACTGATAAATGGTTGAATAAAAGACTAAATTAAATAGAATGAATTAATTTATGGAAAGTTACAATATGTAGAAGCAATTAATCTTTTTATAATACAGTTTCTAATTAAATCCTACATACAATTAGATAAATGCTAGAAATCAAATTTTACTTTTCCTTCATGAAAAATGGAGACAATTTATTTAAAGCAAAACAAATGATGATAGTAAATGACAGTTACTTTTGTAGTATTTAAATGAACTTTTGTATTTGTATATCCATTGTCTATATGTATTTGTTTCTTATGTAAGGCATATGCTTTAAAAAAATCTTTGTTACTCTCTACTTCATGAGTAAGCCACAGAACAATGATCAATAATGTAAAGACAAACCTGTTTAATCTGTCCCCTTTTCTTCGTTAGAAGGACTATGTTCTCATTTAAGGCATCCCAGTTCTTTGCTTCAAAACTAAGTTTGACTACAGCCACCAATACACGGCTTGTAGAATGAGTATCAGATGCCTGGCAAAGAATAAGGATCAAAATCATTAATAAAGTGTGAAGGATTTAATTATTTTTCTGTTATAAATCAACTTAATTTATACATTGTATCATTTTTCACTTTCATTTCATCTATACATGTATGCGCATTGAAAACTTACAGTAATATCTAAATCAAGATAGATCAATCGTAACTTACTGTTCTTGTTTGCTTTTCTAATGAGAGAAGGATGTCCACAGCCTCATTCAGTTTTCCTTGCTACAAATGAAAATAGATACATGTAATAAACTGATTCAGCAATATTTCAAAGACCTTATAGAAAGTGTTTTCATAGCTAAATACCATGCAAAAATATCTATGGTAAAGATCATATAGAAAAATGCACACGTAGATGCAAGGTCAAGAGGTTAATAATTTTGGAAAGGTCTTGTCACAAGGAAAACACATGCCAATTATGAAAGTCCTATCACTTACCATTCTGAAGTTATGGCCCAGGTTAAAATTTTTCAAAAGTAGGTCAAACTCCAAGGTCATGGTCACAAGGTCAAAAACTTGGTTATCCGTGGAAAGGTCTTGTCACAAGGAATACACATGTGAAATATGAAAGAGGTCGGTAAATAAATCCTTCATCTGGCGATTGTGACAAACTTGTTTTAGGTTGAGATAGATGGGTCGAATGGGCGACTCTTCACAGGGTCGCTGAATTCTATGGTTTTCACTATAGGATCTGTCCTGAAATACCCCAGCTCCCAATAGCTTCAATACAATGTATTTCACCGTCACACACGTTGCTCCTCAGGGATTACTCTAGAATTTCCTCATGAGGGGCCCATGGCCCCTCATGAGGAAATGGAAGGGCCATTGGCCGGGGGTATGGGGGCCACCCATGCCCCCCTAGGGTCCAGGGGCAACGCCCCGGTGGGGGGGGGGGGGTCTAGGGGGCAAACCCCTCAGGAAAAAATGTGGTTTTAAAACCATAAATGTATAAAACTGAGCCTTTCAGCATTCTTCAGTTTGAATTCTTAAGGGATGTAAAATAAGTAAAAGGGGTAGGGCCACGAAGCCCGATATTGGCCCTAATTTTGAACATTGTACTTCATAGAATTTTTAACTGTTATTTAACATTTTGAAACGTTCTCTACTGAATCATGAATTAATCTTATGTAAACATTGTGTTTATTAATACCTTTAAGCCCTTAAAACACCAAAATAGGTCATATTCCGCAAAATTGATGCAAAAACTGCATATTTCTATTAAATTAGCAATGGCCGCATGCATCAACTAAGATGGAAAATTTATATGTGAAAGATTATCATTATATCCTTTTGTCATAAATGTTTCGTCTCAGTTAAGGCATGCGGCCACATTGAATTCCTCAATAAAAGACAAAATTCCCAGCAATTTTCGCCACATTTTGTCAATAACGTCAAAATGACGTCACTTCATGACGTCATTACAGTTAAATGGCACTTTGTTTGGTGTTTTCATGAAAAGTGATATACATTCCTGAATTTTCATGAGAGATATCAAGTATTTCTCATGAAATTTATTTATTTCTAGAGAAAAATCAAGGGCCAATTTAGGGGTGTCATGGCCCTAACCCTTTCTCAATACAGTCACTGAAACTGTTACAGAAATTCTTTTTTCTTCTTTCTTTTTTATACATTCATTGAGAGTTTCATCAGAGTTGAAGGTGCATGGTTAAATCCTTGGGTCCTTGTATCATTGTTTTCATTACCGGGTATCTATTTTGGGGGGGGGGGGAGCTTCATTATGAATTTACATTGGTTCACGTTATGGAGACTGGTGTCATAAATTTAAGAGAAAAAATAAAATCTAGAGAAAAAATCTCTCCAAAAAAATTGAGAGAAAAAAAATATTGGAATACATAGGGCCATTAAAATTTATTCTTGTTGCCCACAGTACGTATTTTTGCAACTTCAGCAGAAAAAAGTCGCCGACACTGTGTCAGATTTTCGATCATTGGTTAAATTTTAAGTTTAAATATGAAAAAAGATTATCCAGTAAAATCAGCCTTTGAAAATAATCGTTCCAATGCTACACCATAATCATCTTCCTCGTACCGGCAAATCAGAAAGATTGCTTACATCCAGTCTTTATTCATGTCTTGTAAATATACGGTAGATCTAATGGTCAAGGACGTTCGAAAGAATGCTTCCATCCCAACTTTATTCACGTCTTTTAAATAAATAAAGAAAACTTGTTCAGCTATTGTATGCATTACTGACCACTGCTGCCAATTTAAATTTGGAAGTTTTGGTATTTAAAACTCTATATCTTCGGAAAAATTCGACGTTAAAAGACACTAATAATAATTCTGAACGCTGAAATTCGTGAATTTTGCACTAAGCACCTGGTTGAATAGATCGACTTGGCACACGTAATGGGCAAAGCATGCGCCATTCTCGTAACAGGAGCGCCCAAATGGCCCACTTGTACAACTTTACTACGCCATTTCTGAAAATTATGCGCAAATGGCGCAATGGCGTGGCCCATGGTGATCCCTGGTTCCTATTTTGGGATTGTGATGGGGCTTCAATTCCTCCCAAAAGACTGCTGCGGTGAGAGCTGATTGTGTATCACAATCGCATGATGACAATATAAATAGTGCATATTATAATGTAAACCACGAAGGGCAAATTGCCAATTAATGACCTCATGTGTCCAAGCTTATACAACAAATATTTCTGCTATCATAACGGTAAAATGTCTAATATTATCCACATTCTATGACGCTAATTATTTTTAAAATCTTGAGAGAAATATGTGTCACTTAGGTTTTACACACGATTCAGATATGTTTCATCAAGTAACGGGATGAAGAGAGAGGTTTTTAATGTTTATGTGGACGAGCGCATTTATATTGTCGATAAATACATGTTTTTTTGTCTGATTTTGAATAACATTTTTCCCGTACTTTATTTTAATCATTCTTTCACAATATGCCAATGGTCACCTGTTCTTATTGGTCAGTTGATCCTTTATACTTGATTTGAAATACCAGGGTCACTATATAAACAGCACACCCATTGTTTTTCCTCATAAGCGGGAAGTTCATATCTGCAGATTACCTTTCAGACATACACGTCATTAAATTTCTTTGTCTCTGTTGCCGACAACTTTAAGGTAAAAATAGTATTTTATTTTGTATTAAACTTTCTTATTGCTGATCTCATGATAATCATATTTATTCTTTGAATATGTTTCCCTAAAGATCACGTATTATTTTACACATTTCAAATGATTAACATAATGTATTGTCTGTTGCTATGATATACATGTAGGTATTTTGACAATATTTCTACATTAAATGTTCGTATTTGAAGTGTTATGTAGTTCTACATGTTCAACGATATATATGATACTCATTTATGAATCTATGTGCATTGTACTTATAGGTATTTATTTTCTTTCTTGTAGATCTATGTCATCATGGTCATTGTCTTAAGTTTTGATGATTTAATAACGTGCAGAACCTATAGAAACTGTCTTATTCCACTTGGTTACATTATGAAGACAGAAATTATTAACTTATGAGTAAACTTAAGTTTAAATTAAATCTGTATTATCAACTTGTCAACATGCAGTAACATGCGATTGCGATACACAATGTAGCAGTCTGTGGGGAGGAATTGAAGCCCTTGCACACAAACATAAACGAATAAGAACAACGTGTGAGACGGGAGAAATATTGAAGTTACTGTCCACAGATTTTGATAACTTTGTCCTGCAAAAATTAAAACGAAATTCATAGCATTGAATAGAGCTTAGTCGTAAATTTTGGTATATGTTACATGGTCAAGGACTCATGCGATCATATTTTACAGACAAAATAAATTTTAGATTGGGCGTTTTAAATGTTAAATTTCAGCATGATGTTGCCGATTATAACATTGAGCTGATGGAGATCATCATGACATCACAGTAAAAATTAACATGGGAAATGACCCATCTAAAACTTTGCTTGATTGCGTGCACTGAATATCATATAACTTGTATCAAAATTTATGACTAAGGGAGATCTATTGAATTGTATGGATTGTTTTTAAATTTTTGCAAACTAACAAAGTTTATCCATTTCCGCACGGGCAGTAAGCCCTCGGCCCCCAACTGCACTCCCCAAACTAGTTTGGTTAGGTATAATTTTTTTCCGACTAGATCCATCCAAACTCACTAATTTAATTATTACGTTGCTTAATAAATTGCTCTAACAATTTATTTTTCATGAACTTGAATAGGTTGAACCCGGCATGATGACCATGCATGATGCATGGGAATGACAAAGCAATAACTTAAACAGCTATTTTCGTTCTGTATTTGATCATCTGTGTAAAAATATATAGTAACTGGAACAGATATATACCTTGGCAAGTTTTTCACATTTTGGTAGCTTTTCATCGACGGTTGAACTGTAGTCAACCTCCATTTTTTGAAGTTTATCTTCGCCGGTGTCTGCCATTTTCGATTTGTTTGTGCGGAAACGACATGTACGAAATAGTAAAGTACCTGAACGGACAACATTTTCCGGTGAAAACTGGAATGGGATTCAGGGCTAAATTCTACCTCTAAGTGTAGCAAAAGTTGACATCGATGTAACAAAGGTTGACGACAGTGCGATTAGGGGACAGCCCCCCCCCCCCCCCCAATGTTATGAATTTAATTTTTCGAGAAAACCTCATCAATGGTATATATTTTTAAAAGGGTCTTTTCGAGACAGTCGTTTTGAAATTTATTTCAATAAAATCGGACTTGAAACAAAAGTAAAGGTCCACGTACATGTGTAAGGATCACTAAGGCCGTTGAAAAACCGTAAAATTTTTGCAGAACTATTTTCTCTTGAAATGTGTTCAGATCAGCCTCCAAATGGAGGGATATAAGGGAGCAACCATTTGATTTTTATGGGGGGGGGGGGGGCAGGAAGACTTTGCAAACAA
This sequence comes from Pinctada fucata, assembly GCA_028142955.1. Taxonomy (NCBI): domain Eukaryota; kingdom Metazoa; phylum Mollusca; class Bivalvia; order Pterioida; family Pteriidae; genus Pinctada; species Pinctada fucata. Next base: position 71,517,683 of record AP027103.1, read on the forward strand.
AATTTTCCAGATCGAAATTTTAGGGGAAAAAAATTTCGGCCCGAAGGGCCGATGAAAAAAAATTTCCGGATCATGAAATTGCCCCTCACCCGAGTCTCTTCCAACCTTTCCACTGCCCAGTAAACACTTTTTTGTGTATCATAAACAAATTATAAAAAATGGAACAAACTTTAAGCAATTTAGAGTGAATAAATCAAATTCAAAAGTCATTAGCACCATATAGCCTGTCTCCGTTGAGAATCATTTTAGTAAACAGATTATAGGCACCATATGCCATTCAAGAAACCAGAAGTCTCTGGCGAGACTGCAGCTCTCCTGGTTGTTTTGTTTAATTCACTCATGGACGAGTGAATAAGATACATAAACAACAATTTCTATTTTATTTTAAACCAACGACCTGCATTGCTAGCAGGCACTCTAACAAACTGTAAGTAGCAAAACAACTAAGTGTCCATCATTAAGAGCTGTAGAAGAGTTGAGGGAACAACTATATACGAGAAAATGACCACACCCGTTTTCTAAGACCCTGGGGGTCAGGGGCTCAAACAAAATATCAGGTGCACAACTACACCACAAACTCATCATATTGCATAAATGATTAAGTCTCCATCATTTATAGTGTCAGAGGAGTTGCGAGCACAAGATTACATAAAGTTATCATGTGGAGAAATGATGCCACTTATATCAGTCATGTGACGAAGTTCGGCGAAACTCCCATTAAAATCAGTTAGTAGCTTTTCTCCTTAAAATCTTCGTTTTATTTGATTTCTGTTATTCCTATTATTTTCAATTTGTTATGTAACGCTGATTCATGACCTATTTTCAATTCTATAAGAAAACACAATGATTTGATACTAGAAAATAGAGGAAATTTCGTAGAAAGAAGGAATTTTTAAAATATGTGGGAACCGCCAAAATCAGTTATCCGAAAAAACGACGATACCTGACTTCAACTACTTGTTCGCGATGCCCGGAACACGAATTATTAAACTAGAAACATAATAAAACGGACATTGAAGTTGCCAAAACTCGCAAAATCATGCTGTCTTCCTATGAAATTACTGTATAGCCTATGGACCGAATCTATGAATTTATTAAAATAACATTAACAATTCGAACACTCTCTTCATTAATATGCATCGCATATTGATTGGTTAGGGAATAAGATATACCTGAGTGGTTTTACGCATGGTTAGATCATATATAACAAGGTGTAAGTATAGTATTCTCCATTCGAAGGCTCAATCTCGGGCATAATTGTCACCGCTCCACCCGCCATGATAACTTCAGACAACGAAGACGATCGCTTATTACAGGACAATCAGAATCCACCTAAGTCTACGCCAAATCCTGATATTGGGGTCGCCGACGCTGTAAGTTTACTCAAATCTATGCTGGACAATCAGTTCGCTTCTCTTTCTCAGCAACTTATCTCGGAACAAAAGTCTAACGCCCAAAGTTTGAACAAAAAACTGAAGGAAAGCACGTCTATCAAGCTTAAAGGGGAAGGGAATAAAGTCCAATTTCTTTTCAACGAGGAGATTCTCGAGGATCTGGACAACCTATCGGACTCTCTGAAGGGCGACAAAGCTTCTATTAAGAGTATTCGCGATATTAAGGCGAAATTAACGAAAAGAAACAAGTTGATTCGGATAGCTGACGCTAGTCCAGGCGGGTGGAGGACCGTTAACGAATACGAGTGTAATGATTACGCGTCAGACTCAGACGATGACCGTAAAATCCGCAGCGCAGAAAACAGAGCTTTACGAGCCAAAAGGGGGAGAGGCAACAACAGGCCAGTTCCATACAAGGTCCCGTCGGCAGCCGCCGGTTCCGCTGCACAGCTTACCAATGCTTATCATTCTACCACTACTAGCAGCAATTTTCGTCCCCAACACGCATATTCCGGCTTCAGGAGGACACCCCAACCGACAGACGTCTGCTTTCGCTGTTTCCAGACAGGACATTGGAAAAGCAGGTGCCCCCTTAATCAACAGACAGGCGCCTCCCAGGCCAATAAATGAGAATGATAAGTATGTAGTTAGAAATGAGACATTTTGTGAGCACTTGGACAAAAATCAGTTAAATGCCTATCTTTCTAATATTGAAAAGTTATCAGAAAAAGAAACAGATAGAGTGAAGAAAAGTTTGTTTAATCATTTTTCATACTGGGAACACATTGAAGCATACGATTCAGTTCTCTCTATCATTAAAAATGGTTATTCATTGAATTTTGAAAAGTCTCCTCCGTCCATGCATTTCAGAAATAATTTATCAGCAAGAAAAAATCACGATTTCGTATCCGAATCTGTACAAGAACTTATTGATTCAGGCAGAGTCGTAAAATTGCCCTTCAAACCATACGTTGTGAATCCTTTAAGTGTAGCAGAAAATAGAAATAAGAAACGTTTGATCTTGGACCTTAGTGTTCTCAATAAGTATCTGAAAAAAGAAAAAGTCAAATTCGAAGACTGGAAAATAGCAACTCAATATTTTTCTGCAAATTGTTTCATGACAAAATTCGATCTTCAGTCAGGCTATCACCATATAGATATTCATCCTACTTTTCAGACATATTTAGGATTTTCTTGGAACGGTAATTTTTATTGTTACACTGTCTTACCGTTTGGCTTGTCTTCAAGTCCCTACGTATTTACTAAATGTCTCAGACCTCTAGTAAACATTCAAAATCAGTTAAGTTGCGCCAATTGCAAGTTCAAAACGGCCGCATACTTTAAGATTAGGAATAATTCAAAACCATGTCAATTTTGAAGCTTGGTATATATGTGTTTTGGAAAAGGCTTTAGAAAAATTTTTCACCAGCATTTTAGCCAGAAATTTAATAAGATGTAGACTGCTGTGTAATTGTATGTGAATTACGTTACATATGAGGGCATATGTTAATAATAATATTTCTGACAATGAAAAGCGCCGTAAGTGTTCAATAGTTTGCTTTATTAGTAACTGTAGTCATTATGTTGGTCAACGAATACATTTAGTATAGATTTTCACATATTCATGAAGGAGAGCAGCTGATTTATAATACCTCAAACCTATTCGTGATAATTAATCACGAAGTTTAAGTTATTGATGTTTTTCAATTATGATAGTTTGATTTTAAGGGATAGCAGAGTAAAACAGATTCTCCAGATTTTGCTTTTAGTTGATAGTAAAAACATATAAACTGCAAAATCTACAATAACTCGGAGGGAATGGCTATAAGATAAAGACAAACATTGAAAGTACCTCGTAACGTAATTCACGAATCGAGGAATTACGTCACCTTTTAAGCAAGATTTCACTTGTCTTATCTCTGATAGCATTTTATATCAAGAGGAAATGATCATAGAACAGTAAATCATACTTGAAGAAATAAAAAAATATTGCATATTACAGCCAAATGGCATCAAATATTGTCATGCAATGTTTTATGATTAAGAGTATTCACATGTATTTAGCTTATCAAATTCGTTTTTACACAGACATATTTTGAAAACCACCATCCCAATTCTTTTTAAATGATGATTTGAATTGATATGATAAAACCTTTAACAGAAGACCCCAAAATTATCATGTTTAGCTTCCAATTTTCAGAGTTTTCATAACCAAAAGTGCCGTAACGTAATTCACAAAAAATATTTTAAAGTTTTATTTTCCATGAAATAATTATGGTTAACTTAACAATTCCTTGCCAATCAATTGCTCTGTAGACCTTCAAACAGGATCTGAATCTATGCTAGATCAAAATATATCACAAACTTGAATCATCTGGCATGTTTTAACGTACTTCAAATAGAACATCTTACAGACAAGAAAAGCAAAGTGTTTTTGTACATATAGCTACTTTATATTAGTGTATTTCTTTCGTATTTCAAAGCTGATTCTATCTTCCATATCATCTTTTGTATACATCTGTGTGATTCAGTATTACTCTGAGCAATCACTGTCCTCTGTAATCAATCAAGATACCCAAAAGTGAATTACGTTACGCAGTGTGAATTACGTTATGGCAGGAATTCTCGCTTGTTTTGGAAACTTCAGCATTATCTGATGACTATTTTTCTCAATACACATACGTATGAGATACATTCAAATGTTTCAACTACAAACTTTATCAAATAACGTGCAAAATGAAGAATATTGTGATTAAAAAGAACGCCTACTGGCTAAAAAATGGTAAATTGTATATATTTGACATTTTAAATGGTGTTTCTGCCCACAAACTAAGTTTTATTACTAGCTAGCATGTCTGAAAGTAAAATAATTACGATAAATCCCATCTAGACACCTCAGGAATGGATATTACTCTGAATTTAGTATCTACTACGTAACGTAATTCACCGTAACGTAATTCACCGTCATGTTTTTTTTTCTGTGTTTATTATCTGCCTCTCTGTACGCAAGGGAGCTTTAATCAAATTGTGATTGTCTTTATATACAGGCATAAGCACCCGATTACGACATGACCTTAGTAATGCACTCTGCGATTCTTATCACAGTAAAAGCTGCGTAACGTAATTCACAAAATAAGTGAATTTTTCAGAAAATAAGAAATGAAAGGATTTTTTTCCTAAAATGTAACGAATGTAAAACATTCAATGAAAAACTATTGAAGTTTGGTCTATTACAAGTTAGAAAAGTATTGTTATGATATTACATAGTTCTAATTTGAACTCATCCTAGATCTCCAAAGATGGTAACGTAATTCACCGTAAATCTTGTGACAATAGAGTTTAGTATAATTCAGAGTAAAATACTATAAAGCGTATGAACTGAACTCGATTTTTTAAAATACTGATATCGCTTTTATTAAAATATGTGCTAAATATTTTGAATTTAATACATTTTCGCGTCACTGACAATCCATTTTATCATACGCCTGAGTTTGTGACATGCATTTTTTGACAAATACTACCCTTATATGATAGAAAAATCCACATATATCGAGTTCAAAGGTAACCATAAGGCATATGGAGGAATAGCAACTAATGCAAATAAAAAGTAAAAGCCAAAAAATCTTTCCATGGTTCAATGTTTCTTTCAAAAATGTCTTGTGACACAGTTTTTGCGTTTTGGCGCAACTTAACTGATTTTGAATGAAAGTGTTGGCGAAAAAACGAGATTAAGGTCGTTCTTTATCTTGACGATGGATTTATTATTTCAGATTCAGAGATATCTTGTTCAGAGAAAAGCTTATTTGTAAAAGATTCTTTACTCTCAGCTGGTTTTTTCATTAATTTCAAAAAATCTGTTTTCAGTCCAGTTCAAGAGTTAGAATGGTTAGGTATTATTTGGCGATCATCAGACTACAGTATCTACATCCCAGAACGACGCATATTGGACGCCAAAGATACTTTATATAGAACTCTCTCTCTTTTACCTAATATTACTGCCAGACAATTAGCTTGTTTTACAGGCAAGATCATTTCTATGTCCCCAGTGATGGGTAATGTCACAAGGTTGATGACCAGACAGTGCTACAAAGCTATAGAATCCAGAAGTGGTTGGGATCGAAGAATACCATGTGAATGTATAGAGTCGATTATTCCAGAACTAGAATTCTGGTCCAATAACTTGGAGAAATATAATAACAAAAGATTGAAATCTCATTTTCAGAAAAATGTAGTGGTGTACTCTGACGCTAGTTCTGTCGCTGGTGCAGCTTATTCTGTAGAATTGAACGATTCTATTTTTCACATGTCTTGGTCCGATGAAGAAAGGCATTTTAGTTCCACTTGGCGAGAATTAAAGGCTATTGAGCAAGCTTTGTTTTCTTTTTCAGGCAGATTAAAAGGAAAGTCCTTAAAATGGTTCACTGATAGCCAAAATTGTGTCAGAATAGTAGAATGCGGTAGTACAAAGTCAGATTTGCAAAAACTTGCCTTTAATATTTTTTCTACTTGTCTCTCACATGGAATAAATTTAGATATAGAATGGATTCCTAGATCTCTCAATGCAAAGGCAGATTACATTAGTAAGATTGTAGACTATGAAGATTGGAGGACGACTTCAGAGTTTTTCGATTTTATGAATTCTCTTTGGGGTCCTTTTACAGTGGACAGATTTGCTAGTCACTTAAATTCTAAACTCCCCAGATTCAATTCTATTTTTTGGAGTCCGGGCACAGAGAGAGTAGATTGTTTTAGTTTATCTTGGATAGGGGAAAACAATTGGCTAGTCCCTCCGATTTCTCTAGTGGGGAAATGTATACTTTATACAGTAGATTGCAAAGCAAAGGGAACCCTCATTATTCCAAAATGGCCATCATCTTATTTTTGGCCCATTTTATTTGGAAATAGTTCAGTAAATTCATCTATTTCTGATATTCTCGAGTTCAAAAATCCTGCAAACATTTTCGAACAGGGTACGAATTTGAATTCTATTTTTGGTACTTCTATATTTTCGTCGTCAGTGCTGGCTGTTCGTTTTAATGCATAAAATTAAAACTGCAACAAAGCTATTTTCAGTGTTTTATTTGATGTGGCCCTGATGTGCGTAGATTGCACATTGCAGATGGATGTGTATTTGATCATAATTACTATTGAATTTGGTTCCTGGTGTGCGTAGATTGCACATTGCAGACGGACGTGAATATTGCTATTAGGTCCTGGTGTGCGTGGATTGCACATTGCAGATGTATATACATGTATACGGCCCTGGTGTGCGTAGATTGCACATTGCAGAAGATGGTATATATTCATAGAAGCTACTTGTATATAGTGTTTATTTTGTTTTCGCATAGGTATCGTTCACCTTGATATGGATTATTTATTTAATATGTATTGTGATTTGTAGATACGTGAGATGTCGATTTTAGGGATATTATAGAACGAGCTTCCCGTGTCCTTTAATCGAACTTAGAAATGTTATGCGCATTTATAAGGTCATCTTTTAATATAAATGTTTTGTATATCCAATTTTGTAGTATATCTGTTGTATTTCGTACCGGGAGGTGGGCCTGCACGGACCAACAACTTATGGATCCACGTCTGGAACAACTATACAGCGAGTTACCTAACTACTGCCTCAAGGCTAAAGCACAAAACACCAGAAGAAAATACAGGTACGCCTACGAACATTTTTCTAAGTGGTGTACTTCCTTTAATCCAGTTCTTCTTTCTCTACCAGCATCAGAGAAGACCGTATCTATGTATTTAGCGCACCTTGCCCAAACTTACAATTCTGAATCGAAATTGCAAGAGGCTACATACGCAATTTCATGGTTTCACAACATGGCCGGATTGACTGATCCGTGTGATTCTTTTCTTGTAAAGCAAGTGAAGGAAGGTGCAATACGTGATGTAGCCAAACCTACGTCAAAAAAGCTTCCTATATCAGCTGATCATTTGAATAGCTTAGTTAGATTACTTGCTAATGATGATTCATCGTTGTATGATTTAAGAACTGTCACAATGTGTTTAGTCGGTTTTGCGGGATTTCTTCGTTTTTCAGAAATCTCTAATATTAAGAGAAATGATATCACATTCTTTAAAAATCATGTTTGTATTTTTCTGCCACAGAGTAAAACTGATAAACACAAGAGAGGTTCATCAGTAAATATTTCTAAGTCTCATTCTTTGACTTGTCCAGTCACTATACTTCAGAGGTATCTAGAAAAAGCAGATATTGGTGAATTCTCGGACGAATTTATTTTTAGACAATTATCTTTTTTCAAAAAGGAAAACAAATTTAAGCTGAGGTCAAAGAATAAACCTATATCTTACACTAGAGCTCGAGAAGTTATGTTGTCTGCTTTTGAAAAAATCGGCTTGGAAAAATGTAAATTCGGGGTGCATAGTTTGAGGTCGGGTGGTGCGACAGCAGCTGCTGCTGCAGGTATCAGTGACAGGCTATTCAAAAAGCATGGTAGATGGCGCTCTGAAACTGCCAAAGACGGATATGTACATGAATCTTTAGAGGAACAATTATCAGTTTCAAAACAATTAGGACTTTAATTTTCTGTAATTTTTTCGTTTAATTCTCTTCTTTATCACTCGAAAGCCATTTGAGCGCTTCATACCTCCATATATTGTGTTTGTTTTTATTGTAAATGATTTATATTCGTTTGAGCGAAGCGAATTAGAATATAAATGAATTTATTAAAATAACATTAACAATTCGAACACTCTCTTCATTAATATGCATCGCATATTGATTGGTTAGGGAATAAGATATACCTGAGTGGTTTTACGCATGGTTAGATCATATATAACAAGGTGTAAGTATAGTATTCTCCATTCGAAGGCTCAATCTCGGGCATAATTGTCGCCCACCCGCCCACCCCATAATTTCCATTTTCTATATTAATGATATATATACATGTTCTTTATATATGTGTTACTGATATATCTTTTTTATTTTGTAGTTTGCTGCGCAAAGATTACGCGAAATGACATTTGTAATTATGTGAATAAATGCCCGCCATTTGAGCGCTTCATACCTCCATATATTGTGTTTGTTTTTATTGTAAATGATTTATATTCGTTTGAGCGAAGCGAATTAGAATATAATACTAATTTTCAACTCAAGTGGGAACCGCGAATTTAACACGGAAAATAAAGTTTTTTACATCAACGTCTTCAGAAAATAGCCGAGTATCATATCCAATGCCCGGAAGCCGTTTAACAGTCTTAGTTACAGAGATGCCCATATACGACAATAGTAATTTCAAATCTTGCTGCGAGACATGACGTGACGTCAGAGTGGCATTATTTCTCCGTATGTATAGGAGAAAATGACCACACCCTTTTTCTGAGACCCTGGGGGTCAGGGTCTCAAACAAAATATCAGGTGCACAACTGCACCACACATCCATCATATTGCAAAAAGAATTAAGTCTCCATCATTCATAGTGCCAGAGGAGTTGCGAGCACAAGATTACATAGAGTTATATAGGAGAAAATGACCACACCCATTTTCTAAGACCCTGGGGGTCAGGGTCTCAAACAAAATATCAGGTGCACAACTACACCACAGACCCATCACATTGCAAAAAGAATTAAGTCTCCATCATTAATAGTGTCAGAGGAGTTGTGAGCACAAGATTACATAGAGTTATATAGGAGAAAATGACCACGCCCATTTTCTAGGACCCTGGGGGTTAGGGGCTCAAACAAAATGTCAGGTGCACAACTAGACCACAGACCAAGTGTAATGCAAAAAAAGTTACATTTCTATCTCATAGTTTCAGAGGAGTTGGGAGCACAAGAATTGTTTACGGACGGACGGACGGACAGACAGACGGACAGACGCCGGACGACGGGGTATCGCATAAGCTCGACTGGTCTATGACCAGTAGAGCTAATTAAAATGAAGTGATCTGCTGGCAAGAGATAAACTCATTGTGTGTTTGATGTTTAATATGGCCGAAAAATCATGCTGAATTATTTAAACTTTAGGGTAATTTTCAACATTGGAAAATAACCCCATAAAAAATAATCCGGCCCGAAGGGCCGACGAAAAAATTCTCCGGCTCTTAAAATGGCCGAAAAAAAATTCCGGCTGGCAAAAGTCTTCCTGCCCCCCCCCCCCCCCTAAAAATAAAATGGATGCTCCCTAATGACAAGAAAGGTATAATGACAAGAAGACAAATATTTCAAGGATTTAATGTCAAAAAATGGTAAAATGTATGAAAAGCAAAAAGAACTTTGTTGACCAAAAACATTTGAATATATGTAAGCATTTAATAAAATTGGAATGTTGTGGTCGTGTTTAATAGTATCAAATGAAATAGAATAAAGTCCTGCATTTGAAAATGTAAACAAAAACACCCCCCCCCCCCCCCCCCAATGAAATAAACAATTTGTATTTTACAACTGAGTTTGTCGGTACTTCAAAGGTTTACCGATCGTTGTCGAATATCAGTATATCATTGGTCATCGACAAAAAGCGAGATTTTGAGCGGAAGTAGGCAGTAATGGGTTTGCTTATAAACCTTTCTTCAAATATAATATTCAATTCCATGGAAATTCGGCAATATTGTAATTTCATGATACACAATTTCTCGTGATATCATCTCGATTAAAAAAAAAATCTTTGAAAATCGGCGGATCTAGAATTTAGGTAGTTCAGGCCAGCCTATATATGGGGGCGGACAGGGGTATCACTCAAGGGCGGATTTAGGGGAATGGGGGTCGGGAAACCACCACCACCAACCCCCCCCCCCCCCCCCCCACCACCCGTTTCCATTTTTTTCTGGCAACATTAGCACTCAAAAAAAAAAAACTGCAAACGTAGTAAAAATTCACCATTTTGAATCAAAATTTACAAGAAATTCTGATCGTATATCGTTTCGATACCGTGTCTATATTGGAGTATTTAGGCACGGTCCATTTGATATTCTAGGGGAGGGGGGGGGGGGCTTGTGTTTTTGTTTTAAATTTTCTCAGCTCGCTTCACGTCGCAGCGTTCAGTCTATCGCTCGCAATAGTTTTCTATCAATTTATCATTTGCTAATGTCAAAGTTCATATATTTGAAGATATCAAAAGTGTTGGCAATATTTATGTTTTACTATTAATACATGTTGCATGTATCCCATAGAGTCTCAATTTTATGTTCTTGTAAGCTTGGAAGGAGAACTCCAGTTATTCACCAATTTACAATTCTACATTTTAAAATTTGTCTAGAAGACCTTCCCAAAAAACCCTCTTATATTCATGTACCTTATATAAATTTTGTTTTGTAAAAATCTTTTATCTCTCTATTTAGAATTGAATTGAATACTTGCATAAAAATAAAATATATACTAATATTTAGAGTTTTGAGGAAAAATATAAATAATTTCTATTGTTAAAACACAAACATTCTTAATATAATATAATATGCACATCACTTTGTTAAACAAAATTTCCTTGCTCCGCTTTTTGATGATTTGTCCCTCTTTTTGTCCCTCTTTGCAATTACAAAACTTCCGAAAAATTATGGTAAGTATGCAATGGACGAATCAATGCGAGCCTGTTCTGAAAAATTGTCCTTTTCTTCGGCTTATACCATTCATGCTTCTTTCTGTTTGGGCACCCGGCAACATGCAGCATCTTCTGTTATTGGTAGAACTATTCGGTCATTTTATCCCGCAGTTTCTCCAAGAATCTCAAAAAAATGTTAAGAACCCTATTTCCATTTCTTGGTCAAGCAGTATTCCTTTTTCTGGAAACGGAACTTGGACACCAACTCATTTTGTTTTGCTTTTAGAAAAATCTTCAAAACGAAATGTTCTTAATATCTCTGATGTGTTAGAATTCCCCCAATAGCAACTTCAGACAAAACTGACGATGTACATGTGACAAATTTAGACCAATTGGACGATACACATTCCACGGAAGAACAAACAGACAATGACTCTGAAGAACCAATTTTTGTGCGCCAACCCTTCAGAAATCCTGATACTAATTATTTGAACGGTAAATTTTTAGATTTTAATCAAACATTGAAAATTTTAACCGAGAGTAACAGTGGTGAAAATCTGAAAGAAATTCCAAATTGCCACAAAGAAAATATGTTGACCATGAATACGAACAGACTGACAAGAGATCTTTCGTAGATGATTGCAGGGTTTGGATAAAAACTCATTACTATGTAAAATATCAGTTTGGAACTTTGTGGATTTCATTTATCAAAAGCAAAGAATGTTTTATCAAAGGAAAATGGGCAAAATGACTCTCATGGATCCTCAACCTGATCCAAATTCAATTATTATATTACAGAGGTATCTTTCAAAACTCAAAAAAAAAAGGAAAATTATCAGCGAAGAGGTAGTTAGAAAATGCTCAAAGGAAATACAAAAACCACTTCTATCAATAAAAGTCTAGAATTAAGATTTATTTCGATACACACTACCTCGTTTTTGTTAAACCTGTTTTTTTCTCTCTTTATTTCCTTTGAATGTGTAGATAATTTTTGTAAAACTCTTTAAATAATGGCCTTTTTATCCCCCGCATGACGGCTGTGTATGAAGTTAAGCTAGATATACATGTACTCTTAGTGCTTATATTTTTAAAATGTTTCTTTTTCAACTTTTCTAATAGTGCTTTGTACCTGTAAATATTTTTGTCTATTTATTTGATTGGCTTTTTCCTCCTCCGCTTGACGGTTGTGTTAGGGATCTAGCTAAAATCTTTCCTCCGTTTTGGCTTTTTCCTCCTCCACTTGACGGTTGTATTAGGGATTAAGCTGAATATTTTTAAATACATTTTTACAGATTTATTTAGCTTCTATAAACTTGAATGTTTTATGACCATGACTTTGACTGAATATGACATATCAAGGCGTTAATCAAACTATTAGAAAATGAAAAAAAAAAAAAAATAATAATAAATAGATAAAATGGACCCATATGTAGAGCCACGTCCTTGTCGTTGGGTCTGGAAACATATTCATACATGTACGATATATGGCAGAGAGTTCTACCTTTTTAATAATCATTCAAACAATCCAATTAATATACTTCAAATCGTGGTAATTGCTATGAAAACAATACAGGTAATATCGGTTTAATCCCGATTGTCCCACATTTGGAAAAAAACCATATCCCGATTGTCCTACATTTTTAAACAAACACATGCATAATGTAAATCTAAGACTTATGGATTCTAAAGGATTAGTTTCGTATGCTGTATTTCATAGATTTCATACGTGATCAAGATGTATAAGTGTAGTTCAGAAATTGCACATTTCAGCTGAAAGAGCATATACATGTACTTTAAACATTGTATCTGTACAGACATTAGTTTCGAAACTACGAAAGCCTATTGAGCTCAAATGGTAGCTGAGTTATAACGCGAAACTTTCGCATTATAACGCGAAACTAACGAGTTATAACGCGAAACTAACGAGTTATAACGCGAAACTAACGCGATATAATGCGAAACTTTCGCGTTATAACGCGAAACTTTCGCGTTATAACGCGAACTTTACGCGTTATATCGCGAAACTTTCGCGAAATATCGCGAAAATAAACGTGCAGAAGCTTTCGCGTAATATCGCGAAACTTCGCGATATAACGCGAACTTTACGCGTTATTACGCGAAACTTTCGCGTTTAAACGCGAAACTTTCGCGTAATAATGCGAAACTTACGCGTTATAACGCGAAACTTACGCGTTATAACGCGAAACTGTCGCGTTATAACGCGAAACTTACGCGTTATTACGCGAACTTTACGCGTTGTAACGCGAACTTTACGCGTTATAACGCGAACTTTACGCGTTATATCGCGAAACTTTCGCGAAATATCGCGAAAATAAACGTGCAGAAGCTTTCGCGTTATATCGCGAAACTTCGCGATATAACGCGAACTTTACGCGTTATTACGCGAAACTTTCGCGTTATTACGCGAAACTTTCGCGTTTAAACGCGAAACTTTCGCGTAAAAAAAAGAAACTTACGCGTTATAACGCGAAACTTACGCGTTATAACGCGAAACTTACGCGTTATAACGCGAAAGTTTCGCGTTATAACGCGAAACTTACGCGTTATTACGCGAACTTTACGCGTTGTAACGCGAACTTTACGCGAGCATATACATGTACTTTAAACATTGTATCTGTACAGACATTAGTTTCGAAACTACGAAAGCCTATTGAGCTCAAATGGTAGCTGAGTTATAACGCGAAACTTTCGCATTATATCGCGAAACTTATGAGTTATAACGCGAAACTAACGCGATATAATGCGAAACTTTCGCGTTATAACGAGAAACTTTCGCGTTATAACGCGAACTTTACGCGTTATATCGCGAAACTTTCGCGAAATATCGCGAAAATAAACGTGCAGAAGCTTTCGCGTTATATCGCACACGCGAAACTTTCGCGTTATAACGCGAAACTTACGCGTTATTACGCGAACTTTACGCGTTGTAACGCGAACTTTACGCGTTATAACGCGAACTTTACGCGTTATATCGCGAAACTTTCGCGAAATATCGCGAAAATAAACGTGCAGAAGCTTTCGCGTTATATCGCGAAACTTCGCGATATAACGCGAACTTTACGCGTTATTACGCGAAACTTTCGCGTTTAAACGCGAAACTTTCGCGTAAAAACGCGAAACTTACGCGTTATAACGCGAAACTTACGCGTTATAACGCGAAACTTACGCGTTATAACGCGAAACTTACGCGTTATAACGCGAAACTTTCGCGTTATAACGCGAAACTTACGCGTTATTACGCGAACTTTACGCGTTGTAACGCGAACTTTACGCGTTATAACGCGAATTTTACGCGTTATAACGCGAAACTTTCGCGTTATATCGCGAAACCAATAAGCAGGTTATGTACGATGAATATATGTATGAAATATCAATGACCTTCCATTGATAGTATAAAAGTTATCTGCGTTCAATTTTCTCGACTTTAAATGAAATATAGGCCAAAAGTTAATGTCAGACTGAGTGCAATTTAAAAGTATGGTAAACATGGTTAAAGTATTTTGGAGTTATCTGACCTGGTCACTAGAGTATAAAGTATGATTCAGATCATCCACACCAGAATTGCAGTAAGCATGCCATCCTCTGATACATACAAGTTTGGTTGATCTAAGACTCGTGATAAGCTGATCTGTCCTGTTTTACTTATAAAATATAGGTCAAATTCAGCTTCCCTACCATGCATTGCAGGAAGGATCCTCAGATTCATCATTCACACAAATTTGAATGATCTAGGACTTTTAATAGACTGGAAATTGACCTGTCCAATTTTACTTAAACTGGTTTTTCAGGCATGCAATATAGGTCTAATGCAGCATACGTACCGTACATTACAATATGCATCCTTACTAGAGTAGATGCATCACACATACAAGTTTGGTTGATTTAGGACTTTTAAAAGATATGCTGATAAAGGACATGTCCTGTTTCACTTAACCTGGTTGCTCAAGCGTGAAATATAGGTCCCATTTTCTTGAGTGCGGACACCATTGCCGCAAACCCCCTCCCCCTCCCTCTTCTACGTCGAGGTGAATCTTGCTTGGACCATGGAACTCAATATAAGCTTTCGTACCAAAGTGCAATGATGTTCGATTCGTCCCAAAATCTTGTCGCAATTAAAAATCTTAGTATTTAAAAGTGCTTACTGGGAGACAGCAATGATTGACGTATTAAAATTACATTTCATACTGATATGTCTGGCAGGGCGTTCGTTCATCACTTTTATATACTTTATATCAGATTCAGATACATATTTCTCACTCACTTACGTCGTGAGACAAAAGAAAAAACGTAGACGTAGCAGTTTGAGATTTCCTTGTCTCACACTCCACGTGACTCCTATTATGACGTCATAGAAAGAAACGTCACGCCATCATTAGATTTGTGTAAGTTTTGGTATCGATTCTAGCTTTAAAAACATTAAAGTGATGATAAAATGAGGTGTGTGAGAAAAATAATCAATCACGACGTTACGACTGAGACAGGGGAATCTCATCCTCGTGCAAAAGATTTGCTACATCCACGACTCGGCAAGCCTCGTCGTGGATTGCAAATCTTTTACACTCGGATGAGATTCCCCTGTCTCAGTCTCAACGTCGTGATAGATTCTATTAGTATCACATGGAAGGTAGTTGGAAATCAACACATTTAAGGCATTTATTAAGCCTTATCGAGAAAACTAAATGTTCTTAAGAATACTAATGTTTCTTCTACTTTCGGTTTATGTTTAAAAATACTTCAATCATCAATCATGTTAGATAAGTTCTTGATTGATACTTTGGTTTTATGTTCAATCTGCATAAAAATAATAAATTGAACCCTTAATTTGAGCAATAATTTGATGGATATTACCTAAACTCTAGCTTGAATATTTCTATTTATTTGACATAAACATTCCTTTCTACTTGTCAGAGAGGATATTCAGCATCAAAGGACAGAAAAAGCTATGATTTCAAATGTCAAAAGAAGACTAAAAATAACGGTTAGGAAATACATGGAACGCCTGGCCAACTTCAGGAGTTCCATGTAATGACCGATCGATACAGGCATTACACGAAATCCCTTAATTTTAGGAATCACGTAAAATCTCTGATTACATTTATTCACTATAATATATACATGTATATTAATATTCCTGAACTCAATGGATTTCGTGATATTATGTGTATATGTTACAGTGAATAAGTACAATAAGGGATTTTACGTACTTCCCAAAATTAAGGGATTTCGTGTAATGCCTATATCGATCATTCATAACATGTAGTTCCTGGAAATGGCAAGACAGTATTTCAAGTAAATCTTGACATTTTCTTGAAAAATCTACTCTTGTTTTCTGATTGCAATTTCGTCGTATATATATATATATACATGTATTTCATAATAATCTTATATGTTGTTATTGCTATGAAACTACTCTGGGCTGGGGGTATCCTGAAGCTCCTACAAGGGCTCCGATTTGAAATCTTTTACATACTGCATACATACAAATTTCGCGTTATAACGCGAAAGTTTCGCGTATTAACGCGAAAGTTTCGCGTTATAACGCGTAAGTTTCGCGTAATAACGCGAAAGTTTCGCGTAATAACGCGAAAGTTTCGCGATATAACGCGAAAGTATCGCGTTATAACGCGTAAGTTTCGCGTTATAACGCGAAAAAATAAATTTCTCAGCTACCACTTGAGCTCAATAGGCTTTCGTACGAAACATATGCAATATAGTGATGAAAAGATCTTTATGTCAATGAAAAGAGGAGTCATACTGTTGTCACGTTACGTACACGTTCCAGCAACAATTTAAGCATTTTCATTTTTAAATAGATTATTATGACAAATATGGATATTTATTTCATGATTTCTAAAACTCCATTAATTTTTAGTTTTCATAGGAATGTGACAATTCGGATAATAATCAGACACCTTCATATCCGATTTTATGTTATTTCATAACTCTCATTCATTGCATCTTCATCCTTTCACATTTTTTAACAATCACACGCAAAAACTTCGTTGTGATACTGTCATGATTCAAAAAGAAGTATGAAAATGAGCTATACTATAGTGTCAGAACGGTTTCCGGACAGACGTCGTCCCTTTGAAGTAATTTGAAGAAAATTCTGTGACATTTTTTAAGTATTTCAAAATGTTGCATTGTAGTTGCTTAAGCACACCACCTTTTAACCCCTTTCGCCCCTTTGAATTTGAATTTTTCTGGCGCCATCTACATGCAATGTCGCGCATTTGGAAGTCGCCAAGAACCGTCCTTTTTTAATCTATGTACATTATTTTTAATATCCAAAAACCATCCAGTTTTGCCTGAAATTGATATAGTTTCACAGCTTTAAAATTCAGTGTCCCGAAAATGGTATAGTAATTTGCAAAAAAAAAAAAAAACCTGCAAAAATATAGGGTCACAAAAATCGGTCTACAAACAACATCTCTTAGTAGATTTCATGGGCGGATCCAGGATGTTTAGAGGGATGGTCATAAAGTCCGAAAAAAAAAATGAGTAAAAGAAATAAATAAATAAAAGCATACCAGAAAGTACAAAACATTCTTGCCTTTAATTAAGAAATCATGAATCAGACTTTAACCTTCACCCTTTTATCTCTGAATAAGATAATTGCCGCAATTACCTAATTAATTTGCACACCTTATCCCGATTGTCCCATTACTTTGATACCTTTTTTATATAAATGTGGGACAGACATTGCATGATAAATGTTATGAAAACAACACTGTCCATGTATACTATGTACAGTGAAGGTAATCTAACTGCAGACGTAAAACTAACCAGTCTTTAAACTCAAGTTATTTCTAAAAATATAATCAAATCTTCATAAAAATTACATATCTGAATACTAGAGACCACCACCTATCCAACCATGTAAGTATCAAAAGTATACGACCATCCCAAAACCTGCAGGCCTGGCTGTACTTTTTATTGCAGGCGTCTGCATGCATTGCAGGCTTTTTTGTCTGGGAACGGGCCGAATTTTCCTGGTTCCGAGATGTCGGGGGTCCGAGTTGTCCGCGTTTCCTTTTGAAAGCGTAAACCCTAGAGAGGTCCGAACATAATGTTCATATCCGAACGTCTTGGAAATGCAAGTGTCGAGTTTTAATTTTTGACCCCTACCTTCTCTAAAATGTTGTTAAAGGAGTACAGAGTATGCATGCCTATGACAGTAGAGGAGGTGAACATTTTTCTGAGTCTAATATAAGATCTGGTACTGTATAGATTTAGTGAAAGTGAAAAAGCAAATGCTAAGATGGGCGAGTTTTTATAACTGTCACTGACTGACTATTTCATCACTTAAGTTTTTATAATAATGAAAAAGAAACCAATGTATATACTAAGAGATCTTTTGCACATCTTTACAATATGTTAAATTATTTTCATGTGATAGATCTAGTTCAATTCCGTGTGTATGTTTTGTGCAATTGACAAGTTGGGGAAAGGTGAAGAGTCTCCTAACCAGGGGCAAGCGCGGATCCTGGAATTTTCGAAACATTGCTGAATTTTTGTTATCAATATACATATTTCATAAGATTAAGTCCCAATTCCCCTTTTGTCGTCATAATATTTGAAAAATATATCATAAATTTGTATTAGAAATCTTTCATTTTGATAATATTTTGCCGTCATGACAGTATTTCAAAATTTTTCTCTGGCTCCCTTCCGCTCGCCAGAATTTATGTACATTGTTTTCAAATGATGCTGCGCTCTCCTATATACAACACATATACATGTACATTCATTACACCTAGGTCAATAAACAAGGGAACTAAGGAAACGAAAAGAAATTGAAGAGACACGAATAGTGGATTTTATTCCAAATCTTGGAAAAAAATTTCGCAGGCTCGCTATCGCTCGCCATTTGTTGTAACTGACAATACTTTGGTGTGAAAATTCAAAATTTTAAGCTGTTTGCACGCCATTGCTCTCCAGTCACCTGTTTTATTAATAATTAGAGACAGAACTGACAATCATCAGTCAATAATTTTAATTTCTTGCTGCGTTTTTTTTTATGTTTGCTCCTCAAAAAATTTGGACTTTAGGACCCCCCCCTGAAAAAAATTCCTGGATCCGCCCATGAGGGGGAGCATACTGCGGCAAAGGTATCCAGGTGTGATGGCACCTTATTAAAAAGCCGTTGGAAATACGGACCATCCAAGCAGTACATAACTATACAACCCGCCTGCATACATGCATAAACCGCATACACAAATGGGTGGGTGGGCATGAAAAGATATTGCACTCTGTCCGTTAAATAATAGAATAGGCTATGAGACACCCCAAAGGGGAATGGCCTGGCTATAGTACTCTGTAACGGGCAATTAGTGAATGAGTTCCCCACAATACACGTAACATCAATGCCAACTGACCCAATAGAGGGTTGCCAGGTGCCCAAACAGAAAGAAAGAAAGAACTGGTACTGATTGAGCTAATATACCTCGATTGAGCTAATATACCTCGATTGAGCTAATCAATCTGAAAATTTTCTGTAGTAAAAATTTAAAACATTGGCCTTTGTTCAGTTTAGGGGGCAAGGACTATAACTTAAGAAAAAGACTACTTTAAGGTGAATTTTTCAACCAGAATTTTTTTCGGAGAATAAAATCTTTTCTATGAATTTAATAGTGTTGCGTTTTTCATTTGTAATTATAATCATTATTTTTTACTCTTTAAAATTGCTCTTGATTATCTTTAGGATACCACGACTGTTAAGCACAAAATGGACGAAAAACGTGAACATTTTTCAGATACCGTATATTTCTCTTCTGTAACTAAAGGAACAATAAATCGCTACTGCCCCTGATCCCCTGTTAGATACACTCAAACACCGCTTGGCTGCATACATTTTTCCCCTTTCAAACTTGTCTTTGTGGTGCATACTTGCCATTGTCCCACCCTGGACAAAAATTGTCCCACATTTTCGACCGAAACAATCTGGCCCGGCCGGGACACGGAAAATCATGATTTTTGGACGTTCCATCAATCAATTTTTTCAGCGCAATATTGATTGTTCTGTGTTGATTTCAGTTGGCCTGTCTTTTTAAATTATTTAAACGTTGCCAATTACGGTATCTACGCTATGTACAGTAATCAGCTGGTGGTTGATCTATGTTTTGATAGAAATAGGTTGATAAAAGGTCGGTTGTCCCACAAACAATGGTCAATTAACGTCCCTAAATACATGCATGTAGGCCCTCTCTTGTTGGTTTATTTATTTTTTATTTTTTGCTTACAAAATAATTCGGTCATTGAAATAAATAGAGCAATAGCAATAGTTATACGATGTTGTAAGCCAAGATATAAATTCATTTTTATGAGAAGAAACAACGTGATGTAAAAAATGTAAACAAGATAAAAAAGAAAGAAAAAAAAAAACCGGCAACCACGGAACACTCTAAAGTTATTTTAATACGCTCTTTATTATTATCAGGTCAAAAACCCTCTGAGTCAATACTAATCAAAGTACCGGTACGTTAGCTTAGTGTCATTCTTAATACCCGAGTCATTCAGTTATCGATTGTGTATTTGATTTAAATTGCTGTTGTTCGCCAACATCAACGCAGGCAACGGCACAGGTGTTTAATACTTATGTTCAGAAAGTTGTGAATATAAAACGTAAACAATGTAGTAAAAGACTTAAACCTTCAAAGAGAAAAATTAAAAAGGGTGGACAAGTTTCGCTGAAACACCACTTTTAGAAATGCATCCCACCAGGAGCCGTCTATGTATACAGCACATGTTAATAAGATTAATTTTTTTCTCTGATGTTCTTGCGTTTGCAGAGGGCAATGATCTAGTGCAATTTTGGATTCCAATATCTGAAGTTCAACCTTCTAATGTTATGTTACCTTGAACATAATTATGAAAGATAGCTTTGGATGTGTTTTGTGCGACACACTCAGATGCTGATACTTAGTGAGATAGATTTCAGTATTTTCAGAAAAAATAGAATAAATTAAAGAGGAAATATGAGAAACAAATACTAGTACATGGTCCTTTCTTTTGAAAATTTTACACTTCTTAATGTTTTGGCTGTATTGCTCATTCTAAAGTGAAGGAAATGCTAAAAAAAAAGCCTTGCAATTACTGGTGTAATGAAAAGGCCTTATTATAGTGATGAAAAAGTGTCCCTCTTTATGTCCATCATTGGCGTTATATTTGTTCCTCTTTTTGATGATTTTCCCCTCTTTTGTCCCTCTGTGCGATGACAAAACTCTGAAAAATTATGGCAAGTATGGTGATGGATTTCCCATACAAAAATGACAGTTTCCCTCCTTTGTGTAAGGAGCACCCACAGAGGTAAAAAGTTTGTAAAATACCTTAATGAAATACTAAAATAAATGACTTTTGTCTAAAATATGTCATAAGATAAAAAAGCCTGTGTTTGTGATACACGAATGCCCCCGGTGACATCTTTATTAGTACAAACACCATTTTCTGTTACATTTAAGTACCGTATGTGAAAGGTCAAGGTCAGGGTCATTGGGTTAAAAAATGTTTGTATCAATGGAAAAATCTTGTGACAAGGAATACACATATCAAAGCCCTATCACTTACCATTCAAAAGTTATGACCAAGGTTAAAGTTATTGAAAAGTAAGTCAAAGGTCAAGGTCAAATTCACTAGGTCAAAACTTTTGGTATCAATGGAAAGGTCTTGTCACAAGGAACACACATGTGAAATATGAAAGTTCTATCACCTTCCATTTCAAAAGCTATGCCCAATGTTAAAGTTTTTGAAAAGTAGGTCAAAGGTCAAGGTTACGAGATAAAAAAATTTGGTATCAATGGAAAGGTCTTGTGAGAAGGAATACACATGTGAAATATGAAAGCCCTATCACTTACCATTCAAAAGTTATGCCCAATATTAAAGTTGGTCAAGGTCACGAGGTCAAAAAATTTGGTATCAATGGAAAGGTCTTGTCACAAGGAATACACATGTGAGATATGAAAGCCCTATCACTTACAATTCAAAAGTTATGCCCAATGTTAAGTTATTCAGACAAACAGACGGACAGGCCAAAAACTATATACTACCCCCGAATCCATAAAAATTTCCATTAACTGAGATAAGAAACCGAAGAACTAAACGATAGAATAGTAAGAAAGTGTGGTGCAAAGAGTAAAAACGTGATTTTGAATTCTATATCCTAGCATATTTACAGTAAAAGTAATTGTTAAAAAAATTCAGTATTGATGTTTCCTTTACGAAAATCTTATTGTGACGTCAGGATTTCCGGGCAAAGTAACGGTCAAATTCGAAACAAAATGGTGACAATTTTAGCTCACCTTGACGAAGTTGAGTGAGCTTATGCTATACCCCCGCACGTCCCCGTCTGGTTAAAAGTTTGGGGTAGCTCAGTATTTGGCAAAGTACTGATGCTACAGTAACAAACTGCTGAGGGGAACCCATGCATCAGATGCTGCATCTGACCTACAGTTTCTGCTTGAGTGATTTCAATTTAAAAAGCCAATATTGAGCAAAGCATAAATGCTACATGAACCAAACTTGCATATTGGATGTATCTTTGATCAAACTTTCATAAATTGACCTTGATCTACTATTTCCACTTGAGTGATTTTGCCTTTAAAAGCCAATATTGAGCAAAGTATAAGTGCTACTTGTACCAAACTTGCATATTGGATGTATCTTTAATCAAACTTTCATAAAACGACATTGACCTACTTTTTCCGCTTGAATGACTTTGCCTTAAAGTATAAGTTCTACATGTACCAAACTTGCATATTAGATGTATCTTTGATCAAACTTTCATAAAATGACCTTGACCTACTTTTTCTGCTTGAATAATTTTGCCTTTAAAAGCCAGTATTGAGCAAAGTATAAGTGCTACATGTACCAAACTTGCATATTAGATGTATCTTTTATTATGCTTTCATGAAATGACATTGACCTACTTTTTTCTCTTGAATGATTTTGCCTTTAAAAACAAATGTACATGTACATGTACTTAGAAATAAGTTTAAATTGAATTTAGCTGCCACGAGGTGAGCTTCGTAATTTGTGATTACCTATGTTTATGTTGAGTTACAGTGTACAACCACAGTTTTCCCTATCATATCAAAACCCTCTTTCTGGAGGGTCTGCGACGCAAGACACTTGGATAAAGGAGCGTGACTAAGGTAGGATTATTAGCTCACCTTGACGAAGTTGAGTGAGTTTATGCTATGCCCCCGCGCGTCTGCGTCCGCGTCACCATCCGTGTCCGCGTCCGGTTAAGAAGTTTGGGGTAGCTCAGTATTTGGCAAAGTACTAATGCTACAGTAACCAAACTTGCACAAGTGATTCATCTGAGGTGAACCTATGCATCGGATGCCGCATCTGACCTTCATTTTCCGCTTGATTGACTTGGTTAAGAAGTTTGGGGTAGCTCAGAGTGACTTGGTTCAGAAGTTTGGGGTAGCTCAGTATCTGACAATGTACTGATGCTATAGTAACCAAACTTGCACAAGTGATTCATCTTTGGATGCCGAGAGGAACCGATGCATCGGATGCTGCATCTGACCTACATTTTACACTTGATTGACTTGGTTAAGAAGTTTGGGGTAGCTCAGAGTGGCTTGGTTAAGAAGTTTGGGGTAGATCAGTATCTGACAAAGCACTGAAGCTACAGTAAACAAACTTGCACAAGTGATTAATCTTTGGATGCCTAGAGGAATCCATGCATTGGATGCAGATCTGACCTACTTTTTCTGCTTGAGTGATTTTGATTTAAAAGCCAATATTGAGCAAAGTATAAGTGCTACATGTAGCAAACTTGCTTATTGGATGTATCTTTGATCAAACTTTCATAAAATGACCTTGACCTACTTTTTCCGCTTGAGTGATTTTGCCTTTAAAAGCCAATATTGAGCAAAGTATAAGTGCTACATGTACCAAACTTGCATATTGGATGTATCTTTGATCAAACTTTCATAAAATGACCTTGACCTACTTTTTCCGCTTCTGTGATTATGCCTTTAAAAGCCAATATTGAGCAAAGTATAAGTGCTACATGTACCAAACTTGCATATTGGATGTATCTTTGATCAAACTTTCATAAAATGACCTTGACCTACTTTTTCTGCTTGAGTGATTTTGCCTTTAAAAGCCAATATTGAGCAAAGTATAAGTGCTACATGGACCAAACTTGCATATTGGATGTATCTTTGATCAAACTTTCATAAAATGACCTTGACCTACTTTTTCCGCTTCAGTGATTATGCCTTTAAAAGCCAATATTGAGCAAAGTATAAGTGCTACATGTACTAAACTTGCATATTGGATGTATCTTTGATCAAACTTTCATAAAATGACCTTGACCTACTTTTTCTGCTTCAGTGATTACGCTTTAAAAGCCAATATTGAGCAAAGTATAAGTGCTACATGTACCAAACTTGCATATTGGATGTATCTTTGATCAAACTTTCATAAAATGACCTTGACCTACTTTTTTCCGCTTGAGTGATTTTGCCTTTAAAAGCCAATATTGAGCAAAGTATAAGTGCTACATGTACCAAACTTGCATATTGGATGTATCTTTGATCAAACTTTCATAAAATGACCTTGACCTACTTTTTCCTCTTCAGTGATTTTGCATTTAAAAGCCAATATTGAACAAAGTATAATTGCTACATGTACCAAACTTGCATATTGGATGTATCTTTGATCAAACTTTCATAAAATGACCTTGACCTACTTTTTCCACTTCAGTGATTTTGCCTTTAAAAGCCAATATACATGTACTTAGAAGTGTGTTTGAATTGAATTTTGCTGCCACAAGGTGAGCTTCGTAATCTGTGATTACCTATGTTTTTTACCCTTTAAAATTGTCTCTTTTTACCTATATTGTCCCGGTCCCCTAAACTGAACAAAGGCCAAAACATTTTCAAAATTATTCTTTTGTGCAAAATCGCATTAGTTCTTTATAAAAGAAGTAATGTTTACAAATGAAACACAGCTGAAAAGTGAATGGTTACTTAGAAAATATACCTCCATTTTCCTTTTATTGGGTGAGACTTCTAAATATTAAAAGTTTTCAGGCATAGTTGCCTTTAAAGTATTGTCTCTTGATATAAAAGCTTGTGCGATTTAATGCACCCAAATATGATTTGGAAGAAAAAAATTTTTTTTTCAGAATAAAACAAGTCAGATTGATTAGCCTGATGGAGGTACATTAGCTTGATGGAGGTATATTAGCTCGATCGGTACCTTTCCCCAACCTGATTGATCTTCTTTTACATGTACAGTACTGGTGTCTGAACAGTTTCCAGATGATTTTGAAGGTTTTTCAGGGATAACACCTCTGTCCTTTAATTGAAAACATTCAAATTTCTCAAAATAATAATTTCTCTCAAATAATGCACCAAGGACTGTTGGGTGTATCATACATGGCAAGCAGACAGAGATCTGCAAAATATGGAACATTTAAACTGCTACTGCGCATCTGTGTGCTTCAAAAATTTGTATGGACTGCTTCATGATACTAATCAGTAAATGAGAGTCAAACACAAAACCTGAAATCAGTTTTAAAAAATCACAATCAAAAGGCTTACGTATTTTTGAAAAAATTTATATATCAGAACTTTCTCATGAGAAAAGAAAATAGGACAAAGAGACAGAGATAATAACACAGCTTAACGATAATTGCTAGTCACTCATACAAAATGCAGGTGAAAATATGGCATGGTTATAATCATGCTTCTTCATTATACGATAACTTTGGTCTGTTAACATTCATACATGTACAATTTATACATGATTTCAGTACAAGATAGGACAACTTTATATGATAGCCAAACATAGCCATGAGCAAAGTGAGAACGGGGAAGGTGTAGAAGTTGTCACAAACGAGGAGTGTGATCATGAAACTCACGGTAAAGGACAGTTCACAGAAAAACGGGTCTACCTCTCAAGGTTAGTTTGATTTATAGAAGTATCTATCTTATTGTGATACTAATACTTCAGAATGTTGTTCATTCCAGGGTTTGCAACCGTTCCGATGGGAATGAATTCTCACGATTTGGCATTGCCTTCTCGACTTTGAGACTGAATACCTGTTAGGCAATAGGCACTTCTTTGATGTTTATTATGAAATGAATACATAAAAATCATGCATTTATACATATGTTTAGAGGTGACTGGTATCTCAGATCATCTATGAATTCCTCGTTACACAATTAACCTTTATAATCTATATGTAAATTAGCTAAACCTCGCTCCATATGTTAAAATTTGATAGGGTTTCGATATTACATTAATGTGTTTAGCCAGGAGAAATGCAAGTTTCAAGTTCTGACAATTTTTGAACTCTTGCGATTATTTTTGTACTATCGTTTTGGTACTTTTTCTGTTTCAGTCGCTTACCATCGTGGATCCGATCTTTAATTCCCAATATATTCTACATCACAGAAAAAGCCTGGAATTTCTATCCATTCACTATTACAGGTTAGTTAGATATGACACTTCTTGTATTGTATCTTGAATTGTTGTGCATATTTACCTTGTTGTAAGGTTGTCCAAATTGGAAAGGCAGATAATAAAAAGTATAAACGGAAGAAATTCAATTTGTTTTTGAATCCCCATATAAAACATTGTGTGAGAATTTATCCATCTTATGACCTGCTTTTTCATATAATTATAATGTTTTTTTTAAGCCTCATCAATTTAATTTATTTAAGATAATGTTGTTGTACTACAACATCAAAATTCCACATTGTCTATTTATACATGAAGCTATGATGTTAAACTTGAATGTTGTTTTCCAACTTGCAATTTAACAATTTACATTTATGCTTT
Source organism: Pinctada fucata (assembly GCA_028142955.1). Lineage (NCBI taxonomy): Eukaryota > Metazoa > Mollusca > Bivalvia > Pterioida > Pteriidae > Pinctada > Pinctada fucata. Next base: position 71,544,413 of record AP027103.1, read on the forward strand.
GATTTTCTAGACCTGTAATATTTTCTGTTCATGCTTCTATATGCAAACAAGTAAAATACACAAGTACCTATACAACAAGTACATGTATACTTTAAAACTAAACCTCTAATAAACATATGTAGTTTAGTTTTTCCTTCACTCTGATTAGTTGTTTCTTTGATCGATTAGTATTACATGTAACTGATAATGTGTATACAAATTTTATTTTCCATGTGTGGTTCCACTTTGGACATAACAGAATATACTGTAAGTAAATGTATAAGTCCAATTTGTTACATATGTTTGGAAAAAGAAAAATAATAAAAAAAATTGTCAAATTATTCAGTCAGTATTAGTATGTAATGTTGACAACTCTTGGAAAATCTAGATCATTCTTATTGTACATAAAGGCCAAGTGGTACATGTAATTGCATTAGTAATATCTTAAACTGCACAGTATCATCCTTTGTTTTGTATGATTCTATTGAATTGAATTTATATGTAATATTTCAGTGCTCCTTCATGCCCAGGTTTACCGTGTATATAGAGACCAAATATGCCAACAATAATGGATGTGATAATAATGTAAGTGAGAACTCTTTAGCATTTTAATTTTTGTGTCTCCTGCCAAGCAAAGCAACACACAGGGATTACTTTTAACGTCTTCTGTCTGTCTGTTGCAAAACGTGATCTGTTCAAGTGTCTCTGCATTTCGCAGGTGTCACATGCATTCCATTCATTCCTTAGGATAAAAGAATTAAGCAACTTGCCTACATGTATGGTCACATTTGTATTCAAATATCCAACTTTGGTGAAAGTTGATTTGATGGTATACTTAAAACCGTGGACAACATATGGACCTGCAATCCAATAAGCTTACCATTGTACTATCACTTCATTTGATCTTTACACCATTAAACAGTGATAATACATGTTTCACCGAGGGAAAGTCTCATTCCATATGAACTTTATGAACACTTGGCACCACACTACCAAAGGTATAAGTAGGTCACATCAGTTATCTCTAGCATTGTTGCATGTTTATGTGTTTCAACTCTCTTGGTTTTGTTGTAGATGTGTGAACTTAGTGAGGAAGATTTGGCTGTAAGGACTGTGGAGCATATTGATATAGCTTATGATGAAATAGCAGAGAAAAATTATAAAGAGGCAGAGGTAAACTTGTATAACTTACAACTGCTGTTCAGTAGAATAACAGACCAATTAAACTTATGTGATACAACATTGTCAAGGTCTTTATGCTGTTGCTTGCTATATGAAATAGAGTATATGTTAAATGTGCTCATAAATGTCAAATAAGAAGGATAGAAGAAGAATAAAGTACATAGAATTGTACTGAACCTCCATCAAAAATTGAAAAAAAAACCTTATTTGATTTGACATTTTTTAGGATCCAGTGAAGTTTAAGTCCAAGAAGACAGGGCGGGGTTTATTACAAAAAGACTGGAAGGTAAAATCATCTAAAAGTGCAGCTGTTAAGATGTTAATTACTTCAACATGAATAACTCACTTACCTTGTGATCAAATAATGTTGTGGTGTTGACCCTTATTTCTTTTTTTTTACATGCAATACACTTTCGTTAGAAGAGATTATATGACAGTGTATTCTTTTTACCTTTTTCAATTATTCACATTCTCACAATACATGTTTTAAAATGTGCATAATCTACCATTTCCAAGGTACATGTGTATATTTTTCTTTGAATAACTTCTCTTATTTTCCTGTTCTGATAATACAAAAATTCATTCATTCAAAACCCTTATCAGTGATTGTTAATAAAAGTTGTTTTTTAAAGGAGATGTGCTTTACATTTCTAGGAAAATACCTCACCAATCATGTGTTCATATAAAGCTGTAAAGGTCAAGTTTGAGGTGTGGGGATTGCAAACAAAAGTGGAAGATTTTGCCCATAGAGTATGTACATATAGCTGTATTGTAGTTACGACTGACATCATAGAGGAAAATCTGTTTATTAATGAAGCTATGATACAATTATAGGCATTGAATTTTTTTATGTACATTTATTAATACATGAATATCTAGATTGAACATAAATAATCAATGTTAATATGATATGTTTATGCATATTGTCAATACTGAAATAATTCATGCAATTTAAATAATCGATAAAATGAAAATAATTCCACCATTTCTCTGTTTAAATCCTATCTACATTCTGCAATACATCAGTATTTTGTACCTCATTATTTCCTCGTTTTTCAGTCAATACGTGATATATTATTACTAGGACACAGACAGGCTTTTGCTTGGATAGATGAATGGATAGGTATGTACTCACATGTAGCTGACAAGATTTTGGACCTGTGTCCTTAACCTCTAAGTTCATCCTACTTTAATTGTGACAAATCTTTAAAAGATGGCATCTTCAATTTATGCATTTTTGTTCATTTCTTACTCTAAAGGTTCCTACCTTTATGGGACATGTTCACTTTAAGTTTGAGAAATAGTTGTATGACTCTCAGATTAGATACATAATAATTAGGATCTATCATTGGATGAGATCATTGTTTTATGAGATCAATGATATCACCCTGTGATATTTTTGCCCTTTAAAAATGACCAAAATGATAATATTTCATGCTTGTGTGTCCTGGTTTGGTTCAGATTTACTTATCTGTCATGTTTTGGTTCAGACTTACTTATCTGTCATGTTTTGGTTCAGACTTACTTATCTGTCATGTTTTGGTTCAGACTTGCTTAACTGTCATGTTTTGGTTCAGACTTATTTATCTGTCATGTTTAGGTTCAGACTTACTTATCTGTCATGTTTTGGTTCAGACTTGTTTAACTGTAATGTTTTGGTTCAGATTTACTTATCTGTCATGTTTTGGTTCAGACCTTATTATCTGTCATGTTTTGGTTCAGACTTGCTTAACTGTCATGTTTTGGTTCAGACTTACTTATCTGTCATGTTTTGGTTCAGACTTACTTATCTGTCATGTTTTAGGTCAGACATACTTATCTGTCATGTTTTGGTTCAGACTTACTTATCTGTCATGTTTTGGTTCAGACTTACTTATCTGTCATGTTTTGGTTCAGACTTGCTTAACTGTCATGTTTTGGTTCAGATTAAGTTATCTGTAATTTTTTTATTCAGACTTAATTATCTGTCATGTTTTGGTTCAGACTTGCTTAACTGTCGTGTTTTGGTTCAGACTTGACTATCTGTCATGTTTTGGTTCAGACTTACTTATCTGTCATGTTTTGGTTCAGACTTACTTATCTGTAATGTTTTGGTTCAGACTTACTTATCTGTCATGTTTTGGTTCAGACTTGCTTAAGTGTCATGTTTTGGTTCAGACTTACTTATCTGTCATGTTTTGGTTCAGACTTACTTATCTGTCATGTTTTGGATCAGACTTTCTTATCTGTCATGTTTTGGTTCAGACTTGTTTAACTGTCATGTTTAGGTTCAGACTTACTTATCTGTCATGTTTTGGTTCAGACTTGCTTAACTGTCATGTTTTGGTTCAGACTTACTTATCTGTCATGTTTTGGATCAGACTTGCTTAACTGTCATGTTTAGGTTCAGACTTGCTTATCTGTCATGTTTTGGTTCAGACCTTATTATCTGTCATGTTTTGGTTCAGACTTACTTGTCTGTCATGTTTTGGTTCAAACTTTCTTATCTGTAATGTTTTGGTTCAGACTTGCTTAACTGTCATGTTTTGATTCAGACTTACTTATCTGTCATGTTTTAGTTCAGACTTACTTAACTGTAATGTATTGGTTCAGACTTGCTTAACTGTCATGTTTTGGTTCAGACTTGCTTATCTGTCATGTTTTGGTTCAGACCTTATTATCTGTAATGTTTTGGTTCAGACTTACTTGTCTGTCATTTTTTGGTTCAAACTTTCTTATCTGTAATGTTTTGGTTCAGACTTGCTTAACTGTCATGTTTTGATTCAGACTTACTTATCTGTCATGTTTTGGATCAGACTTGCTTAACTGTCATGTTTTGGTTCAGACTTACTTATCTGTCATGTTTTGGTTCAGACTTGCTTAACTGTCATGTTTTGGATCAGACTTGCTTAACTGTCATGTTTTGGTTCAGACTTGCTAAACTGTCATGTTTTGGTTCAGACTTACTTATCTGTCATGTTTTGGTTCAGACTTACTTATCCGTCATGTTTTGGTTCAGACTTACTTATCTGTCATGTTTTGGTTCAGACTTGCTTAACTGTCATGTTTTGGTTCAGACTTGTTTAACTGTCATGTTTAGGTTCAGACTTACTTATCTGTCATGTTTTGGTTCAGACTTGTTTAACTGTCATGTTTTGGTTCAGATTTACTTATCTGTCATGTTTTGGTTCAGACCTTATTATCTGTCATGTTTTGGTTCAGACTTGCTTAACTGTCATGTTTTGGTTCAGACTTACTTATCTGTCATGTTTTGGTTCAGACTTACTTATCTGTCATGTTTTAGGTCAGACATACTTATCTGTCATGTTTTGGTTCAGACTTACTTATCTGTCATGTTTTGGTTCAGACTTACTTATCTGTCATGTTTTGGTTCAGACTTGCTTAACTGTCATGTTTTGGTTCAGATAAAGTTATCTGTAATTTTTTTATTCAGACTTAATTATCTGTCATGTTTTGGTTCAGACTTGCTTAACTGTCGTGTTTTGGTTCAGACTTGACTATCTGTCATGTTTTGGTTCAGACTTACTTATCTGTCATGTTTTGGTTCAGACTTACTTATCTGTAATGTTTTGGTTCAGACTTACTTATCTGTCATGTTTTGGTTCAGACTTGCTTAAGTGTCATGTTTTGGTTCAGACTTACTTATCTGTCATGTTTTGGTTCAGACTTACTTATCTGTCATGTTTTGGATCAGACTTTCTTATCTGTCATGTTTTGGTTCAGACTTGTTTAACTGTCATGTTTAGGTTCAGACTAACTTATCTGTCATGTTTTGGTTCAGACTTGCTTAACTGTCATGTTTTGGTTCAGACTTACTTATCTGTCATGTTTTGGATCAGACTTGCTTAACTGTCATGTTTTGGTTCAGACTTGCTTATCTGTCATGTTTTGGTTCAGACTTACTTAACTGTCATGTTTTGGTTCAGACTTACTTATCTGTCATGTTTTGGTTCAGACTTGCTTAACTGTCATGTTTTGGTTCAGACTTGCTTAACTGTCATGTTTTGGTTCAGACTTACTTATCTGTCATGTTTTAGTTCAGACTTACTTAACTGTAATGTATTGGATCAGACTTGCTTAACTGTCATGTTTTGGTTCAGACTTGCTTATCTGTCATGTTTTGGTTCAGACCTTATTATCTGTCATGTTTTGGTTCAGACTTACTTGTCTGTCATGTTTTGGTTCAAACTTTCTTATCTGTAATGTTTTGGTTCAGACTTGCTTAACTGTCATGTTTTGATTCAGACTTACTTATCTGTCATATTTTGGATCAGACTTGCTTAACTGTCATGTTTTGGTTCAGACTTACTTATCTGTCATGTTTTGGTTCAGACTTGCTTAACTGTCATGTTTTGGATCAGACTTGCTTAACTGTCATGTTTTGGTTCAGACTTGCTAAACTGTCATGTTTTGGTTCAGACTTACTTATCTGTCATGTTTTGGTTCAGACTTACTTAACTGTCATGTTTTGGTTCAGACTTACTTATCTGTCATGTTTTGGTTCAGACTTGCTTAACTGTCATGTTTTGGTTCAGACTTGCTTATCTGTAATGTTTTGGTTCAGACTTACTTGTCTGTCATGTTTTGGTTCAGACTTACTTCTCTGTCATCAAACCCATCTTTGGTTAACAATCTGACCATTTTGTACTAGTTGTTAGGTTATGGAAACTCTTTTGAGTATTGAAAGATCACCTGTCTCGTTTGAACATCACATGATTAAAGATTCAATCATTCAATTGTTCTTTCAAATATTTGGGTCTTTAAATCTCTCTTCAATTTAATGGGAGTCAAACTCATGAGAAAAAGAAAAAAACAGCTACACTCTTTTTGGCCGGATTGCAAAGCAATTCCGACCTACAGATTGACGATGTCCTTCCGTCCGTCCGTCCGTCCGTCCGTCTGCCGTCGACATTTTGGTTAAAGTTTCTGGTTGAGGCAAAATCTAAGGAACTATATGCAGTAGAAACTTTATATTATACATGAAGCTTGCCCATGACAAGACCTTTCAATTTATGCCGTAACATTTGACCTAGTGACCTTGACCTTGGACTTTGACCTAGTTAAAGATTTTGGTTAATGTTTCTGGTTGAGGCAAAATCTAAGTAACTATATGCAGTAGAAACTTTATATTATACATGAAGCTTGCCCATGACAAGACCTTTCAATTTATGCTGTAACATTTGACCTAGTGACCTTGACCTTGGACTTTGACCTAGTTAAAGATTTTGGTTAAAATTTCTGGTTGAGAAAAAATCTAAGTAACTGTATGCAGTAGAAACTTTATATTATACATGAAGCTTGCCCATGACAGGACCTTTCAATTTATGCTGTAACATTTGACCTAGTGACCTTGACCTTGGACTTTGACCTTCTCAAAGATTTTGGTTAAAGTTCCTGGTTTAAGCAAAATCTATGGTACTGTATGCAGTAGAAACTTTATATTATTAATGAAGCTCGCCCATGACAAGACCTTTCAAGGAGCTGTTAAGATAAGGGCCGTATTTAGCCCTGAATCCCGTGACTTATTTCTTCCGTATGGCGAATCGTACACAGACAAAACTTGAATCATTATTGAAATATAATGTATTTGCAGACCTTTTACATGTTTTACATTATGTTAAGGAACTCTTAAGGTTGTAAAATTAAGGTCGAAAGAGGTAGGGGTGCTCGGATAGAAAATCCGATTATATCGACAAAAAAGGTATACATTTTTGAATATTTTATCTAAAATGGATAAATATAAGCTAAAAGACATCAAATATGTCTACATTGTGTATCAGAAATAGATTTCGAACGTTCTACCTCCTTTAATCGGTAAATAATGAAATCCGGGACTTAAAATACGGTCTTATTCTTCATTCAATGGCTACAATGTAAGCCTTTTAGCGCGAAATACACATTGACGGAGAAATGAACATCACTCTTGCTTATTTCGTTTCTAATTCTTGTATCTTTCATTCAATCATATCGAGTACACAATGTTTGATTGATTAAAGAGGAAAAATAGTCAAATGTGCTATATCTAATGGTCAAAAAGATCGATTCTTATAAAATGCACCCCCCTTTCCATATTTAGTTTTTCGTTTCTGGGGTAGTGTTCCCCCCCGGAGATACAGAACCCCACATTGCCAAAAAATTTGTATCATGGATACACATCTCCAGTAAAAGTGGCTTTCTGTATATCCGGGGGGAACAATGTTCAATAAAACTTTTCCGTTTTCTATTGATTTCTATGGGAAAAAGATAAGTTTTGACCTACAAATTAGCAATATTGTGCAAAACAGATAAAAAATAACTTCATATTCTGATGGGATGCCGTATAAGTATACATTTTATCAAAAAAGGTTCTTGAAATTTCAATTTTCAAAATTCTACTTTTCAGGGCTGATTTTACGCCTTATCTTAACAGCTCCTTTATGCCGTAACATTTGACCTAATGACATTGACCTTGGACTTTGACCTAGATAAGGATTTTGGTTAAAGTTCCTGGTTTAAGCAAAATCTATGGAACTGTATGCAGTAGAAACCTTTCAATTTATGCTATATTATTTGACCTATTGACCTTGAGAGTATAGACAAAAGTCTATTTCATTGTTACTCTGTTTTTACAGATATGAGCTTTGAAGACATAAGAGATTATGAGAAAAAAATGCATGCAGAGACCAATGATAAAGTACTGAATGGAGTATAGCAGTGGACAGAACACCAAGTATTTTAGTGACTGTGTGATTCTGTAGAACTTGTAGTGTATGGATTCTGTAACAGTGGAGTTTTCCGTAAGTTAAACCAATATGAAAACCGATACTGGTGCTGAATGGTTATTACTTACTGAAGTTACTTAACTTACTTTTACTTGTTAATTCCAATATCTTCAGCAAAATTTCTATAATAACTTACTCTAAGGCAGTTCTTTAAATCATACAAAAAAAAACAACAACTCCCAAATCAGTCTATTTACATTGATTCATGTACATGTACATGACTGTATTTTAATTTAAAATTTAAATGAATTAAACAGTTTGTGAAAATGTCCAATTACAAAGGAAAATTTGTCATTTTAATGCATTTGACATGTTATATGTAATACATGTATTTTCATAATATTTATGATTTATAAGTTAGTGTGCTATTTTTGCCATTGAAACTTGACTTGACTTAGACATAAATAAGTGTATACATGTATAACTTTAGTACAGTTTAAATTGTATGATTAAGATAGGGTTGGACACACTGTCCTGAAATTTTTGCGGAAAACACACATCCAAGTGTCATTCAGCATGACGAAGACCCTTAACTGTCGGCCAATTTTATTAAAGTTTGTTATTTTCATCATTTTCATAAAAAATATGAAGATATCTGTTGAAATATGTTTGGTCAACATGATCAAGGCCCGCTTCATCAGGGGTCTGTATCAGCTATAGATATCTGTGTACTTGTTTTATCGTTTGAGTGATTGTTAGCTAGACTGCACTTTAGTGCAAAAGAGCTATTGCAATACCCCCGGCGTCGGCATCAGCATGGGCGTCGTCCGAACTAGATGATAAGGTAAATGTTAAGATCACAATTTCCTCTCCTATATTCATATTTTGTTGGTTCTTATTGTTGTTAATGTTTAATTATACTTTATTTAATATTACCAGATGGGGATGTAGCCCCTGGGGTGGGGATTTTTAAATTATTTCAAATGATAAGGCAAATGTTAAGATGATAAGGTTAATGTTAAGATAGCAAAATTGCTAATTTCCTCTCCTATATTCATATTTTGTTGGTTCTTTTAATTTTACTTTGTTTAATATTACCAGATGGGGATGTAGCCCCTGGGATGGGGATTTTTTAAATTATTACAATTGATGAGGCAAATGTTAAGATGATAAGGTAAATGTTAAGATAGCAATATTGCCTTTAATGGCCAATATTAAGCAAAATATAAGTGCTATGTGTTCCAAACTTACATGGGAGATGTATCTTTGATCAAACTTTCATAAAATGACCTTGATCCTACTTTTTCCGCTTGAGTGATTTTGCCTTTAAGAGCCAATATTGAGCAAAGTTTAAGTGCTACATTTTTCAAACTTACATGGTGGATGTATCTTTGATTAATCTTTACTTTCATGAAATGTCCTTGACCTACTTTTTCCGTTTGAGTGATTTTGCCTTTAAAAGCCAATATTGAGCAAAGTATAAGTGCTACATGTTCCAAACTTACATGGTGGATGCATCTTTGATCAAACTTTCATAAAATGACCTTGACCTACTTTTTCCACTTGAGTGATTTTGCCTTTAAAAGCCAATATTGAGCAAAGTATAAGTGCTACATGTTCCAAACTTACATGGTGGATGTATCTTTGATCAAACTTTCATAATCTGACCTTGACCTACTTTTTCTGCTTGAGTGATTTTGCCTTTAAAAGCCAATATTGAGCAAAGTAAACGTGCTACATGTTTCAAACTTAAATGGTGGATGTATCTTGGATCAAACTTTCATAAACTGACCTTGACCTACTTTTTCCACTTGAGTGATTTTGCCTTTGAAAGCCAATATTGAGCAAAGAATAAGTGCTACATGTTCCAAACTTAAGTGGTGGATGTATCTCTGATCAAACTTTCATAGAATGACCTTGACCTACTTTTTTCTGCTTGAGTGATTTTGCCTTTAGAAGCCAATATTGAGCAAAGTATAGGTGCTACATGAGTATACAATCGTGTATTATTATATAAATTGGAGAAAAAAGTGAGCTTCAGAAATTAGCTGTCATTAAAGACATTATGCTATGCAGTCGAGCATTAGGTGACTCTGGCAACTATTTTATTAACATCTTTTTCATGCTTACATAGAAGTCATTCCATGTCAGTATTACCTGTATAAATTGTCTGTTTCTTCAAACTCTGTACCATCCTTTTACTCATGACTGTTTTAATTTTGCAATATTTGTGAGGTCAGCTGATTAAGGTGTTTATAGTTTATATAAGCTACCACAGCAAGAGCTGTTACGTGTATTTTGTTTGATGAGATGATGGTTGTTTTTTATATCACCATGATACATGTATTTGATGAAGCAGAGAAAAATTGTACCTCTGTGCTTGAAATACAGTATTTAATACAAAATCTTCCCAAATCTGACATTTTGTGCCAAATGTTCCATAGTAATTTTACATGTCAACTGCAAAGCAAAAGTGACATGTACATGTAGGTATCATTTTGTCTAGCTTCTGTCTGTCTGTCTATCTAGGCAGACTTTAATGTTTTGGCGATAACTCACTTTTTATGCGTTATAGCTTCTTCAAACCAGGAATGTTCAAGTACATGTATGTTGAGACTAAACACACAATGAGAGTAAGGTCTCATCCAAGGTCAAACATATATGATTTGCCAGTTATACACAAAGCGACCTACCTGCTCTTGAACAGACAAATCTCATGTTATTTTGGTAACAAGGATGTCCTTTTACATCTGTTAAGGTTTCCTTTCTTGTGGTACAAGCTTTCTAATATTTTCATTTAAAAACTCTTGAGGTGCATGAAAATATTTGTACTACAGCAAAAATTTTTCCAGAGAGATGAATTATTTTCTAACAAATACATGTATGATATAATTCTATAATTTATGTTTTCTTTATCGTTGTTTTGCAGATTTGCTACTCCCATATTCTGTACATATTTTTTTCTTAATTTACTTATGATGCTCACTTATATCTTAAAATTTTCACAATTTTGCCGACATATATACAGGTATTTCATATTTTGTAAATATTATTTTTAAACAATGAACACTAGGTGATATTTTATTCAGGAATCATTACATACACAAATATGTATATCCAACTGTCCTTGCCACTATTATTTATAAGCATGTGCTATATTTAATTTTTCTGTCGAATCAGAATGAAATATAACATGATTTTCTATCTTTATTGTCCTTGTGCCATCAAGCTATGGTCTTGATCCCTTGGTAATATGAATATTCTCTCTGCACCGTGAATGACATTAACATTTATCACTTCTGACTCTGCCATTTCACAATATCTTTCTATATGCTGCAGCTTATACATGTACCTCCATTGATTTATCCCCCTTTCAGGAAATCAGGGCATTATGTACATGTTCTTTCTGTAAGCATGGTATGTAGACATGTTTGACTTTGCTTATGAATTTCAGATATCCTTTAAAAATGATAACGGAAACCAGTAGCTTATTTTTGCAGTAGTCCAGACACCAGACATCAAAATTTGGCAATGATTTTTAGATGTAATAACAAAAGAAAACATGACAATGCATCATTAGACAGTGCAATTGCAATAAAATATGATGTCACAGTGAACAAAATTGCCAAATGATATGATGAATGGTGTTCATGTATATGAAAAGAAGGTTAGGAAAGATGACATTTAAAAATGGACTTGTAAAATGGACGATTTGATGTTATACATGTATGTACAAATTGCATATAACATGTAGCTCCTTTGAAAGAAATGAGAGACATCAATCCTCAATACCAATGGCCTAAATTTTCATTCTCACTGGACTTACGGTAATCAATTACTTGTCACCAATTACTTAATTCCTGATTTTAAAAAATACCTTTAAATTACATGTACACATATTTAAGATAGACTTAAAATGTACTGCCCCTGCTGATGTTGAGACAGGACTTCACACCATAGTCTTTAAAAGATTTTACCGACATCTGATTTAAAAGTGCCGATCCCTGCTGAGGAATATTTGTATGTGACTGTTCATGACATAGTCTTATTGATGACTGTAGTCATTATAATACGATGCTTTAGTCGTTCATTATGACTATGCTTCCATCACCTCTATCTGTTAATGCTATATTGACCTAGTGTAGAAAACATCATGCTTTTTTGTCCCAGCTTATGATACCTCTCTCAATATTCCTTTTATTTTTGTGCATCGTATTGACAGCTTGGGAATTACTAGTCACCTTTTATTTTATGTATAGTAATTTCATTCTTAATTTGATCTCAGAGCATGTGTAATACTTCAGTTAGTATTGTAAGCAATTAGACTTAAAACTGTATTTGTAGTTTAGATGAGTACATGTATTTTACATGTACAGTTTTAGATACATGTAGATCATACATCACAGTTACCGAGTTTTTTGTTGGCCTAAAAAGCTGAAAGCATTCCATAATTCTAGCTGAATAGGTTTTATAAATTAATTGAACAAATACTGTACATTTTTAACAATACATATATTAGTAAATGTACTGATCAAAATACAAAAAACAAAATATCATTTTGCAATCAAACTTTTGCTGGTGTCTGTCAATGCTTCACAGGCAGTTCTTGTAATCACATGTCCTGAAACTGTAAATATAGGTTTCTTTTTTGCATTTTGTTTTTCAAGATACATGACTTTTGTGTTGATGTTTTGTCTATGTCCTTGTTGTACACCTGGAATTTTTAAGCAAGTGGACAGTTGTATGTGGGTTTGGTATCTTGCAGATAATTGGATGGGCTTCTACAGATGGCTTCCTGACCATAAGTCAAATGCAGTGGAAGATATTGTAATGAAACTTGATACACTAAAAATGCTCTCTGTGAGTCAAAAAATTGCCAAATTGATTTTTTAGGTCAAAATGATTGTTAAATGGTTTCTGAATCATAACAAAGTTTAATTCATCTCATTCCCTATCTTGAATTTCATAGATTTGTCCACCAGGAGTCAAGGATGAACCCTATTGATTTTGGGGCAAAGGTCAATTGTCAAGATCAATATCATAGGTCATTGATGATAGAAAATTATATTAAGATCTTTAAAATAAAACGTTTACTTCACAGAAGGAATACCCTGTATGCGGAGTCCCTATGGTGTATTTGTTATGCAAGATCAGTACTACCACATTCTGTGGTTATGGAATACTTTAAAAAGTCAAACAATATTTTACTTTCACTTATCATGCAGCCAATACAATAATTACTCACTTTTTTGTTACATTGTATTTACTATGTAAAATATTGTCTCAATCATGGTAATTTTGAAATTACTTATTTAATTTCTGTAAGTACAAGTATTATCTATATGTATAGAGACTGCAGTAAATTCTACATTCAGTATAACATTCCACCTTGCAGCTATTTTTAAGATAAAAGGATTCTACTTTTCTTTACATGTAACAAAAAAAAAAAAAAAAAATTATGGCAATGTAGTGTAAACAGTACTTTTTAGTATCTCTATACATGTGTATACAGTAAAGTTATTTTAAATGTATCTGGTACAAATGTATTTGTATTTATTTTTGTACATGGATTCAGTGATATCTGTATGTATTCAAGGTACACTTCTGTATCAATCTTTTTATTGTCAGATATGTATATTAAATGGAAAAAAAATTGATTTGAGTGTTAACAAATGATTTTTTTAATGTCACATATGTTCAGTCAAAATCAGTGTAAGAGAGAAGTTTACAAAAGTCGTTAAAATGTGATGATTCAGCAATTTTTCAACCTTGATGACAGTTACAGACATTGAGTGAAACATCAAATGACTTTAGATTTTAAACAAAAAGGTCATAGATCAAGGTCATTATTGGACAAAGGGGTAGGGCAAAATAGCCAAATAGTCGCCCAAAGAAATTGAACATTATAGATGTGTTGCCTGAGATGAACTTGGTAATCTTTGATTGCTTGTTTAGATTTGTAGATCAAAGTCCAAGATTATGATAATCAGATAGAGAGTCACTTGTACCAAGCAGAAGTTCTGCATGGTCAGACAATATGCAACAATTATGAAATATCAAAAAGCCATAAAGTTAAAAGTTATAAAATGTAAGGTCTTGCAATGAACAACATATAATCGTGTGTCTCCCCTTTTTTCTGTTGAAGAGGACGTCATAATGTACAGTAGGTGGGATGTTGGACATTTGGCAATCGCTCCAAAAGGCAGGCGACATTTACAAGTTGTCAACTGAGAATAAGGAATGGACAAGATAGCTCAGTTGGTAAAGGCGTCTGTTAGGGTTTCGGGTTTGATTCTCAGTATGGCTACATGTACCACAGAAGCTTGACACCAACCATCCACAATGACATTCGTCTTGACTTGTCATCGAGGGTTGTTAGCATTGAGCTCCAGTGATATTTACCCCTCAGGCTGGACCTTCTACAACAGTAAGATGTGAAATACAGGTCAAATTTTCAAGTCAAGGTGCATGGATGTCATGTGGGTCGTTGACATTGAGTTCCTGTGGTAAATAATCAAACCAAAGACCCTCTTTGTATCTTTATATATTCCACTAGAAGACTAGTCTTGACATTGGTTTATATCAAATCAGAATTATTGTAGACAGTCATCTTCAATTATTTTTATGCAGAGAAGAGGCTAACATATGAGTGAACTTCTGACACTATATTTAATTTAATAACAGTACATGTACAACTTAAGGGATTTAATATAGAAATCCCATTGGAAAAATCACTGAACTATAATGATTCTTGTAGTAATGAATTCCATTTAGTGTAACTACATATATAAACGTTATATATATGAACTTTGTATAAGATACATGATAAATAACAATGAAAACAAAGCATATGGCAAATAATCATTAAGCACACGTATGGCAGAAAAATCTATATTTTTAGTGCAGAATACTTTCATTCATCTACAAAAAAATTAATATTCTGCTCTAAAGTGTAAAAACCTCATGGTGGTTTTGATAATTAAATCATGGTTTGTACGGGTCATGAAATTTGACCTGGGTCTTGAAAAGTGGAAAAGTCATAGAATTTAGCATCAAGTCCTTGAAAAGTCACGGAATTTCTCTGTCACCTGGTTTCTGGTCTTCCAAATGATGTTAATTTCCTCTAAGATCGTTTTAAAACATCGCAAAATGTGGAATTTCTTAATAAGGTACTATAAGGTACTACATTTTATAGTTAATATTTACATTACTTGTAGATTTCCCATTTTGAACGCCTATTAGGCAACTAAAATTATATTCCAATAAATCGGGTTGCCTATTGAGACATCACGTCCATGTTTTGTACATAGGGAGAATTTACCAACGTTAGAATACTTTTGATGCTCTAATTCGTGCAAAAATAGGGTGTATAATACAAATGTATTTAGCAAAAATGTAAATATAAGAAATGACTGTCTTACTTTTTGTGTTCATGGGTGTATAATTCTGGTTGGCACACGTGCAAATCTTCCGAAAATCGTGAATTTGCACGTGACAAACCAGAATTATACACCCATGTCACCACCAAAAGTAAGATGGTCATTTCTTAAAAATGTGCACAATATCAGTGAAAGGCTTAACATAATAAGGTCTTAGCAATCGGTTGCTTGTCTGTCTACTTAGTCAAGGAAAATGTGTTATGAGTCATAGTAAAGGCATATGAAATTTCTGTATAAACCATGTAAATGGGGATTTTACCCAAGGAAAATAAAAAAGAATGTTAAGGTCACCATTATCAGACAAATCCAGTATAAATTACGATTCATATTTATTATATGGAATGAACTGAAATTCTACCCGTATATTTGTGTACCCATTTATAAAGATTACCAAATCAAAAACATTACATGCATTGTGATACAGAGCTGATAGTCTTTACAACATACAAATTTAACAAATTCACACAGAAATTCTGTCATCAGGATACACTCAATCTTGGTCTTTCCTACTACATGTATAAGTAAAAAAATATCTACATTTTAATACCAATATCGAATAGTCATTTTCCAATTTTTTCTAATCCATTATAACATTTTTAAAACAGTCATAAAAAAACCCTATTATTTGTTCTTGAAGTTAATAATTCAATGAATAATACGTAGTAATAAGTAAGGTATGTAAATGTCTAAAATGTATCAATTTAAGTTCATTGGTATCATGTGTTTTTCTACATGACGTCATTTCTAACATCTGGGCTCAGTCAAATTACAGCATTGAACTACAATGCAATAGATACAGACCTCAGTATGACTTCATTTGATGCTAATTCGATTTTGCGAGAGAAAGGAAAGAGAAGAGAAAGTGATATTACATTTGAATTGGAGTCACATCTGATATGTTTGATAAGGATCAATAAGGCCTTGTTGTCGGTTTTGTAAATATGATGTCATACATTCATATGAAAATGCTGGTACATGTACATCAGGTGACACAGGGGAATTCCACTATGTGTTGATAGAACAAATATATGTAAGTAGCATAAATAAATATGTGAACACAGAATGAGAGTAAAATATATAGCTATTATTATAAAGGACTCTTTCCTTATCGCCACAATCTTATGGTACAACCCTTCTGATGTACCATAAGGTATTTATACATTGGATACACATCTTATGTTAGCCTAAAGTAAAAGGTATAAAACATGTTTTAGGTGATATCTCATACATGTGACATGTATATAATGTTGGTCCTCTAACTGATAAATGTAGATTGTCTGAGTTGAGTTAAAGATGTAGGAAAAGTATCGTAGCACAGAGCACACACACATACATAAACACAACAGTGATTCAATATAATACATGTAATTCACAGACATTCATAATCCATGTATTCTTTCATGTTTTCACCTTCTTATCGGCATGGGCATCTGTAATATTACAAATTGAGAACAAAGTGTAACTAAAATGAACCTAGCATAATTGATTGTACATTGTATTCCCATTCCGTTCACAAGTGTACTTGATTGTTTTTTATCAGACTTGGAAAACTAGCGATGAAAAGTTATTAGTTCAAAAGATCTAAATCTTCGAGCTATGGCCTTGGATGACGTACATTAAGTGTTTTGGCTTATTTACAACTTAATTTACAGTTAATTTAGATTTATACACTCTCTGTCCCATTTATAAATTTAACCTGTTATAATTACAGCTGAGGGGAAAGAGGCACATTTGGTTTTCACAAGATTACATGGAATTATATAGCAGAAAATGACCACACCCATTTTACAAGACCCTGGGGGCCAGAGGTCCAAACAAAATATCAGATTCATAACTTGACCATAGGCCCATTATAATGCAAAAAGAATTTATTTCTTACAATGCACAGACTCAGAGGATTCGCATTCACAAGAAAAGTTTAACGAACGGACAGACAGACACTGGGTGATTGCATAAGCTTGACTGGTCTTTGACCAGTAGAGCTAAAAACTGAAGTCTATCCAACTTGTTTAAATAGTAAATAATTAATCTACAGCTTACCAATACATTGTAAGGGAAAATACAAAAACAAGATGTGTTTGTGAAACATTCATTCCACTGATGACTTTTATCTTTTGTATGTAGGCTTAGTTAATCACCAAGGTCAAGCTCATTAAGTTTAAATGTTGGTACAAAGACAAAATTCTCGTCACAAAGACAATACCTGAGATACATGTACATGTACCATTCAAATGTTAATTACAAGCTTCAACTGTATGCCCTCAAATCTTGTGAAGCATAAAAGGTTTGGCCAAATGTTATTTATTGTGGTTGTAAATATTATTTGAACATTCTATAATCACATTCTCCATACACTAATTAAACTTTTAAAATACCTGTACTTTGAACTGTCATTTATCTACATGTAGTTTTGATTATATGTGTAATTCAAGGCACCAAGTTGTTATAAAGTTATTTAAATAATTAATTCATTAACTTAAAGTTTCACAAAGAGGACACAACGAGAATCTAGTAAACATAGTGTTATACTAAATAATGATGATAAATATTTGAATGACATAGTGGGATTTCTCAGGTATGTAACTTGTGTGTATGTAATCTGTAGCAACTTTTGCTTAAAACAATGTTGACTTTTAATCACTGAATCTTATCACAATGCTAGTTATATATATAAATAGGCTCAACAAATCTAAACGGGCTTTTTTATGGAAGAGACCTACATATACATTAAAATTTCAAAGAGTATTTACATGTACATTAATAATTAATAATGATTTTTGTTTGTTACGCATATACTTTTAATGATCTACTCTGAGAAAATGTATTATACTGTCTGAATTACTAATTATCAATACAAGCTCTTCATATAAAGAAAGTGTAATGTGAGATCAAAGGTTGTGCACATATAGAAGCAAAGGGAGCAATAACAGTCATTTTTAAAGGTGTGATATTATAAAAGGCAAAACGGCAAAAAATGATGCTAATATTCAGAAGATTCTTTTTGTGAAAATACAAAATCAAAAGACATAATGTCCCCAAAGACAACCTGTAATGCACCAAAAAAGGGAATGTTTCTCACCCAATCCAAGGTAAAAGTTTTCATGAGGGAACGTTTTAATTCAACCATTAGCTAATTATAGAGTACTCTACTAATTATTACGAGTGCTCTGAAAATCAGTTCAAACCCTAAACAGATTTTGATTGCCTGATCAGAACAAATGAAAACTGCAAAGCGTTAATAGAGGGGCATTATATTTAGTGCCTACCTCTCTGTATACATTGCAAGTGAATGTACATGTATATATATTGTAAATATATCAAACACCATATACATGTACTTGTTTGTATGACTAGCACTAATAAGTTATATTCTAAAGCACTATCAATAATTATAAAAGAAACATTCAAAATCCACTCTCCTACAGGGGTATTGAATGAATAAAAACACAAAGTTGACACTCTAAAATAACAGAGACAAAAATCACTGGCTATCATTCATATAAAAAATCTTGATAAATCACAGATCCAAATAAATAAAATTGGTTTTGTTACAGATGAAGCATTAAGATATGAAAACCGAGATTAACTTTGTAAATAAGTAAATATCACAAATATTTTTTTTCTCATAAAATGTTAATGTATATTGAATAAAAACAATAACAGTAGATAAAGGAAAGCACATGTAAGATTTTGCCTGAGCCTGTTGTAATGAACATTCTTTGGAAAGAAGAGAAAAAGCTGCATAAAGAACTGCACATATACAACAAAGCTTATACATGTTATAATTTGACGGAGACAATGTTTTCTTGTGTAGGTGAGGCAGGCCTGTGGGTGGGGGAACTGATGGAGGATCGTAGGGGGGAGGGATAGGGCGTGTTCTCCTCAGGGTTATCATGTAATTCACCTTCCTCCTTCTGCCTCTTTGCAAATTCAAGGAAAACCTACAAAAGGAGCAAAATTAAATTTAAACGGACAGATTTAGAAAGTTAAGAACTGTAACTTCAGGGAAAGAGGGTAATGTCCCTTTCTATGGCAACAAAGATGTAAAATTCTCTGACAAATACACCTCACATAGGTATGTACAAAAAATACCATTTGCTGAAGTACTTTGACCATTTGAAAAAATCTTTCCCTTCTTATAGATTATTCATATGCCAAATATAAATGAATCTATGATAATAATCTGATCGTTTTCTATAAGTCACTCATATTTTAGCAGTATTTGTCCTAAATGATGTTCCTGCCTAATCATTGACCTTTAGCCTTTTACTTCTTTCCTCATACTCACCTGTTCTAATGTTGACTGACTGAAGCTGTATTCTTCTACACTATGACTTTGTTTGGCTGAAGAAAATAAATTTAGCTAATTATTCATTTCTTTCAGTGAAGTTAGAACTATGATTTTGTGAAAAGTAATAAAAACGGGGGAATAAAAAAAAGGGACCTTTTCATTACATATCTGTACTGCTTTACCACTTTCTAGTGATGTAAATTCTTGAGCAAGTGATTTTATATTACTGTATGATTATGTGAAAATTAGAAAAAAAACCTAGGAAAAATGAGACTTGATCATATCTCTGTATTGCCTTACCACTTTCTAGTGCAGTAAAGGCTTGAGCCAGTGATTTGACATTATTTTTAGGGACCTTGTACTGAGCACGCTCATCAAACTTCTCTAGTAATACTGCATCAGGGAACAGCTGTAGAACATATCCTTCTAGTGATGTCATTTGTTCTGCTACTTGTTCATCTGAAAGATGGCTGTAATGCCGTAACTTGACCTCTAATAAATAACCACTGCCGAACTTGTACTTCAAATGTTGAGATGCA
This sequence comes from Pinctada fucata, assembly GCA_028142955.1. Lineage (NCBI taxonomy): Eukaryota > Metazoa > Mollusca > Bivalvia > Pterioida > Pteriidae > Pinctada > Pinctada fucata. The sequence goes on from AP027103.1 coordinate 71,564,544, forward strand.
CCAATACATCTGTAAAACATGTTTGTAATCCTTAAGGTATTCAACCCCTAATGCATTTTTAATGATAAATACCAGAGAAAAGACTTTTCATTCTCTTCAAAAAGAATGTTATACAGTCTTTTCTAGCTAAAGTTAGGGATTACACTTCTCATACAATGATTTACTCTGTCGTCCTGAAGATTCCCGATCATGAAATCATCGGTATTTGTCGGGAAATTAGGAAAATGTGCATAAATTTTAACCGGAAGTACCCTATTAGGGTGCGGGATCCTTAATGTTATTTCATGTGATGGAATCATAAATTGTATATAAATGTGATGAAATTAAAAGACATACTTGAAAAAAAGAATGTCATCATATTTCAGTAATCTTAATCTACACTACAGATTTCATTAAATACCAAAAGAATTTCTCAGGGATATTTTTTGAATTATGACCTTTTCACCTACATTTGCTCATTCTGCTATTGTCTTTCTGTGACCTTGACTTTTGATCTATGACCTCGAAAACCAATAGGGTTGAATTATTGGATCACAAGCAATGAGTGGATGAAATTTGAAAAAGACCTGTTGAAAAAAAGTAGTCTCTAGAGTGTATGCATAGATTTTGGTTAAGTCCCATGAGTGACCTTGACCTTTCATTCATAACCTTTAAAATCAATAGAGTGCTTCCTTCTGTAATATGCAAAAAGTGTATAAAGTTTGAACAAGTTATGATGAAAAATATAATCTGTAGGGTGTATATAGGGTTTTTGGTTAAGGCACAAATGTGACCATGACTTTTCACCCATGGAAATCAATGTGATTTTTCTTCATAGGCAATATATAAAGTTTGCTGCAGTTCTGATGAAAAATGTGTCCAGCATATAATGTAATACAATGACGGTCCCAGCTGTGATCTTGAATACTGACCTTGTCATAAGCAATAAGTGTATAAAGTTTGAAAAAATAATTTGTTGAGAAATGTGGCCTCTAAATTGCATACATGGATTTTTTACCAAGTCCAATCTATGATCTTTACTTTGACCTTGGAAGTCAATAGGGTTCTTCTGTAAGTCATAAGACAAGAATTCAACAAAAACTGAGCCAGCTTCAAGGACAAATGACCCTTCTGGGTTGTATACAAGAAAGTGTGATAGTACTTACTCATACAGTCACTTACACACGGATAGCAGCATTACATGTACTATCCATTCAGCCCAAACACTTGTTCAATTACTTAGTGTTTACATCATTTCTTATTTTTTCAGATTAACAGTTTATATTTCCATTGCCCTTTTTCAAAAATTTCTTAATTTTGAAAAAATCTTGAGTACTTGTTTAAGGTAAATATAGATCTTTGACTAAGGACTTTTGATTTTACTTACTCCATTTTTCCATTTACCATGATGGCTATTCTTGTACAGAGAGCATCAGCCTCCTCCATGTAATGTGTGGTTAATATGGCTCCACGCTCTGAACCACTAAAACTTAGACTTATTGTGTCCCTGTAAAGATCAAACACTAAAAACACTAAAACTATGACTGATAATGTTCCTGTAAAGATCAAACACACAAAACACTTAAACTAAGACTGATAGTGTCCCTGTAAAGATCAAACACACAAAATGCTAAAACTAAGACTGATAGTGTCCCTGTAAAGATTAAACACACAAAACACTAAAACTAAGACTGATAGTGTCCCTGTAAAGATCAAACACACAAAAAGCTAAAACTAAGTCTGATAGCGTACATGTAAAGATCAAACACACAAAATGCTAAAACTAAGACTGATAGTGTCCCTGTAAAGATTAAACACACAAAACACTAAAACTAAGACTGATAGTGTCCCTGTAAAGATCAAACACACAAAACGCTAAAACTAAGACTGATATTGACCCATTAAAGATCAAACACACAAAACACTAAAACGAAGACTGATAGTGTCCCTGTAAAGATCAAACACACAAAACACTAAAACTATGACTGATAATGTTCCTGTAAAGATCAAACAAAAAAAACCTACTAAAACTATGACTGATAGTGTCCCTGTAAAGGTCAAACACACAAAACACTAAAACTGATTGTGCCCCTGTAAAGATCAAACACACAAAATACTAAAACTAAGACTGACAATGTTCCTGTAAAGATCAAATACACAAGACACTAAAACTAAGACCGATTGTGTCCCTGTAAAGATCAAACACACAAAATGCTAATTTAAGGCTGATAGTGTCCCTGTTAAGATCAAACACACAAAATACTAAAACTAAGACTGATAATGTACCTGTAAAGATCAAACACACAAAACACTAAAACTAAGACTGATAGTGTCCCTGTAAAGGTAAAACACACAAAACACTACTGTCCTGTTCACTAATTCCAGAGCACCCTGTTTTCCTGGTTTTCTCTAAAATATGATAATGTCATCTTCCAAAAAGATATCAATTTTATATCCCGTAGACTTTTTATTTTTCATATTGCGGTTTGAAGGCAGTTGATAGGGTAAGTTGAAGTTAATTTCCAGTTACGACTAAAGGAGGTCAATTCTCGGAAACAATAATTTATAGCAAAATTCTTCAGACGACAGAATAAAACGCCAAAACAGGGTGCTCTGGATTTAGTGAACAGGACAGTAAAACTAATACTGATAGTGTCTCTGCAAAAGTCAAACACTCAAAACACTAAAACTAAGTCTGATAATGTCCCTGCAATAGTCAAACACATAAAACTAAGATTGATAGTGTCCCTGTATTGACCAAACACATAAAACACTTAAACTAAGCTATAAGGATCAAACACATAAACCACTAAAACTGATTGATAGTGCCCCTTTAATGATCATACATATAAACCACTAAAACTAAGCTGTACGGATCAAACACATAAACCATTAAAAATAAGACTGATAAAGTCCTTGTAAAGATCAATGACTTAATCAAAGTTTTTAGTTGATCTGGCATATATATTTCTGAATAAAGTGTGACAGACAGAGACAGGCAGATGATGCAGATATCCTTAGAAGTCACTACACTATGCAGGCAACACAGAAAGAAAACTGAACAACTTTTTTTTTACGTTTGAATGGTTTAACAACAAAAACCTACTTACCAGAGGAATCGTTTTGACTGAGGGTCCATGCCAGTGGAAGGTTCATCTAGGAGTACTGCCTTAGGATTACCCAACATACTGATGGAGTAACTCAGCTACAATGTTAAAATTGTTGTATAAATATTAAACAACTTATGTGAATAGTAAAGAGACACTATTTACACATGTATGTCGAAACATCACATACTAAGGAAAATAGGTTCATTTTATTAAATGTGATCACTGCTTTCCATTCACCATTTGTTCTTTTTCAGTATTTTGATTTTTGCAATGTTTGATAATGTTAAATCAAGAGTAAAGCTTAATATCCTTATAATAAGATAAATTTACCTTCCTCTTGGTACCTCCGGATAAATTTTTGGCAAATTTCTTTTTATGCTCATCTATTTTCAATGATTCCATGAACCTGTAATATGAAAAGAGTTACAAATAATGAACAAATACAAAGATGGATGTGTACTTCTTTTCACATCGTCAAGATTCATAAGAAATTAACTATTCGTGGATTAAAAATGGTCAAGATCAATACTAAATGGGAGTTTCTCCAAAACTCTTACTGTCATGTTCATTTTAAAATCCCTATCACTTATTCATATGCATATTTTAACAAGGTGATTCCGCTTAGAAGCCCTTACAACTTCACTATGAGATACCTAGCTCTTTGATGAGATATAAAACTAAATGTGATTTTTGTTGAATAACACGGCATATTTGAAGCTTTATGAAGAATAATGAGGTAAACAGAAGGTAAACAGAAGTTTACATTCATTATACATACTTTCATTTTACAGTATGTATACCAAACTTTTGTCTTTGTAATTAAAAATGTAATGAGATTCATATCACATTACAAGAATAAATTTGCAGGAATTTACCAAAATATCTACAAAAAGAACTTTTTAAGATTCTAGTACAACAAACAGATACTAACCATTCCACTACAGGTGTGATCTGATCAGAGGGGATTCCCTGTATGGCGGCGTAGAGTTCCAGATGTTCTTGTAGAGTCAGCATATCCCACAATGCATCATGTTGAGGACAGTATCCCATACAGGTATAGGCCTCGGAAGCTGCCGATCTTATGTTGTGGCCAGCTATCATCACCTACAGATAAAATATCACAGTACACAACTACATGTAGCTAACATAGCCATTTGACATAGAATACATGCATCACAAATTGCATACATAAATGTGCATGTATGTTAGAGAATTTTTTAGTAGGGAAAATGTTTAGTCTAAGGCCATACAAAATAAATGTTTAGTTTGACGGGCACTTTTTTAGAAAAAAATTTCTAATTCAAGTGTTTTGATGCTTAAAATACATTAAAACTTAAGTATAGTATAAAGTGGTAATGTTTAGTACATTGATTAACAAGATAACCCATAACAAGATAACCCAACGTCTTCCTGTAATATACTTATTGCATTTCCAAACCTGACGTTTGCTAGATATTCTGTGATTTGGTCACACTTATTATATGTATCATATGACAAACGATGTCCTATGGCAGACCAGTATGAAGATGTAGACTAAATACATGTATGGTGTACATCTTATTTATGCTAAAAAGGATCACCAATCTCTAACCGTTGCCCTGTGTAAGGTTAAAACTTCAAATGGCGTTAACATTTTGTGAACTACTTTCAGGTGCAACTAAGTGAGTGAAACTCGTAATTGTTGCTCAGTGCTTAGACCGAAAATTTGACCCTTGTCGTCGGCAAAAGAGTAGGGAAAATACAAAGAAACATATCCAGGGATTGGGATGGCCCATTCTGATAGAAAATGGCCCATAAAATCGGCAACTCGCTGCGCCCTGGTGCCATTATTCTACGGCGTCCATTTTTTTGTTTTTTAAATCTATTAAAAGTTCTGTTCTCGTATCTACGTTGTAACGTAGATCTACACCAGGAGAAGTTATACAGAGATCACAGCTTTCTGTACATGGCTAGTCAGAACTCTTAAGGCACAAAATTCTTCTGTTCACTGACAATTGAAAGGTCCTTTGCTATTTTGATACAATATTGATTTTTCTCCTACATCTGCGCCTGAGATTTAAATCTCCAACGTCCACTTACGTATCTTATCTACGTTAAGGTACTTGTGTATGCGTTCGTCCGTAAAATTATCATGTCATTAGCTCGACTGCACTTTAGTGCAAAAGAGCTATTGCAATACCCCCGGCGTCGTCGTCGGCGTCCGCGTCGTCCGAACTAGATGATAAGGTAAATGTTAAGATTACACATTTACCTTTCCTATATTCATATTCTGTTGGGTTTTTTTGTTGCAAATGTTTAATTATACATCATTTAATATATCAAGATGAGGATATAGCCCCTGGGGTTGGGATTTTTAAAATTATTTCAAATGATAAGGCAAATGTTGAGTTGATAAGGTAAATGTTAAGATAGCAATAAAGTCTTTAAAAGCCAATATTGAGCAAAGTATAAGTGCTACATTTACCAAACTTGCATATTGGATGTATCTTTGATCAAACTTTCATAAAATGACCTTGACCTACTTTTCTCCGCTTGAATGATTTTAACTTTAAAAGCCAATATTGAGCAAAGTATAAGTGCTACATGTACCAAACTTGCATATTGGATGTATCTTTGATCAAACTTTCATAAAATGACCTTGACCTACTTTTTCCGCTTGAATGATTTTACCTTTAAAAGCCAATATTCAGCAAAGTATAAGTGCTACATGTACCAAACTTGCATATTGGATGTATCTTTGATCAAACTTTCATAAAATGACCTTGACCTACTTTTCTCCGCTTGAATGATTTTACCTTTAGAAGCCAATATTCAGCAAAGTATAAGTGCTACATGTACCAAACTTGCATATTGGATGTATCTTTGATCAAACTTTCATAAAATGACCTTGACCTACTTTTTCCGCTTGAATGATTTTAACTTTAAAAGCCAATATTGAGCAAAGTATAAGTGCTACATGTACCAAACTTGCATATTGGATGTATCTTTGATCAAACTTTCATAAAATGACCTTGACCTACTTTTTCCGCTTGAATTATTTTACCTTTAAAAGCCAATATTGAGAAAAGTATTAGTGCTACATGCACCAGACTTGCATATTGGATGCATCTTGGGTTAGACTATTGAAATATGACCTTGACCTACTGTCATGCATTCTTAGATCAGTCCAGTAACTGCCATATTACCAAGAAAAAAACATGCAACTATTTCAACATACAAGGTATGTATTTAGAACTTGATAGCATAACTTTCCATGTCTGATGATTCATGGTTTCGTTTAGGATTTTCCTATATATATATGCAGTGTTCTGCATCTCAAAGAGTGTGGGCTTTTTTCAGCTCATATGAGCAAAGCGTAAGTGACCTTTTGTCATAGTGTATCCTCTGTCATTGGTTCACCATAAACTAATTTTAATTTATAACTTTAAATTTTTTATGTGACTTGATATATGTTGTTGCCTGAGAAAGGGAGTTTAAATAAATTGGCTGTCATGAGAGATATTATGCTATGCAGTCGAGCATTAGGTGACTCTGGCAACTATTTTTTTTTAAAAGTGGTCAGTTAATGGGTACAAATTGATGTAATAAAATTTGTACAAAATGTCTTCCCTAATATCAACAAAGCTGAAAATGAAGCTGCCCATCCGTGGACACAAAAAATTCAGGAAAGGTGGCTGAAAGTTTTGTCTTGGCTGTTCTGTGATCCATGCAAAAAATGTACTGTAAATTATTCATTGGAAATGGTCAAATTGGGAATCTCGCAACAACAAAAAAATGTGCTAACGTCTGATTTATAATGCATGCATATGCATAGCTTTTCGAAAATTGATCATTTTTGGAATGGCCCTTTCGTGAGGAAAGATGGCCCATTGTTTTTGAGAATGGCCCATTAAAGTCCAAGTGGAAGGGACCGTCGTCCCATTGAGCAAGTTTGCCTTCCCGATCACAGCATGTCTGACAATTTAGTTTGAATTTTAACAACGATTACACAAGGGTATCCTGATCGATTCGTCATCCCTTTTCACTGTCGGACTTGAGCAAGTTGTTTGCAAATTTGATTTTCTATCCCTCAGAAATTTTGAAGTATCTGCGATGTGCTTAGAGTTTAGTTGACTAGTTTATCCGAATCAAAATTAGGATCGTTTAGTATTTCTGCCCCTCCCCTCGATCCCGTCACCGGCGTTCCTGGCTGATCAATCTGACGTAAACTGTGAGTTCTAAACAAAAACGTTTTCAATTTTCTAATAAATTAGATAATTTAATAAAGAATAATGCTCTTGCAGATTATCACAACAGAGTCAAGTATCATTTTACGTTACGTTACGTTACCTCGTCCGTGATATGGAATATACGCGTGGTCGCGATTACCGTGCAAACAACAATTGAATACGGCAGCTCGGGTAAATAATACTATTTTATGTAAACAAGTATTGAGTTACAGCTTTACAGTTTATATATTTAGTGAAGTAAAGAATATGTAAACAAACAATTTGTATTAGCACGACGATGTTCAATTGACTACTTTAAAATTATGGTAAAACACACAATAAAAATCGGAAATGCAGCGGGTTTTTAGGCAATGCGGCGGTGCCCGTCAAACGAAATCTTAATTTTTTTTGGCCTAAACAGATCAAACAATGAAATTTCATATGTCTGATTGATCTTGTGTTATCATTTGATATTCTGTGGAGAGAAGTAGGGTTATAGTAGGGTACCCCTTTTTTGAGAAATGCATGTACATATATATTGCTGTAGCTAGGTATCTAGAGGAAATGTGATATTGCTGTCCCTTCATTTCTTAATTTCTTTACCGTCAACAATGCAATATTGATTTTCGAGATTCTGAGAGCAGTATTCATCTTATAAAGAATTGCAGAACAGTACTGATCTAAGTACCCTTTTCCTCACCATATAAAAAATGCAATGATCGCTGTGCAATATAAGTCCCCTACCGGCGGCATAAATCTATGTCTTGCATCTCTGTTCATCAATCCATCATCTGCAACAACAGCCAAGAAAAGTCTGGGAAACTGAATTCACGAAATTTGCTAAGTCCAAGGGCCATAACTCTTGTGAAAATTAATCAATCTAAATTAAACTCGAAATCGATCTGCATCACACTATAAGGTACTCACATACAAAAAATCAGTTCATTATCTGCAATAACAGGCATGAAAAAGTCCGGAAAACTGAAAATTTCATGAAATTTGCTAAGTCCAAGGGCCATAACTCTTGTAAAAATAGGTCAATGGAAACCAAACTCAGAGTTGGTCTGTATCACACTTAGATGTATTCATTTACCAAAAATCAGTGCATTATTTGCAACAGAACCTAAGAAAAGTCAAAAAAACTTAAATTTTCATAAAATTTGCTAAGTACAAGGGCCATAACTCTTGTATAAATAGTTCAATCTAAAGCAAACTCAAACTTGATCTGTATCACATTGAGATATATTTACATACCAAAAATGAGTTCAATTTATGCAACAACAGCGGAAAAAAGTCCGGAAAACTGAAATTTTCATAATTAAATTTGCCAAGTCCAAGGGCCATAGCTCTTGTAAAATTGGGTCAATCATAAGCAAACTCAAACTTGATCTGTATCACATTGAGATATATCCACATACCAAAAATGAGTTCAATATATGCAACAACAGCGAAAAAAAGTCCAGAAAACTGAAATTTTCATAAAATTTGCCAAGTCCAAGGGCCATAAAATTTGTAAAATTAGGTCAATCAAAAGTAAACTTAAACTTGATCTGTATCACATTGAGATGTATCCACATACCAAAAATGAGTTCAATATTTGCAACAACAGCGAAAAAAAGTCCGGAAAACTGAAATTTTCATAAAATTTGCCAAGTACAAGGGTCATAACTCTTGTAAAATTAGGTCAATCAAAAGCAAACTCAAACTTGAACTGTATCACATTGAGATATATCCACATACCAGAAATGAGTTCAATATATGCAACAACAGCGAAAAAAAGTCTGGAAAACTGAAAATGGGACAGACGGACAGACAGACAGACGGACGGACGGACAGACAGACAGACAGACCGAGAGGAAACTAAGAGTCCCCTTCGGCGTTGCCGGTAGGGGACTAATAATCATTTGCCCGGTGCTTAATAAGAAATGTTTCAAATGCTTGTCCATAGATAATAATTTACATTGTAGTACCTGATGACACAATCTTAATAACTGAGTACCTGATAACACACTACTGTTTTATGAACATACCTTTCCCTTAGTTGGGGACTGTTCTGCTATGACCATGTTCAGAGTTGTAGTTTTTCCTGCTCCATTGGGACCTAGTAACCCAAACACTTCACCAGCATCTACAGCAAACGTGGCATTACGCACAGCTGGATATAGACGTCCCTCTAACTTCCTACACTTACTGTCCCTTCCACAACATCCGGCTTGTTTAGAATCTTTGACATATTCCTTTCTTAGTTCCTCCACTAAAATAACTGGAGGCTGTCAGAAATAAATGTTGAAACATAACACTTGGATACCATATATTACTTTCTGAAGTAATTAGCTTTCAAGACGATATTTCTTGTGTATTACCTGTTCAGGTAATGATTCCACAATCATACATGTAAGTTTACTTAATATACAATAAGGATAAATAAACTGATATTGATTAAAATTGAATATCTTGATTTAGACAGTTACAAATAAATTCACATTTGTACATCTTTTAAGATAAATATACAATACTATAGATATGACAATATTTGTAATAGAGCAACATCGTCCATGCAGAAATACATGCTATGTATGTACCATGTATATGGGCATTACTGGTTAGGGACTAGTTCCCAGGTAAATTTAAGCATTTTTGTGATGTTTCTTTGGCACTGAACTAAATATTGTCTTTAAACTTGCACAAAATTTAGGTGCACTCATTATCTATCATTAAATCCAATTTTCATAAAAGTTCTTCATCTCGAACAAATCTTTGGGTTGATTTGGGGTGACAAGTAATTTTTCATTTCTGCTGGACAAGTTCCCGGCTAATTCTTCCCTGTTTATTCAGAACTTATCATTTTTAACAAATTTCTGGACAGAAATGAAATTTAACACCTTTGTAACAATTTCAAACAAAAATTTGCATTTATTATCCCTAGAGAGGGACTGAAATATCCACTCTCTTCCCAACCTCAAAATCAATGTCAAAATCTTCTTTAGATTTAGAATGACATTACATATAGAATCCCTCATATAAAATTTCTCCTCAAAATTTGATTGACAAGACCTTAAAAGTAGAGTTAGCCGGGAACTGGTCTTAGCCAGGAACAGGCCCCGACCAGTATAGGTGAACAATGAAAATCAAGTCATTTTAACATGTTTATCTTGATGGCAGGTAAATTAGAAATAATCTGAATCACAACAAAAAAAGAAAGCATTCATAATAAACAAACATCTCCTACCTGATCCTGTGCTTTGTTATGGAGTGACGTAACCCTGCCCCTCTCCTCTGCCACATCATCATCCTCGTCCTCTATCTTGTCAGTATTACGTTTATACTGCATGTCCTCTGACACTTTGTTCTTACCCAGACAATTTGTGGCGTCCTTCATGTCTCCGCCCGTCACCTTGATGTCCAGGAGACGTACAATGAATAACAAGACTGGGATATGGATCAGGGCCTATATAAAATAAATACATTTTCACAGACTTACATGTATAAATAAGCAACAAGGAATTTATGCTATGGATAATGCTAGGATTAAGAATATGTTTTCAAAACAGAGGAATTTTAAAAAGATGATTTTCCTGGAGATACTATCGATATACAATCTTCTCTTCAGTCAATAAAGATATGCAGATTTTATAACATCTCTTTCTGTATTATAGATGATCAAGACTCAAGAATAATTTAATTTCCATTGTCATTTTCAAGAAACAAAGATTCTGATTGGCTGAGAAATTTTGGTGATGCATCGATCAACACAATATTTCACGGAAGTCTATTTATAGCACTATTTTTAGAACTGGGGGTTCCCTCAAACACGAATGAACTCGTTGCTGAAAATACAATTTGTAGATGTTTGCTTATCATTTCAAGGGTACCATTTCTTTTCTACTTACTCAAAAATTAACAGTGCATGCAGAAATTGCTCAAACTAGTCCTTATTCCAAAGATATTGAGAGACGATCCTTCGCTGTTTGAATCATGGCGGCTGCCATAATTTGTTTTGGCAGACGTATCACTGCGAAACATTCCGACTTACGAAATATAGTGCGGTGATTGATTGTTTTTAGATCCAAGAAAACAGTCTGTTTTCCATAATTAAATGATAAGAAATGAATCTTATATTTTTTCTGTTGATGCTGGTATCACCCGAAAAATTGGACAGAAAACTTTTGCATCAACGCGCTACGGGCATTGATGCAGTTTTCTGTCCAATTTTTCGGGTGATACCTGCATCAACAGAAAAAATATAAGATTCATTTCTTAAGTAATCTACAATCTTAAAAATTCTGTAGATTTTCCCATGCTTTGTCAAACAAAATCAAACATTCTTAAAATTTGTATCGTTAAAAGCTATCAAATTCACTGTTAAAACTTACAATAATATAGGTAATAGGTATGTTACTATCCCACTTGAAGTAATCCCCAAATGCCACATCCACATTGGTCAATTTGCTCACTCTGTACGCCTGTAAGCAAAGACATAAAATACAATAAGAATTTGTACTATTATGGAATACTAAAAGAAATACATAAGTTAGTTCAACAAATATGGAAGTTACTATTTTGGAAATTGAGCCATTAAGTACAAAACCTACAAAGTTATCATATCACAACAGAACAGATTCAATAGAAAGACAGACAGATGGACTGACAGACAAACAGAAATTGTACATGTGATTCAGATAATGTTCCTGTATTTCAATACAGGGCCTCATCACCATGAAAATCAAATGTAAGCATTCTGACACTTGGTATTTCATTATTTCTCTTTTATAAGAAAAGCAGCTTTGACACTTCAGAAACATTCTACATGTACAAGTATTTAAGCTATACACGATGAACTATTTTGCACCATAGCGATTTATTGCGCTTCCTGGTTGCTTGATGTAGTATGGGTTATGTAAAGGGATCTAACTTGGCGTCTATCCAAAAATCAATAAGTCATCTTTTCAGTCTTCAGAAATAGGTTTATCGATGTCAAAACACCTTTTAATCAGTATATTACAATAGATTGATTCATACTGGATCTTTATACCAAATTTGAAAACAGTACCTCCCTTACAAGCTGGGATATATGCCTCCTTCTGCGTCTCTACCAGTGTCGCATTTCTAGCTCAGACACAAAGGTGTCTGGTGATAATCAGGCAGAATAACAACCAGATTTGGGCACTGCTCGAACATTTAATGATTCAAACACTTCAAAGACATACAACTGCATGATGTCAACACTTCACATGCATAGTACTATCTCAAGCATCGCTAGTATATCAAAACCCCTCATATACATGTAGCTTAGCCTCTATTATGCATAACTTACCACAAGTTAAATTTCGACTCTTGTCTTATTTCAATGTTACGTCTTTCAAGTTCAAGTAAAAAATGCTTTATTGAAAATTTAACAAGCGTATAAGGGGCTATTTAATGTAATATTATGTAGAGATGTTTGAATCATAAAATGGTCGAGCGGTGCAATTGATCACTGATGCCTGATTTTAAAATGATTATCGCCAGACACCACCTTTTTGTCTGACCTAGAAATGCCGTGCTCGTAGAAGATGCTGTAGGGGATATACTGGGCATCTTGGCTTCTAAGGGATGTACTGATTTCAAACCTTGTATGAAGATCCAGTATGAATCAAACTATCGAAATATACCAAAGAAAAGGAGTTTTGACATTGATTAGCCTATTTCTGAAGACTGAAAGGAAAACATGTTGATTTTTCGATAGACTACGAGTTGGAACCCTTTACATAACCCATGGTACATCAAGCAACCAGAAAGTGCAATAAATCCCTGAGTTTTACACTATTGTAATTTCATACATTTAAAATGTCAAGTGCTAGGTGATTGAAACTCCTGCTTTAATTTAAAAGTTACACGTATATATGTGATAGCTAATACTTACCTTATCAATATAATACAGAGCACCAAAAACCAGATATGGAGTGTCTAAAATCCCCAGTACAATGTGTAAAATCCTGCCAGTGTCACCACCAGCTATCAAATCAACCAACATCACAGCAATACCTGGCATAAAACCAAACTGTAAGAAAAGTTAAGAAACAATGATATAAATGAAATTTACAAGAGGGAAACACAAATGGCTTAAGATTTAACTTCAATTACAGATACTTGGAGATCCAGGCTTTTCATAAGGAAAGAGTTTATACATGACCGTAGGGGAAAGCTGTATATACATATGTACGATAATTTCTTTGTATTGTCATGACTTGAAAACCCCTGTCCTAGCTAATGCATATTGTAATGACAAAATTTATCATTGAAGAACAAATTGATTTTCTGTCTATTTTGCATAGTTTATTATGGAATTCAGTATGACATGCTTTGTATTCAACTTACAAAGAAGAATATTGTAGTTAAGAAAGCCTGGCAGGTTTCAAACTTCTTGAAGGCGAATGACCACATATATGAATACAAAGTGACTGCCGGCATGTAGGTGACAAATATCAGAATCAAACTCAGTATAGCTCCACCATTTTTCAACGAGTCAAGCTGTAATAGGAATTGAAAAATAAGATAACTAAAAATTTCACACATAAATATCGAAAAGCATACTAACTGATCATTATCAGATAGATTGTCGAATCATCAACTCATGTTTCTGATCAATCAATAAAGAGTAATAAGTATGAAAATTAACACTGACCTGCATAGCAAGAGCTAGGATGAGAATCAACACTCCTGTGACAAGAAACTTGGCAATGTCTACACAGAAGTTAGATAGCCAGTAAACTGTCTGAGTGACTCCTGATACCCGCAGCTGACAACGAGCTTTCCTCTGTAAGGTATGTTCAAAGATACACATTGAGGACAATGAATTTTAATTTTAAGATATCAAAAAATGTAATCAACAGATAGAAAAACACAATTTTTGAAATACTTTAATAATAAATTTACAAAACACTAAAAATTTTCAGGATAACTGAACATATGCCTCTTTTCTATTTTCAGCAAATTAATCAAGTATCTCAATGTTTGAGTACTGATATTCTAAGTAAAATGGTCCATTTATAACTTCTCAGACTAGAAACCATTAAAACACTTGATTTCACACATCAGACTACAGACATGTTTATCATAATTCATTCAAGGCTTTTCATTTTAATTTCAATGATTCATTTGTGACATCATCATGAAAAAACGTCATCAATGTATTGATTTCAGAAGTAAGGCTCGGATGTAAACAGAATGTATTTACCCAAACAGTTCCGTTTAATCAACCTTCTCCTCTATTGTGCTATTTTATCTAAATAAATCCTTAATCCCTAGTCAGAGCCAATTGAAATACTTGAGGTAGTTATAAATACATTCATCTCATACACCTTATATCCTATCTATTTAAGGTCTGAGTTTTTGCATGAAGGTTGTATGTGACCAGCAATAATAATAAAATAAATTCATTGAACGAAAATTCTTGTATGACATATTTACAAGCTAGGTATACATGTAAATACATAATAATATTCATTGTACTGCTTAAACGTTTACCGCTTTGCTTAACGTTCACTGCCTGTAATGTAAATAGTACCGGTTAACATTTTAAAACTTCCTAGCCCTAGTGTGGCTATCATATAAAAAATCTGGAAAATGGTCTTCTGCCTTTTGGGATGAAAAATACCTTATAGAGAGTTAATACATGTAGTCAACCAACCTCTCTGTCTATGACTAAATCTACAGCAAATCCTGGTGCAATCACCAACAGTCCTACTCCCAGGAGAATGACAGCAGAAAAAGCACTTTGATTGTACTCTAGTTTCTTCTCGGCAGGCCAGGGTTTGCTGTATCCCGCTATCTGTGAGGTCACGTTGTTACCAGTTATAGCGGAGTAGCCGTATAAAAGTCCGTTACTGAGCAGATTGACCAGGACTGGAATACTGTGAGCCGCTGTTGTGTTATATAGTAAGGCCCAGCTACTCTGTATTACATTTGTCTGAAATATATATCATAATGTAAGAATTTGATACACTAGGTATCATTATATCAGAAAAATGTTAGTAAAAAAAACCTTCTGACCACACAATTTTAATATATATAACAACATGACATAGTCATAATGCTGCCTAATATTGTATGAATCAGCTTAATTTTCTATACAATAGAGTTATTGAGGACCAACCAAAGTGATTACAGAAAGAAAGATGATCTATAGGATCGACTGGAATTAGAATTGTTTTCTATAGGGATCCTAACAAGTGCCTTTCGGCATTAGTTGGATCTTTTTTATGCCAGCCATGGTATCATTAATGAAAACTGCCCCAAAGGGACAAAAATACCTCCCGCAGCAATTCAGTCTTTTGGAAATACAGAGTTACTTCCCATTTGTGAAGGTATCTGATGTTAACGCATTGTGACGGCATCAATTTTTATGGAAACCAACATGAAATTCAGGGAGACAGTGTTACAAATATGACGTTTTCAAAGGAATTTAATGACGTCACAATGCTTTAAGTCAGATACCTGCAGAAATCGAACCTAGGCATATAAAATCGAAAAGACGGAATATTCTTTGAAAAGTTATCTTGGATGTAGGTCAAGTGTCTATTGTGACACTGGCCTTAGACCTTGGTTCAAGGTCATGACATACCCTAGAAAGGTCCTAAAGTACATTTATGTGAAATATTATTGAAATCCATAAACAGGGGGAGGAGTTATGCCCCAGACAAGGTTTTGAACATGATACTTATTGTGACCTTGACCTATGTTCAAGACACACACTTAGGTCCTAAGAAACGCTTCTGTGAAATATTATTGAAATTCATCAATAGGGAGAGGAGTTATGCCCTGGACAATGTTTAACTAATGGTTTCTATTGTGATCTTGACCTTTGACCTACGACCTTGGTTCAAGGTCATGACACACCCCTAGGTCCTAAGGAACATTTCTGTGATATATTATTGAAATCCATCTATAGGGGGGGGAGGGGAATTATGCTCTGGATAAGGTTTTACTAATGGTGTCTATTGTGACCTTGAACTTTGACCTATTCATGACACACCCCTAGGTCCTAAGGGACATTTCTGTGAAATAGTATTAAAATCCATCTACAGGGGGAAGAGTTATACTCTGGACAACGTTTTACCAACTGTGTCTATTGTGACCTTCACCTTTGACCTTGGTTCAAGGTCATGACACACCCTTAGGTCCTAAGAAAAATTTCTGTGAAATATCATTGAAATCCATCCATAGGGGGAAGAGTTATGCTCTGGATCAGGTTTTCCTAATGGTGTCTATTGTGACCTTGAACTTTGTTATCTATCTTGAATTCCGTAAAATTTCCTTCGTCTCTGCTATAGATTGCACTTGTACATGGCAGTTTTGTCTGAAGATATAACAAATCCTTTTGTGCTATCTTTTTACGAAAACCCTTGACCACAACAGAAGGAAATCTTTACTTACTGGGGGAGTTGTATCTTGCATCTTCTGTACATCAATTCCAAGATAATGAGTACCAGCAGCTAAGAAGTTAGTAGTGTTGCTGTAAGTTTCATTTTTGAACATACTACGTACTCGTGTAGTCCAACTGGCACTATATGTGCTACCTGATAAAGGAAGAAACATTGACACATATAAGATTGCTAGGACTGCAGCCCTCTTCAACAACTAAAGTAATTATTCAGCACTTAAATTCTGTATCTTGTACACCTTTGCTTTTATTTTCACATTACCAAAAATCGAAGATCTAGTGTGTAAATCACACCACTTATATTTCATATCTAGATAACACAGAATTACTTTCTAGATATTAAAACTTCTTCTGAATATGGAGTTTAATCTATGATATGATATTTCTCATTAAATTTCCTATACTGTTAAACTAATAAACTGCTCATTATCTTAAATAGTAAATTTTAAAATTTCTGCCAATATGTATGCATTAATTTAAGAATCTAACCTGCAGAGTCTCTGAGATAGAGTGCAGGGAGTCCACTAGTTGCACTACCAGAGTAGGTATATATAGCGGTGTCCATGTTAAGTGGTGTGGGGTCAGAGTTGTCTGGCCCTGTATTTGTAGATATCTGACTGACCACAAGTCCCACCACCACCAGAATCACAGGAACAAACAGGTTAATAACCAACAGGGGTTTGTTTCTCCACAGCTTCAATGCCTTCAGTCTACACATTGCTTTGAACTGGCGTAACGTCAGATTCTCTTCACTGCGTGGGACATTCAAAAACTTATCGGTATTGGTCTCTATTTCTGGTAGATGGATGGTTGTATCACCATTATCGTGTATGCTGAGTGAGTTGGACTTTTTCTTACTCTCATAGTTATCATTAGCTGTGACAAGTTCATGTAGGTCTGTAATAGCGTCATCCTCCTCTGTAATGTAGAGTTACAGAGTTAACATAAAATATAATAGCGTCATCCTCCTCTGTAATGTAGAGTAACAGCTAGAGTTAACATAAAATGTAATAGCGTCATCCTCCTCTGTAAAGTAGAGTAACAGAGTTAACATAAAATGTAATAGCGTCATCCTCCTCTGTAATGTAGAGTAACAGCTAGAGTTAACATAAAATATAATGGCATCATCCTCCTCTGTAATGTAGAGTAACAGAGTTAACATAAAATACAATAGCGTCATCCTCCTTTGTAATGTAGAGTAGAGTAGAGTAGAATGTAGAATTACATAAAATAAACACATCAGATTTTTTTAAAATGTAGTCAATCTACAACATTTATAAATTTTCTAAACTCTCAATTTCCAACACACAATTCATCATCCTTGATTTGTTCACATGTTCATGTACTGTAGACGGGGAAATGATTGCGGTGGTTTTAATTTCGCTATGTTCGCGGTTTTCGAATTTTCCGCGAATATTAACCCCCCGCAATAATTGTGTATAACAGACAAAACAAATCATAGAGGAAAAGATGTTTATATGCTTCAGATGTATAAAAGCTATCGTACATGTACAGCTGAATTGTTCATGCTTTTCCTGTAAGTTGCTGAAATAGATTGTATATTAAAAGGTATCAACAATATGCATCTATTATTATACCAATATTTTTTTATAAAAAGGAAGATGACACGCATAGTTAAATGGGTGCAGTTAATTAGTTGAAATGGACGCAGTTAATCAGTTTCAATCTACTTATTGGTACTCCACTTCGATTCAAAGTTAATCGTTTTTGTGTAATTATCACTAATGTTTGTCATTAACTACCACGAGAAACACTTGTTACTACAAACAACAATCAAATTACACGTATGTTAGTCTGACAAAATTTTCATACATGTATCAAAAGTGTTAAGTTTTTTTTCTTCTGCAATTTTCGATATCGCGAAATTAAAACCACCGCAATTGGCTACATTCAGAAAACCGCGAACTTTTAACACCGCGAAATTAAACCCGTTTACAGTATATGCTTAATTAATAACTTGAATACAATTTACATTTTTCAGTTTCAGTTCCTTTCCGTAAAATGTACAAAATTCAGAATTCTTCAAAGGATCAAGCTTATAATTACATGTATGTATGTACCGGTATCTATTTAAAAAGCTCATAGCTAAAATTGTATATACTATCACCTTCATTATAAGCTTGTGTCAAGGAATGAAAAAAAAAAGTAAAATGAAATTACAAATGGACAAGCTAATACATACATGTACATAGTTAGTATAGAATATCAGTTATTAACAGCAATTCTCTGTAAGAACCAAAGAATTTCAAAACATTTTGGCACGGCATGTCATGGATTTTTGAGATTTTTGGTATGGAAGTTCAATATGAAGTACTTGTATGTAAATCAACCCCAGTTTTTTCAAAAAGGTTGTCGTTGCCATGGTAACCGTGTCTGAAGTTTCAAAAATCGGGAAAATCTATAGGACAAGGCATATCTGTAGGCTTCGTTACCATGGAAACAGGTACATTTTAAATCTTAAATTGCTTTGAATATTTTCTTTTAATCCTTATTATTACGCATATTTGTAAAGTTTTTTACATTCATCTCGGATGCCTTATGTATACAAGATGAAAAATTGGGCCGAAACAGGGTATCAAAAGGCTTTGTTTTGGGCACTCAAAGACCCTTTTTTGCATGTTTTTACTTTTTACAAGGTTGAAAATTTCATAAAAGCACCAATTTTTGAAGTCCAAATTGTAGTTATCCAATTAGTATCATCTTTGAACTCTACATGAATATAAAAAAATTAATTGGGCTAATTTGTCCTTTTATATGCAAAGCAGCATCAAATTAAGTTGCTATGGCAACAATTGGCTGAAAGGTTTCAATACGATGAATTTAAACACAACCTCTATCAAACTATCTACGCATGATATTGGAACAGAAGTTCATGTATACATCTATCAAAGGCGTTTTGATATAAAAATGACCTTGAAAATATTTCAAGGTCACCCGCTGAATTTTCAAGGTCATTAAACTTTAAGTGACCAGATTTGAAAAATGAAGGTGTCAATATTTTAGAAACCTTGAAATATTGAACTTAACAGTTATTTGCCATAAAATGATAAATGTATCACTTATTTCTTAGAACTATTGATTACGTTTCTTCACATCTTCGAATATCTAAATTCTTGGTGAGTATGTTGATAAAAAAGGGACGAAATCTGTATTTTTCTTGTTTTTTGACGGAAAAATATTTTCCTATTGAATAGCTATAATTCAATAAATTCTAAGATTTGTCTTTCTTATATTCATGTTTTTTCAGAATATATATGACCTATGAAAATATCTAAATAAAAAAATCTCTAAAATCGGTAACAAAAAAATTAAAAAATCAATATTTTATACAAAATTTGAGTCTCAAAGTATAAATGACCTTGAACATCAAGCCAATGACCTTGAACATTTTAATTGTTCTTATGTAAAAGATACAAGTCATATGTATACGTGCATACATTTTGACAATCTTGTGTAACTCTAAAAAGGAATAAAATCAATTTCAAAGGCAATATGAAACAAGCAAAAAGGTCTAATGTTGGCATGGCAACGGTCTTTGACGACAGAATTTAGGTAAAACTCTTAAATACCCACTCCAATTTTTCGTTCATTTTATTTGTCAATAAACATACATTTCCATTGATGAAAATCACTAGTCTCCTATTGGTGCCTTTGTGATATTTAAGATTGAAAATGGTCAAAAACACACTAAATTGGCCCTTATTTTCACCTCTATTTTTCGCTTCATTTTGACTTAGTTTGGCTTAATACAATAAGCTTCCTGTAATAAATATCACATAACTAAGTGTACTAAGTAAGAATGGAAGTAAGGAAGAATAGATTATATAAAGATGAACTAGCTGTTACAGTGGTATCCATGGCAACGAAGTCTCCGGAGCTGGCTTATTTCATGGTCCCAGAAGTGCTATAAATAGAATGACCTCGTTACCATGGCAACCAGAGGTCGCATTGCATGAAAAGTGTTATTTTCATGGTCAGCACTCAATATATACCCATTATACCGAAAATCATCAAAATCCATGACATGCCGTGCCGAACTATTTTGGTCCTTACAGAGAATGGCTATTAAATTTCATGACTTTTTAATGACTTGAAAAATAGAAAACACAAGATAAAATTGTTACAAGGACACAAAGGTAAAGCACTGTTAATACTTGTACACATTGAAATACATACCCAGCTTAAGGAAGACCTCCTCCAGTGTTGTCATGGAAACACCATAACTCTTTATACCCATAGCTTCAGCACGGGTGGACACACTGGTTGACTGTTTCTCTAGCTCCGCAAACAAATCTACATCAACACAGAATATGTCAAAGTCAATATTTACTCAGAACATTCGCAGACAATCATATTTTAACTGTATGAAATTCTAGCAGAGGTAGCTTTATCATGAATGGGAGCTTATATTCATATTTGTAGTAAATTATAATAGCAAATAACGTAATTATTATATATAAATCACGAGTATACATTTAATTTTTTACTCTTTGCCACTTTCAACTTTAATGCTACATTTAAAGAATGGTATACAAGCCATGTGAAATTCATTCTCCAAAAAAAGGTTATACTTAGAATAACTGCTCAGGAATTTTGTTCAGCTTTAGTAAAAGACAATTTTAGTCATTTTAAATACAATTATGTAGATATTCTGTCATCACCTGAGAAGTTAGAGACTTTATCCAGAGGTAGTGTATATGCTAGTTCTTTTCCATGTGTTCTTTGCATGTTTGATCCTGGTATTATTCCCTGTATGAATTCTGTTACTCCATCCCTGTCACATGCCGGCTCAACAACCATACTGTAATAAAAGTATCACTTGATATGAAGGAGATGAGCTCTTAAAAATTGTGGTTTATTCATAAGTGCATGTATGCAACATTAAGTATCATTAGAATGACTAAATCTCATACTGTGCACATCTTCAATAAAATAAATCTGTATTTTTGTATTAAAACCATGAAGTTTGTAGGAATTTACCCTTTGTCGGGAATTTACCCTTCCAATCACATTTTCTACTGTGAAAATTTCAAAGAAAGTCCATATTATATCACACTGCATTTTTTTAAAGCCTGATCGAGGTTAGCTGCTTTTTTTTTCATGTAAAACATTGTGATTCTGACATACAATGTAAGATGCTATCCTTTTTGGTTACACATTTTATCTTACTTTAAATGATATCCTATTCCAAACTTGTTTTTAAGGAACAAGGAAGATCCACAGCATCGTAAGCGACCTTTACTGATGATTGCTTTCCTATCTGAAACAAAATAAGCAACAGTCATGAATAGAATTCAAATGTATATTGTAATTTATTATCAATACATAAATCTACAGGTACACGAAGAATGCCTTTTCAGGAGTTTAGTTTTCAAATACATGTATGTATGAATTTCTATACTACTACAGGAACTAATAAGCCAATTTTCCGTTGAAACGAAGAGGACAGACAGAGAGAAATGGTGGGATATGAAGATAAAGCATATGATGTGATGGTTTAGAAAGAATTATTTCTAATTTTAAACGTGTAATCATAAATTATGTCTCACCGTTTTCCTAAAACAAATCTTAGAAAATCTTAAGTTCAAAATCGGCGTCGAACACTTACCACTAACTTCATATTTTTCTCTGATTTATACTTTCTTTCTAATCCCCGATTTTTTTAAGTATCGTAAATTTAGTAAGAGGATTCTTGCAAGACATTTCTCATATCAGCAGGAGGCTATTTTATCCACAATTTGAAACATAGGTAATCACAGATTACGAAGCTCACCTCGTGGCAGCAAAATTCAATTCACACATATTTCTAAATACATGTATACTGGCTTTTAAAGGCAAAATCATTCAAGCGGAAAAAGTAGGTCAATTTCATTTTATGAAAGTTTGATCAAAGATACATCCAATATGCAAGTTTGGTACATGAAGCACTTATACTTTGCTCAATATTGGCTTTTAAAGGCAAAATTACTCAAGCGGAAAAAGTAGGTCAAGGTCATTTGATGAAAGTTTGATCAAAGATACATCCAATATGTAAGTTTGGTACATGTAGCACTTATACTTTGCTCAATATTGGCTTTTAAAGGCAAAATCACTCAAGTGGAAAAAGTAGGTCAAGGTCATTTTATGAAAGTTTGATCAAAGATACACCCAATATGCAAGTTTGGTACATGTAGCACTTGTACTTTGCTCAATATTGGCTTTTAAAAGCAAAATCACTCAAGTGGAAAAAGTAGGTCAGATGCTGCATCCAATGCATGGATCCATCTCGGCATCCAAAGAAAGTTTGGTTACTGTAGCATTACTACTTGGTCAGAAACTGAGCAACCCCAAACTTCTTAACCAAGTCACTCAAGCAGAAAATGTAGGTCAGATGCTGCATCTGATGCATGGGTTCACCTCAGCATCCAAAGATGAATCACTTGTGCAAGTTTGGTTAATGTAGCATCAGTACTTTCGTCAGATACTGAGCTACCCCAAACTTCTTAACCAAGTCGCTCAAGCGGAAAATGTAGGTCAGATGCAGCATCCGATGCATGGGTTCACCTCAGCATCCAAAGATGAATCACTTGTGCAAGTTTGGTTACTGTAGCATCAGTACTTTGTCAGATACTGAGCTACCCCAAACTTCTTAACCAAGTCACTCAAGCGGAAAATGTAGGTCAGATGCAGCATCCGATGCATGGGTTCACCTCAGCATCCAAAGATGAATCACTTGTGCAAGTTTGGTTACTGTAGCATAAGTACTTTGCCAAATACTGAGCTACCCCAAACTTCTTAACCGGACACGGACGCGGACACGGACACGGATGCGCGGGGGTATAGCATAAGCTCACTCCACTTCGTCGAGGTGAGCTAAAAACAAATTCCTTGTATTTTTTCTGTTGATGCAGGTATCACTCGAAAAATTGGACAGAAAACAATAGCATCAACTCGCTACACGGTATTGCTGAAGATTTCTGTCAATTTTTTGGGTGATACCTGCATTAACAGAAATAATATAAGATTTATTAGAACGTATCCATATACATGTATGTCAATGTATCTATGACAATCTTTCCGGCGCTTGTGCTGATCCTTTTCTAGCACCCAATAATTTTAAACGCTGGAGAGTATGAGTGTCTCTACACATGAGATTTATGCAGTAATTTAATATGTGACTTTTCCTCACAGCAAGAATACCTGCAAGAATATCAGCTTCATCCATAAAGTGTGTTGTCAGTAGAATTACTCTCCCCTTCTTTTTCTCCTTTAAAACTGACCATAGATGGCGCCGGGAGTACGGGTCCATACCAGCAGTGGGTTCATCCAAAAATATTATCTACAATTAAACTTAAGGATAATTTCCAAGCCACATTAGTTAGTGTTGCTAAGATTAGTCTAATGGTATCTATGTTATCTAAGCCATTGCCTCATAACTCATGTGTTTAGTTTGTTACTCAGTGATGCATCATTATCAAATACTATTTCTTATCCAAAAAAAAATCCTATCCCTTAGAAAACATGACATTATTGAACTTACTATCCATCATTTCTCAGTGAAATTGTACAGCTACTTGCTAGTTGTTGCATTAAGAGTTAAAAGATCAATATAATCTACCTACCTTTGGGTCGCCTATAATAGCTATTGCTACAGACAGCTTGCGTTTCTGTCCACCACTCAGGTCCTTTGCATATTTATTTTTCTGATCCGCTAAGCCTACATGGTCCAAAGCTTCATCAACCTTAAACAAAAACACAATTCTAATTTACGGTACTCCATTTGTAACGCACATTCTAATTGGTTGAGCAATTTTAAAATAAACTGCAAGGGGAACCACATTCACTGCAGTTTTTGCTTATGACGTCATGCGTTCTTATGGCGACATCATCAAAAGCAGACGTTTTCTAGCTCCTTACTGACTAACACATTAGAATAGGGTTACCATACTGATGTTTTACAAAAACTGTCAGGGTATTGTCAATTCCCCTGTCAGAAATATCCGTTTTACAGTTTCTGACAGTGGATTCACCGATACCCTGTCAATTTTTGTAAAACACACGCAAGGTAACCCTTAAATTTCAAACATCTAAGAGTATTCTTTCAAAGAAGGAAATTCCTGCATGATGTGCAGTAGAACAGCAGTCTCTTCAACTAATTATCTTCCAAACAAACATTTCCACCAAATATTTCATGATGTACAGATTTTTTAAACCTCACATGTTAGGAGTGGAGTTCAATGAAATTAGGAATTTTTTACTCAAAATGGGAAAAATAAGCATATCAGAATAGTCATTGATAGTCATTTTCATATTTCCCTGAGAAAAAATAAATGTATGATGCCTATGGTGATAATATATTATAATATATGATTAAGATAGTTGTAATAAGACAAACCATTTTGTCTATGCTGTCAGGAGGGACTCCCTTTATAGCACCATACATCACTAGGTGTTCTACACATGTCAGTAGATCATGGAGTATGTTATGTTGTGGACACAGAGTATTGTACTGTGTAGATGGTTGTAACATAACTCACCATTTTCTCTATGCTGTCAGGAGGGACTCCCTTTATAGCACTATACATCACTAGGTGTTCTACACATGTCAGTAGATCATGGAGTATGTTATGTTGTGGACACAGAGTAATGCACCATGTAGATGGTTGTAACATAACTCACCATTTTGTCTATGCTGTCAGGAGGGACTCCCTTTATAGCACCATACATCACTAGGTGTTCTACACATGTCAGTAGATCATGGAGTATGTTATGTTGTGGACACAGAGTAATGCACCGTGTAGATGGTTGTAACATAACTCACCATTTTGTCTATGCTGTCAGGAGGGACTCCCTTTATAGCACTATACATCACTAGGTGTTCTACACATGTCAGTAGATCATGGAGTATGTTATGTTGTGGACACAGAGTAATGCACCGTGTAGATGGTTGTAACATAACTCACCATTTTGTCTATGCTGTCAGGAGGGACTCCCTTTATAGCACCATACATCACTAGGTGTTCCACACATGTCAGTAGATCATGGAGTATGTTATGTTGTGGACACAGAGTAATGCACCGTGTAGATGGTTGTAACATAACTCACCATTTTGTCTATGCTGTCAGGAGGGACTCCCTTTATAGCACTATACATCACTAGGTGTTCTACACATGTCAGTAGATCATGGAGTATGTCATGTTGTGGAAATAGAGTAATGTAAAGTGTAAATGGTTGTAACATAACTCACCATTTTGTCTATGCTGTCAGGAGGGACTCCCTTCATAGCACCATACATCACTAGGTGTTCTACACATGTCAGTAGATCATGGAGTATGTCATGTTGTGGAAATAGAGTAATGTAAAGTGTAAATGGTTGTAACATAACTCACCATTTTGTCTATGCTTTCAGGAGGGACTCCCTTTATAGCACCATACATCACTAGGTGTTCTACACATGTCAGTAGATCATGGAGTATGTTATGTTGTGGACATAGAGGAATGTACCGTGTAGATGGTTTGTAACATAACTCACCATTTTGTCTATGCTGTCAGAAGGGACTCCCTTTATAGCACCATACATCACTAAGTGTTCTATGCATGTCAGTAGACCATGGAGTATGTTATATTGTGGACATAGAGTAATGTACAGTGTAAATGGTTGTAACATAACTCACCATTTTGTCTATGCTGTCAGGAGGGACTCCCTTTATAGCACCATACATCACTAAGTGTTCTACGCATGTCAGTAGATCATGGAGTATGTTATGTTGTGGACATACACCTGTACTCCTCCTCATCTCATGTATGTCATCTTGATTACATATATCCTACAATAATTAAAATAGCTTGTTGACACTTAAATGTATAACTTGCAGAGAATTCAATCCTAATTACATTGTTTAAACTAAATGTTCTGTGGTTCATGGGGTTAAAATTTGGACGATTTTTAATAATTACATGTATTGCATAAGTAGAATCATCCACTGGTGAACTTTCTTAAGCAGTTTCATAAAAGTAATACTTTTTGGATCGACAATGATTCACAGATTTTTCTCTCATACCTGTGTTCATGTTACAGAGTAGATCCATGAAATAAGGCTATATGTGCTACATGTGTATCACATATCATGTGACAGCTGTATCACACATCATGTGAGCTATTGTTTCAATTGTTTACGTTACTGTGACTCATGATTTCTGCCCACAAAACAAACAAACTAACGGCGAAGAGGCAATAAAACATCGATTTTGATATTGTTTTTTCTGTGTATTCTTGTGTAATATTTTGACATGCCTTATATTCGTAAATGTATTTTATTCCTTTAGAATAAACCATTTTTGGGAAAGCTGAATTCGTATATCGCATAATTTTTGCGATTAGATCAACTTGATATATTTCAAATTTCATAATTCTCTTTCAGTTTTGACTTTGGCTGCTAGATATGAGAGAAAAATACTCTGTAATTGGCTTCTATGAAAGATACATCGTTTCTACCATAGGGGTCTCAAATCTTGCAAACACCTGCGTAAGTATGAGGGACTTTATATGATTTTGAGACTCCTGGTGTGGAACCGATGTATCTTTCATAGCAGATCATAAAAGTGTCCTATAATCTCTGGTTCCATTGAGTTATGCCTTTGGTATTTTAAAAGGCATTTTTAAAATAATTCTCAAACTTTTGCGTTAGAAAAAAAGCCGATCAAAAAAGTAGCAAAGGTTTATACACAGCAAATGATTCTACATACATAGTATTTAGAGACCTTTGAAATGTACAACAATGTAAGCTTATTTCATAAAATGATGAAAAATAAACATTTCAATTCAGTCATATCAACAGTATTTGGATACATTCCTTTAACCCTAATCTTGTAAACGTGGACATTTTTGCGTGGGGTAATTTTTGCATATTTCAGGAATCAATGGTCTTTGCGAAAATTTCCCCCACATGAAAAATAACCCTGCTGCATTCCACAAAAGGTGGAGACTTTTATATTGCGAATGTGATAATCACACAATTTTCCTCGAGTGAAAATAACCACATTTACAGTATTCGCCTCCTTAAAATGTCATCTACTATCCATGACAGTGTTCTGTACCTTATCATGGTTTTTGAATCTACTAACCATGACAGTGACCTGTACCTTATCATGGTTTTTGAATCTACTATCCATGACAGTGTTCTGTACCTTATCATGGTTTTTGAATCTACTAAACATGACAGTGACCTGTACCTTATCATGGTTTTTTAATCTACTAACCATGACAGTGTCCTGTACCTTATCATGCTTTTTGAATCTACTAACCATGACAGTGTCCTGTACCTTGTCATGGTTTTTGAATCTACTAACCATGACAGTGTCCTGTACCTTATCATGGTTTTTGAATCTACTAACCATCACAGTGACCTGAACCTTATCATGGTTTTTGAATCTACTATCCATTACAGTGACCTAAACCTTATCATGGTTTTTGAATCTATTAACCATGACAGTGACCTGAACCATATCATGGTTTTTGAATCTACTAATCATGACAGTGACCTGAACCTTATCATGGTTTTTGAATCTACTAACCATGACAGTGACCTGAACCTTATCATGCTTTTTGAATCTACTAACCATCACAGTGACCTGAACCTTATCATGGTTTTTGAATCTACTAACCATGACAGTGACCTGAACCTTATCATGGTTTTTGAGTGACATTACCTTAAAATTGGGTTGATGTAGGACATGAAAGAAGTAGCCATCATGACCCTGTTTAAGGTACATTATAACTTGAATTCCAATAAGGTAAACTTACATATCCCAATACTGATGCATTTCCCTTAGTTGGCTGCATCAGTCCACTAAGCATGTTAATCAGAGTTGTCTTCCCTGCTCCATTATGTCCCAACAGGCAGGTTATCTGCCCTTCATAGATTTCAAGGGACAGACCTATATCAGAATGAATCAAACTATACTAATTTTTGTTAAGATTCCTTCAGGAGACCTACAATTTTAATACATGTACACTATAATGTTATTGCATGTACCAAAATCCGGCTTCCATTCAACTGTCTGAGCAGTTTTTCATAACTGTTATATCCTGGATCTCAGCCTCTGACTTATCAGTAAATTCAAAATTCAATTCAAACATGGTAATAATAAATATTAACTTCATAAACATTCAAAAGTTAATTGTCATAACTCTTACATAGATATAAATTCAGTTTCTGTGAATCAGACTCAAACACATCACATTTATTTTGTAACCAAACATATTTTTGTTGAAAATGCAGATCCATTTTAAAAATGAAAGTAAAGTATAATGACATTTACCATTTACAGCTTTGACAGTTTCCTCTTTAGTTTTGAATTCTTTGACAAGGTTGAAAATTCTGAAATGCAGAAAATGTTAACACGATTCTATTAAACAATATTTGGTAGAGCGACTTAAAGTATTGTCAATCACCTCACATAAATGACAGTAGAAGGAGAAAATTATCCAAATCTATAGTCACAAGCAAAATTTGTCTTAAACTTGATAGGAATAA
Source organism: Pinctada fucata (assembly GCA_028142955.1). Lineage (NCBI taxonomy): Eukaryota > Metazoa > Mollusca > Bivalvia > Pterioida > Pteriidae > Pinctada > Pinctada fucata. The sequence goes on from AP027103.1 coordinate 71,593,798, forward strand.
TGCTCAAATTCAGCTCTAGGTCATAGAAGGCATTCTTAAAAATTTTGATATTCTGTTGCAAATTGTGCCAATTTCATAACTTACCTAACAGCACTCTTTTCTTTTAGGTCTGAAGGCACATCTTCTATATCGTTACCAAAAAAAGTTGTGGTATCGTCAAAGTGTTTCTGACTATTGTCCTTTTTACCACACCAGTAGGACGGCATAAAGATGAACCAGGGTTTATGTCGAGCTCCGTATTGTCCTGAAACATGAAACTCACATGTAAAGTTATTATTCTGTTTCGTATGTTGCAATGCATTCAGAAAATTCATAGGACTCAAACACAGAAATATAACTAGAACTGCCCCAAAGTGGACAAATTATAACCCCCTGCAGGACGTTTTTTATCAACGAAATCATTTATGACGCAACGTTCAATAGTTCAAGTTGAAACTTTCATTCAGGATCAAATGTTTGGGTATGAAAATTAAGTACTTAGTATGCTGCTTCAGAACTTCAAAACCAGGAAACACGAATGCCCCTGTCTGCATATTTGTCGGTAAAAATTGTATAATGGTTAAGGTCACAAGTTCAAATATTTTGGTATCCATGGAAAGGTCTTGTCACAAGGAATACACATGTGAAATATCAAAACCCTTTCCCTTATCTCAAAAGTTATGGCCAAGGTAAAAGTTTTTCAAAAGTAGGTCAAACTCCAAGGTCAAGGTTGCAAGGTCAAAGTTATGGCCAAGGTTAAAGTATTTGCGGACAAACAGACAGACAAACGGACAGGACAAAAACTATATGCCCCCGAATCTTTGATTACTTGGGCATAAAAAACCATCATTCAGGTTATGGAGTTCATTAGTTCTTACATAAGTCCAAGTCCAAGTCATCATACCAAAATGTAGTACTCTTGGTGGTTAATATGTCAATGAATTGTGAAAGGCATGCCATTTGTAGTATGAAAGAAATCTGCTTTCAAATATTCTTAACCAATAATGCAATAAAGGCTAGTAAAAGTCAAGGTCACAATACATGGTAAAAAAAATGTAGTACTTCTTCTGGTGAATGTGTGTATGAAGTCAAGGTCAAAGTCACAAGGTCACAAGTAATGGTAACAAAATGAAGTACTCCTTAAGTCAAGGTCAAGGCCACAAGTCATGGTAACAAAATGTAGTATTCCTTCTGGTGAATGTGTGTACGAAGCCAAGGTCAAAATCACAAGGTCACAAGTAATAGTAACAAAATGTAATACTCCTTCTGGTGAATGTGTGTATGAAATAAGAAAGGCCTAACATTGATATTGCGAAAGAAACCTGCTTTCAGATCATCTCAACCTTAAAAGTCAGGATATCAAACTGTAGTACTCTTTGTGGTGAATATTTGTATGAAATATGAAAGGCCTATAACGTATAGTAAGAAATAAATCTGCTTTCAAAATTTCTTAACCAATTGCACCATTTGCCAAAAGTCAAGGTCAAGGTCACATGTTTAAAAGTCATGATACCAAACTAGTACTCTTTGTGTTGAATATGTGTATGAAATATGATAGGCCTACCATTGATAGTATAAAGAAATCTGCTTTCAAACTTCTTAACCTAAAATGTTGTATAGGGTGAGGGTCAAGGTCACAAGGTAGTATAAAAGAAATCTGCTTTCAAAACTTCTTAACCGGACAGACAGACAGAAGGACGGACGGACAGGGTGATTCCTATATACCTCCCTAAACTCCGTTTGTGGGGGTATAATAAGATACACCAAATGTTTGATTTTTTCTATTTACTGTGTAAATAACAATACCTGGGAGTACATTTTCCAAATAGCGTGCCAGAAGACCATACAATACTATGTCTACTACCAACATCAGGATTGGAATGTATAATGGAAATTCTCCGTCTGCCACTGTCTCAAAGTTCATACCCCCTGTGATGTCCAAGTATATAGCCTACAAATTACAGTTAGAATATCATAGGAGAATAACATGTAATAGTTCAACATTATAAATTTCCTGCGTAGACAACAAAAACTTAATAGAACTAGCTCTTTTTCTAGGCATTTTCATAACAGATATATATAGGTTCGTGTGATTTATTTTAAATTCAATTTTGTACAGATACATGTACATGTAAAAATATCCTCAAATGACAAACTGCCTGTCACATGTTTCACTTAAAATTTGTAACCTTGAAGTTAACCTTGACCTACATTGGGTGTTGAGCCATTTACTTGAAAGTGTGTAAACTACATGCAGAGTGAACAACAATCGTTTCCTTCATTGCCCATTTACTCGCCCCAAAACACTCAAATATGTGCCTCTGCCTCTGAATCTTTTGCACTGTTTACGTCAGAAGTCCGAATGATGTCACTGTGACGACATGCTGTACCTGCGATGCCTCTCGGGTTTTATCATTGCGTGAAATGGCGTAGGAAAATAGCGATGACGGCAAGGTTATATTGCAAGTCTGTGCCGTCAATAACCTTGTTGCAAGTTGATACAGTATATAATGACCGTGATAATGATTACCTGATCTATAGCCAGGGCTACGGCTACAGGAGAAAGTAGACAGAGGAATCCACGACCCACAGGAGGGATAGTGTATGACAGCTCTCCTGTAGAAGACGTAGTCCTAGTAAACTTATATAATGACTGTGATAATGATTACCTGATCCATAGCCAGGGCTACGGCTACAGGAGAAAGTAGACAGAGGAATCCACGACCCACAGGAGGGATAGTGTATGACAGCTCTCCTGTAGAAGACGTAGTCCTGGTCATACTGACGATCAAATACAGACAGCTGATCACCATCGTCCCCAGACTGGACACGCCCCCAGCAGTGTTAGCCTTGGTGAAAAATGGTGCCATTACGTAAGCCAGTGAGATGAGGGATAGACCAAATAACAGAAGGATGATGTAGAAGATGAAAACATTACTGTTCTCAAAGAACTTAGAGACGACGGCAATGATAGTCACAATGACAGTTACTCCAGCTATCATCACTGAGTATATCACACCTATAGCCATCCTGTAAAATAATGGTATAATGTGATCAAATTCAAAAGAAATTGTTATAGCAGTTCCCTTATCCCCAACTTCTCCATGAATTTTGATCAAATTCAGCATTTGTTTTATATGCATTATATTTATCATGTCAGATACTTGACGATTTTAAAAGACCCAACATTTGATAAACAAAAGACTAGCTACACAAATCTCATAGTAAAATTCAACAGATAATCTTATATTTTAAGGAAACATAGGTGCTTACGAATGAGCTACTTCATTCAATCCCATCATCTGCATTCCCTCTTTGATTTTCTTTTCTTTTTCCACCACTAAGAGGGCACAAAGAAAGCTTATAAAAGGTGCATACGCCATCACAAAATATATGGCAGACAGGATCTGTATATATGAGGTACTGGGTTGGTACTTGTCCTTTGGCATCATCTGTACTGATATGTCTGGATACGGGGCTGCAGCATTACCAGAAAAGTCCTGATAAAACACAAAATTCAATAAGGACTGACTTCATATAACTCAATTCTCTGTGAAGTCACGCATCTGATCGACATCTGAGACAAACATACATGGAAAAGATACTGTATGTGCACTTATTTTAGTGCTGCCAAATTTTAGTGCAAGCAGGGCAAATTGACATATTAGCGTAACTATGAATTATCACACTCGAATTGTCTTCCATAGTAATACATCATAGGTAAATAATTTAAAATGCAGTCGTTATAGTGCTAAGTCCAGTAAAATATGAATCGTGTTAAAGCAAGTACACATAGAGTATCTATCATCCTATGTATCTAATCTTAGGTTATACACATAAATATAATTACCCTGAGTAAAGCCGTGTTGATTGCTGTCTGTAGTAACGTGAAGCCTTTGTTAAGATAGGTATTGGCAGCACAGCTACTAGCACTGTTATCTGCTCCACTGCTGTCACGACATTGCTCTAAAAATGAAAAGTTCTCATTGATGATTCTAAATTTCCAAGCCATGTTAAAACAATGATCAACATTGTATAAGTAACAAAGTCTTTGGTAAAAGTGATGTCTTATCATTAAACCTTTTCTACACCTGAAATTTGATACTTACCTAATCCTTTATAGTAAGCTGTTGTGTCTGCAATATCATTAAAAGGCAGTCGTATGGCATAGCTGTAGTTATTAGAGCTGTCAAACCTGAATATGATGCCTGCAGATACATTGTCAGTCTTGGTCATTTCACTGGAGCTTGTAAAGTACTTAATGGGTGGGGCGCTGGCCATTCCCGTGATCTCCTGAAGGATCCCTGCTGTGGAACTGGCGATGTTCTGTGTGAATGCATTGTTAGGTGTGACGTACAGGGGCCGAGTGAAGTCTATACCTCCTGATAGGTTAAGGTAGTTATACACTGGGTATTGTGGAACCTCAGGTAGTGGATTGACTTTAGCCGTCCCTCGTACTACAGCCAAGATTACCACAAAGTATATTGGTGACAGAATTTCCTGGAATACATTTAACATAAGATACATGTAATTACTGCAACAATGACATTAACAGGGCTTTATTTTAAAAGTATAGAATGTAATACTTTATGGCTTAATTTCTGACTTTTTTTGTTGTTGCATTATTGCAGTTCTTTTAAAAAACACAATGTACAATGTATTTCAATCCATTAGGCAGGGCATCACTTAATATTACATTGACTTCGATTTTTTTACTTTTTTTCCCCTTTTTATCATAAATTCTAAAATCTAAATTTACCATATACATGTAAAGCACAGCAATTTATTTTTAAAAAATCAAGGCCATACTAGTTAAGAAGAAGTAGAATATTAAAATTTTATTCAAAGTGCATTCAATTGTATGAATATTCAAAAATCATCCTTAAATACTAATTAACCTCACCATTTAATGTTTGATCTTTGACTCTTCATATTCATTTAGGGGTACAACAATACATCAGATTATTGATATATTGCAATAGTGAACCTTCCAATCGCAATTATAGATTGTAGATTCGAACCAGCAATAACTAGAACTGCTTTTTAGTTCAAGTGACAAATTATATCCTGCAGGATTTTTTTTTCTAAACGGATCATTTGATGATGTGACAATCAATTGTACAAATTGAAACTGAATGTTTTGGAACAAAAATTAAGTACATGTACTAAGTATTCTGCTTTCAGAACTTCATAACCAAAATACTATTATGAAGTCAGAGTTCAAGGTCAGTTATGTAAAAAAAATCTTTATCTACATTTATTAGTTAAGTTGAATCTGCATATGAAATATGAAAGCCCTATAACTTGTACTTACAGAGTTATCTGCTTTCAGAACTTCTGAACCGAATAATTCTTTTTATGTCAAACTTCAAGGTCAAGACCAATAGGTCAAATGTCTTCATATAAAAATATAGTACACATGTATCTTTGTGGTGAATGTGTGCATGAAATAAGAAAGACCTACCATAGATAGTATGAAAGAAATCTGCTTTCAAAGTGTCCTAATCTAAAATGCTATATAGGGTTAAGGTCACAAGGTCAAGAGGTCAAACGTATCCTGCTTTCAAGTTGAAGTCATACAAGTTGCAGTAACCTTGACACTACATTTCGGATTTGGACCTCATATTTCAGGTATCATTCTTTCAAGTTTTAAACCAAAGCAAACCCATATAACACCATTTGAAAAGATGTGTTACAACTTAAGTATTGATACAAATACTTTAAGTCAAAGATATGGCCTTCACTGTCTGATCTTAGAATCTATATAGGCATCATCTTCACATCTTAGTAATAGCAAGAGCTTATAAACAGTTTATAAGTCCTTGGTACATTCAATAGTGTATCCATCTGTAAAATATGAAAAGTTCTAACCGAGGCCGGTAAACTTGCTTAACTTTAAACGTTAGGGGATCACAAGCCCTGGAAATCACTTAATCGTGCTAATGTATTCTTCATCTTATAAGATGACAAAGAAAATTTTTGTAGAACCCCTGAAATTAAGGCTGGACAATCCTGTTTACCAGTCGTTGTCTTAAAACACAAGTCAACCAAGTCTCATAGTCGGAAGCCCGTCGTCGGATTCGAAGACCCACCTTCGGAAGCCCAAAGCCACAAAACTGTCAAAAACCCTTCCGTAAGTTGGTATTGTGGATTTCCGATGTTGAACCATCCCTGTGTATACTATTTCAATGTAACGATGCAACTTACGAATTAAAACTGTACAAAACGGCCATTTGTATGCGCATCAGATTACCATTGTCAAAAGCACTTGACTAATATTCTATCTGCTAATAAATATGTACGGATTGCTAGCAATTTTCCATCATCACATATACTGCTGTCTTACCTGAATCAAAGATGATTTGACTCTCGTCTTCAGTATGAAGTAATATTTAAGGAAAGTCTTGAATTGATAGAAGAACCCTGCCATTATCCTCTATTTATTGACTATAAAGACCTGAAAAAAATAACAAAAAACTGAATAACATTTTAAATTAAAAAGGAAGTCACTATAGCTCAACTCCAACTCATCGGCGAATTTAATTATTTCTTGGTAAATTAAAGTGGTTTCATTTCTCGTTCATTTTTAGCTCACCTGAGCCAAAGGGTCATAGCTCACCGTCTGTCGTCCGTCTGTCTGTAAACTTTTCACATTTTCGACTTCCTCTCCATAATTTTTTTATGAAACGTTGTAGGAATGAAGTACTAATGGTCCGTCCCCTACAAGTGTTGTTGGTTTTAAAGTATTTTGTAAGTCCCTATTTCTTTGAATCCGCCAAGGATACCATTTCATGCGTCACCACAAAATCAGTGGTATCTGTTGAGCCCGGCTGAGAACAATGTACATTGACGATTGGACATACGTGTCATATTATTGTCAGTATTGTCACAATTTTTTTTTTCTTGAGAAGAAATTCGCAATTACAGTGAGACGAATATGTAGTGAATTGGAAGTCTTAGATACAGAGAACCTTCACTTTTATTTTTGTCACCTCGAATGAGACGAGAAAGAGAAGAATATGTCACACAAGAAGAACGTGTAAGAGATGCGTCACGAATGCGTTACGGTGTAAGGACGCTAAGAGGAATGTGAACCGCATGAAGAAGAAAATAGAACAGTTTGTTAAAAAAAACTTCTGTATGCGGCCTGTTGCGGGTTTGACCCTAAATATGTTACCTTTTGATCATGTAGGTATAATCTTGACCCTCATTGAGTGTTGATTTTCATCATGTTCAACCATCCATGTAAGTTTGATGGAAGTACTAGTACACATGTAATGTATATAAATTAAGTTATATCCATCTATGTGAAAGTGTGACAGCCAGACAGACGGACACCGGACAGAGTGATCCGAATGCGACATAAATAATAAACGTGAACCGATAATCCTACGGACATGACACGAATGTGGGAGGAACAATACGAAAAGAATAAGATATGATCGCCGAGTGATAATCCAATAGGTATAGAAAATTGAAATTTTCATATGATTAACAACAGCCAGGAAAAGTCCAGAAAACTAATCATTTGATGAAATTTGTTATGTCTAAGAGACTGAAAAAATAGGTCAATCAAAACAAAACTCTAACTTGATCTGTTTCATACTAAGATGTACTCACACTCCAAAAATCAATTCATAATCTGCAACAACAGCGGAAAAAAGGCCGGAAAATAAAGTGTGACAGGCAGGCGGACGGACGAACGGGGTGGAAACTTTTTAAAGTCCCCTCCGGCGAGCCGGTAGGGGACTAACAAAATTAGGCACAAGATTTAAAACAAGCCTTCATCATCATAATCATATGTCGAAATGAAGTTATTTTTCCAAAGCTAATACACAGTATAAGATGTAGAAGAAAGCGACACGAATAGACAAGAATTCAAACCAATGCGAGAGGAATATGTTACCTTTGTTCTTTATTCTTCTAGACATCCTCAGTTCCCCGCGATACGCGAAAATACAGATTGGGGCGGAGCTACAGCGCGTGACGGTATAATAAAACCATTGAGGGAGTTAGCATTAAAGTCAATGGTATTCCAAACGTAAAACGAAATTCATCATGGGTTATTACATGTACTAAGATATGTAAGAGAAATCCAAACAATTCATAAAAGTGCCCCTCTTAGTCGAACTGGAATTTTCAATATCCTTGACTAGCTTCTCTTCTTAACGTCGGTTCGCCTATAGCAAAGATCAAGATAGTCCCAAATTCGCAAAAAAATCGATGAAAAAATAGTCCCGTATTGTCCTACATCAATGAATCAAGAGTCTCAAATTGCCATAGAGGGATGAAACATACAAGTCCAAAATTAGCATACATTGATGAATCAAGAGTCCCGTATTGTCATACATTCATGAAGTTAGAGTCCCAAATTGTCATACATCCATGAATCAAGAGTCTCAAATTGTCATACATCCATGAATCATGAGTCCCAAATTGTCATACATCCATGAATCAAGAGTCCCTTGTCATACATCCATGAATCAAGAGTCCCTTGTCATACATCCATGAATCAAGAGTCCCAAATTGTCATATATCCATGAATCAAGAGTCCCTTGTCATACATCCATGAATCAAGAGTCCCTTGTCATATATCCATGAATCATGAGTCCCAAATTGTAATACATCCATGAATCAAGAGTCCCAATACATCCATGAATCAAGAGTCCCAAATTGTCATACATCATTCATCTAAAGTCAGCCACAGGGAATATTGTTTTCTGCGCCTACGAGCACTCTCCTATAAGAGGTAAAAGCAGTTTACAGTGGAAATATACATTTCCTTCACAAACATGACAAAGTAGATAGAAGGGGATATTGCTTACTCTCTGTAAGTGTCTATCTATCTATCTCTCTTTACTAAGCGCCCTCAAATCTGAGTTCTCTGCTTAGGGTGTGCTGCAGGTTAAAAGATAAAATGGGTAAGAAAATAGAGAAGAAAAGAGGTTCTAAGGGAGAAAAGAAGATAGAGTTAGAAAGTGAGTAGGGATAAAAGTTCAGAAGAACAGTGAGCCTAAAAGAGGATAAAAGAACTTTGACTGTTTAAGGTTTGAGATGGTGAATATGCCTCAATGCCACCCTGAACTGGTCAATGGTTGGCAATGAGACGATGCTGTCTGGCAGTCTGTTCCACTGCACCATGGCAAGTGGAAAGAATGAATATTTCAAGACATTTTTTGTAGCCTGGATTTGAATGAAAGAGAACTGGTGCATGTGCCAAGATTTTCTTATTGGGGAGATCAACTGATGGGAGGGAATAGCCACAAGGTTGTGAACAATCTTATATAGTCGTGCATCGCTCCTTCTCACAGGCAGTCTTGCAGTGTTTACAAATGTACAAGCATAACCATAGGTAAAAGTTGGTCACGGAGAATATAATTCCTACACAAAGTAGGTTATGTATGATATAATCACTATGTTTAAGTAATGAACATACAAAAATTCTCTAAGTTTAGTGGTAAAATTCTAGGTATATATGCACTTCTTTAATACACAACATAGATCACAATGAACATTGTTTTTAGCTCACCTGAGCCATAGGCTCAAAGTGAGCTATTGTCATAGCGTGGCGTCCGTCGTCCGTCGTCCGTCGTCGTCCGTCGTCGTCCGTCGTCGTCCGTCGTAAACTTTTCAACATTTTCGACTTCTTCTCCAGAACCACTGAAAAGATTTTCATGAAACTTGGTAGGAATGAAGTACTCATAGTCCCCTACAAGTGTTGTTGTTTTTCGTCCGGATCCATCAACAGGTGGCGCCACCAGAGGCAAAAGTAGGTCACAGGGGGTACCCTCCTTTGACAAACTTCTTCTTCAGAACGGAGGCACGTATCGACAAACCGAAAGCATCAGGATGAACTAGAGAGATGTCTTAAGAAGTGTTGTTATTTTTGGTTCCACTCGGAAGTCAAATTTTTGACGCGTTTTTGACGTCTTTTCGGACTTAGTCAGAAATGCACATTTTTGCACTATTTCTTTAAATAACTCAATAAGTGTATGATTTTACACATTCATTTACTGCATATTTATCATATTTAAGTTACTAAATGCTTTGATAAGTATTTTATTCTAAAATTTAGATTTTTTGATTTTTTATTAATTTTTTTCTTATGTGAAAAGGAAGGGGGGGGGGGTGATTTTCATACATATTCAACTTCTTCTCCAGAACCACTGAAAAGATTTTCATGAAACTTGGTAGGAATGAAGTACTCATGGTCCCCTACAAGTGATGTTGTTTTTCGTCCAGATCCATCAACAGGTGGCGCCACCAGAGGCAAAAGTAGGTCACAGGGGGTACCCTCCTTTGACAAACTTCTTCTTCAGAACGAAAGCACGTATCGACAAACTGAAAGCATCAGAATGATCTAGAGAGATGTCTTAAGAAGTGTTGTTGTTTTTGGTTCCACTCGGAAGTCAAATTTTTGACGCGTTTTTGACGTCTTTTCGGACTCTGTCGGAAATGCACATTTTTGCACTATTTCTTTAAATAACTCAATATGTGTATGATTTTACACATTCATTTACTACAAATTCATCACATTTAAGTTACTTAATGCTTTGATATGTATTTCATACTGAAATTTTAATTTTTTGATTTTTTATGAATTATTTTCTTATGTGAAAAGGAAAGGGGGGGGGGTGATTTTCATACATATTCAACTTCTTCTCCAGAACTGCTGAACAGATTTTTATGAGTATTTTTTCAATCATGAATAGATATGTTTACTGTGAACATGGACCCAAGGCTTGTGGGTTCAAGTCCCGGCACGAGCACTCCTCAAATTTTTTTCTTCATTTTTTCCCATTTTGTCAGCTTATAATGCACTTTTAGATAACCTGAATACCTTAAATTCCATTTTTTACTTAAAAAAATTTTTCTTCCCTTTATTAGCTCACCTGAGCCATAGGCTCAAAGTGAGCTATTGTCATAGCGTGGCGTCCGTCGTCCGTCGTCCGTCGTCGTCCGTCGTCGTCCGTCGTAAACTTTTCAACATTTTCGACTTCTTCTCCAGAACCACTGAAAAGATTTTCATGAAACTTGGTAGGAATGAAGTACTCATAGTCCCCTACAAGTGTTGTTGTTTTTCGTCCGGATCCATCAACAGGTGGCGCCACCAGAGGCAAAAGTAGGTCACAGGGGGTACCCTCCTTTGACAAACTTCTTCTTCAGAACGGAGGCACGTATCGACAAACCGAAAGCATCAGGATGAACTAGAGAGATGTCTTAAGAAGTGTTGTTATTTTTGGTTCCACTCGGAAGTCAAATTTTTGACGCGTTTTTGACGTCTTTTCGGACTTAGTCAGAAATGCACATTTTTGCACTATTTCTTTAAATAACTCAATAAGTGTATGATTTTACACATTCATTTACTGCATATTTATCATATTTAAGTTACTAAATGCTTTGATAAGTATTTTATTCTAAAATTTAGATTTTTTGATTTTTTATTAATTTTTTTCTTATGTGAAAAGGAAGGGGGGGGGGGTGATTTTCATACATATTCAACTTCTTCTCCAGAACCACTGAAAAGATTTTCATGAAACTTGGTAGGAATGAAGTACTCATGGTCCCCTACAAGTGATGTTGTTTTTCGTCCAGATCCATCAACAGGTGGCGCCACCAGAGGCAAAAGTAGGTCACAGGGGGTACCCTCCTTTGACAAACTTCTTCTTCAGAACGAAAGCACGTATCGACAAACTGAAAGCATCAGAATGATCTAGAGAGATGTCTTAAGAAGTGTTGTTGTTTTTGGTTCCACTCGGAAGTCAAATTTTTGACGCGTTTTTGACGTCTTTTCGGACTCTGTCGGAAATGCACATTTTTGCACTATTTCTTTAAATAACTCAAAATGTGTATGATTTTACACATTCATTTACTACAAATTCATCACATTTAAGTTACTTAATGCTTTGATATGTATTTCATACTGAAATTTTAATTTTTTGATTTTTTATGAATTATTTTCTTATGTGAAAAGGAAAGGGGGGGGGGGGGTGATTTTCATACATATTCAACTTCTTCTCCAGAACTGCTGAACAGATTTTTATGAGTATTTTTTCAATCATGAATAGATATGTTTACTGTGAACATGGACCCAAGGCTTGTGGGTTCAAGTCCCGGCACGAGCACTCCTCAAATTTTTTTCTTCATTTTTTCCCATTTTGTCAGCTTATTATGCACTTTTAGATAATCTGAATACCTTAAATTCCATTTTTTACTTAAAAAAATTTTTCTTCCCTTTATTAGCTCACCTGAGCCATAGGCTCAAAGTGAGCTATTGTCATAGCGTGGCGTCCGTCGTCCGTCGTCCGTCGTCGTCCGTCGTAAACTTTTCAACATTTTCGACTTCTTCTCCAGAACCACTGAAAAGATTTTCATGAAACTTGGTAGGAATGAAGTACTCATAGTCCCCTACAAGTGTTGTTGTTTTTCGTCCGGATCCATCAACAGGTGGCGCCACCAGAGGCAAAAGTAGGTCACAGGGGGTACCCTCCTTTGACAAACTTCTTCTTCAGAACGGAGGCACGTATCGACAAACCGAAAGCATCAGGATGAACTAGAGAGATGTCTTAAGAAGTGTTGTTATTTTTGGTTCCACTCGGAAGTCAAATTTTTGACGCGTTTTTGACGTCTTTTCGGACTTAGTCAGAAATGCACATTTTTGCACTATTTCTTTAAATAACTCAATAAGTGTATGATTTTACACATTCATTTACTGCATATTTATCATATTTAAGTTACTAAATGCTTTGATAAGTATTTTATTCTAAAATTTAGATTTTTTGATTTTTTATTAATTTTTTTCTTATGTGAAAAGGAAGGGGGGGGGGTGATTTTCATACATATTCAACTTCTTCTCCAGAACCACTGAAAAGATTTTCATGAAACTTGGTAGGAATGAAGTACTCATGGTCCCCTACAAGTGATGTTGTTTTTCGTCCAGATCCATCAACAGGTGGCGCCACCAGAGGCAAAAGTAGGTCACAGGGGGTACCCTCCTTTGACAAACTTCTTCTTCAGAACGAAAGCACGTATCGACAAACTGAAAGCATCAGAATGATCTAGAGAGATGTCTTAAGAAGTGTTGTTGTTTTTGGTTCCACTCGGAAGTCAAATTTTTGACGCGTTTTTGACGTCTTTTCGGACTCTGTCGGAAATGCACATTTTTGCACTATTTCTTTAAATAACTCAATATGTGTATGATTTTACACATTCATTTACTACAAATTCATCACATTTAAGTTACTTAATGCTTTGATATGTATTTCATACTGAAATTTTAATTTTTTGATTTTTTATGAATTATTTTCTTATGTGAAAAGGAAAGGGGGGGGGGTGATTTTCATACATATTCAACTTCTTCTCCAGAACTGCTGAACAGATTTTTATGAGTATTTTTTCAATCATGAATAGATATGTTTACTGTGAACATGGACCCAAGGCTTGTGGGTTCAAGTCCCGGCACGAGCACTCCTCAAATTTTTTTCTTCATTTTTTCCCATTTTGTCAGCTTATTATGCACTTTTAGATAATCTGAATACCTTAAATTCCATTTTTTACTTAAAAAAATTTTTCTTCCCTTTATTAGCTCACCTGAGCCATAGGCTCAAAGTGAGCTATTGTCATAGCGTGGCGTCCGTCGTCCGTCGTCGTCCGTCGTCGTCCGTCGTCGTCCGTCGTAAACTTTTCAACATTTTCGACTTCTTCTCCAGAACCACTGAAAAGATTTTCATGAAACTTGGTAGGAATGAAGTACTCATAGTCCCCTACAAGTGTTGTTGTTTTTCGTCCGGATCCATCAACAGGTGGCGCCACCAGAGGCAAAAGTAGGTCACAGGGGGTACCCTCCTTTGACAAACTTCTTCTTCAGAACGGAGGCACGTATCGACAAACCGAAAGCATCAGGATGAACTAGAGAGATGTCTTAAGAAGTGTTGTTATTTTTGGTTCCACTCGGAAGTCAAGTTTTTGACGCGTTTTTGACGTCTTTTCGGACTTAGTCAGAAATGCACATTTTTGCACTATTTCTTTAAATAACTCAATAAGTGTATGATTTTACACATTCATTTACTGCATATTTATCATATTTAAGTTACTAAATGCTTTGATAAGTATTTTATTCTAAAATTTAGATTTTTTGATTTTTTATTAATTTTTTTCTTATGTGAAAAGGAAGGGGGGGGGGGTTGATTTTCATACATATTCAACTTCTTCTCCAGAACCACTGAAAAGATTTTCATGAAACTTGGTAGGAATGAAGTACTCATGGTCCCCTACAAGTGATGTTGTTTTTCGTCCAGATCCATCAACAGGTGGCGCCACCAGAGGCAAAAGTAGGTCACAGGGGGTACCCTCCTTTGACAAACTTCTTCTTCAGAACGAAAGCACGTATCGACAAACTGAAAGCATCAGAATGATCTAGAGAGATGTCTTAAGAAGTGTTGTTGTTTTTGGTTCCACTCGGAAGTCAAATTTTTGACGCGTTTTTGACGTCTTTTCGGACTCTGTCGGAAATGCACATTTTTGCACTATTTCTTTAAATAACTCAATATGTGTATGATTTTACACATTCATTTACTACAAATTCATCACATTTAAGTTACTTAATGCTTTGATATGTATTTCATACTGAAATTTTAATTTTTTGATTTTTTATGAATTATTTTCTTATGTGAAAAGGAAAGGGGGGGGGGTGATTTTCATACATATTCAACTTCTTCTCCAGAACTGCTGAACAGATTTTTATGAGTATTTTTTCAATCATGAATAGATATGTTTACTGTGAACATGGACCCAAGGCTTGTGGGTTCAAGTCCCGGCACGAGCACTCCTCAAATTTTTTTCTTCATTTTTTCCCATTTTGTCAGCTTATTATGCACTTTTAGATAACCTGAATACCTTAAATTCCATTTTTTACTTAAAAAAATTTTTCTTCCCTTTATTAGCTCACCTGAGCCATAGGCTCAAAGTGAGCTATTGTCATAGCGTGGCGTCCGGCGTCCGTCGTCCGTCGTCGTCCGTCGTCGTCCGTCGTAAACTTTTCAACATTTTCGACTTCTTCTCCAGAACCACTGAAAAGATTTTCATGAAACTTGGTAGGAATGAAGTACTCATAGTCCCCTACAAGTGTTGTTGTTTTTCGTCCGGATCCATCAACAGGTGGCGCCACCAGAGGCAAAAGTAGGTCACAGGGGGTACCCTCCTTTGACAAACTTCTTCTTCAGAACGGAGGCACGTATCGACAAACCGAAAGCATCAGGATGAACTAGAGAGATGTCTTAAGAAGTGTTGTTATTTTTGGTTCCACTCGGAAGTCAAATTTTTGACGCGTTTTTGACGTCTTTTCGGACTTAGTCAGAAATGCACATTTTTGCACTATTTCTTTAAATAACTCAATAAGTGTATGATTTTACACATTCATTTACTGCATATTTATCATATTTAAGTTACTTAATGCTTTGATAAGTATTTTATTCTAAAATTTAGATTTTTTGATTTTTTATTAATTTTTTTCTTATGTGAAAAGGAAGGGGGGGGGGGGTGATTTTCATACATATTCAACTTCTTCTCCAGAACCACTGAAAAGATTTTCATGAAACTTGGTAGGAATGAAGTACTCATGGTCCCCTACAAGTGATGTTGTTTTTCGTCCAGATCCATCAACAGGTGGCGCCACCAGAGGCAAAAGTAGGTCACAGGGGGTACCCTCCTTTGACAAACTTCTTCTTCAGAACGAAAGCACGTATCGACAAACTGAAAGCATCAGAATGATCTAGAGAGATGTCTTAAGAAGTGTTGTTGTTTTTGGTTCCACTCGGAAGTCAAATTTTTGACGCGTTTTTGACGTCTTTTCGGACTCTGTCGGAAATGCACATTTTTGCACTATTTCTTTAAATAACTCAATATGTGTATGATTTTACACATTCATTTACTACAAATTCATCACATTTAAGTTACTTAATGCTTTGATATGTATTTCATACTGAAATTTTAATTTTTTGATTTTTTATGAATTATTTTCTTATGTGAAAAGGAAAGGGGGGGGGGTGATTTTCATACATATTCAACTTCTTCTCCAGAACTGCTGAACAGATTTTTATGAGTATTTTTTCAATCATGAATAGATATGTTTACTGTGAACATGGACCCAAGGCTTGTGGGTTCAAGTCCCGGCACGAGCACTCCTCAAATTTTTTTCTTCATTTTTTCCCATTTTGTCAGCTTATTATGCACTTTTAGATAACCTGAATACCTTAAATTCCATTTTTTACTTAAAAAAATTTTTCTTCCCTTTATTAGCTCACCTGAGCCATAGGCTCAAAGTGAGCTATTGTCATAGCGTGGCGTCCGTCGTCCGTCGTCGTCCGTCGTAAACTTTTCAACATTTTCGACTTCTTCTCCAGAACCACTGAAAAGATTTTCATGAAACTTGGTAGGAATGAAGTACTCATAGTCCCCTACAAGTGTTGTTGTTTTTCGTCCGGATCCATCAACAGGTGGCGCCACCAGAGGCAAAAGTAGGTCACAGGGGGTACCCTCCTTTGACAAACTTCTTCTTCAGAACGGAGGCACGTATCGACAAACCGAAAGCATCAGGATGAACTAGAGAGATGTCTTAAGAAGTGTTGTTATTTTTGGTTCCACTCGGAAGTCAAATTTTTGACGCGTTTTTGACGTCTTTTCGGACTTAGTCAGAAATGCACATTTTTGCACTATTTCTTTAAATAACTCAATAAGTGTATGATTTTACACATTCATTTACTGCATATTTATCATATTTAAGTTACTAAATGCTTTGATAAGTATTTTATTCTAAAATTTAGATTTTTTGATTTTTTATTAATTTTTTTCTTATGTGAAAAAGAAGGGGGGGGGGTGATTTTCATACATATTCAACTTCTTCTCCAGAACCACTGAAAAGATTTTCATGAAACTTGGTAGGAATGAAGTACTCATGGTCCCCTACAAGTGATGTTGTTTTTCGTCCAGATCCATCAACAGGTGGCGCCACCAGAGGCAAAAGTAGGTCACAGGGGGTACCCTCCTTTGACAAACTTCTTCTTCAGAACGAAAGCACGTATCGACAAACTGAAAGCATCAGAATGATCTAGAGAGATGTCTTAAGAAGTGTTGTTGTTTTTGGTTCCACTCGGAAGTCAAATTTTTGACGCGTTTTTGACGTCTTTTCGGACTCTGTCGGAAATGCACATTTTTGCACTATTTCTTTAAATAACTCAATATGTGTATGATTTTACACATTCATTTACTACAAATTCATCACATTTAAGTTACTTAATGCTTTGATATGTATTTCATACTGAAATTTTAATTTTTTGATTTTTTATGAATTATTTTCTTATGTGAAAAGGAAAGGGGGGGGGGGGTGATTTTCATACATATTCAACTTCTTCTCCAGAACTGCTGAACAGATTTTTATGAGTATTTTTTCAATCATGAATAGATATGTTTACTGTGAACATGGACCCAAGGCTTGTGGGTTCAAGTCCCGGCACGAGCACTCCTCAAATTTTTTTCTTCATTTTTTCCCATTTTGTCAGCTTATTATGCACTTTTAGATAATCTGAATACCTTAAATTCCATTTTTTACTTAAAAAAATTTTTCTTCCCTTTATTAGCTCACCTGAGCCATAGGCTCAAAGTGAGCTATTGTCATAGCGTGGCGTCCGTCGTCCGTCGTCGTCCGTCGTCGTCCGTCGTCGTCCGTCGTAAACTTTTCAACATTTTCGACTTCTTCTCCAGAACCACTGAAAAGATTTTCATGAAACTTGGTAGGAATGAAGTACTCATAGTCCCCTACAAGTGTTGTTGTTTTTCGTCCGGATCCATCAACAGGTGGCGCCACCAGAGGCAAAAGTAGGTCACAGGGGGTACCCTCCTTTGACAAACTTCTTCTTCAGAACGGAGGCACGTATCGACAAACCGAAAGCATCAGGATGAACTAGAGAGATGTCTTAAGAAGTGTTGTTATTTTTGGTTCCACTCGGAAGTCAAATTTTTGACGCGTTTTTGACGTCTTTTCGGACTTAGTCAGAAATGCACATTTTTGCACTATTTCTTTAAATAACTCAATAAGTGTATGATTTTACACATTCATTTACTGCATATTTATCATATTTAAGTTACTAAATGCTTTGATAAGTATTTTATTCTAAAATTTAGATTTTTTGATTTTTTATTAATTTTTTTCTTATGTGAAAAGGAAGGGGGGGGGGGGGGGGGTGATTTTCATACATATTCAACTTCTTCTCCAGAACCACTGAAAAGATTTTCATGAAACTTGGTAGGAATGAAGTACTCATGGTCCCCTACAAGTGATGTTGTTTTTCGTCCAGATCCATCAACAGGTGGCGCCACCAGAGGCAAAAGTAGGTCACAGGGGGTACCCTCCTTTGACAAACTTCTTCTTCAGAACGAAAGCACGTATCGACAAACTGAAAGCATCAGAATGATCTAGAGAGATGTCTTAAGAAGTGTTGTTGTTTTTGGTTCCACTCGGAAGTCAAATTTTTGACGCGTTTTTGACGTCTTTTCGGACTCTGTCGGAAATGCACATTTTTGCACTATTTCTTTAAATAACTCAATATGTGTATGATTTTACACATTCATTTACTACAAATTCATCACATTTAAGTTACTTAATGCTTTGATATGTATTTCATACTGAAATTTTAATTTTTTGATTTTTTATGAATTATTTTCTTATGTGAAAAGGAAAGGGGGGGGGGGGTGATTTTCATACATATTCAACTTCTTCTCCAGAACTGCTGAACAGATTTTTATGAGTATTTTTTCAATCATGAATAGATATGTTTACTGTGAACATGGACCCAAGGCTTGTGGGTTCAAGTCCCGGCACGAGCACTCCTCAAATTTTTTTCTTCATTTTTTCCCATTTTGTCAGCTTATTATGCACTTTTAGATAATCTGAATACCTTAAATTCCATTTTTTACTTAAAAAAATTTTTCTTCCCTTTATTAGCTCACCTGAGCCATAGGCTCAAAGTGAGCTATTGTCATAGCGTGGCGTCCGTCGTCCGTCGTCGTCCGTCGTCGTCCGTCGTAAACTTTTCAACATTTTCGACTTCTTCTCCAGAACCACTGAAAAGATTTTCATGAAACTTGGTAGGAATGAAGTACTCATAGTCCCCTACAAGTGTTGTTGTTTTTCGTCCGGATCCATCAACAGGTGGCGCCACCAGAGGCAAAAGTAGGTCACAGGGGGTACCCTCCTTTGACAAACTTCTTCTTCAGAACGGAGGCACGTATCGACAAACCGAAAGCATCAGGATGAACTAGAGAGATGTCTTAAGAAGTGTTGTTATTTTTGGTTCCACTCGGAAGTCAAATTTTTGACGCGTTTTTGACGTCTTTTCGGACTTAGTCAGAAATGCACATTTTTGCACTATTTCTTTAAATAACTCAATAAGTGTATGATTTTACACATTCATTTACTGCATATTTATCATATTTAAGTTACTAAATGCTTTGATAAGTATTTTATTCTAAAATTTAGATTTTTTGATTTTTTATTAATTTTTTTCTTATGTGAAAAGGAAGGGGGGGGGGGGTGATTTTCATACATATTCAACTTCTTCTCCAGAACCACTGAAAAGATTTTCATGAAACTTGGTAGGAATGAAGTACTCATGGTCCCCTACAAGTGATGTTGTTTTTCGTCCAGATCCATCAACAGGTGGCGCCACCAGAGGCAAAAGTAGGTCACAGGGGGTACCCTCCTTTGACAAACTTCTTCTTCAGAACGAAAGCACGTATCGACAAACTGAAAGCATCAGAATGATCTAGAGAGATGTCTTAAGAAGTGTTGTTGTTTTTGGTTCCACTCGGAAGTCAAATTTTTGACGCGTTTTTGACGTCTTTTCGGACTCTGTCGGAAATGCACATTTTTGCACTATTTCTTTAAATAACTCAATATGTGTATGATTTTACACATTCATTTACTACAAATTCATCACATTTAAGTTACTTAATGCTTTGATATGTATTTCATACTGAAATTTTAATTTTTTGATTTTTTATGAATTATTTTCTTATGTGAAAAGGAAAGGGGGGGGGGGTGATTTTCATACATATTCAACTTCTTCTCCAGAACTGCTGAACAGATTTTTATGAGTATTTTTTCAATCATGAATAGATATGTTTACTGTGAACATGGACCCAAGGCTTGTGGGTTCAAGTCCCGGCACGAGCACTCCTCAAATTTTTTTCTTCATTTTTTCCCATTTTGTCAGCTTATTATGCACTTTTAGATAATCTGAATACCTTAAATTCCATTTTTTACTTAAAAAAATTTTTCTTCCCTTTATTAGCTCACCTGAGCCATAGGCTCAAAGTGAGCTATTGTCATAGCGTGGCGTCCGTCGTCCGTCGTCGTCCGTCGTCGTCCGTCGTAAACTTTTCAACATTTTCGACTTCTTCTCCAGAACCACTGAAAAGATTTTCATGAAACTTGGTAGGAATGAAGTACTCATAGTCCCCTACAAGTGTTGTTGTTTTTCGTCCGGATCCATCAACAGGTGGCGCCACCAGAGGCAAAAGTAGGTCACAGGGGGTACCCTCCTTTGACAAACTTCTTCTTCAGAACGGAGGCACGTATCGACAAACCGAAAGCATCAGGATGAACTAGAGAGATGTCTTAAGAAGTGTTGTTATTTTTGGTTCCACTCGGAAGTCAAATTTTTGACGCGTTTTTGACGTCTTTTCGGACTTAGTCAGAAATGCACATTTTTGCACTATTTCTTTAAATAACTCAATAAGTGTATGATTTTACACATTCATTTACTGCATATTTATCATATTTAAGTTACTAAATGCTTTGATAAGTATTTTATTCTAAAATTTAGATTTTTTGATTTTTTATTAATTTTTTTCTTATGTGAAAAGGAAGGGGGGGGGGGGTGATTTTCATACATATTCAACTTCTTCTCCAGAACCACTGAAAAGATTTTCATGAAACTTGGTAGGAATGAAGTACTCATGGTCCCCTACAAGTGATGTTGTTTTTCGTCCAGATCCATCAACAGGTGGCGCCACCAGAGGCAAAAGTAGGTGACAGGGGGTACCCTCCTTTGACAAACTTCTTCTTCAGAACGAAAGCACGTATCGACAAACTGAAAGCATCAGAATGATCTAGAGAGATGTCTTAAGAAGTGTTGTTGTTTTTGGTTCCACTCGGAAGTCAAATTTTTGACGCGTTTTTGACGTCTTTTCGGACTCTGTCGGAAATGCACATTTTTGCACTATTTCTTTAAATAACTCAATATGTGTATGATTTTACACATTCATTTACTACAAATTCATCACATTTAAGTTACTTAATGCTTTGATATGTATTTCATACTGAAATTTTAATTTTTTGATTTTTTATGAATTATTTTCTTATGTGAAAAGGAAAGGGGGGGGGGGGTGATTTTCATACATATTCAACTTCTTCTCCAGAACTGCTGAACAGATTTTTATGAGTATTTTTTCAATCATGAATAGATATGTTTACTGTGAACATGGACCCAAGGCTTGTGGGTTCAAGTCCCGGCACGAGCACTCCTCAAATTTTTTTCTTCATTTTTTCCCATTTTGTCAGCTTATTATGCACTTTTAGATAACCTGAATACCTTAAATTCCATTTTTTACTTAAAAAAATTTTTCTTCCCTTTATTAGCTCACCTGAGCCATAGGCTCAAAGTGAGCTATTGTCATAGCGTGGCGTCCGTCGTCCGTCGTCGTCCGTCGTAAACTTTTCAACATTTTCGACTTCTTCTCCAGAACCACTGAAAAGATTTTCATGAAACTTGGTAGGAATGAAGTACTCATAGTCCCCTACAAGTGTTGTTGTTTTTCGTCCGGATCCATCAACAGGTGGCGCCACCAGAGGCAAAAGTAGGTCACAGGGGGTACCCTCCTTTGACAAACTTCTTCTTCAGAACGGAGGCACGTATCGACAAACCGAAAGCATCAGGATGAACTAGAGAGATGTCTTAAGAAGTGTTGTTATTTTTGGTTCCACTCGGAAGTCAAATTTTTGACGCGTTTTTGACGTCTTTTCGGACTTAGTCAGAAATGCACATTTTTGCACTATTTCTTTAAATAACTCAATAAGTGTATGATTTTACACATTCATTTACTGCATATTTATCATATTTAAGTTACTAAATGCTTTGATAAGTATTTTATTCTAAAATTTAGATTTTTTGATTTTTTATTAATTTTTTTCTTATGTGAAAAGGAAGGGGGGGGGGGGTGATTTTCATACATATTCAACTTCTTCTCCAGAACCACTGAAAAGATTTTCATGAAACTTGGTAGGAATGAAGTACTCATGGTCCCCTACAAGTGATGTTGTTTTTCGTCCAGATCCATCAACAGGTGGCGCCACCAGAGGCAAAAGTAGGTCACAGGGGGTACCCTCCTTTGACAAACTTCTTCTTCAGAACGAAAGCACGTATCGACAAACTGAAAGCATCAGAATGATCTAGAGAGATGTCTTAAGAAGTGTTGTTGTTTTTGGTTCCACTCGGAAGTCAAATTTTTGACGCGTTTTTGACGTCTTTTCGGACTCTGTCGGAAATGCACATTTTTGCACTATTTCTTTAAATAACTCAATATGTGTATGATTTTACACATTCATTTACTACAAATTCATCACATTTAAGTTACTTAATGCTTTGATATGTATTTCATACTGAAATTTTAATTTTTTGATTTTTTATGAATTATTTTCTTATGTGAAAAGGAAAGGGGGGGGGGGTGATTTTCATACATATTCAACTTCTTCTCCAGAACTGCTGAACAGATTTTTATGAGTATTTTTTCAATCATGAATAGATATGTTTACTGTGAACATGGACCCAAGGCTTGTGGGTTCAAGTCCCGGCACGAGCACTCCTCAAATTTTTTTCTTCATTTTTTCCCATTTTGTCAGCTTATTATGCACTTTTAGATAACCTGAATACCTTAAATTCCATTTTTTACTTAAAAAAATTTTTCTTCCCTTTATTAGCTCACCTGAGCCATAGGCTCAAAGTGAGCTATTGTCATAGCGTGGCGTCCGTCGTCCGTCGTCCGTCGTCGTCCGTCGTAAACTTTTCAACATTTTCGACTTCTTCTCCAGAACCACTGAAAAGATTTTCATGAAACTTGGTAGGAATGAAGTACTCATAGTCCCCTACAAGTGTTGTTGTTTTTCGTCCGGATCCATCAACAGGTGGCGCCACCAGAGGCAAAAGTAGGTCACAGGGGGTACCCTCCTTTGACAAACTTCTTCTTCAGAACGGAGGCACGTATCGACAAACCGAAAGCATCAGGATGAACTAGAGAGATGTCTTAAGAAGTGTTGTTATTTTTGGTTCCACTCGGAAGTCAAATTTTTGACGCGTTTTTGACGTCTTTTCGGACTTAGTCAGAAATGCACATTTTTGCACTATTTCTTTAAATAACTCAATAAGTGTATGATTTTACACATTCATTTACTGCATATTTATCATATTTAAGTTACTAAATGCTTTGATAAGTATTTTATTCTAAAATTTAGATTTTTTGATTTTTTATTAATTTTTTTCTTATGTGAAAAGGAAGGGGGGGGGGGGGTGATTTTCATACATATTCAACTTCTTCTCCAGAACCACTGAAAAGATTTTCATGAAACTTGGTAGGAATGAAGTACTCATGGTCCCCTACAAGTGATGTTGTTTTTCGTCCAGATCCATCAACAGGTGGCGCCACCAGAGGCAAAAGTAGGTCACAGGGGGTACCCTCCTTTGACAAACTTCTTCTTCAGAACGAAAGCACGTATCGACAAACTGAAAGCATCAGAATGATCTAGAGAGATGTCTTAAGAAGTGTTGTTGTTTTTGGTTCCACTCGGAAGTCAAATTTTTGACGCGTTTTTGACGTCTTTTCGGACTCTGTCGGAAATGCACATTTTTGCACTATTTCTTTAAATAACTCAATATGTGTATGATTTTACACATTCATTTACTACAAATTCATCACATTTAAGTTACTTAATGCTTTGATATGTATTTCATACTGAAATTTTAATTTTTTGATTTTTTATGAATTATTTTCTTATGTGAAAAGGAAAGGGGGGGGGGGGTGATTTTCATACATATTCAACTTCTTCTCCAGAACTGCTGAACAAATTTTTATGAGTATTTTTTCAATCATGAATAGATATGTTTACTGTGAACATGGACCCAAGGCTTGTGGGTTCAAGTCCCGGCACGAGCACTCCTCAAATTTTTTTCTTCATTTTTTCCCATTTTGTCAGCTTATTATGCACTTTTAGATAACCTGAATACCTTAAATTCCATTTTTTACTTAAAAAAATTTTTCTTCCCTTTATTAGCTCACCTGAGCCATAGGCTCAAAGTGAGCTATTGTCATAGCGTGGCGTCCGTCGTCCGTCGTCGTCCGTCGTCGTCCGTCGTCGTCCGTCGTAAACTTTTCAACATTTTCGACTTCTTCTCCAGAACCACTGAAAAGATTTTCATGAAACTTGGTAGGAATGAAGTACTCATAGTCCCCTACAAGTGTTGTTGTTTTTCGTCCGGATCCATCAACAGGTGGCGCCACCAGAGGCAAAAGTAGGTCACAGGGGGTACCCTCCTTTGACAAACTTCTTCTTCAGAACGGAGGCACGTATCGACAAACCGAAAGCATCAGGATGAACTAGAGAGATGTCTTAAGAAGTGTTGTTATTTTTGGTTCCACTCGGAAGTCAAATTTTTGACGCGTTTTTGACGTCTTTTCGGACTTAGTCAGAAATGCACATTTTTGCACTATTTCTTTAAATAACTCAATAAGTGTATGATTTTACACATTCATTTACTGCATATTTATCATATTTAAGTTACTAAATGCTTTGATAAGTATTTTATTCTAAAATTTAGATTTTTTGATTTTTTATTAATTTTTTTCTTATGTGAAAAGGAAGGGGGGGGGGGTGATTTTCATACATATTCAACTTCTTCTCCAGAACCACTGAAAAGATTTTCATGAAACTTGGTAGGAATGAAGTACTCATGGTCCCCTACAAGTGATGTTGTTTTTCGTCCAGATCCATCAACAGGTGGCGCCACCAGAGGCAAAAGTAGGTCACAGGGGGTACCCTCCTTTGACAAACTTCTTCTTCAGAACGAAAGCACGTATCGACAAACTGAAAGCATCAGAATGATCTAGAGAGATGTCTTAAGAAGTGTTGTTGTTTTTGGTTCCACTCGGAAGTCAAATTTTTGACGCGTTTTTGACGTCTTTTCGGACTCTGTCGGAAATGCACATTTTTGCACTATTTCTTTAAATAACTCAATATGTGTATGATTTTACACATTCATTTACTACAAATTCATCACATTTAAGTTACTTAATGCTTTGATATGTATTTCATACTGAAATTTTAATTTTTTGATTTTTCATGAATTATTTTCTTATGTGAAAAGGAAAGGGGGGGGTGATTTTCATACATATTCAACTTCTTCTCCAGAACTGCTGAACAGATTTTTATGAGTATTTTTTCAATCATGAATAGATATGTTTACTGTGAACATGGACCCAAGGCTTGTGGGTTCAAGTCCCGGCACGAGCACTCCTCAAATTTTTTTCTTCATTTTTTCCCATTTTGTCAGCTTATTATGCACTTTTAGATAACCTGAATACCTTAAATTCCATTTTTTACTTAAAAAAATTTTTCTTCCCTTTATTAGCTCACCTGAGCCATAGGCTCAAAGTGAGCTATTGTCATAGCGTGGCGTCCGTCGTCCGTCGTCGTCCGTCGTAAACTTTTCAACATTTTCGACTTCTTCTCCAGAACCACTGAAAAGATTTTCATGAAACTTGGTAGGAATGAAGTACTCATAGTCCCCTACAAGTGTTGTTGCTTTTCGTCCGGATCCATCAACAGGTGGCGCCACCAGAGGCAAAAGTAGGTCACAGGGGGTACCCTCCTTTGACAAACTTCTTCTTCAGAACGGAGGCACGTATCGACAAACCGAAAGCATCAGGATGAACTAGAGAGATGTCTTAAGAAGTGTTGTTATTTTTGGTTCCACTCGGAAGTCAAATTTTTGACGCGTTTTTGACGTCTTTTCGGACTTAGTCAGAAATGCACATTTTTGCACTATTTCTTTAAATAACTCAATAAGTGTATGATTTTACACATTCATTTACTGCATATTTATCATATTTAAGTTACTAAATGCTTTGATAAGTATTTTATTCTAAAATTTAGATTTTTTGATTTTTTATTAATTTTTTTCTTATGTGAAAAGGAAGGGGGGGGGGGGTGATTTTCATACATATTCAACTTCTTCTCCAGAACCACTGAAAAGATTTTCATGAAACTTGGTAGGAATGAAGTACTCATGGTCCCCTACAAGTGATGTTGTTTTTCGTCCAGATCCATCAACAGGTGGCGCCACCAGAGGCAAAAGTAGGTCACAGGGGGTACCCTCCTTTGACAAACTTCTTCTTCAGAACGAAAGCACGTATCGACAAACTGAAAGCATCAGAATGATCTAGAGAGATGTCTTAAGAAGTGTTGTTGTTTTTGGTTCCACTCGGAAGTCAAATTTTTGACGCGTTTTTGACGTCTTTTCGGACTCTGTCGGAAATGCACATTTTTGCACTATTTCTTTAAATAACTCAATATGTGTATGATTTTACACATTCATTTACTACAAATTCATCACATTTAAGTTACTTAATGCTTTGATATGTATTTCATACTGAAATTTTAATTTTTTGATTTTTTATGAATTATTTTCTTATGTGAAAAGGAAAGGGGGGGGGGTGATTTTCATACATATTCAACTTCTTCTCCAGAACTGCTGAACAGATTTTTATGAGTATTTTTTCAATCATGAATAGATATGTTTACTGTGAACATGGACCCAAGGCTTGTGGGTTCAAGTCCCGGCACGAGCACTCCTCAAATTTTTTTCTTCATTTTTTCCCATTTTGTCAGCTTATTATGCACTTTTAGATAATCTGAATACCTTAAATTCCATTTTTTACTTAAAAAAATTTTTCTTCCCTTTATTAGCTCACCTGAGCCATAGGCTCAAAGTGAGCTATTGTCATAGCGTGGCGTCCGTCGTCCGTCGTCCGTCGTCGTCCGTCGTCGTCCGTCGTAAACTTTTCAACATTTTCGACTTCTTCTCCAGAACCACTGAAAAGATTTTCATGAAACTTGGTAGGAATGAAGTACTCATAGTCCCCTACAAGTGTTGTTGTTTTTCGTCCGGATCCATCAACAGGTGGCGCCACCAGAGGCAAAAGTAGGTCACAGGGGGTACCCTCCTTTGACAAACTTCTTCTTCAGAACGGAGGCACGTATCGACAAACCGAAAGCATCAGGATGAACTAGAGAGATGTCTTAAGAAGTGTTGTTATTTTTGGTTCCACTCGGAAGTCAAATTTTTGACGCGTTTTTGACGTCTTTTCGGACTTAGTCAGAAATGCACATTTTTGCACTATTTCTTTAAATAACTCAATAAGTGTATGATTTTACACATTCATTTACTGCATATTTATCATATTTAAGTTACTAAATGCTTTGATAAGTATTTTATTCTAAAATTTAGATTTTTTGATTTTTTATTAATTTTTTTCTTATGTGAAAAGGAAGGGGGGGGGGGGGGGTGATTTTCATACATATTCAACTTCTTCTCCAGAACCACTGAAAAGATTTTCATGAAACTTGGTAGGAATGAAGTACTCATGGTCCCCTACAAGTGATGTTGTTTTTCGTCCAGATCCATCAACAGGTGGCGCCACCAGAGGCAAAAGTAGGTCACAGGGGGTACCCTCCTTTGACAAACTTCTTCTTCAGAACGAAAGCACGTATCGACAAACTGAAAGCATCAGAATGATCTAGAGAGATGTCTTAAGAAGTGTTGTTGTTTTTGGTTCCACTCGGAAGTCAAATTTTTGACGCGTTTTTGACGTCTTTTCGGACTCTGTCGGAAATGCACATTTTTGCACTATTTCTTTAAATAACTCAATATGTGTATGATTTTACACATTCATTTACTACAAATTCATCACATTTAAGTTACTTAATGCTTTGATATGTATTTCATACTGAAATTTTAATTTTTTGATTTTTTATGAATTATTTTCTTATGTGAAAAGGAAAGGGGGGGGGGGGGTGATTTTCATACATATTCAACTTCTTCTCCAGAACTGCTGAACAGATTTTTATGAGTATTTTTTCAATCATGAATAGATATGTTTACTGTGAACATGGACCCAAGGCTTGTGGGTTCAAGTCCCGGCACGAGCACTCCTCAAATTTTTTTCTTCATTTTTTCCCATTTTGTCAGCTTATTATGCACTTTTAGATAACCTGAATACCTTAAATTCCATTTTTTACTTAAAAAAATTTTTCTTCCCTTTATTAGCTCACCTGAGCCATAGGCTCAAAGTGAGCTATTGTCATAGCGTGGCGTCCGTCGTCCGTCGTCGTCCGTCGTCGTCCGTCGTAAACTTTTCAACATTTTCGACTTCTTCTCCAGAACCACTGAAAAGATTTTCATGAAACTTGGTAGGAATGAAGTACTCATAGTCCCCTACAAGTGTTGTTGTTTTTCGTCCGGATCCATCAACAGGTGGCGCCACCAGAGGCAAAAGTAGGTCACAGGGGGTACCCTCCTTTGACAAACTTCTTCTTCAGAACGGAGGCACGTATCGACAAACCGAAAGCATCAGGATGAACTAGAGAGATGTCTTAAGAAGTGTTGTTATTTTTGGTTCCACTCGGAAGTCAAATTTTTGACGCGTTTTTGACGTCTTTTCGGACTTAGTCAGAAATGCACATTTTTGCACTATTTCTTTAAATAACTCAATAAGTGTATGATTTTACACATTCATTTACTGCATATTTATCATATTTAAGTTACTAAATGCTTTGATAAGTATTTTATTCTAAAATTTAGATTTTTTGATTTTTTATTAATTTTTTTCTTATGTGAAAAGGAAGGGGGGGGGTGATTTTCATACATATTCAACTTCTTCTCCAGAACCACTGAAAAGATTTTCATGAAACTTGGTAGGAATGAAGTACTCATGGTCCCCTACAAGTGATGTTGTTTTTCGTCCAGATCCATCAACAGGTGGCGCCACCAGAGGCAAAAGTAGGTCACAGGGGGTACCCTCCTTTGACAAACTTCTTCTTCAGAACGAAAGCACGTATCGACAAACTGAAAGCATCAGAATGATCTAGAGAGATGTCTTAAGAAGTGTTGTTGTTTTTGGTTCCACTCGGAAGTCAAATTTTTGACGCGTTTTTGACGTCTTTTCGGACTCTGTCGGAAATGCACATTTTTGCACTATTTCTTTAAATAACTCAATATGTGTATGATTTTACACATTCATTTACTACAAATTCATCACATTTAAGTTACTTAATGCTTTGATATGTATTTCATACTGAAATTTTAATTTTTTGATTTTTTATGAATTATTTTCTTATGTGAAAAGGAAAGGGGGGGGGGGTGATTTTCATACATATTCAACTTCTTCTCCAGAACTGCTGAACAGATTTTTATGAGTATTTTTTCA
Organism: Pinctada fucata; assembly: GCA_028142955.1. Taxonomy (NCBI): domain Eukaryota; kingdom Metazoa; phylum Mollusca; class Bivalvia; order Pterioida; family Pteriidae; genus Pinctada; species Pinctada fucata. Next base: position 71,623,366 of record AP027103.1, read on the forward strand.
ATCATGAATAGATATGTTTACTGTGAACATGGACCCAAGGCTTGTGGGTTCAAGTCCCGGCACGAGCACTCCTCAAATTTTTTTCTTCATTTTTTCCCATTTTGTCAGCTTATTATGCACTTTTAGATAATCTGAATACCTTAAATTCCATTTTTTACTTAAAAAAATTTTTCTTCCCTTTATTAGCTCACCTGAGCCATAGGCTCAAAGTGAGCTATTGTCATAGCGTGGCGTCCGTCGTCCGTCGTCCGTCGTCGTCCGTCGTCGTCCGTCGTAAACTTTTCAACATTTTCGACTTCTTCTCCAGAACCACTGAAAAGATTTTCATGAAACTTGGTAGGAATGAAGTACTCATAGTCCCCTACAAGTGTTGTTGTTTTTCGTCCGGATCCATCAACAGGTGGCGCCACCAGAGGCAAAAGTAGGTCACAGGGGGTACCCTCCTTTGACAAACTTCTTCTTCAGAACGGAGGCACGTATCGACAAACCGAAAGCATCAGGATGAACTAGAGAGATGTCTTAAGAAGTGTTGTTATTTTTGGTTCCACTCGGAAGTCAAATTTTTGACGCGTTTTTGACGTCTTTTCGGACTTAGTCAGAAATGCACATTTTTGCACTATTTCTTTAAATAACTCAATAAGTGTATGATTTTACACATTCATTTACTGCATATTTATCATATTTAAGTTACTAAATGCTTTGATAAGTATTTTATTCTAAAATTTAGATTTTTTGATTTTTTATTAATTTTTTTCTTATGTGAAAAGGAAGGGGGGGGGGGGGTGATTTTCATACATATTCAACTTCTTCTCCAGAACCACTGAAAAGATTTTCATGAAACTTGGTAGGAATGAAGTACTCATGGTCCCCTACAAGTGATGTTGTTTTTCGTCCAGATCCATCAACAGGTGGCGCCACCAGAGGCAAAAGTAGGTCACAGGGGGTACCCTCCTTTGACAAACTTCTTCTTCAGAACGAAAGCACGTATCGACAAACTGAAAGCATCAGAATGATCTAGAGAGATGTCTTAAGAAGTGTTGTTGTTTTTGGTTCCACTCGGAAGTCAAATTTTTGACGCGTTTTTGACGTCTTTTCGGACTCTGTCGGAAATGCACATTTTTGCACTATTTCTTTAAATAACTCAATATGTGTATGATTTTACACATTCATTTACTACAAATTCATCACATTTAAGTTACTTAATGCTTTGATATGTATTTCATACTGAAATTTTAATTTTTTGATTTTTTATGAATTATTTTCTTATGTGAAAAGGAAAGGGGGGGGGGGGTGATTTTCATACATATTCAACTTCTTCTCCAGAACTGCTGAACAGATTTTTATGAGTATTTTTTCAATCATGAATAGATATGTTTACTGTGAACATGGACCCAAGGCTTGTGGGTTCAAGTCCCGGCACGAGCACTCCTCAAATTTTTTTCTTCATTTTTTCCCATTTTGTCAGCTTATTATGCACTTTTAGATAATCTGAATACCTTAAATTCCATTTTTTACTTAAAAAAATTTTTCTTCCCTTTATTAGCTCACCTGAGCCATAGGCTCAAAGTGAGCTATTGTCATAGCGTGGCGTCCGTCGTCCGTCGTCCGTCGTCGTCCGTCGTCGTCCGTCGTAAACTTTTCAACATTTTCGACTTCTTCTCCAGAACCACTGAAAAGATTTTCATGAAACTTGGTAGGAATGAAGTACTCATAGTCCCCTACAAGTGTTGTTGTTTTTCGTCCGGATCCATCAACAGGTGGCGCCACCAGAGGCAAAAGTAGGTCACAGGGGGTACCCTCCTTTGACAAACTTCTTCTTCAGAACGGAGGCACGTATCGACAAACCGAAAGCATCAGGATGAACTAGAGAGATGTCTTAAGAAGTGTTGTTATTTTTGGTTCCACTCGGAAGTCAAATTTTTGACGCGTTTTTGACGTCTTTTCGGACTTAGTCAGAAATGCACATTTTTGCACTATTTCTTTAAATAACTCAATAAGTGTATGATTTTACACATTCATTTACTGCATATTTATCATATTTAAGTTACTAAATGCTTTGATAAGTATTTTATTCTAAAATTTAGATTTTTTGATTTTTTATTAATTTTTTTCTTATGTGAAAAGGAAGGGGGGGGGGTGATTTTCATACATATTCAACTTCTTCTCCAGAACCACTGAAAAGATTTTCATGAAACTTGGTAGGAATGAAGTACTCATGGTCCCCTACAAGTGATGTTGTTTTTCGTCCAGATCCATCAACAGGTGGCGCCACCAGAGGCAAAAGTAGGTCACAGGGGGTACCCTCCTTTGACAAACTTCTTCTTCAGAACGAAAGCACGTATCGACAAACTGAAAGCATCAGAATGATCTAGAGAGATGTCTTAAGAAGTGTTGTTGTTTTTGGTTCCACTCGGAAGTCAAATTTTTGACGCGTTTTTGACGTCTTTTCGGACTCTGTCGGAAATGCACATTTTTGCACTATTTCTTTAAATAACTCAATATGTGTATGATTTTACACATTCATTTACTACAAATTCATCACATTTAAGTTACTTAATGCTTTGATATGTATTTCATACTGAAATTTTAATTTTTTGATTTTTTATGAATTATTTTCTTATGTGAAAAGGAAAGGGGGGGGGGTGATTTTCATACATATTCAACTTCTTCTCCAGAACTGCTGAACAGATTTTTATGAGTATTTTTTCAATCATGAATAGATATGTTTACTGTGAACATGGACCCAAGGCTTGTGGGTTCAAGTCCCGGCACGAGCACTCCTCAAATTTTTTTCTTCATTTTTTCCCATTTTGTCAGCTTATTATGCACTTTTAGATAACCTGAATACCTTAAATTCCATTTTTTACTTAAAAAAATTTTTCTTCCCTTTATTAGCTCACCTGAGCCATAGGCTCAAAGTGAGCTATTGTCATAGCGTGGCGTCCGTCGTCCGTCGTCCGTCGTCGTCCGTCGTCGTCCGTCGTCGTCCGTCGTAAACTTTTCAACATTTTCGACTTCTTCTCCAGAACCACTGAAAAGATTTTCATGAAACTTGGTAGGAATGAAGTACTCATAGTCCCCTACAAGTGTTGTTGTTTTTCGTCCGGATCCATCAACAGGTGGCGCCACCAGAGGCAAAAGTAGGTCACAGGGGGTACCCTCCTTTGACAAACTTCTTCTTCAGAACGGAGGCACGTATCGACAAACCGAAAGCATCAGGATGAACTAGAGAGATGTCTTAAGAAGTGTTGTTATTTTTGGTTCCACTCGGAAGTCAAATTTTTGACGCGTTTTTGACGTCTTTTCGGACTTAGTCAGAAATGCACATTTTTGCACTATTTCTTTAAATAACTCAATAAGTGTATGATTTTACACATTCATTTACTGCATATTTATCATATTTAAGTTACTAAATGCTTTGATAAGTATTTTATTCTAAAATTTAGATTTTTTGATTTTTTATTAATTTTTTTCTTATGTGAAAAGGAAGGGGGGGGGGGGTGATTTTCATACATATTCAACTTCTTCTCCAGAACCACTGAAAAGATTTTCATGAAACTTGGTAGGAATGAAGTACTCATGGTCCCCTACAAGTGATGTTGTTTTTCGTCCAGATCCATCAACAGGTGGCGCCACCAGAGGCAAAAGTAGGTCACAGGGGGTACCCTCCTTTGACAAACTTCTTCTTCAGAACGAAAGCACGTATCGACAAACTGAAAGCATCAGAATGATCTAGAGAGATGTCTTAAGAAGTGTTGTTGTTTTTGGTTCCACTCGGAAGTCAAATTTTTGACGCGTTTTTGACGTCTTTTCGGACTCTGTCGGAAATGCACATTTTTGCACTATTTCTTTAAATAACTCAATATGTGTATGATTTTACACATTCATTTACTACAAATTCATCACATTTAAGTTACTTAATGCTTTGATATGTATTTCATACTGAAATTTTAATTTTTTGATTTTTTATGAATTATTTTCTTATGTGAAAAGGAAAGGGGGGGGGGGGTGATTTTCATACATATTCAACTTCTTCTCCAGAACTGCTGAACAGATTTTTATGAGTATTTTTTCAATCATGAATAGATATGTTTACTGTGAACATGGACCCAAGGCTTGTGGGTTCAAGTCCCGGCACGAGCACTCCTCAAATTTTTTTCTTCATTTTTTCCCATTTTGTCAGCTTATTATGCACTTTTAGATAACCTGAATACCTTAAATTCCATTTTTTACTTAAAAAAATTTTTCTTCCCTTTATTAGCTCACCTGAGCCATAGGCTCAAAGTGAGCTATTGTCATAGCGTGGCGTCCGTCGTCCGTCGTCCGTCGTCGTCCGTCGTCGTCCGTCGTAAACTTTTCAACATTTTCGACTTCTTCTCCAGAACCACTGAAAAGATTTTCATGAAACTTGGTAGGAATGAAGTACTCATAGTCCCCTACAAGTGTTGTTGTTTTTCGTCCGGATCCATCAACAGGTGGCGCCACCAGAGGCAAAAGTAGGTCACAGGGGGTACCCTCCTTTGACAAACTTCTTCTTCAGAACGGAGGCACGTATCGACAAACCGAAAGCATCAGGATGAACTAGAGAGATGTCTTAAGAAGTGTTGTTATTTTTGGTTCCACTCGGAAGTCAAATTTTTGACGCGTTTTTGACGTCTTTTCGGACTTAGTCAGAAATGCACATTTTTGCACTATTTCTTTAAATAACTCAATAAGTGTATGATTTTACACATTCATTTACTGCATATTTATCATATTTAAGTTACTAAATGCTTTGATAAGTATTTTATTCTAAAATTTAGATTTTTTGATTTTTTATTAATTTTTTTCTTATGTGAAAAGGAAGGGGGGGGGGGGGTGATTTTCATACATATTCAACTTCTTCTCCAGAACCACTGAAAAGATTTTCATGAAACTTGGTAGGAATGAAGTACTCATGGTCCCCTACAAGTGATGTTGTTTTTCGTCCAGATCCATCAACAGGTGGCGCCACCAGAGGCAAAAGTAGGTCACAGGGGGTACCCTCCTTTGACAAACTTCTTCTTCAGAACGAAAGCACGTATCGACAAACTGAAAGCATCAGAATGATCTAGAGAGATGTCTTAAGAAGTGTTGTTGTTTTTGGTTCCACTCGGAAGTCAAATTTTTGACGCGTTTTTGACGTCTTTTCGGACTCTGTCGGAAATGCACATTTTTGCACTATTTCTTTAAATAACTCAATATGTGTATGATTTTACACATTCATTTACTACAAATTCATCACATTTAAGTTACTTAATGCTTTGATATGTATTTCATACTGAAATTTTAATTTTTTGATTTTTTATGAATTATTTTCTTATGTGAAAAGGAAAGGGGGGGGGGGGGTGATTTTCATACATATTCAACTTCTTCTCCAGAACTGCTGAACAGATTTTTATGAGTATTTTTTCAATCATGAATAGATATGTTTACTGTGAACATGGACCCAAGGCTTGTGGGTTCAAGTCCCGGCACGAGCACTCCTCAAATTTTTTTCTTCATTTTTTCCCATTTTGTCAGCTTATTATGCACTTTTAGATAACCTGAATACCTTAAATTCCATTTTTTACTTAAAAAAATTTTTCTTCCCTTTATTAGCTCACCTGAGCCATAGGCTCAAAGTGAGCTATTGTCATAGCGTGGCGTCCGTCGTCCGTCGTCCGTCGTCCGTCGTCGTCCGTCGTAAACTTTTCAACATTTTCGACTTCTTCTCCAGAACCACTGAAAAGATTTTCATGAAACTTGGTAGGAATGAAGTACTCATAGTCCCCTACAAGTGTTGTTGTTTTTCGTCCGGATCCATCAACAGGTGGCGCCACCAGAGGCAAAAGTAGGTCACAGGGGGTACCCTCCTTTGACAAACTTCTTCTTCAGAACGGAGGCACGTATCGACAAACCGAAAGCATCAGGATGAACTAGAGAGATGTCTTAAGAAGTGTTGTTATTTTTGGTTCCACTCGGAAGTCAAATTTTTGACGCGTTTTTGACGTCTTTTCGGACTTAGTCAGAAATGCACATTTTTGCACTATTTCTTTAAATAACTCAATAAGTGTATGATTTTACACATTCATTTACTGCATATTTATCATATTTAAGTTACTAAATGCTTTGATAAGTATTTTATTCTAAAATTTAGATTTTTTGATTTTTTATTAATTTTTTTCTTATGTGAAAAGGAAGGGGGGGGGGGGGTGATTTTCATACATATTCAACTTCTTCTCCAGAACCACTGAAAAGATTTTCATGAAACTTGGTAGGAATGAAGTACTCATGGTCCCCTACAAGTGATGTTGTTTTTCGTCCAGATCCATCAACAGGTGGCGCCACCAGAGGCAAAAGTAGGTCACAGGGGGTACCCTCCTTTGACAAACTTCTTCTTCAGAACGAAAGCACGTATCGACAAACTGAAAGCATCAGAATGATCTAGAGAGATGTCTTAAGAAGTGTTGTTGTTTTTGGTTCCACTCGGAAGTCAAATTTTTGACGCGTTTTTGACGTCTTTTCGGACTCTGTCGGAAATGCACATTTTTGCACTATTTCTTTAAATAACTCAATATGTGTATGATTTTACACATTCATTTACTACAAATTCATCACATTTAAGTTACTTAATGCTTTGATATGTATTTCATACTGAAATTTTAATTTTTTGATTTTTTATGAATTATTTTCTTATGTGAAAAGGAAAGGGGGGGGGGGGTGATTTTCATACATATTCAACTTCTTCTCCAGAACTGCTGAACAGATTTTTATGAGTATTTTTTCAATCATGAATAGATATGTTTACTGTGAACATGGACCCAAGGCTTGTGGGTTCAAGTCCCGGCACGAGCACTCCTCAAATTTTTTTCTTCATTTTTTCCCATTTTGTCAGCTTATTATGCACTTTTAGATAACCTGAATACCTTAAATTCCATTTTTTACTTAAAAAAATTTTTCTTCCCTTTATTAGCTCACCTGAGCCATAGGCTCAAAGTGAGCTATTGTCATAGCGTGGCGTCCGTCGTCCGTCGTCGTCCGTCGTCGTCCGTCGTAAACTTTTCAACATTTTCGACTTCTTCTCCAGAACCACTGAAAAGATTTTCATGAAACCTGGTAGGAATGAAGTACTCATAGTCCCCTACAAGTGTTGTTGTTTTTCGTCCGGATCCATCAACAGGTGGCGCCACCAGAGGCAAAAGTAGGTCACAGGGGGTACCCTCCTTTGACAAACTTCTTCTTCAGAACGGAGGCACGTATCGACAAACCGAAAGCATCAGGATGAACTAGAGAGATGTCTTAAGAAGTGTTGTTATTTTTGGTTCCACTCGGAAGTCAAATTTTTGACGCGTTTTTGACGTCTTTTCGGACTTAGTCAGAAATGCACATTTTTGCACTATTTCTTTAAATAACTCAATAAGTGTATGATTTTACACATTCATTTACTGCATATTTATCATATTTAAGTTACTAAATGCTTTGATAAGTATTTTATTCTAAAATTTAGATTTTTTGATTTTTTATTAATTTTTTTCTTATGTGAAAAGGAAGGGGGGGGGGGGGTGATTTTCATACATATTCAACTTCTTCTCCAGAACCACTGAAAAGATTTTCATGAAACTTGGTAGGAATGAAGTACTCATGGTCCCCTACAAGTGATGTTGTTTTTCGTCCAGATCCATCAACAGGTGGCGCCACCAGAGGCAAAAGTAGGTCACAGGGGGTACCCTCCTTTGACAAACTTCTTCTTCAGAACGAAAGCACGTATCGACAAACTGAAAGCATCAGAATGATCTAGAGAGATGTCTTAAGAAGTGTTGTTGTTTTTGGTTCCACTCGGAAGTCAAATTTTTGACGCGTTTTTGACGTCTTTTCGGACTCTGTCGGAAATGCACATTTTTGCACTATTTCTTTAAATAACTCAATATGTGTATGATTTTACACATTCATTTACTACAAATTCATCACATTTAAGTTACTTAATGCTTTGATATGTATTTCATACTGAAATTTTAATTTTTTGATTTTTTATGAATTATTTTCTTATGTGAAAAGGAAAGGGGGGGGGGGTGATTTTCATACATATTCAACTTCTTCTCCAGAACTGCTGAACAGATTTTTATGAGTATTTTTTCAATCATGAATAGATATGTTTACTGTGAACATGGACCCAAGGCTTGTGGGTTCAAGTCCCGGCACGAGCACTCCTCAAATTTTTTTCTTCATTTTTTCCCATTTTGTCAGCTTATTATGCACTTTTAGATAACCTGAATACCTTAAATTCCATTTTTTACTTAAAAAAATTTTTCTTCCCTTTATTAGCTCACCTGAGCCATAGGCTCAAAGTGAGCTATTGTCATAGCGTGGCGTCCGTCGTCCGTCGTCCGTCGTCCGTCGTCGTCCGTCGTCGTCCGTCGTAAACTTTTCAACATTTTCGACTTCTTCTCCAGAACCACTGAAAAGATTTTCATGAAACTTGGTAGGAATGAAGTACTCATAGTCCCCTACAAGTGTTGTTGTTTTTCGTCCGGATCCATCAACAGGTGGCGCCACCAGAGGCAAAAGTAGGTCACAGGGGGTACCCTCCTTTGACAAACTTCTTCTTCAGAACGGAGGCACGTATCGACAAACCGAAAGCATCAGGATGAACTAGAGAGATGTCTTAAGAAGTGTTGTTATTTTTGGTTCCACTCGGAAGTCAAATTTTTGACGCGTTTTTGACGTCTTTTCGGACTTAGTCAGAAATGCACATTTTTGCACTATTTCTTTAAATAACTCAATAAGTGTATGATTTTACACATTCATTTACTGCATATTTATCATATTTAAGTTACTAAATGCTTTGATAAGTATTTTATTCTAAAATTTAGATTTTTTGATTTTTTATTAATTTTTTTCTTATGTGAAAAGGAAGGGGGGGGTGATTTTCATACATATTCAACTTCTTCTCCAGAACCACTGAAAAGATTTTCATGAAACTTGGTAGGAATGAAGTACTCATGGTCCCCTACAAGTGATGTTGTTTTTCGTCCAGATCCATCAACAGGTGGCGCCACCAGAGGCAAAAGTAGGTCACAGGGGGTACCCTCCTTTGACAAACTTCTTCTTCAGAACGAAAGCACGTATCGACAAACTGAAAGCATCAGAATGATCTAGAGAGATGTCTTAAGAAGTGATGTTGTTTTTGGTTCCACTCGGAAGTCAAATTTTTGACGCGTTTTTGACGTCTTTTCGGACTCTGTCGGAAATGCACATTTTTGCACTATTTCTTTAAATAACTCAATATGTGTATGATTTTACACATTCATTTACTACAAATTCATCACATTTAAGTTACTTAATGCTTTGATATGTATTTCATACTGAAATTTTAATTTTTTGATTTTTTATGAATTATTTTCTTATGTGAAAAGGAAAGGGGGGGGGGTGATTTTCATACATATTCAACTTCTTCTCCAGAACTGCTGAACAGATTTTTATGAGTATTTTTTCAATCATGAATAGATATGTTTACTGTGAACATGGACCCAAGGCTTGTGGGTTCAAGTCCCGGCACGAGCACTCCTCAAATTTTTTTCTTCATTTTTTCCCATTTTGTCAGCTTATTATGCACTTTTAGATAACCTGAATACCTTAAATTCCATTTTTTACTTAAAAAAATTTTTCTTCCCTTTATTAGTTCACCTGAGCCATAGGCTCAAAGTGAGCTATTGTCATAGCGTGGCGTCCGTCGTCCGTCGTCCGTCGTCGTCCGTCGTCGTCCGTCGTCGTCCGTCGTAAACTTTTCAACATTTTCGACTTCTTCTCCAGAACCACTGAAAAGATTTTCATGAAACCTGGTAGGAATGAAGTACTCATAGTCCCCTACAAGTGTTGTTGTTTTTCGTCCGGATCCATCAACAGGTGGCGCCACCAGAGGCAAAAGTAGGTCACAGGGGGTACCCTCCTTTGACAAACTTCTTCTTCAGAACGGAGGCACGTATCGACAAACCGAAAGCATCAGGATGAACTAGAGAGATGTCTTAAGAAGTGTTGTTATTTTTGGTTCCACTCGGAAGTCAAATTTTTGACGCGTTTTTGACGTCTTTTCGGACTTAGTCAGAAATGCACATTTTTGCACTATTTCTTTAAATAACTCAATAAGTGTATGATTTTACACATTCATTTACTGCATATTTATCATATTTAAGTTACTAAATGCTTTGATAAGTATTTTATTCTAAAATTTAGATTTTTTGATTTTTTATTAATTTTTTTCTTATGTGAAAAGGAAGGGGGGGGGGGTGATTTTCATACATATTCAACTTCTTCTCCAGAACCACTGAAAAGATTTTCATGAAACTTGGTAGGAATGAAGTACTCATGGTCCCCTACAAGTGATGTTGTTTTTCGTCCAGATCCATCAACAGGTGGCGCCACCAGAGGCAAAAGTAGGTCACAGGGGGTACCCTCCTTTGACAAACTTCTTCTTCAGAACGAAAGCACGTATCGACAAACTGAAAGCATCAGAATGATCTAGAGAGATGTCTTAAGAAGTGTTGTTGTTTTTGGTTCCACTCGGAAGTCAAATTTTTGACGCGTTTTTGACGTCTTTTCGGACTCTGTCGGAAATGCACATTTTTGCACTATTTCTTTAAATAACTCAATATGTGTATGATTTTACACATTCATTTACTACAAATTCATCACATTTAAGTTACTTAATGCTTTGATATGTATTTCATACTGAAATTTTAATTTTTTGATTTTTTATGAATTATTTTCTTATGTGAAAAGGAAAGGGGGGGGGGGGGTGATTTTCATACATATTCAACTTCTTCTCCAGAACTGCTGAACAGATTTTTATGAGTATTTTTTCAATCATGAATAGATATGTTTACTGTGAACATGGACCCAAGGCTTGTGGGTTCAAGTCCCGGCACGAGCACTCCTCAAATTTTTTTCTTCATTTTTTCCCATTTTGTCAGCTTATTATGCACTTTTAGATAACCTGAATACCTTAAATTCCATTTTTTACTTAAAAAAATTTTTCTTCCCTTTATTAGCTCACCTGAGCCATAGGCTCAAAGTGAGCTATTGTCATAGCGTGGCGTCCGTCGTCCGTCGTCCGTCGTCGTCCGTCGTCGTCCGTCGTAAACTTTTCAACATTTTCGACTTCTTCTCCAGAACCACTGAAAAGATTTTCATGAAACTTGGTAGGAATGAAGTACTCATAGTCCCCTACAAGTGTTGTTGTTTTTCGTCCGGATCCATCAACAGGTGGCGCCACCAGAGGCAAAAGTAGGTCACAGGGGGGTACCCTCCTTTGACAAACTTCTTCTTCAGAACGGAGGCACGTATCGACAAACCGAAAGCATCAGGATGAACTAGAGAGATGTCTTAAGAAGTGTTGTTATTTTTGGTTCCACTCGGAAGTCAAATTTTTGACGCGTTTTTGACGTCTTTTCGGACTTAGTCAGAAATGCACATTTTTGCACTATTTCTTTAAATAACTCAATAAGTGTATGATTTTACACATTCATTTACTGCATATTTATCATATTTAAGTTACTAAATGCTTTGATAAGTATTTTATTCTAAAATTTAGATTTTTTGATTTTTTATTAATTTTTTTCTTATGTGAAAAGGAAGGGGGGGGGGGTGATTTTCATACATATTCAACTTCTTCTCCAGAACCACTGAAAAGATTTTCATGAAACTTGGTAGGAATGAAGTACTCATGGTCCCCTACAAGTGATGTTGTTTTTCGTCCAGATCCATCAACAGGTGGCGCCACCAGAGGCAAAAGTAGGTCACAGGGGGTACCCTCCTTTGACAAACTTCTTCTTCAGAACGAAAGCACGTATCGACAAACTGAAAGCATCAGAATGATCTAGAGAGATGTCTTAAGAAGTGTTGTTGTTTTTGGTTCCACTCGGAAGTCAAATTTTTGACGCGTTTTTGACGTCTTTTCGGACTCTGTCGGAAATGCACATTTTTGCACTATTTCTTTAAATAACTCAATATGTGTATGATTTTACACATTCATTTACTACAAATTCATCACATTTAAGTTACTTAATGCTTTGATATGTATTTCATACTGAAATTTTAATTTTTTGATTTTTTATGAATTATTTTCTTATGTGAAAAGGAAAGGGGGGGGGGGTGATTTTCATACATATTCAACTTCTTCTCCAGAACTGCTGAACAGATTTTTATGAGTATTTTTTCAATCATGAATAGATATGTTTACTGTGAACATGGACCCAAGGCTTGTGGGTTCAAGTCCCGGCACGAGCACTCCTCAAATTTTTTTCTTCATTTTTTCCCATTTTGTCAGCTTATTATGCACTTTTAGATAACCTGAATACCTTAAATTCCATTTTTTACTTAAAAAAATTTTTCTTCCCTTTATTAGCTCACCTGAGCCATAGGCTCAAAGTGAGCTATTGTCATAGCGTGGCGTCCGTCGTCCGTCGTCGTCCGTCGTCGTCCGTCGTAAACTTTTCAACATTTTCGACTTCTTCTCCAGAACCACTGAAAAGATTTTCATGAAACCTGGTAGGAATGAAGTACTCATAGTCCCCTACAAGTGTTGTTGTTTTTCGTCCGGATCCATCAACAGGTGGCGCCACCAGAGGCAAAAGTAGGTCACAGGGGGTACCCTCCTTTGACAAACTTCTTCTTCAGAACGGAGGCACGTATCGACAAACCGAAAGCATCAGGATGAACTAGAGAGATGTCTTAAGAAGTGTTGTTATTTTTGGTTCCACTCGGAAGTCAAATTTTTGACGCGTTTTTGACGTCTTTTCGGACTTAGTCAGAAATGCACATTTTTGCACTATTTCTTTAAATAACTCAATAAGTGTATGATTTTACACATTCATTTACTGCATATTTATCATATTTAAGTTACTAAATGCTTTGATAAGTATTTTATTCTAAAATTTAGATTTTTTGATTTTTTATTAATTTTTTTCTTATGTGAAAAGGAAGGGGGGGGGGGGGTGATTTTCATACATATTCAACTTCTTCTCCAGAACCACTGAAAAGATTTTCATGAAACTTGGTAGGAATGAAGTACTCATGGTCCCCTACAAGTGATGTTGTTTTTCGTCCAGATCCATCAACAGGTGGCGCCACCAGAGGCAAAAGTAGGTCACAGGGGGTACCCTCCTTTGACAAACTTCTTCTTCAGAACGAAAGCACGTATCGACAAACTGAAAGCATCAGAATGATCTAGAGAGATGTCTTAAGAAGTGTTGTTGTTTTTGGTTCCACTCGGAAGTCAAATTTTTGACGCGTTTTTGACGTCTTTTCGGACTCTGTCGGAAATGCACATTTTTGCACTATTTCTTTAAATAACTCAATATGTGTATGATTTTACACATTCATTTACTACAAATTCATCACATTTAAGTTACTTAATGCTTTGATATGTATTTCATACTGAAATTTTAATTTTTTGATTTTTTATGAATTATTTTCTTATGTGAAAAGGAAAGGGGGGGGGGGGGTGATTTTCATACATATTCAACTTCTTCTCCAGAACTGCTGAACAGATTTTTATGAGTATTTTTTCAATCATGAATAGATATGTTTACTGTGAACATGGACCCAAGGCTTGTGGGTTCAAGTCCCGGCACGAGCACTCCTCAAATTTTTTTCTTCATTTTTTCCCATTTTGTCAGCTTATTATGCACTTTTAGATAACCTGAATACCTTAAATTCCATTTTTTACTTAAAAAAATTTTTCTTCCCTTTATTAGCTCACCTGAGCCATAGGCTCAAAGTGAGCTATTGTCATAGCGTGGCGTCCGTCGTCCGTCGTCCGTCGTCGTCCGTCGTCGTCCGTCGTAAACTTTTCAACATTTTCGACTTCTTCTCCAGAACCACTGAAAAGATTTTCATGAAACTTGGTAGGAATGAAGTACTCATAGTCCCCTACAAGTGTTGTTGTTTTTCGTCCGGATCCATCAACAGGTGGCGCCACCAGAGGCAAAAGTAGGTCACAGGGGGTACCCTCCTTTGACAAACTTCTTCTTCAGAACGGAGGCACGTATCGACAAACCGAAAGCATCAGGATGAACTAGAGAGATGTCTTAAGAAGTGTTGTTATTTTTGGTTCCACTCGGAAGTCAAATTTTTGACGCGTTTTTGACGTCTTTTCGGACTTAGTCAGAAATGCACATTTTTGCACTATTTCTTTAAATAACTCAATAAGTGTATGATTTTACACATTCATTTACTGCATATTTATCATATTTAAGTTACTAAATGCTTTGATAAGTATTTTATTCTAAAATTTAGATTTTTTGATTTTTTATTAATTTTTTTCTTATGTGAAAAGGAAGGGGGGGGGGTGATTTTCATACATATTCAACTTCTTCTCCAGAACCACTGAAAAGATTTTCATGAAACTTGGTAGGAATGAAGTACTCATGGTCCCCTACAAGTGATGTTGTTTTTCGTCCAGATCCATCAACAGGTGGCGCCACCAGAGGCAAAAGTAGGTCACAGGGGGTACCCTCCTTTGACAAACTTCTTCTTCAGAACGAAAGCACGTATCGACAAACTGAAAGCATCAGAATGATCTAGAGAGATGTCTTAAGAAGTGTTGTTGTTTTTGGTTCCACTCGGAAGTCAAATTTTTGACGCGTTTTTGACGTCTTTTCGGACTCTGTCGGAAATGCACATTTTTGCACTATTTCTTTAAATAACTCAATATGTGTATGATTTTACACATTCATTTACTACAAATTCATCACATTTAAGTTACTTAATGCTTTGATATGTATTTCATACTGAAATTTTAATTTTTTGATTTTTTATGAATTATTTTCTTATGTGAAAAGGAAAGGGGGGGGGGGTGATTTTCATACATATTCAACTTCTTCTCCAGAACTGCTGAACAGATTTTTATGAGTATTTTTTCAATCATGAATAGATATGTTTACTGTGAACATGGACCCAAGGCTTGTGGGTTCAAGTCCCGGCACGAGCACTCCTCAAATTTTTTTCTTCATTTTTTCCCATTTTGTCAGCTTATTATGCACTTTTAGATAACCTGAATACCTTAAATTCCATTTTTTACTTAAAAAAATTTTTCTTCCCTTTATTAGCTCACCTGAGCCATAGGCTCAAAGTGAGCTATTGTCATAGCGTGGCGTCCGTCGTCCGTCGTCCGTCGTCGTCCGTCGTCGTCCGTCGTCGTCCGTCGTAAACTTTTCAACATTTTCGACTTCTTCTCCAGAACCACTGAAAAGATTTTCATGAAACCTGGTAGGAATGAAGTACTCATAGTCCCCTACAAGTGTTGTTGTTTTTCGTCCGGATCCATCAACAGGTGGCGCCACCAGAGGCAAAAGTAGGTCACAGGGGGTACCCTCCTTTGACAAACTTCTTCTTCAGAACGGAGGCACGTATCGACAAACCGAAAGCATCAGGATGAACTAGAGAGATGTCTTAAGAAGTGTTGTTATTTTTGGTTCCACTCGGAAGTCAAATTTTTGACGCGTTTTTGACGTCTTTTCGGACTTAGTCAGAAATGCACATTTTTGCACTATTTCTTTAAATAACTCAATAAGTGTATGATTTTACACATTCATTTACTGCATATTTATCATATTTAAGTTACTAAATGCTTTGATAAGTATTTTATTCTAAAATTTAGATTTTTTGATTTTTTATTAATTTTTTTCTTATGTGAAAAGGAAGGGGGGGGGTGATTTTCATACATATTCAACTTCTTCTCCAGAACCACTGAAAAGATTTTCATGAAACTTGGTAGGAATGAAGTACTCATGGTCCCCTACAAGTGATGTTGTTTTTCGTCCAGATCCATCAACAGGTGGCGCCACCAGAGGCAAAAGTAGGTCACAGGGGGTACCCTCCTTTGACAAACTTCTTCTTCAGAACGAAAGCACGTATCGACAAACTGAAAGCATCAGAATGATCTAGAGAGATGTCTTAAGAAGTGTTGTTGTTTTTGGTTCCACTCGGAAGTCAAATTTTTGACGCGTTTTTGACGTCTTTTCGGACTCTGTCGGAAATGCACATTTTTGCACTATTTCTTTAAATAACTCAATATGTGTATGATTTTACACATTCATTTACTACAAATTCATCACATTTAAGTTACTTAATGCTTTGATATGTATTTCATACTGAAATTTTAATTTTTTGATTTTTTATGAATTATTTTCTTATGTGAAAAGGAAAGGGGGGGGGGTGATTTTCATACATATTCAACTTCTTCTCCAGAACTGCTGAACAGATTTTTATGAGTATTTTTTCAATCATGAATAGATATGTTTACTGTGAACATGGACCCAAGGCTTGTGGGTTCAAGTCCCGGCACGAGCACTCCTCAAATTTTTTTCTTCATTTTTTCCCATTTTGTCAGCTTATTATGCACTTTTAGATAACCTGAATACCTTAAATTCCATTTTTTACTTAAAAAAATTTTTCTTCCCTTTATTAGCTCACCTGAGCCATAGGCTCAAAGTGAGCTATTGTCATAGCGTGGCGTCCGTCGTCCGTCGTCCGTCGTCGTCCGTCGTCGTCCGTCGTCGTCCGTCGTAAACTTTTCAACATTTTCGACTTCTTCTCCAGAACCACTGAAAAGATTTTCATGAAACCTGGTAGGAATGAAGTACTCATAGTCCCCTACAAGTGTTGTTGTTTTTCGTCCGGATCCATCAACAGGTGGCGCCACCAGAGGCAAAAGTAGGTCACAGGGGGTACCCTCCTTTGACAAACTTCTTCTTCAGAACGGAGGCACGTATCGACAAACCGAAAGCATCAGGATGAACTAGAGAGATGTCTTAAGAAGTGTTGTTATTTTTGGTTCCACTCGGAAGTCAAATTTTTGACGCGTTTTTGACGTCTTTTCGGACTTAGTCAGAAATGCACATTTTTGCACTATTTCTTTAAATAACTCAATAAGTGTATGATTTTACACATTCATTTACTGCATATTTATCATATTTAAGTTACTAAATGCTTTGATAAGTATTTTATTCTAAAATTTAGATTTTTTGATTTTTTATTAATTTTTTTCTTATGTGAAAAGGAAGGGGGGGGGGGGGTGATTTTCATACATATTCAACTTCTTCTCCAGAACCACTGAAAAGATTTTCATGAAACTTGGTAGGAATGAAGTACTCATGGTCCCCTACAAGTGATGTTGTTTTTCGTCCAGATCCATCAACAGGTGGCGCCACCAGAGGCAAAAGTAGGTCACAGGGGGTACCCTCCTTTGACAAACTTCTTCTTCAGAACGAAAGCACGTATCGACAAACTGAAAGCATCAGAATGATCTAGAGAGATGTCTTAAGAAGTGTTGTTGTTTTTGGTTCCACTCGGAAGTCAAATTTTTGACGCGTTTTTGACGTCTTTTCGGACTCTGTCGGAAATGCACATTTTTGCACTATTTCTTTAAATAACTCAATATGTGTATGATTTTACACATTCATTTACTACAAATTCATCACATTTAAGTTACTTAATGCTTTGATATGTATTTCATACTGAAATTTTAATTTTTTGATTTTTTATGAATTATTTTCTTATGTGAAAAGGAAAGGGGGGGGGGGGGTGATTTTCATACATATTCAACTTCTTCTCCAGAACTGCTGAACAGATTTTTATGAGTATTTTTTCAATCATGAATAGATATGTTTACTGTGAACATGGACCCAAGGCTTGTGGGTTCAAGTCCCGGCACGAGCACTCCTCAAATTTTTTTCTTCATTTTTTCCCATTTTGTCAGCTTATTATGCACTTTTAGATAACCTGAATACCTTAAATTCCATTTTTTACTTAAAAAAATTTTTCTTCCCTTTATTAGCTCACCTGAGCCATAGGCTCAAAGTGAGCTATTGTCATAGCGTGGCGTCCGTCGTCCGTCGTCCGTCGTCGTCCGTCGTCGTCCGTCGTCGTCCGTCGTAAACTTTTCAACATTTTCGACTTCTTCTCCAGAACCACTGAAAAGATTTTCATGAAACTTGGTAGGAATGAAGTACTCATAGTCCCCTACAAGTGTTGTTGTTTTTCGTCCGGATCCATCAACAGGTGGCGCCACCAGAGGCAAAAGTAGGTCACAGGGGGTACCCTCCTTTGACAAACTTCTTCTTCAGAACGGAGGCACGTATCGACAAACCGAAAGCATCAGGATGAACTAGAGAGATGTCTTAAGAAGTGTTGTTATTTTTGGTTCCACTCGGAAGTCAAATTTTTGACGCGTTTTTGACGTCTTTTCGGACTTAGTCAGAAATGCACATTTTTGCACTATTTCTTTAAATAACTCAATAAGTGTATGATTTTACACATTCATTTACTGCATATTTATCATATTTAAGTTACTAAATGCTTTGATAAGTATTTTATTCTAAAATTTAGATTTTTTGATTTTTTATTAATTTTTTTCTTATGTGAAAAGGAAGGGGGGGGGTGATTTTCATACATATTCAACTTCTTCTCCAGAACCACTGAAAAGATTTTCATGAAACTTGGTAGGAATGAAGTACTCATGGTCCCCTACAAGTGATGTTGTTTTTCGTCCAGATCCATCAACAGGTGGCGCCACCAGAGGCAAAAGTAGGTCACAGGGGGTACCCTCCTTTGACAAACTTCTTCTTCAGAACGAAAGCACGTATCGACAAACTGAAAGCATCAGAATGATCTAGAGAGATGTCTTAAGAAGTGTTGTTGTTTTTGGTTCCACTCGGAAGTCAAATTTTTGACGCGTTTTTGACGTCTTTTCGGACTCTGTCGGAAATGCACATTTTTGCACTATTTCTTTAAATAACTCAATATGTGTATGATTTTACACATTCATTTACTACAAATTCATCACATTTAAGTTACTTAATGCTTTGATATGTATTTCATACTGAAATTTTAATTTTTTGATTTTTTTATGAATTATTTTCTTATGTGAAAAGGAAAGGGGGGGGGGGGGGTGATTTTCATACATATTCAACTTCTTCTCCAGAACTGCTGAACAGATTTTTATGAGTATTTTTTCAATCATGAATAGATATGTTTACTGTGAACATGGACCCAAGGCTTGTGGGTTCAAGTCCCGGCACGAGCACTCCTCAAATTTTTTTCTTCATTTTTTCCCATTTTGTCAGCTTATTATGCACTTTTAGATAACCTGAATACCTTAAATTCCATTTTTTACTTAAAAAAATTTTTCTTCCCTTTATTAGCTCACCTGAGCCATAGGCTCAAAGTGAGCTATTGTCATAGCGTGGCGTCCGTCGTCCGTCGTCCGTCGTCGTCCGTCGTCGTCCGTCGTCGTCCGTCGTAAACTTTTCAACATTTTCGACTTCTTCTCCAGAACCACTGAAAAGATTTTCATGAAACCTGGTAGGAATGAAGTACTCATAGTCCCCTACAAGTGTTGTTGTTTTTCGTCCGGATCCATCAACAGGTGGCGCCACCAGAGGCAAAAGTAGGTCACAGGGGGTACCCTCCTTTGACAAACTTCTTCTTCAGAACGGAGGCACGTATCGACAAACCGAAAGCATCAGGATGAACTAGAGAGATGTCTTAAGAAGTGTTGTTATTTTTGGTTCCACTCGGAAGTCAAATTTTTGACGCGTTTTTGACGTCTTTTCGGACTTAGTCAGAAATGCACATTTTTGCACTATTTCTTTAAATAACTCAATAAGTGTATGATTTTACACATTCATTTACTGCATATTTATCATATTTAAGTTACTAAATGCTTTGATAAGTATTTTATTCTAAAATTTAGATTTTTTGATTTTTTATTAATTTTTTTCTTATGTGAAAAGGAAGGGGGGGGGGGGTGATTTTCATACATATTCAACTTCTTCTCCAGAACCACTGAAAAGATTTTCATGAAACTTGGTAGGAATGAAGTACTCATGGTCCCCTACAAGTGATGTTGTTTTTCGTCCAGATCCATCAACAGGTGGCGCCACCAGAGGCAAAAGTAGGTCACAGGGGGTACCCTCCTTTGACAAACTTCTTCTTCAGAACGAAAGCACGTATCGACAAACTGAAAGCATCAGAATGATCTAGAGAGATGTCTTAAGAAGTGTTGTTGTTTTTGGTTCCACTCGGAAGTCAAATTTTTGACGCGTTTTTGACGTCTTTTCGGACTCTGTCGGAAATGCACATTTTTGCACTATTTCTTTAAATAACTCAATATGTGTATGATTTTACACATTCATTTACTACAAATTCATCACATTTAAGTTACTTAATGCTTTGATATGTATTTCATACTGAAATTTTAATTTTTTGATTTTTTATGAATTATTTTCTTATGTGAAAAGGAAAGGGGGGGGGGGGTGATTTTCATACATATTCAACTTCTTCTCCAGAACTGCTGAACAGATTTTTATGAGTATTTTTTCAATCATGAATAGATATGTTTACTGTGAACATGGACCCAAGGCTTGTGGGTTCAAGTCCCGGCACGAGCACTCCTCAAATTTTTTTCTTCATTTTTTCCCATTTTGTCAGCTTATTATGCACTTTTAGATAACCTGAATACCTTAAATTCCATTTTTTACTTAAAAAAATTTTTCTTCCCTTTATTAGCTCACCTGAGCCATAGGCTCAAAGTGAGCTATTGTCATAGCGTGGCGTCCGTCGTCCGTCGTCCGTCGTCCGTCGTCCGTCGTCGTCCGTCGTCGTCCGTCGTAAACTTTTCAACATTTTCGACTTCTTCTCCAGAACCACTGAAAAGATTTTCATGAAACTTGGTAGGAATGAAGTACTCATAGTCCCCTACAAGTGTTGTTGTTTTTCGTCCGGATCCATCAACAGGTGGCGCCACCAGAGGCAAAAGTAGGTCACAGGGGGTACCCTCCTTTGACAAACTTCTTCTTCAGAACGGAGGCACGTATCGACAAACCGAAAGCATCAGGATGAACTAGAGAGATGTCTTAAGAAGTGTTGTTATTTTTGGTTCCACTCGGAAGTCAAATTTTTGACGCGTTTTTGACGTCTTTTCGGACTTAGTCAGAAATGCACATTTTTGCACTATTTCTTTAAATAACTCAATAAGTGTATGATTTTACACATTCATTTACTGCATATTTATCATATTTAAGTTACTAAATGCTTTGATAAGTATTTTATTCTAAAATTTAGATTTTTTGATTTTTTATTAATTTTTTTCTTATGTGAAAAGGAAGGGGGGGGGTGATTTTCATACATATTCAACTTCTTCTCCAGAACCACTGAAAAGATTTTCATGAAACTTGGTAGGAATGAAGTACTCATGGTCCCCTACAAGTGATGTTGTTTTTCGTCCAGATCCATCAACAGGTGGCGCCACCAGAGGCAAAAGTAGGTCACAGGGGGTACCCTCCTTTGACAAACTTCTTCTTCAGAACGAAAGCACGTATCGACAAACTGAAAGCATCAGAATGATCTAGAGAGATGTCTTAAGAAGTGTTGTTGTTTTTGGTTCCACTCGGAAGTCAAATTTTTGACGCGTTTTTGACGTCTTTTCGGACTCTGTCGGAAATGCACATTTTTGCACTATTTCTTTAAATAACTCAATATGTGTATGATTTTACACATTCATTTACTACAAATTCATCACATTTAAGTTACTTAATGCTTTGATATGTATTTCATACTGAAATTTTAATTTTTTGATTTTTTATGAATTATTTTCTTATGTGAAAAGGAAAGGGGGGGGGGGGGGGGGTGATTTTCATACATATTCAACTTCTTCTCCAGAACTGCTGAACAGATTTTTATGAGTATTTTTTCAATCATGAATAGATATGTTTACTGTGAACATGGACCCAAGGCTTGTGGGTTCAAGTCCCGGCACGAGCACTCCTCAAATTTTTTTCTTCATTTTTTCCCATTTTGTCAGCTTATTATGCACTTTTAGATAACCTGAATACCTTAAATTCCATTTTTTACTTAAAAAAATTTTTCTTCCCTTTATTAGCTCACCTGAGCCATAGGCTCAAAGTGAGCTATTGTCATAGCGTGGCGTCCGTCGTCCGTCGTCCGTCGTCGTCCGTCGTCGTCCGTCGTCGTCCGTCGTAAACTTTTCAACATTTTCGACTTCTTCTCCAGAACCACTGAAAAGATTTTCATGAAACCTGGTAGGAATGAAGTACTCATAGTCCCCTACAAGTGTTGTTGTTTTTCGTCCGGATCCATCAACAGGTGGCGCCACCAGAGGCAAAAGTAGGTCACAGGGGGTACCCTCCTTTGACAAACTTCTTCTTCAGAACGGAGGCACGTATCGACAAACCGAAAGCATCAGGATGAACTAGAGAGATGTCTTAAGAAGTGTTGTTATTTTTGGTTCCACTCGGAAGTCAAATTTTTGACGCGTTTTTGACGTCTTTTCGGACTTAGTCAGAAATGCACATTTTTGCACTATTTCTTTAAATAACTCAATAAGTGTATGATTTTACACATTCATTTACTGCATATTTATCATATTTAAGTTACTAAATGCTTTGATAAGTATTTTATTCTAAAATTTAGATTTTTTGATTTTTTATTAATTTTTTTCTTATGTGAAAAGGAAGGGGGGGGGGTGATTTTCATACATATTCAACTTCTTCTCCAGAACCACTGAAAAGATTTTCATGAAACTTGGTAGGAATGAAGTACTCATGGTCCCCTACAAGTGATGTTGTTTTTCGTCCAGATCCATCAACAGGTGGCGCCACCAGAGGCAAAAGTAGGTCACAGGGGGTACCCTCCTTTGACAAACTTCTTCTTCAGAACGAAAGCACGTATCGACAAACTGAAAGCATCAGAATGATCTAGAGAGATGTCTTAAGAAGTGTTGTTGTTTTTGGTTCCACTCGGAAGTCAAATTTTTGACGCGTTTTTGACGTCTTTTCGGACTCTGTCGGAAATGCACATTTTTGCACTATTTCTTTAAATAACTCAATATGTGTATGATTTTACACATTCATTTACTACAAATTCATCACATTTAAGTTACTTAATGCTTTGATATGTATTTCATACTGAAATTTTAATTTTTTGATTTTTTATGAATTATTTTCTTATGTGAAAAGGAAAGGGGGGGGGGGTGATTTTCATACATATTCAACTTCTTCTCCAGAACTGCTGAACAGATTTTTATGAGTATTTTTTCAATCATGAATAGATATGTTTACTGTGAACATGGACCCAAGGCTTGTGGGTTCAAGTCCCGGCACGAGCACTCCTCAAATTTTTTTCTTCATTTTTTCCCATTTTGTCAGCTTATTATGCACTTTTAGATAACCTGAATACCTTAAATTCCATTTTTTACTTAAAAAAATTTTTCTTCCCTTTATTAGCTCACCTGAGCCATAGGCTCAAAGTGAGCTATTGTCATAGCGTGGCGTCCGTCGTCCGTCGTCCGTCGTCCTTCGTCGTCCGTCGTCGTCCGTCGTAAACTTTTCAACATTTTCGACTTCTTCTCCAGAACCACTGAAAAGATTTTCATGAAACTTGGTAGGAATGAAGTACTCATAGTCCCCTACAAGTGTTGTTGTTTTTCGTCCGGATCCATCAACAGGTGGCGCCACCAGAGGCAAAAGTAGGTCACAGGGGGTACCCTCCTTTGACAAACTTCTTCTTCAGAACGGAGGCACGTATCGACAAACCGAAAGCATCAGGATGAACTAGAGAGATGTCTTAAGAAGTGTTGTTATTTTTGGTTCCACTCGGAAGTCAAATTTTTGACGCGTTTTTGACGTCTTTTCGGACTTAGTCAGAAATGCACATTTTTGCACTATTTCTTTAAATAACTCAATAAGTGTATGATTTTACACATTCATTTACTGCATATTTATCATATTTAAGTTACTAAATGCTTTGATAAGTATTTTATTCTAAAATTTAGATTTTTTGATTTTTTATTAATTTTTTTCTTATGTGAAAAGGAAGGGGGGGGGGGGTGATTTTCATACATATTCAACTTCTTCTCCAGAACCACTGAAAAGATTTTCATGAAACTTGGTAGGAATGAAGTACTCATGGTCCCCTACAAGTGATGTTGTTTTTCGTCCAGATCCATCAACAGGTGGCGCCACCAGAGGCAAAAGTAGGTCACAGGGGGTACCCTCCTTTGACAAACTTCTTCTTCAGAACGAAAGCACGTATCGACAAACTGAAAGCATCAGAATGATCTAGAGAGATGTCTTAAGAAGTGTTGTTGTTTTTGGTTCCACTCGGAAGTCAAATTTTTGACGCGTTTTTGACGTCTTTTCGGACTCTGTCGGAAATGCACATTTTTGCACTATTTCTTTAAATAACTCAATATGTGTATGATTTTACACATTCATTTACTACAAATTCATCACATTTAAGTTACTTAATGCTTTGATATGTATTTCATACTGAAATTTTAATTTTTTGATTTTTTATGAATTATTTTCTTATGTGAAAAGGAAAGGGGGGGGGGTGATTTTCATACATATTCAACTTCTTCTCCAGAACTGCTGAACAGATTTTTATGAGTATTTTTTCAATCATGAATAGATATGTTTACTGTGAACATGGACCCAAGGCTTGTGGGTTCAAGTCCCGGCACGAGCACTCCTCAAATTTTTTTCTTCATTTTTTCCCATTTTGTCAGCTTATTATGCACTTTTAGATAACCTGAATACCTTAAATTCCATTTTTTACTTAAAAAAATTTTTCTTCCCTTTATTAGCTCACCTGAGCCATAGGCTCAAAGTGAGCTATTGTCATAGCGTGGCGTCCGTCGTCCGTCGTCCGTCGTCCGTCGTCCGTCGTCCGTCGTCGTCCGTCGTCGTCCGTCGTAAACTTTTCAACATTTTCGACTTCTTCTCCAGAACCACTGAAAAGATTTTCATGAAACTTGGTAGGAATGAAGTACTCATAGTCCCCTACAAGTGTTGTTGTTTTTCGTCCGGATCCATCAACAGGTGGCGCCACCAGAGGCAAAAGTAGGTCACAGGGGGTACCCTCCTTTGACAAACTTCTTCTTCAGAACGGAGGCACGTATCGACAAACCGAAAGCATCAGGATGAACTAGAGAGATGTCTTAAGAAGTGTTGTTATTTTTGGTTCCACTCGGAAGTCAAATTTTTGACGCGTTTTTGACGTCTTTTCGGACTTAGTCAGAAATGCACATTTTTGCACTATTTCTTTAAATAACTCAATAAGTGTATGATTTTACACATTCATTTACTGCATATTTATCATATTTAAGTTACTAAATGCTTTGATAAGTATTTTATTCTAAAATTTAGATTTTTTGATTTTTTATTAATTTTTTTCTTATGTGAAAAGGAAGGGGGGGGGGGTGATTTTCATACATATTCAACTTCTTCTCCAGAACCACTGAAAAGATTTTCATGAAACTTGGTAGGAATGAAGTACTCATGGTCCCCTACAAGTGATGTTGTTTTTCGTCCAGATCCATCAACAGGTGGCGCCACCAGAGGCAAAAGTAGGTCACAGGGGGTACCCTCCTTTGACAAACTTCTTCTTCAGAACGAAAGCACGTATCGACAAACTGAAAGCATCAGAATGATCTAGAGAGATGTCTTAAGAAGTGTTGTTGTTTTTGGTTCCACTCGGAAGTCAAATTTTTGACGCGTTTTTGACGTCTTTTCGGACTCTGTCGGAAATGCACATTTTTGCACTATTTCTTTAAATAACTCAATATGTGTATGATTTTACACATTCATTTACTACAAATTCATCACATTTAAGTTACTTAATGCTTTGATATGTATTTCATACTGAAATTTTAATTTTTTGATTTTTTATGAATTATTTTCTTATGTGAAAAGGAAAGGGGGGGGGTGATTTTCATACATATTCAACTTCTTCTCCAGAACTGCTGAACAGATTTTTATGAGTATTTTTTCAATCATGAATAGATATGTTTACTGTGAACATGGACCCAAGGCTTGTGGGTTCAAGTCCCGGCACGAGCACTCCTCAAATTTTTTTCTTCATTTTTTCCCATTTTGTCAGCTTATTATGCACTTTTAGATAACCTGAATACCTTAAATTCCATTTTTTACTTAAAAAAATTTTTCTTCCCTTTATTAGCTCACCTGAGCCATAGGCTCAAAGTGAGCTATTGTCATAGCGTGGCGTCCGTCGTCCGTCGTCCGTCGTCCGTCGTCCGTCGTCGTCCGTCGTCGTCCGTCGTAAACTTTTCAACATTTTCGACTTCTTCTCCAGAACCACTGAAAAGATTTTCATGAAACTTGGTAGGAATGAAGTACTCATAGTCCCCTACAAGTGTTGTTGTTTTTCGTCCGGATCCATCAACAGGTGGCGCCACCAGAGGCAAAAGTAGGTCACAGGGGGTACCCTCCTTTGACAAACTTCTTCTTCAGAACGGAGGCACGTATCGACAAACCGAAAGCATCAGGATGAACTAGAGAGATGTCTTAAGAAGTGTTGTTATTTTTGGTTCCACTCGGAAGTCAAATTTTTGACGCGTTTTTGACGTCTTTTCGGACTTAGTCAGAAATGCACATTTTTGCACTATTTCTTTAAATAACTCAATAAGTGTATGATTTTACACATTCATTTACTGCATATTTATCATATTTAAGTTACTAAATGCTTTGATAAGTATTTTATTCTAAAATTTAGATTTTTTGATTTTTTATTAATTTTTTTCTTATGTGAAAAGGAAGGGGGGGGGGGGTGATTTTCATACATATTCAACTTCTTCTCCAGAACCACTGAAAAGATTTTCATGAAACTTGGTAGGAATGAAGTACTCATGGTCCCCTACAAGTGATGTTGTTTTTCGTCCAGATCCATCAACAGGTGGCGCCACCAGAGGCAAAAGTAGGTCACAGGGGGTACCCTCCTTTGACAAACTTCTTCTTCAGAACGAAAGCACGTATCGACAAACTGAAAGCATCAGAATGATCTAGAGAGATGTCTTAAGAAGTGTTGTTGTTTTTGGTTCCACTCGGAAGTCAAATTTTTGACGCGTTTTTGACGTCTTTTCGGACTCTGTCGGAAATGCACATTTTTGCACTATTTCTTTAAATAACTCAATATGTGTATGATTTTACACATTCATTTACTACAAATTCATCACATTTAAGTTACTTAATGCTTTGATATGTATTTCATACTGAAATTTTAATTTTTTGATTTTTTATGAATTATTTTCTTATGTGAAAAGGAAAGGGGGGGGGGGTGATTTTCATACATATTCAACTTCTTCTCCAGAACTGCTGAACAGATTTTTATGAGTATTTTTTCAATCATGAATAGATATGTTTACTGTGAACATGGACCCAAGGCTTGTGGGTTCAAGTCCCGGCACGAGCACTCCTCAAATTTTTTTCTTCATTTTTTCCCATTTTGTCAGCTTATTATGCACTTTTAGATAACCTGAATACCTTAAATTCCATTTTTTACTTAAAAAAATTTTTCTTCCCTTTATTAGCTCACCTGAGCCATAGGCTCAAAGTGAGCTATTGTCATAGCGTGGCGTCCGTCGTCCGTCGTCCGTCGTCCGTCGTCGTCCGTCGTCGTCCGTCGTAAACTTTTCAACATTTTCGACTTCTTCTCCAGAACCACTGAAAAGATTTTCATGAAACTTGGTAGGAATGAAGTACTCATAGTCCCCTACAAGTGTTGTTGTTTTTCGTCCGGATCCATCAACAGGTGGCGCCACCAGAGGCAAAAGTAGGTCACAGGGGGTACCCTCCTTTGACAAACTTCTTCTTCAGAACGGAGGCACGTATCGACAAACCGAAAGCATCAGGATGAACTAGAGAGATGTCTTAAGAAGTGTTGTTATTTTTGGTTCCACTCGGAAGTCAAATTTTTGACGCGTTTTTGACGTCTTTTCGGACTTAGTCAGAAATGCACATTTTTGCACTATTTCTTTAAATAACTCAATAAGTGTATGATTTTACACATTCATTTACTGCATATTTATCATATTTAAGTTACTAAATGCTTTGATAAGTATTTTATTCTAAAATTTAGATTTTTTGATTTTTTATTAATTTTTTTCTTATGTGAAAAGGAAGGGGGGGGGTGATTTTCATACATATTCAACTTCTTCTCCAGAACCACTGAAAAGATTTTCATGAAACTTGGTAGGAATGAAGTACTCATGGTCCCCTACAAGTGATGTTGTTTTTCGTCCAGATCCATCAACAGGTGGCGCCACCAGAGGCAAAAGTAGGTCACAGGGGGTACCCTCCTTTGACAAACTTCTTCTTCAGAACGAAAGCACGTATCGACAAACTGAAAGCATCAGAATGATCTAGAGAGATGTCTTAAGAAGTGTTGTTGTTTTTGGTTCCACTCGGAAGTCAAATTTTTGACGCGTTTTTGACGTCTTTTCGGACTCTGTCGGAAATGCACATTTTTGCACTATTTCTTTAAATAACTCAATATGTGTATGATTTTACACATTCATTTACTACAAATTCATCACATTTAAGTTACTTAATGCTTTGATATGTATTTCATACTGAAATTTTAATTTTTTGATTTTTTATGAATTATTTTCTTATGTGAAAAGGAAAGGGGGGGGGTGATTTTCATACATATTCAACTTCTTCTCCAGAACTGCTGAACAGATTTTTATGAGTATTTTTTCAATCATGAATAGATATGTCTACTGTGAACATGGACCCAAGGCTTGTAAGTTCAAGTTCTGGTACCCTGGTAACTTTAGTTTCGTATAAGTTGGTACATGTTCATGTATGCAAGAGTTGTCTTTCTTTAATATAGATTTATGTTTTTGAGGTTTAAATTTTTGGATTATCGATTCATTTGAATGTTATATATTTTGAATTATTGAATAGGTATGGAAAAGGAAACTAAATTATTTTAAAAAGATGAATAAGTATTTTCAAATTTATCTTGTGAAGACTTAGATATAGAACTATGAAATTACAATATTGAGAGCAGCTCAAAATATTAATGTAAGAACAGATCAATGTTATCAATAACTCAGTGAAAGGATGGGGAGGGGGTCTGTTATTTTGCTTTAGCTTCTGTATAACTATCTCTCTCGGGTTACTTAGATTACTCAAGAAGAAGGGGGGATGATTTTCATACATATTCAACTTCTTCTCCAGAACCACTGAACAGATTTTCGTTAAACTTGGTAGGAAAGAAGAAATCATGGTCCCCTACAAGTATTGTTGTTTTTAGCTCACCTGAGCGAAGCTCAAGTGAGCTATTGTCATAGCGCATCGTCCGTCCATCGTCCGTCCGTCCGACGTAAACTTTTAACATTTTCGATATCTTTTCGGCAACCGCTGCACAGAATTTCACGAAATTTCACAGGAAGCAAGTACTCAATGTCCTCTATCAAATTTTTGTTTTTCAAGCCGATCGGAAATCCAAGATGGCCGCCACAGGCTCTGATTGGCTGACACATTTTTTACTTCTCTTCTGAAACTGCGTCACAGAATTTCATGAAACTTCACAGGAAGCAAGTACTCAATGCCCTCTACCAAGTTTGTGTTTTTTGAGCCGATCGGAAATCCAAGATGGCCGCCACAGGCTCTGATTGGCTGACACATTTTTGACTTCTCCTCCGAAACTGCTGCACAGAATTTCATGAAACTTCACAGGAAGGAAGTACTCAATGCCTTCTACCAAGTTTGTGTTTTTGGAGCCGATTGGAAATCCAAGATGGCCGCCACAGGCTCTAATTGGCTGACACATTCTCGACTTCTCCTCTGAAACCGCTGCACAGAATTTCATGAAACTTCACGGGAAGCAACTACTCAATGCCCTCTACCAAATTGTGTTTTTCAAGCCAAGATCCAAGATGGCTGCCACAGGCTCTGATTGGCTGACACATTTTCAACTTCTCTTCTATAACCACTGCACAGAATATCATGCAACTTCACAGGAAGCAAGTACTCAATGCCCTCTACTAAGTTTGTGTTTTTCGAGCCAATCGGAAATCCAAGATGGCTGCCACAGACTCTGATTGACTGACACATTTTCGACTTCTCCTCTCAAACGGCTGCATAGAATTTCACAAACCTTCACAGGAAGCAAGTACTGATTGCTCTCTACCAAGTTTGTGTTTTTCGAGCTGATCAGAAATCCAAGATGGCCGCCACAGGCTCTGATTGGCTGACAAATTTTAGACTTCGTCTCTGAAACTGCTGCGCAGAATTTCATGAAACTTCACAGGATGCAAGTACTCATACCCTCTATCAAGTTTGCGTTTTTGGAGCCTATCGGAAATTCAAGATGGCCGCCACAGGCTCTGATTGGCTGACACATTTTCAACTTCTCCTCTAAAACTGCTTCACAGAATTTCTTGAAACTTCACAGGACGCAAGTACTAATTGCCCTCTACTTAGTTTGTGTTTTTCGAGCCGATTGGAAATCCAAGATGTCCTCTATAGGCTCTATTTGAATGACACATTTTTGACTTATCCTCTTAAACTACTGCACAGAATGTCACTGAACTTTACAGGAAGTAACTTGTACACCTTGTCCTTCTCAAAGCTTCACTAAAAGCGATTTCCTTCAGGTCTTGACTTTGATTGAAAACATACATACAGTCTCCTCAGGTGAGCGATGTGGCCCCCTTGGGCCTCTTGTTTTACTTACTTACTACTTAGCCTACAGGTATTTTCCTATTTACAAAAATCACAGGTAAAACTAAAAGTAGGACATTGAGGATTATGGATAGCATTTCTTTACACAAAGAATTTACAGCCTACAGGCATTCTGTGAAAGATGTAGCATGGAAAATTGCATTCCAGGGTTTTTTCAAGGTCTAATTTATTGTCAAAATTCTAAAGCATTCCCCATCTAAAATAGGTCAAATTTTGAAAGAAATTAATGTTATTCAATTTTTGGTCGGATTGCAAAGCAAAATCCAGCTTCTGAAATGGTGTTGTCTGTCCGTCTGCAGCAACAATTTGGTTTAGCTATTGTGTTTATGTGAGTTGTGAAAGAACTGTAAGGGGTACCATCTTCAAACTTGGTATACAGATCAAGCATGGTGAGAGGATCTAAACGCAAGTATTGTCTTTCACCTTGACCTTGAGGTTTGACCAAGACATCAAAAAATGTAGTTTCGATTTAATCTCTATTGTACAAATACTACCGGTATATGGCATTTTACATTCAAACTTTGCATAGATCAGTTGATATAGTAAATGATGAGTTGACTTTATTTCAGGTATTGACCTTGACCAATCTAATTAAAATTCATTTGACCTTGAAGATACAATTTTGAATTTGACTTTACCATAGAAAGGTACCAATAATACCTGTATATCAAGTATCACATTTAAACTTAGCATGGAGATAGATCTAAGCAAGTAAACCTGATTTCAGGTATTGACCTTGACCTTGAGATTTGACCTCAACCTTTTAAAATAAGATTTTGACGTGGACTATGTTGCACCAATATTTAATACATGTACTTGTATATGAAACCATGAGTACTGTAAGACTTTATTGTACTATATTAGATAGCACATTAGCACACTGTCCTTGTCCTTGACAGTTTTATTATGAACTGGACATACACCATTTCTCTATGAAGTATGCCTTTAAAACTTGTCATAGAGGTAGAATATGGTTAGTGGAACTGAATTCTGGCACTGAATTTAACCTTGAAGATTGTCCTTGACCTTGAGGATATACTTTTAAATTAGACTAAAGTGTGTTAAAACTATATGGAATCTCATACTGAAACTTTGAATGGAGATACATGTATTAATATTGCACTCTGTTGCTTTCGGTGGACATAGTCTTTCAAAATAGAATCTGCTGACAGCAATCTGGCCATTAATACATTTACATTCTGTACCACCTTTAGCATTGTCTTGTTAAATTATCAAATAATGTAGTGATTTCAGCAGGGTGGCCACAGATTTTGATAAATGAAATTCCCTGTATTTCCATGATTTCCCCTGACTCATACAAGATTTCCCCTGACAGAATGCACACAAATATAAGTCTATTTTACACTGTTTTAAGTTCAAATATGTAATGAAAGTTCCTTTACTGTACATGTACTTGCTCATTTCTGAACGAGTGAAGAACATTTTAAGACATACATCAGCAATAAAATGTCTTATTTCTTTGCTCAAATGTTTATTCAATTCCATTAGGTACCGCCATACTTGTTATTATTTTTAAACATAAGCTGAATAAAATTCCCTGATTTTTCCCTGATTTTCATAAAATTGTCAAATTCTCTGATTTTTCCCTACAGGGAATTTTTATTCAGGATTTTCCCTGTTTTCTTGAGTCTGTGGTCACCCTGTTTTAGTGCTCAGTTCGAGTTTTGAAGACTCAATTTTTTCTCCTCTTTGGTAATGGGTAGTAAATAAAATAGGATATAAAAATCCCTACATTAAGTTGCTACAAGAAGTACCTGTCACAGGGGTAATATAATATTGTGTATTATGAAGTGTCACACTGTAGTATTGTGCACTATACAGACATTATTCTCCCAGATTACACCAGTCTACAATGACAAAATAATATAGGGTTATTTTAATTAGTGTTTTCCATATTGGCCTAGTTATTGTGCTGAGGTCTGTCATATTGACCTGAGGCTTTGCATTAATCACGTGACTTCAATATTGGTCGAGTTTTTTTTTTTCAATATTGGCGTACTTTTGTCGATATTGGCGTACTTTTGTCGATATTGGCTTAGTTGTGCCGATATTGGCTTAGTTTGTTTTCTTGTATTGTTTTGGAAGAAAATTCCGTTTAAGACCAATATTACTATAGTTAATTAATAATACAAAATATAACATATATATAGCTTTAAATACATTTAAATACACAATTTATACATTCCATAGCTTTAAAAGGAAAACTTTAGATGATCTCTTTAAAATAAGATTCCAATTTGGTTTAATTATGGCACACAGAAAACCTCCATAAGATCAGTTGACTGTAGTGATCTAGCTTACATGTATTATTTTGTTTACTATGTCACATCATAAGCTTTGGCCAACAGGTATTCCTAAGTTGTTATCACATACAGGTAAGGCAAGGTGACAGGGATGCATACTGTTTATCTTAAGTCATAAATTTCTCACAGATAAGTAGAGCAAAATTGACACTTCTCAAAAGTAACACAACATGTAAAAAGTCTAATATTAGACATTTATATATGTTTTTAATTTACCACACGGGGTAGGTATCATCTTGAAGTCCACCCCTCCCTATTCGCTATTCAAAACATCCAATCTTCCACATAAAAAAACCCTGTGTATTTTACCCACAGTGTAACAAACTGAACAATGTTGGAATGCCAGGTATTCTTTTGTGACCTTCTTTTAGTTTACGTTACCTGGAGATATTGGTAAATGATAGAAGACAGGCTGAGCAGTGTATGTTATTGTTATCCCTAAATTAAGCTTTCATCTTGAGCAAAATGCGTTGCTTCATAATTTGACACATGGTTCTTAATATGTAACATGTTGCAGCACCCTTTTCTCATATTTCTTTTCAAGTCATATCTCATATGTATTTACATGTACATGTAATGATGTATATATGTACCAAACATCATGTACGTAATGCCACATCGCTAACACCCCCCTCCCACCACCACAAACACTCTTTTCCTGATTCATGCAGTGTACTAGTATGCACAGCAGCAGAATAGATTTACAGTTTCCACCACGTTCATGGTGGTACAGTAGTACACAGGCATGCAACTGTCAAAAGCTGAAAAAGATAACTATTATTTTTATATGTCAGGTTACTTGTAAAAGGCGTAGAAAATAATTAAGAGTTCTTTATACTTACATTTCTTGTTTTATGATTATTCGATAAATCAAGTCCAACTTGCTTCTTGCTTTTTATACATTATATGCGGTACATTTTGCAATTAAAATTGCGCAAGGTATCACATGGTAGTTACAGTACTGTTCCGCCGCGACCGTAATTTTGATCGATATTTTTAAGGCACTGACTTTATTTTATTTTTAACACTTGGCTGTGTAAAATACGAAGCAAAGACGGACGAGCACATTGACGGATTTTCAATTTGCGGCAGCGTAGCCACCAAAATGTCTACTTCAAACATAAAAAGATAAATAAAGCCTGAACATGATGTTACCATACATAAATTTATCAGATAAAGGGAGTGTGAAACCTTAACTTGGATCATGATCAACAATATTACGGTTTTATACCTTGGTCTGATTAGTCGGTTAAAAAGCTCTACAGAGCTTATGTTATTTGTTATCTGTATATATATATCCGACTCTAAATAAAGATTACTTACTTACTTACTTACTTAAAAGGACTATCAATTCTAAGAAAGCATTAAAGAATGGTAATCAAAATTGCAATATTAAAGTACGGTGACCAGGCATAAAAAAAGTGCTCTATTTTAGGAGTTTAATGTCCACTCCTAGTGCAAGGCTATATTTGGTATCAAACAAAAGGTTATGGTCTAAAGTTTACGATTTGACATGTCGTCAAAACTTTTACGGGTGTCTACTACGTCAAATTTGACGTTGAAATGACGTAATAAAAAATGGTGGAAAATTCTCATATTTTGAAAGCTGATGTAACTCTTTTTTCAAATTTGATGAAATGTGACAATTTCACCCGCAGAATCGAAACATCCTACCGATTCCTAATTTAGAAGTCGTTTAAAATCACTTTCATTCACACTCGAAGACAATTTTTGATCAATACTACAATTTTAAAACGAATCATTTGACAGCTCTTTACTTCTGAATTTTGATTTCGAATACTTTATGTTCTTGAGGATTTTTAATATATTTTTTATATATTTATCTGTTTCGATGGTACGTTAGAACTTTTTTTATCAATATACAAATAAATATTTCTTCCAATTATGACAAGACGCTAATTGGTCCTTTCAATCCACGTGCAATAGCGATTAATAGAGATAAGTAGTGTATGCTCGTCATGCGTTCTTTCGTTGTTAATACGTTTTCATGCATGATGTCGATTTGTGCATACCCCTTGATCCTCCGAAACCTATCGTGTGTTTAGCATAAATCGTCTTTCCAGATAAAAACATGCTTCAAAGAAATTTCTATTGCAAAAATGAGGGTTATTTTGTTGCATAAAAGGCCTTTTTGGGGTGAAAAACATGATTTTAAAGGAAATATCACAGAAAATAGGAAGCAATGAATATATCATTTGTATTCATCGTAAAATAAAAAAAAAAATTGAAAGATGCGATTTCAAAAAAAAAAAAAAAAAGAAGTTGGAATGCTTTTTCGAATAATATAAATTTTACATTCTAACTCCTTGCAATTTGGTCTCAAAAGGTTTGATTTATGTGAAAAACTGGCAATGCATAAATCTGTGAAAAGGACCAGAGCCATGAATGGCGAAATTGGCTTACTTTGCCATAACGCTTTTCTTTGATTTATAATACCAAATTTCTGAACCTTAGATGACTACGCCGTGATCAAGCAAAATATATATATTCATGTGAAGTGGAGTATGGTTTACTGTTTGCGACGTCATTTGACGTCATTTTGCCGTTGTTTGGGTAAATATTATCTCGCTAACGCTCGGGCACTATTCCTTCCAAAAGCAACACTATGAGAAAATAGTACCCACACAAACTGGCATTATTAGGTAAATGGCGTCGTTATTTATAGTGCATCATAAATGAAATTATAGAATAAAACATTTATGGACTTTTAACTCAGTACATATGATGTGATATTGACTTACTATGACAATATTGACCGAGGCGAAGCCGAGGTCAATATTGTCATAGTAAGTCATAATCACATCATATACAATGAGTTAAAAATCCATAATTGTACAATATTGTTGGTAAACAACGCAATGTTATAGCAATAAAATGCAATTTCATTGCGGTCAAATTGCGTTGTTAGGCAATAAAATTGCGCTATAACGCCATATCATTGCGACATAACACAACCTTTTTGCAATATGATGCAATATTATTGCGATAAAATATAATCCCAGTATACACGTAACACAATACCATTGCAATATAACGCAATTCTATTTGGATATAAAACAGTACTTTTGCGAAATAAAGCAACACGTTTGTGATATTACACAATGTCATTTGATTTGATTAAATACAGTTGCAAAATAACGCAAAACTATTGCGAAATAGCGCAAAATTATTGCAAAATAACGGAATAAATAATTGTATTTTCAATGAAAGCATACGGGCATCGGTGAATTTACAGTGCTGGTAGCGTAGTGGTTAGCGCAGTGGACTGCAAATTCCTAGGTCGTGGGCTCGAATCTCACCGTCGTCGATCATTGCAAACCATTGTAACCTTGGGCAAGTTACTTTACAATACGTTGCACTCTCTCCACCCAGGAGTAAACTGGGTACCTGGCATATGAGACGAGCTTGTAATATGAATGAAAAGCATTAGCGCCTAAGCGGCAGCTCTGCTAATGCACTAGATTGTACAGGTCCTGCCAGGGAGGTGATTGTAGAAGTCGCGTGAGGCTCAGGCGAACGAGACTATCAACCCTACCTTTACCTTTTTACAGTGATTTTCGAAAAAAAATGTTAGTTTTGCATGAAAGTCAACATTTTGTGCCCCCAAGAATTTTTATTTTGTGCTTTAATGTGCCAATATGAATCAAAATATGATGCCCGAATTACATAAGAAATAAGGTGAAATTTCAACAACACATAATTTAGTTGTGGTACATCTTAGATTTTAGATAATTATATCGAAACGTAAAGGGACAGAAAGGGAGAAACAGATATTATGGGAAGGTATTACCCACCAAAGTAATGGCAGGAAACAACTCAATTTTACATACTCTACAATATTTCCGGCTCCTTTCGCTCGCAAAAATATAAGATAAATCCCTGGTTTTCATCATCATTCTTTTTTCATCTCCTATAGAATGAATAAATTCTTGAAAACCATCGGCTATCTTTGCTCGCCAGCATATATACCCAACAAAAAAAGAAACGCACCACTTAGTCTTCATTATATAAAATGCATTATGTAATCTAAAGGTAATCTATTCTTCTCCATCATAAATCGTATGTATATGAGTGACTTATTCTGTCAAACGCCAAACGAATCCGTCTTCATGATCAGACACAGCACAATAATAAAGACACTTGGTTCAAAACGCAATGTCACAAAATGACTTTTAAGGGCTTTCCCTTAAAAGAATTCCGTTCACTTTTTAGAAATGATTAAAGCTGTAAAACCTATCCAAACTGCTATATCAGGCATTGCGATTTGTTTTTTCAATGGTAATAAACAATTTTCCCTGAATACAAATTCATTTAATTGATTCAAATGACGTCATCAAACAGAAAATAGAAATTTGATAAAAAATATCCCAAACATCAATTCTTTTGAAAATGAAGTCCGTAGTTTGATATTTCTCACCCTTAAATGTGTCGCAAAGCACAAAATTACCCTACTACAGCTAGAATCTGACCTTTTTTACGCAAGCATAGTTTTCAGAAACAATATCTCGATCTTGACAGGTCATTTTTACGTGCATTTTTATTGGTTTTGGACGTTATTTTTAAGCTTTACTGGTATTTCATTTTATTATTTCAATGCAATGGTAGAGATGAATCTGCAATAGATCGATAAGAATGGCTGAAGACAAAGTTAGTGTTCCTTTGGGATCAAAATTGCAAAATACTGATATCCCTTATTGTAAAACATACCCCAATATACGGACATTTAATTTTCAGATTTATTGGCTTATTTTGACTACATTTGAATAGAGAAACCAGTATTCATTTATATATTTACTGAAAATTTGCTGAAAGTGATCAAACAACAAAATTTCAGAAGGATACCAAACCTGCGGCCATGCAACAGGAACTAGAAACAACGCGCTTTATTCAGCATTATCATTGTGATATGTTGCGAAAAAATGATCGAAGCGTGTTTTATCCTCGGTAATTCGAGTGCTGGAAAAAGAAAACCATAGTCAAATGTCTAACTAATTATTTATGATCAATTGAAAAAAATCACTATATGATATGATGTGCGTTTCTTTTTTTGTCGGGTATGTATATTTAAAATGTAAAGACGAAAACACACTATTTTGCGTTAGCTTTTTTAATCCTCTAAATCCCATCCCCACCCATTTAAACATTCTGGAACCGCCAATGTCCACTGAGTTTTGAGCATGTGTTCAGAGACTGCAGGATGCCTACAACCAACCTGTGTTTCCAACGTAAAATTTGAAGAAGAATTTCTTGCTAATTCATTTAATTTTTTTCTAATTTAGAAAAAAATATAACTTTATATTCTAAAAATCTCCAGTCTCGTTTTGCCGCCGGATCACATAGCATCCAATGTTGATTACTATTGTTCTACTAGGAATGACTGAATTGTACCAAATGTATTGTACAAATATATTGTACAAATATACACTTCATTTCTTCAAAATTTCCTGCTCGCTGCGCTCATCGCCAGAAAATATCCATAAAGAAATATTTCTAAAAGTAAATTGAAAAAAAAAACAATAGCTCTATCGACCCCCCCCCCCCCCCCCCCCCCGCTTTCTTAAAATATTTTAAAAGTCTTAAAATCCCTCCTGTATTCGCCTGCGACAACAAAATTAAGTCGGTGTTCAGATAGGTATTGTTTCAGAG
Organism: Pinctada fucata; assembly: GCA_028142955.1. Taxonomy (NCBI): domain Eukaryota; kingdom Metazoa; phylum Mollusca; class Bivalvia; order Pterioida; family Pteriidae; genus Pinctada; species Pinctada fucata. The sequence continues at coordinate 71,661,923 of AP027103.1, forward strand.
AATATTTATATGAAACACTTGGCAATCAATATTTATGTCAACTTAAAGTTTTAAAGACACTGTTTAACACATGTCTATGGCAGATACAGTGACAAAGGGACAAAATAGGTCAACAGACCGGAAATTTATTTGCAAAGCTTCCAGATATGTGCATTTATGTATTTTGCCTATACAGGGTTTAAAGTACTTCAGTAGCACATTTATAAATATAAGAAAATTGTGGAATTTTAATGAAAATTCATTAAAGGAATAGGACGAGTCTAAAAATAGATTTTATGACGTCACTGATACACTAAACGCTATCAAATATTTTTCAAGAATTTAGATTCTTTGATTTCATGCGAATTTTGTCCAAAAGAAAGTTTTTGTTTGCTTATTTAATTTGAATTACACAGTTTTAAAATCCCTAAAAGGAATCAAGTACGATAAACGTAATTTGACCCCTATGACCTTTGACCTCTAAATAAACAAAGAAGGCACCCCAAAATATTTTGACGACATCTCAATTTAGAAAGTTGAGACTCTATAGTTTCAATTGGTATACAATTTAGCCTTGCACTAAGAATGGAAATTAAATCTAATTTTTTAGGCTCTTGGTCACCCCACTATTATCATTATTGCGGCTATACTAGATATAACGTCATCCAAACATAAACTTGCATATATCTTGGTGAATAAGAAGTCCTAATCTACTTCAGCATAGCGAGTTTTCATTTTTATTCCCCTTAAAAGTTTTCATATAAGGTGAAATTTTAACATCCCCCCTAGTTTCCGTCGACAAAACATCGTGGGAATAGTAACAAAAGGGAATAACGTATACATTGTTGAAGAATATCAGGGGTTGGTATATCTATAAGTAAAAACACAAACACTTCTTCCCTCTGGAAGAAATATTTATATCTATAAGGAGCGTTTTGGTCAACAATCAATAACACTATGTGGGTTAAACCGTATCGGGACTTCAACTCGACCGAGCTCAAACAAAAAGGTAGGTTAAATACCACCATTTACTATAATAGGATTAGCTACTGGTTATCAGTTCACCATATTCACGGTCAAAGTTTGACATAAAGACCAGGTCGTATAAGGCCAAGTTTACATATTGATAACTTTCTGTAAGAGTTAAACCCTGCATTAATATACAGTACAACAAGATCGAGCCATCGTTGTCAACGAATAAAAAAGCAATTGATCCTAGAGTTACAATCCTCAAAATATCACAATCACGTACATGTGCGTTCAAAGTTGCGAGAACAGGTCTTGGACAACATTTCTTTTTTAAATCAAATCAAATGAAATAATATTTATTTAGAGTCGGACATGTCAACAATACAACATTAGCTCTTTTGAGCTATTTACCGACCAAATACAATGAATTAATCAATACTTTATATGCGACCCTGACCTTGCTATCAAAATGTTGGCTCAAGGTCATGACACACTCCTAGATGTCTAGACAAGTTTAAAATTATGTGCAGGGTTTTAAAAAATGCATTTAGTTGAAGATTTTGTCATTGCTATGCAATTCAGAACTTGAGAGTACTATTTAACATATTATTGTGTAACGTTGACCTAGCATTGGCTTGCAGACATAACTTTGGTTCAAGGTCACGACAAACTTAAGACCCTAATTACATTTATGAAAAATATCAAGAAGTTCTAACCCACACAGGATTTGACCATACATATACACCTTAACCTTGTAGATATGACCTTTATTCAACTTCACTACAAGGGACTCTTTACACATGATATTCTGGTATCATATGTTCTTGATGATGATTTTTGACTTAGATTTGAACAACTTTCATACAAGCAATAGTTTGCACAGTTTTGACTTCAGACATCCCTCTAAATTATTTAAATGTTTTTGGTTCGCTTTTCGAATTTTTGAGAACTTTTGAAGACGGAATCCATTCTGCAAGATTTTTAAAAAAGGTATAAATTAAATGCAAGTTATGAGTATACTTCCCAATCAGCAGAAGGAATCGATGGTTGCCTTTCCAAAGTGAGAGCCTTGTATGTGAACTGGTTCAGTTAAAAGTTTGTCAAAGGAGTAAGATATTCTTGGCCACCAATTTTTGCTTGTGTCTTCAACACCAAGGATATTTCTTGGTCACCAATTTTTGCTTGTGTCCTCAACACCAAAGATATTGGAATGTGAAAGTGACCAAAGTACTTCTACCCTTCAAACATTAACATGACTGACTCCTTTAAGTTTTAATTAGAGCTGAAAATGACGAAGTTTCAGATGGACAATCAAGAAAGAGATGATATATTATTAAATGAACACCCTATAACGCCAAAGGTAAGCAATTAAAAAAGTATTCACTCTTGTTGGAAAATAAAGCAAACAAAGATTTAGTTTGAATTGGGAATATTTATTGACCATAAAGAGAAGGTATGGTCATAATGCCAACATGACAGTCTGTGTAGAGGTAACAATACTGATACAACAATATGATGGCCATAGTATATGGTTTTATAAATACAAACACAGATTTATAATTGAGGCCAACTGTATGAATGACAATATCAATATATTCATTTTACTTGCTATTATTAGTTTTTTTTTAAGTATGCTAAATTTTTTCCTCCATTAATTTCTATTCCAAGTTTTCTTTTGCACTCGATATTGTGACTCATATTACTTAAATAAGTTTTTAAAACTAAACATTTCAAATTTCACTAGCATACTCAGAAAAGAAATAATAAATATATACTATACAGATATGCCTACACAAGAATATAAAATTCTCTCCTTTAGAAATATAATAATTATATACTTGTAAAAATATACGTCCTAGGTTAAAGTGGTTCATTGTATTGTGCAAGATGTTTTTTTTTACAATGTACATGTTCATTTACACTACAGCCTATTTCTTTTAAAATTCCTACACAGAAATAATTACTTTTACTTTTAAAGTTTTGCAATAAACACAACAATACATGTAAAACGATTTAGATTTTTAAAAAAAATTGGTGGTCATCACATATTTCTAAATCATCCTTCTACAAGTATGAAAGGTTTATCAAAAAAGACAAATAAATAAAATCTGAAATTTTGATCATTGACAGATAGGTGGGCGGAATTCTTTTTTCTTTTTGCATTTTTAAGAAAATGTTGCTGAAAGCATGTGGCAAACTAAGCATGAACAATTAGAGTCTGTTCTATAGCACTAATGAAAATGTGAAAAAAAATCTAGAATTAAATCTACTCTGCATCCTGCACGAATTTCTCAATTTACTACATGTAATGACATAGAAAGCACAAAAAAAAAAAAAATATTTGCTAGAATCGCGAAATGCATCCATGAATTTTTTAAAGTATTGTTTAAGATTGAACGGACTTTAAACAAAGATCAGTACCAAGTATCCTCTTACTGTACATTCATGTTATGAAGTATAAAGGCTTTCCACTATTACCACAAATTGTGAGTTATAAGTAACTTACTAGATAAGTTTTACTGATATTTGACAGGTTTCTGCACCAAAGTCAATGAAATATACATGTAGTTGAAATATTGAAAATCAAACATCTACAGGTGGCTCCCTAATGAAGTCTTATCAACATAATGAGCCAACATTCTACCTAGCACCAAATAAACAAAATAGGCAATATACAGCATATTACAACCAACAGAATGTGTGCATAAATAAACAAACAAAACATAAAAATAAACATCTGTCATCTTGTGTGTGTTCCATTTCCAGAAACCAACAAAAGCTACAAATAGAATATACCATTTTCAGGACAAAATTAACGTTGTCTAGAACCAAAATAAAATTGAAGTTTTTATTCCTTACAAAATGAAAGATACTAACTATCCTGCACTCAATAATATATGATCCCTAGTATGAATTCACAGAAAATGTGTAGAGATTCAGTCTAAAGTTATGGTCTATAATTAGTAAAGCTCTATATATAGGGAAGCTGTCTATCAGCTACCAATCATGTTGCAAATGTTCTTTCAATAATAACAGCTACAGAGAAAATTTGTTTGGAAATGAATATAGTGGTATTTGGCAGAAATTGACTATGCCCTTTCACTTGGTCACTTGGGAACCAGGGGCTTAAACAAAATAAACATAATAAAGTACACAACAATGCCAGGGACTGAAAATAATGCAAAAAGAAGTGTAAACAGAACCAGAGGAGCTGTGCAAATAAACAAAGGTTATTGAAGGATCACATTTGTATATTTGTATCATATTTACCGTTTTGGAGAAATTGACTTCAAAAGAATTTTACTAAAAATTAAGTTAGATAGAAAGGTGCCGTAAGATTTGATGTCAAAATCTTGACTAATCATTGAACTCTTCATATAGAAATTTGTTCTTTAAGATACAATCGAATAAAGCCTGTGTTTGTGAAACACGAATGCCCCCGGTAGCATCTTTGTTAGTATAAACACTACTTTCTGTTAAGACTTAAGTACATGTATGTGAAAGGTCAAGGTCAGGGTCACAGGGTTAAAAGGTCAAAGGTCAAGGTCAGGAGGTAAAAAAATTGGTATCAATGGAAAGGTCTTGTCACAATGAATACACATGTGAAATATGAAAGCCCTATCACTTACCATTAAAAAGTTATGCCCGATGTTAAAGTTTTTTGAAAAGTAGGTCAAAGGTCAAGGTCAAGGTAACAAGGTCAAAACTTTTGGTATCAATGGAAAGGTCTTGTCACAAGGAATACACATGTGCAATATGAAAGCCCTATCACTTACCATTCAAAAGTTATGTCCAATGTTAAAGTTTTTCGGACAAACAGACAGTCAGACAATCTTTGATTCCGGGGGCATAAAAATTATCAAGTGAAAGATAAAGATGGGAACTATTATAAATGGTGCATTTGAAAAATTATTTCACAAGGAGATGACAGATTTTCCAGTTATACTTTTATAATATTATTACCTTTGAAATGTAACAACATGAGATATACAATTATGCTTAACATCACCGCAATATAATTTAGAATCACAGCAGCTGTGACTTAATATCAGATCTATTACAAATAACGACAAGTAATGATGATACATGAGCTCAGAAACTTACACTTCTCAATACACCATGGTACAAATATTAAATTATCGCCTAATTTAAATATTTGCCTAATTACAAAATATGATATTAACTCTTAATAATGTATTGCATCTGCTTACATACATGTGAACCTTTTGCCTCCACTTATATGGAGGATTTTCAATTTTCATCTGGATATTTGGTGAAATGAGGGAAAAACTACAATGTAAATGTGCTATGATGTTTATTTAACACTTTCTACTTTGCTTGTATGCAAGGCATATGCTACAGGTCAGACCCCCCCTTTCCATCTTTCCCCAGATAACAATCTTCTAGAAACTAGCACACAGTTTATGTCAAAAGGTGAATAACTACTCTTCTTGACACAATTTTCTTTAAAACACTGGTAAAGACTGAATATGCTTAGAACTGCACATTCACCATACTGAAATCAGCCCTTGCAGTCAGAAAAAAATCTGATCAACTTTACCATTTCTTTAAAATAATTCTTTCGCAGTATGACACACATCTTTCATTCATTTTTCAATGCTATTCTACCGCCGATCAACAAGCAGGTCAGAGATCTAAATATAGCTAAAAGGGGAATACCAGTTATGAGCAAAAGTCTAGTACCCATGACGGTGCAGGTGGTGTAGAGAATGCTGCACAAATTACTTTGTTTGTCCAGCAATATAATTATACATGTAAGTATAATTAGCACTTAATAATTTGTTTGAAAAATTGATTGTCTGGTCTCTACTGACAGCATAATGCGTAACGTAATACACAACTGGGGATTTTGCATTTCATCTGGAGGATTTTCGTTTTCGTCGGGAGGATTTTGGTTCATTGGGAGAATCTTTGTTTCGTCGGGAGATTTGTCCTCCTGGAGGTTCACATGTATGTGCTTAGGCAGAATGGTGAATTCTTAAATCGATAAAATATGAAAGATTTATCAAAGAAGTACCGGTACAATTTCTAATTCTTAAAGTAATTTAGGACTAATGTTTAGACTTAAATTTTCATTGCGTCTTAAATAAATTGAATTTTAAAATCGTTCTTCCATACTGATGTAATGTAATACTAGCTATAAATAATGAGACAGTGAATGGACTATGGAAGTCTAACAATACAATACATTTATGTAAACAAACAACAAAAATCTGATGTACCATTTTGATCTCTCATGCCCTGCTGTATATTATACATGTACATATAATAATACACACTACATGTATGTGTACATGATATACATGTAGAGTGTACATACAATATACCCCATTAATTGAATTCTGCTTAGCTGGAACGTTCAAAATTAGGACTTTTTGACAGGAGCAAGTTACATGGGTGTATGAAAACAAACTCTACGTTAAGGTGTCTTTACAAATTTGGGTTTGCTCATAATTATGATAATCAAAGCTATACACCTTGAAAGATAGTGCCTTTAAAAAGTTAAGACATGATTCGACCAGCTCTTGACAGAGAGATTCCTGGTATGACTAGAGGCAAGTGAAGGCTAGCTAATACTGCAGCTACGGCGGCAATTGGCAGGTGGTGAGTCGGAGGGGTTCAGATACTTGGATTTTTTATGCATGAAGCTCTGCATCCTGACTCTGGTTTTGTTGGTCAGGGCGTAGGACTTGAGATGAGATTTCAGGGCCATTGGAAGCGGTAAGTGGTCAATGCCGTATATGGTTGTGTTTGCCACTATACATCGACAAGCAATTTCCTGTAGGCTTAGCACTGAAATTAATATCAATAGTGAGAGTTATACATGTATTTGCATGTACATATACTTATTTTCAGAATTAAGATATGAAATATGAATTGAAAATGCATAAACTTGCCAAATAACCTAATTAAGGATGATGCATATTAATCGTACAAACCTTTATTTGGGCCCCACGTCCTCCTCATGCCATTCCGTTTTAGAGCAACTCGAGAAAGCTCTGCAAATGATTCAGTCACATTAAAGTCACATAATGGGCTCACTTCAAAAAATGCCATGTCATTCTTCAGGGCATACGATTCTGCAGTTTGTTCACTAACTTGTCTCTTATACGCCATATGTAAACGATTGCCGACCAAAATCTTGGGAACACCAGGTGCATGCTGTATAAACAATACATTGATAAAAAACAATAAAACATTGTAATAGGAAACAGTAAAAAGATCATGCATAACAAGGCTGTCAATCAAGGCTGTAGAGAACTGTTGACTTTGTACACGAGGAAAGCCGGAAATCTTGTGCCTAAATTCTGTTCAGAAATATAACAATATTATGGGCCATTTCAAATTTATCTGACATCATACCTGTCAACTCTGAAATCTTAAAAAGAGGGAGATCTCCCTCCTTGGCACTTGAAAAAGAGGGAGATTACGCATGAACCCATTTTGCAACATTCATATTTTGTGCTAAACCAATTTTCAAATAATTTCATTGTGCTGACATTTCCATGCAAAAACATTAATAAACTATGAAATATGGATCAATAATTTATTGCATTCTATATAGATTGTTTCTTGCATTTTGTCATGCAATTTCTCATGAAATGCTCTGAATGTTCTATTTAGATTCATTCTTCTTTGGTAAATATGCCAAAAGAGGGAAAAAGAGGGTGATTGGACCAAAAAGAGGGAGATTTGGTCTCCCTTGAGGGAGGAATGCCAAGGAAGGAGATGAGGTCAAAAAGAGGGAGTCTCCCTCCAAAAGAGGGAGGGCCCAGAGAGTTGACAGGTACGTGACATAGAAGATGTGAGAATGAGTGTCTCTGAACAAGTACATGTATTACATGTTTAATGTATGGTTGTGATTTCAGAGTCATGTATAAAGATATGGGACTGTTTATTTTTTGTTTTATAAGAAATTAAAGGATGCTTTGAATCCTGATAAATTATATGAGTTTTCATATCATATTAGCTGTCTTCCGAGCATTCATCGTTTTTTTATTTAAAGTTTTTATAAGATATTGAGGTTTGCAGAAAGAAACGTTAATTGTTTATGAGTGATTTTCATTGTCATATTTAAATCCAATTTATTGAACAGCTTTGGTACTTTCATTGTACCATACAGTGACAGCCCTGCATTTCATTGTTAACAATAAACATGAAAAAACTAGGTATTCTGAAAGAAATAAGTAAATAAAAATATGACAAAAGAAAAAACTCTCAATTTATTTCTGTCTTTCAACTGCATCTTCATGTATAATACAAAATTAATGGAAAATGTATTTCAAAGTTAGTATTAAACTCAACAAGACACACATACCTCGTCAATTTCTTTGATCCATCGCTCAATGCCGTCAAATGACCACTTGTTGGTGATATCATACACCAGTAGGATTCCCTGAAATCAGAATAGGAATTAAATACTAAAATCAAACATCTGCCTTACAGGTACATATCTGCAGAGGCCTTGGGCCATAGCAAAAGCTCATTCAATTTTGTCAAGGTGAGCTAGAAATGCAGATCATGTCCAATAACTTTCAAAAAGGGATACTAGAAAATGTTTGAAAAAAACATGCCCTTGCACTAGAATTTCGACTCTTGCAACAGCACATAGTTACTTATTAGGATGGAAAAGTTCTATTTACTGTTGTGTCAATACATAGCATGGTCAAAGCGAAAGGTCATACTGCCTTTGCTGTCACAACAGTCAACTTGATGAAAAAATACTATTTTCCCACAGGGACTTTAATCTTTGGTATTGATCTCAAATCCATAGGTTTCCTCTTTTTTTGTTAAATATCCTTACATTCAATTTGGTTTGGATAAGAGACAAGCTGGAAACTGAAAGTATGACTAAATGACTGAATGACAAAAAAGACAAACAGTTAAATAGTGCTGTGAGATAAAACCAGTTTACCTAATATTTCCATCCCCAATATGTACCGCAATACCGTTTTTTTTTTTTTTTTTAGAAAAAAACGATTCAAGTTGAATTCATAATAAGGATGCAGGGATCACCCTAGGCCGCGATTTTGCGATATTCTCGCATTTTTTACTAAAATATCGCATTTTCACTGCATTGTCGCGCTAAAAGATCGCATACCTCCATTGAATAAATCGCACTTGAGTTAATATAATGCGACAGAACAGGAGATTCGTCTTTAATCTTCAAATTTTCAGCTGATTATTGGAATTCCGCGTGCGGCATCACGTATGTATTTATGAACTCGGTGGGTATTGTGCATATACCCAATCTATTCCCTGAAATTCCCGTGTGTCGTATTCACGTTTGTTCGTAGGTATTTTTTTTTTTTGTTGATGCGAGGATTTAGCTTTACGTTTCTCTATCGGTTGTCAGCGGTACATGCTCTTTTGTCATTGTAATATCAATAGAATATTATGAAATATTACAATGTAGTCTTGATATTGTTTGTATAGAAAAAAGGCCGGAAAAGAAAAGTATATATCATACAAACACTTTTCACCAAAAGTTTACAAGTTGTATTGCGCATGCAAGTGGGCCGTCTTTTTACATGTATTTGTCGTCGAAACATGGCCTGTACTAAGCAATAGTTAAGTATCTTCCAGGACTTATAAACAGTTCACAAGTCTTTGGAATCGTCAACATGAACAATAGCTATACAGTTCTTCAAAATATTTACAACGGGTAACTAAAGTCTTGATGTAAACATTCTACAGTACACCCAAATTAGACGTTACCGTAAAATTACTTATCACGGCGCCCTGAAATGTTTTTAATGTGTACCATTGGAACCGATGATTTCTTAAAAGACATTCAAAAGACATTGTAATTTCCTTTAGATGGAATAATATTTCATATTTAACCAGCAAGTGTAGTTGAGGCACGGCGATATTTTTCCTCTTAAGTTGTGAAAAAAGACTTCTCGTCGGCGACTTACAATGAATAGCGGCAGTGTCTGAGAGACAAAGAATTTTAAATCTTATTTGACCTCATTTTTCATTTAAAGGGAAGAAGAAAAAATCCAGGGCGATTCTCACATTCAAATAAAGTGTTGCCAGATGTTCACGGAAATAATTATAAAGAGAATTTAGTTTGATTTTAAACTATTTTTTCAAACAAATACATTCAAAATCTCATTGAAATCGAGAAAATCTCATTGTTTTTTAGCAAATGAGATTTTTATCTCAATACTCTGAAGGGCTAGGGTGATCCCTAAGGATGCAAAATAAGCTAACAGTCTTTAAAGATATTATAAAAGGACATGGTGGCCCATTATTGTTTCGAATGTTTCTCTGGGTATATTACAGATTACTCTCACGGCCCGTAACCAATGGCGAGTTATAAAGCCTATAAGGGTATATGGTTCTCCGTCTGAATCCACATGTATTGCAAGTAAATAGAATTAAAATATGAAATTAACAATATTCGTACAAATTCTTGAGCATCGAAATGATACTCCGACTTGTGCTGTGCAACCCCAAATTATATCATCCATTAACATATGGGAGTCGACGGATACGTGAGTATGTTAAGAAAGGGATCTCCGTACATCCAGCAAAAATGGCAGCAGATTCGTTTTCTGAACAGCAAAAGCTGCTAGACATGCGCAGACGCATGAAGATTTTCACTGGATTTCAGCCTAGTCTTCTCAATATTTCATGACTGTAAACTTTGAGGTATTTATAAAGTAAAATTATGTCTTTTAAATAATTAATTTTTCCTTGTCAAATATCCATACCTAAAATATTGCAATATATCGCAATATTCATTTGGCATATCACAATACATGTATATCGAAATACAATTTTCAGCTGCAATACCCAGCACAACAGTTAAAGCCCTTAACACTACATGGCACAGACATAATAATGATTTTTTTTCCATACACATGTCATATTTTTGAAATATTTTCTTTTTCAGTTTCACTTTTGTTTAAATATCAACAAATCTTCATCACCCTAAAAACTCTGAAGTAGGTTTCAAATGAGTGATTTATTTTATCACAAACAAAATACTGAATCCTTACATGAGCTCCTCTGGAGTAAGATCTAAATATAGTACAGAATCTTCCCTGTCCTGAGGTATCCCTGAAAAAAAAAAAAAACTTTGTAATGTATCAGAAATAAATATAGAACATTGCTTTATATGATTGAGTGAAAACTACATGCGCATTGAATTTTCAATCATTTTGATGGTGGCATATTTCTGTCATATACATTTAAGATATTCAAATATGATCACTCATTGATTATTATCCCACCTCTGGCAAATTTCATGCAATCTGATTGGCTGAGAAGAACTGGATATTATGTTACTGATAGGATATTACTTCAGTATCCCGCTTCCACTAAGACGCCTTATGCTGTTGATGTCACCGAGATGCTTTAAAATATGTTGACGTGAACATACACAAACCAAAAGCCATCGGCAGGATAAATTCGTTATACAGTGTTTTACAGGGGAGATACAAAAATACATTGGGTCAATGAAAAAAGTTGTATTGGACTCGGCTTCGCCTTGCCCAATACAACTTTTTTCATCAACCCAATATATTTCTGTATCCCCCTGTAAAACACTGTATAACTAATAATACACATTGACAATATTATCATTAAGCTTTAAAGATTAACTTGAAGCTCAGTCGGGATGCAAGTTTGACACATACATGTATTGTACATATACATCTACATGTACTTCTAATCTGGATGAGACAGATTTTATGCAAACCATGCTATTGGAAAATAAACCCTAATCAGCAAAAGACAGTATGGCCAGATTGGAAAGTGTCAGTTTTAGTTGATGTATACTTTATTCATCAAAGATATTATCAAAAGGAATTGACATGTGAAATATCAAGACCATACCCTATACAGTTCAAACGATATTGCCAATTTCAACCTCTTTGCTACATGTACCATAAAATCAACACCTGAACAAACTGCAAATATCATGTTAGTAGCCACATGTATTTACATCAATACATGTATTAAATCCTAATTATTGAATGCATATTTATTGAATGCATATAGAGAATAAGTGTCTTAATTTGTGTTTTGTTACGGGTATGCAACACACAGCAAGTGCATTTATCGTACATGTAATGCGCGTTAGCGCATTTCATGCGATAAATGCACTTGCTGTGTGTTGCATACCCGTAACAAAATACAAATTATGACATTTATTCTATATATATGCACCTTGGTTGTCTGTTTCATTCTTGTTTTCTGAAATCGCATTTTATAGGTAAAAGGGTGACGTTAAAATTCAAATCACGGCGGGCTCAGTTTGCAGGTTAGAACAGCCGTTGCGGCATGTTTCTTTAGATCTTATGTATTGTGACGTCACGAGTGTTAATACACGAATTGCAGCACGTTCCTTCTAACAGTTGCATCTCAGGGAATTACATAGGCTGTGCATATATATATATAACAAAACTGTTATTATTACCTATATGCACATATGTATCTGACATATTCATGATATAACAAAAGAATAGACAAGCTGATACAGACCTATATTTTATCATAGAAATCTGAACCATGCATACATGTACTGTACTTACCATAACTGAAGTTTCACTCTTTTGCCATCTAACAATATAGTTGTGGTCTTATAATCAATACCTGAAAATGGGAGAGAGATTGATTACTCCACATCTTCACTTTCACAACAATAGTTGATAGGCTAATTCATTTACAAGTCTACATATGCATACTAGTAATAAGAATTTAGTCATTTTAAATAAAGATACTATTTTACATTGGGAATGAAGCGAAATATGGCCCCAAATCAGACTTCAGTATTTCGCCAGTCCCACATTGTTTACTATTCAGTCATTTTTGTGTGTGTGAGAGGGCTTCCATTCCTTCCCAGCATAGATTGTTGTGACGCAAGCAGTTTACTGTGTGATGACAAGGAATTTGTGCATATCATAATAAAAGCCTCAAAGGATATTGTACTCCGATGTTAAAACCTACTTTACTAGCAAAAAATTCCTAGTCTAATCAATGTTCTTCAACTATGATAATTTTGAAAATCTTGCCAGAGAAATGCATCCAGTAAGGTTTTACAAACGGCTCTGATATTCATTGTCAAGTAAAACAATTAAGACAGGGAATTTTACCAATATGAAAGCAGAAACTACTGCATAGTTATTACTGTAAGTAAGCACATGTAATAAGTTATAATGTAAGTTCAACTTACATATATTATATGCAACTATCATCTTGCAATTGTTATACACAATCGGCTTGCACCATAGCAGTCTATGGAAAGAAATTGAAGCCCTCTCTCACACAAAATAATGGTTAACCAAATAGAAACAATGCATGGGGAGGCCAAAATATTGAAGACAGATGGTAAGATAGATGCATGCGTCCCACGTAATTATAAGTTTAATCTGTACGGGATGCAGAGCTGGATTATCCATTTAAGGTAGAGTATCCCTCAGGTCAGAATTGCTGGAAGTTTTTTGCCTGGATACCCTATTTTTTCTCTTCAGAATATTAAGATTATCAAACTAATATGGTTTTGGGAAAATAAACTTTTATACAAATGTAGTTACATTTTATCACCACTAAAAAGGGATTTTTCTTACTTTTCCAATAGGGTCCAATGTTAAAGTTCAAATGGCTTAAGTTCTGGGTATAATTATGAAACCACGAATTATAATTTGTTTGTTTATCAGGTTTGACATAAGCTTTGAATATATTGTAAAAGTTGTTATTTAGGACATATGGCATCTGAGACCTGAGGGATGCTCTACCTTAATTGTAGTTACTTCCTAAAGTTCCTTGGTTTGAACCTAGTATTAAAATCCATGTAGATTTGTATACAGTATCTATATCGACAATATGGTTGTTCACTTGTTGTATCATTTCACCTTAAAACCTAATGATAATCTCTAAATTTTGAGTTTCTAATCTAGCACAGGGCCCTTTACTAAATGTATGCTGTTGTTTAGTAAGTAAGTAATTCTTATTCAGAGTCGGCAATTTGTACCGGTAAGTAAATAACAATAACATGAGCTCTGTAGAGCTCTTAAAGCGACTACATGTATATATTTACTGATACCAAGTATTGTAAGTAAATAACAGCATAGTAAACGGCTGCATTGTTGTTAGATTCCAATACCCATTCCCATTCTTACACATAAATGTTACCTACTGTCTGTGTAGCTCACTTCAGAAATAGGAAAAAAGAAGATTTGTCTCATTGTCAAACTATTTCCCGACTAATTTAAATTCAAGTAGGGGGATAGATCTCAAACTAGTAACGATGTACAATGTACGTTATGTCTCCATATGACAAATACAAAGCTCACAGATTTATAGATGGGGATTTTTCTATGACGTCATCCATATAGACACAATTTTAAACATCGACGACATCATGCTAAAATTAACATAGAAAATTCCCCATCTAAATCTATTTTCTTTCACTGTGAGCATGGTAAGCATAGTATTGGTCATATGGACAAATAACATACACCGTTAGTTAAAAGAGTTCGAGATCTATCCCCCTATGTGAATTTCAATTTGAACATTTGCTGACATTAAAGTAGACAAAACTTCAATTTTCCAATTTCTGAAGTGAGCTGCGCAGACATTGCAAGCAATCAAATTTTATAGACAAAACAAGTTTTAGCTGGGCAATTTCCCATGCTATTTTTTCCTGCGACATCGTGACGCTCTCCATAGACTCAATGTTATACTTGGCACATTGAAAACGCCCCATCTAAAATTTATTATAATTTGATTTACATAAATCCTCGACCGTGTAGCATATACATGTACCAAAATTTACGTCTAAACAAGGTATATTCAATGATATAGATTTTATTTTAATTTTTGCATGACAAAGTTATCAAAATCACGTTTATCCAGTTTCCGAAGTGAGCCACGCGGACAGTAGTGCATCAGATTTCAATTTGTACATCCTAACCTATAAATGTACACCTTAATTCTGAATCTAAATGGAATTTACCGCAACTGCTGAATCCATATGGTGATTCAGTGGCACCATCATCCATGCCACTTAACAATTCCTCTTTGCCTACATCGCTATCACCAACCAATAAAAATTTCAAAAGAAAATCATAGGGTTTCGGTGTACTTGATCCAATATTGATGCTTGGGGACCTATCAACGGCCATCATTTTGTCATCTTCGTTTAAAACCTAACTCATTTCAAACATGTAGATTGAATCCTGATGTATCTTAACAAAATATGCATTGGATCTATCCTAAATCGAACATTTTTTTCAGAAAATCAGACGGCTCTCATTTTTCCGGAAGTTCTTGACAAATTCTAAAACTCGAACCCAGAAAGCGGGCAATATGGAAAAGGAGGACGAAGGAAAGGTGCCAGTTCAGATATAAAATGCATGCTTTAATGAATTCATCTTATGATTTAAATGTTGACTATTGATTTCGTTATAAACCACTTTGGGACTGTTGGATGGTTTTGGGGACGGGGTGAGATTTTTTTTGGGGGGGGGGGGGGGGGCGGGGGTGTTGAAAATAGACGGTTTTAGACCATAAAGGACCTATCACACAGCACTTGCGCATGAAATTCGTGATGAATTACGCATAAACTAAGTCAAACATTTAGGGCAAACATGGCTATACGTGGAGATACATAATGCATGTGTTGTGGGAGCACTTTACACGCACAAATATACATAATTCATAATATAAGTTTTAATAAATTTCAAGCGAGTTTCATTTGCATTTCATTCATCGCTATGCGCAGCGAAGGGAGTCTGGGATGAGAATGCGTGGACATATGTGATAACGGTTTTGAGCTGCTCAAAATTTTTCAACCTCTTGGATTAACACGATCTATATTGTGTACATGTATTTAACGTAGTTTTTGCGCAGTTCTTATGCAATTTATCCGTAATTCATATGCGTATGTAGGCTATGAATACAAGATTCTTACGCAAAGTTGGCAATTTTTTAAGTCCATTCCACGTATGTCTGCGTATGATTAACAAACCTTTCACACAAAAAACATGCATATATTAATTAGAATTGCGAATGCATCACTCATAGATTGCGTATACCGCTAAGAACTACGGTACACACAAAATTTGCTTTCCCATAGATATACGTGTTCTTTGCACAATTTATTTCTGTTTCATTCGCAGTTTCTGCGTCATCTTGCGAGATTCATCTGTCAAAATTTCATGCATTACAACCAACTTTGTCCACGTATTCCCATGTATGAATCCAGACTTTTAAATTTCATACGTAAATGGCCGTGTGACAGGGCCTTAAGGCAAAGCCTTGTGTGCGAGCGGAGAAATAAGAGACAAAGAACTATAATATACAATATTTGTTAAAAAAATTTCTGAAACCGGCCTGTGTATACAGTGCAACAGAGCATGATATTTTGCTGTGTCTTATCTGAAGAAGACTCAGCAAAATATCACTTCTTCTTTGCGCTGTAACTACATAGATATAGTCCCTACCTATACACAGATGAAGTTCTTGAAATTGAGTTCTTGTCTCTACTGACCTTGAAATCCAAAAATAAAATTAAATCTTCGCAACATACATGCAGAGGGATACAGAAATGCAACTATTCATGTGTAAGTGAGTGGGTACGTGTGTGCGTTTGTGAATCACACTTTTGTATACAGCCTAGAGGGCACTGTTTTTTGGAGCTTGATAGAACTTCATACACTTATTGCTTATGACAAGAGGAAGAAATGTATTGATTTTCAAGGTCAAAGGTCAAGGTCATAGATTGAAAATGGTTAAAATCCTTGTATACAGCATAGAGGACACAGTTTTATTTGGGGCTTGATCAAACTTCATACACTTAATGTTTATGACAAGAGGAAGAACCCTATCGATTTTCAAGGCCATAGGTCAAAGGTCAAAGTCACAGAATTGAAATGGTTAAAATCCTTGTATTCAGCCTAGAGGACACAGTTTTGCTTTGGGCTTGACCAAACTTAGTACACTTATTGCTTATGACAAGAGGAAGAACCGTATCGATTTTTAAGGTCATAGGTCAAAGATTGAAAATGATTGAAATACTTGTATACAGCCTAGAGGACACAGTTTTGATTGGAGCTTGATCAGACTTCATACACTTACGGTATTGTTTATGGCAAGATGAAGAACCCTATTGATTTTCAAGGTCATGGGTGAAGGGTCAAGGTCACAGATTGAAAATGGTTAAAATCCTTGTGTACAGACTAGAGGGCACACTTTTGATTGGAACTTGACCAATCTTTGTACTCTTATTTTTTATGACAAGAGAAAGTATTTTACTTCAAAGAAACCTGTATTTGTTAAAGCCTTTGATGTGAGTATGGGTACATTGATTTTTCTTGAACTGAAATTACTTAAACGTACACCAATACACAAAGACGGTTTTCTCAAGATCAGGAAAATATTGACCACTGTTTTCATGTAAACATGTAGGCCGGGTGTGATTTTTTCATATTTAGAAACGTCCTTAAATATGATACAAAAAAGATCATTTAACAGTTCACATCGTTGCGGTTTATAGAGAATTTTGACCTGCAGACCACCTGGGTTTCAATTTTGAGGAGTAAACTTTTACTTATCGTGACTTAAACACTTCTCTTTTAAAAACATTTTTTCCAAATGTCTTACCGGTAATATACCCTGATGGTGGTTTGTACAAAAAAAAAATGAGTAAATTTTGTTGCGCCATTAGGGCGCACACATTCAGAGATTAATCTACAATTTGATCTAAATGGGTCCTCTGGACCCGTTGAAATTTGACCAATGGGTCCCTAGCCAAAACAATGGGCCCCAGTAGAATTTTTTGGGTCCCAAGTACTATGAATTGTCTTTTTTTGCGGCATCTTAAGCTTGCGAATACAAGCGATATGAATGGCTTGCGGCAATTTATGTCCGCGAGATCGTTATATTCCAGAAAAAAAAATTATTAGAAATAAAATGTCTTTCTTCCAAACTTCAATCTTTAGTCAAATTTGCTGAATTAAGTAATTTATTGTTTATTTAGTTGCTTTATTTACGCAAGTGAGGCTTAGTACATGAATATAGTAAAACGTTATACTCATGTAGGAAACCTAAATAAAGCAAATAAAGCAACTAGATAAACATTAAATTATGGCACTTACTACATTTACTGTGTAAATTAAACAATTTGAATTGATTGATTCATATTATCCTGCGAAGTTTTTTCATAAATATATAGTACATATAACATGTCCTTCTGAATCTGAATGATAAGAAGTTAGACTCGCATCGGACCGCATTTAACTTTTATATCGAAAAATTTTGATGCGCAACAATTTCCCGTACATTACTATGGACATGATCAACATTCTGTATGGTTTAAAAGAGCGGACAAAATATACATTAATAAAACAATTCCACTTTCTCGACTCTGAAAGTCTGAAAGTTATGTAAACAATAAACTATTTAAAGGGGATGCATTATACGAAAGAGAATAATGCTTACGGTGGGACGCAGCGATCAAGAATCAATGGGTCCTGGGCAATTTTTATGCGTCAGAGACGCAGGACGCAGAGGTAGATTAATCCCTGCACATTGCATAAAGAATGGAACATTTTCATTGTCTGTGTGCGTATCTCGCATGTCCTTCCTAATCACTGCATATCTACAGCCCTGTTACCAAACTTTTTCAGCTCTAAGAATATATATTTTATGCTCGTGCATTTTCCCATACTTATGTATACGCAGTACCATGAATGCAAGCTTTACTTGCAAAGGCCCTTTACTGCTAGACTTGCATTTTAGACATGCCAAGACCCCACATCACAACATTTGACGTTATTTCTGTCAATGACGTTATTTCTGTCAATGACGATATTTCTGTCAATGACGTCATAAAGCTGTAACGACGTCACAGTAAAAAGTTAAATATGTCAAATATTGTGATGTCGGGTCTTGGTCTGTATGAAATTCAAGTCTACTGCGGTAATGTGAAAATCGACTATTACTGTCCTGCTCAACACTCACTCTCAAATCCAGCACGCCCTGTTTTTGCATCTTTTGGCAATTTTCTCCAAAATCTAAAGTTATCATCTTATAAACTGATACCCATGAGTCTATAGAACTCTTAAGTCGTAAAAGAAAATATCACTCTTTTTGTTGTGCATAGCTTAGTTTAAAAATATGATGGAAAGTAAAATGTCTACGGGGATTTTTCTATAGTAAAAATGACTAAAATGTGTGAAGTTGGATGTCATGATGTTACTGTTTACCATTGTTGATACGGAGAACAATATGACCATGGTTTCAAATTAACATGGAAATTTCCTGATAGCAGGTTAAAAAAATTTCCTTATAGCAGGTTAAAAAGTTAAAAAGATTAAGTCATACACATTTCCTGTTACATGTACAATTAAAGGAAGTTAACATAAGGAGACATTTATTGGAAAATTCCTCAGAAGGCAGAATAAATTCCCAAAACATGGTGCTCTGGATTTAGTGAACAAGACAGTAGTTCAGAGGCAATGTAAAATTACAATGATAACCCCTTAGACTGAGTCTGAGGGAGTTGTCATTGTATGTAATGTTACATTAACCCTCATTCTTTGGTGTGACAGGCAACAGATTTCCAACATGACTTTTATTTACACCTGTCATACATGTGTAATGTGACATGTAATGTCTGCCTGTTTGTTTGTCTAGTCTGTCTTCTCTGATCAGATTATGAATTCATTACTCACTGGAATCAATTTATTTGTCAGAGCAGCCATCATATGCGCCACTGTATTGTTATGTTTGTATAAGTTTATGCATCAATTCCATCCCATTAATCAGCCGGTAGAAGGCCTATAGAAATAGGGTTACTGGTAGGTGCATGAATCCTTGGCATTCTTAGAATTATGTCTCCTCCAAGGGGAGGAGACATATTGGTTTTGCCTTCGTTGTCCGTCTGTCCATCCGTCCGTCTGTCACACATGGTGTCAAGGCTAAATATCTTGAACCGTTTGCCAGATCGCTTTCATATTTTAGTATGTTGTTGCTTATGACCCAAAGGTTTCACATCACCTTGACCCAAGGTCATGTGACCAAGGTCAAGGTCACTTAGTACATTTTTAATAAAATTGTACATAGATTCCTGTCCTAGCTATATCTCTTGAACCGTTTGAACAATCACTTTTTAGCTTGCCGGGACGAAAAAGTCCAGAGAGCTAATGCCATACCCTTGGCGTCGTCGTTGTCGTTGTCGTTGTCGTCGTATGTGGACAAAACTTTAACCTCGACTATATCTCTTGAACTATAAGGGGTTGGGCTTTGATATTTCACATGTAGATACCTTGTGACGAGACCTTTCATTTGAGACCATGACCTTTGACCTAGTGACCTTGACCTTGGACTTTGACCTACTTTTCAAAAACTTTAACCTGGTTTCTGACAAAAACCTGTATAGGCGAGCTATGTAATCTTTTATTACCCTATGTTTGACAAAAACCTGCTACGGCAAGCTATGTAATCTTTGATTACCCTATGTTTAATGAAATTATACATACATTTCTTTTCGGTCTATATCTCTTGAACTGTTTGCCAGATCACTTTCATATTTTAGCATGTTGCTGCTTTTGAACCGAAGGTTTCACATCACCTTGACCCAAGGTCATGTGACAAAGCCAAGGTCACTTAGTACATTTTTAATGAAATTTTACATGCATTCCTTGTTCCTTATGACCCGAAGGTTTCACATAACCTTGACCCAAGGTCATGTGACAAAGACCAAGGTCATTTAGTACATTTTTAATGAAATTGTACATACATTCCTGTCTAGGCTATATCCCTTGGACCACTTACTGGATTGTTTTCATATTTTAGTATGTATTTGCTCATGACCCATAGGTTTCACATCACCTTGACCCAAGGTCATTTAATCAATCTCACTTAGTACATTTTAAATGAAATTGTACATGCTATCCTGTTGGGGCTATATCTCTTTAACTGTTTATCAGATCACTCTCATATTGATTTAATTAGTTTGTATTTGCTCATGACCCAAAGGTTTCACCTTGACCCAAGGCCATTTGATCAAGGTCAAAGTCACTTGGTACATTTTAATGAAATTGTACATGCTATCCTGTTGTGGCTGTATCTCTTTAACTATTTATCAGATCACTTTCATATTTAAGTATGTTGTTGCTTATCACCTAAAGATTTTACATCACGTTGACCCAAGGTCATGTGACCAAGTTCAAGGTCAATTAGTATATTTTAAATGAAATTGTATATGTTGCGTGTATTATTTCCAGGCTTAATCTTTTGAACCATGATTGGATCACTTTCATATTTTAGTATGATGATTCTGATGACCTAAAGGTTTCACGCCACCTTGATCCAAGGTCATATGACTAAGGTCAATGTCAAGTATTACAATTTTTAACGAAATTGTAAATGTTATTGAGACTGGGCTATATCTCTGGAATCGTATACTGGATCACTCTAATACTTTAGTATGTTGTCTCTCAGGACTAAATGTTTCTTATCACATTGTCCCAAGGTTACATGAATAAGGTCGCTTCTTACGTTGGTTATGAAATTGTATATGCTAATTATGTCCAGGCTGAAATTGCCTATGCTTATCATGTTCAGGCTATATGTTTTGAACAGTGTTTCCAATCACTAATTCAGTTTTTTGTTGCTGATGATCAATACAATGTAGGTTTCAGATCATCTATATCCAAGGTCATGTGACCAAAGTCAATTTCGCTAAATATGCTTATAATGAAATTGTTTATGCTAATCATGTTAGAGCTATACATGTACCTCAAACAATATAATGAATTACTTTCATGTTTTAGTATGATGTTGCCCATGACTCAAAGGTTTCACTTCATCTTGGCCTAAGGTCAAAGTAACTTAGAGGGAAGGAGGGGAGACATAAGTTTTTTTCTGAAAAACATTTTTTTATAAATTGAATTTGTGATTGCAGACATAAATGAAGAATGATGCATGGTGAATTTCTAACTTTAAATTTGCAGATGCTGGAACTTTTGGATGAGCTGAGGAAAAAGGTAGCTAAAGGAGAGAGGAAATTGAAGGTAATTATGTGTATTCCTTGTGGTAAGATCTATCAGCTGGTACCTTTTGAAATTGATCTTGGACTGTAACTTACAGTTTATTAGAATATACAATTGGTATATCTTTAAAATGG
Organism: Pinctada fucata; assembly: GCA_028142955.1. NCBI lineage: Eukaryota > Metazoa > Mollusca > Bivalvia > Pterioida > Pteriidae > Pinctada > Pinctada fucata. Next base: position 71,684,034 of record AP027103.1, read on the forward strand.
TAAGTGATAGGGCTTTGATATAACATGTGGCAAAACCTTTTTATTGATACCTAAATTTTTAACCTTGTGACCTTATCCTTTTTACAATATTTTCAATATTAGACATAGCTTTTGAACAGTAAGTGATAGGGACTTCACATTTCCATGTACATGTATTTTATATATGGCAAGAGTAATGTGTAAATACCTTTTTTTTCACCTGTACTCTAGACTTACATGTACTCTTGTTAAAAATTAGTTGTATCACTTTCATGTCGTCAACAATTTTACAAACACATATTTATTATTATACCTGCCATAAAATGGTGGGGGTATATAGTGATGCACAGGAAAACAGTTACAGATAATCAATTAATTTTGTGCATATAGCTTTTACACCAAGAATTACAGGTCAAGTTCGAATATAGGTCATGTCCCTCAATTGCGTGCAGAGTTATGCCCCTTGAAACTTAGGAAAATTCAAAATATTGTGGTTTCTGGACATTTGAAAGAAGACCGTCACAGATATTCAATTCATTTCTTGGATATAGCTTTACACCAAGAAATACAGGTCATGTTCGAATATGGGTCATTTCCCTCTATTATGTGCAGAGTTATGCCCCTTGAATGTTACAAAAATTCAAAAAATTTGTGGTTTCCAGACATTTGAAGGAAAACTGTTACAGATAATCAATTCATTTCTTGGATATAGCATTTAAACCAAGAAATGCAGGTTAAGTTCAAATATGGGTCATGTCCCTCAATTGCGTGCAGAGTTAAGCCCCTTGTAAATTAGAAAAATTCAAAAAATTTTGGTCCCCGAACAGTTAAAGATAAACCAACAGTTAAAGATCAACTGTTACAGATAATCAATTCATTTCTTGGATATAGCTTTTACACCAAGAAATACAGGTCTAGATATAATATGGGTCATGTCGCTCAATAATGTGCAGAGGTTTACCCCTTGAAGCTAAGAAAAAAACCAGTATTTTGTGATTTCAAAACATCCTAAAGAAAACCATCACAGAGAATAAATTGATTTCTGAAATTTAGATTTTATACTCAGAACTTTAGGTCAAGAACCTATATAGGCTATGTTGCTCAATTTTGTGAGGTGTTATGTCCCTTGAATCAATGTTTTGTGGTTTCCTGACATTTAAACAATTGTTAGCTGAGGAAAATCAATTCATAGTTCTAGATTTTACACCATGTGAAGCAGGACAATTTTAAATATTGCTTATGTTGCTCAATTATGTGTAGACTTATGCCCTTTACAACTACCATATGTATCAGGTTTCAGTAGGTTATATGAAACATACGCCCGGGGTGGGGGGTATCATTGATCCTTAGATCAACAATAAATTTCATTTATGTTACGGTATTTATTTATTTATTTTTTTATTATTCTTTGAAATTTTGTTTTAGTTGATTTTCATTCATTTAATCACAGAACATTAAAAGGCAATGATGAAGATATCTTTATTTATGAATGAGGTTTTTTTCTCAAATTGTTTCAATCGCCTTTCAGAGAAGCGAAAGGAAGACTAAAGTGAAAGAACACAGAGAGAGGAAAATACGAGAGCACAATGAACGATTAAAAGAATCTGAAACTAATTGTAGACTAATATTAGAGAAGACAGTAAGACAGCCTGAAAATGATGTAGAATCTATTTTTAAAACAAGAGATACTAATTATGTATCTTCAACTGTATCAAACAGTGAATTATCTGACAGAAGAAATGTGGACTTTAGGAGCAGTAAGAGACAATCACAAATTAAGACAGGGAATTCGTACTCTGGTCAGAGAGTTCTTGGTCTGCAAGAGGGAAGCTCAAAGGTACACACTATATTTAAAGATGTCATCACAGATAGTAATTCGAAATACGAACTTTCAAGGCCTAAGTTAGTAATTGATGATAGTTTAGTGAAGTCTACCAATGAGAAAAATGAATCAACTAGAATCCATGTTACTATATCCCCAAATATAGAGACACTAGGCAAAGAAATAAATAAAGACAAAATATCTGAAACATATTCTGTGACTGGACCAGGGAAAGAGATAATATCGGAAAATGATGAGGCTGTACAAGATTCCTCTGGAGAAGTAAGTTCTAGATCGTCTTTAGAATCTAATGGTGGAAGGAAACAGTTGTCTCTAAAACGAAAAAGGAAAAGAACAAAAGAGAGTCCTGTTGGGAGTAAAGTGATGACAAAGGAAAATCAGTATGAAGAGGGATGTACAGAGCCAGTCATCTGTATTGATGAATCATCAAAAGATGATGATGATGCAAGAGAGGAATTCAGCATGAAAAAAGAAGTGTTTATTCATTCAGAAGGAAACAAGCAAATTTCACCAGAGATATATGTTTCTGTTTCAAATGCGGAACCCTCAGCTGTGAACAACTCTGTGAAAAGAGACAGGTCTAAGAGACAAAGAACTCAGAATATATCACCAAGGTTAGAATGCAAGCTGAGATCTCCATGTGTGGTATCACAAAGAGATTATAATAGTGATGGAAACAGCATGGATTCAATGCTCTCGAGACAACTGAAACATCAGCATAGTAATGTGATTGGAATGACGATAAAATCAAACAAACTTATTATATTATCATCTGCCTTACAATACTTGATAGATGATGCCAAACGAACAACAGCAGTGAAGGATTTTGAACTGCCTACACAAATCTATGGGATGCAATTAACAAAAAAATATAATTATGTCAAAAAGGACCTTTCAGACGTGAAAATTGATTCATGTACATTATTGAGGAATGAAGATCTAAAATCTACCTCAAGGTCAAGGCCACAGGATAGGCAGTCTTTAAGCTTAATTTCTGTGAAAGGTGAGGAAAGTCAAGCATCTATAAGTACTACAGAATGTGGGAATACATGTAATTCACTGTGTGAGAAATCTCAAGCTTTGACAGTACAGGACAGTACCGGTATGATTCCTGCAGAGGAAAGTCCTTTTTCATCAAGTACTCAAAGCAGTCAAAGCACATTATGTGATGATGCTGAAACTATTTGTCGCAAGTCATCTCGCAGGAAAAAAAGAGGAAGGGGAAGAAGAAGAGCTTCTTTACAAACAAATTTTCCTAAGAAATTAGATACAAGCTCTATAAACTCTACGGAATTAAATAAAACTGATGAAGGACAATTAGACACGGAAACCTTACAGTCGGCAAATAGTAATACTTGTTTACCAGATAGTGAGCCAAAGGAAGATACATGTATGAAGTCCGAAGTAGAAGATACATGTACTGTGTTATCAAGTAATTCACAAATATTGCCAAGTTCACCGACATTGTTTTCCCAGCCAGATGACATTCTTTCACCTTCAGATTGCAAGGTACATGTGGAAAATGGTAATCAAGAGATCCAAGACCTTTTAGCAGTCAATGGTGCAAGGAAAGAATTAGAGGAAAATCATCATGACTTTCAAAATGACTTTGGAGATGACCTTCTTCATCTGTCCAGCTTTCAGGTAAAATTTGAATTACTTCCTTAAAAAAAAAAGCAGAGGACACAGTTTTGAATTGCTGGGCTTTTGTACTTTGTGAATACACAGCAGAATAATTTATGTAAAATGTGTGAGTATTATAGGATATGTTTTTTAACTTTATTGAAAAAATTAGTAGAGAACATTTATGCTCATAACTTGATCATGTTTTGTGAACTTAAGTCTTTCATGAAATATGATTTTCTTATATCATAATCTGATGATCACATAAATCCTCAAATTTATTGTTAAGTATAAGAGAGACATCACAGAAGCTGACATATTTTGTATCAGGTGGCCACAGATGATGTCATAGTGATGATTAAACCTGTAGTGATGCAGCAAGGAAAGAAACCGGCAGATTTAGTAACCTGTTTTACCCAGAAATCTCTGTCAATATGGCTGCCAGATGACTTTGATCTTACATGCTTACAGAGATGGGACTTCCCAGTGGTAATACGTTATGCTATTTTCACACTGACATCAGTAGCTACTACTGTAAGATAAAACAGATTGCCTTTTACTTAAAGTAACATATTTTTTCAATTTGGATAACGTTATAATGTTATATGTCTAAGTCTTGTTTTGTATTTAAGGATTTTGTAGCCATATCTGGGGACGTCTATGCAAGGAAAGGTAACCAAGTCCTCATTGTGATTCTGTTAGAGAAGGAAGAACACAAACTATTGAGTTCAGCTGTTTTCGAGCAGGATAAAGCACATTCCCTCACAGAGCTTAGAAGATGGGACAGCACAAGGTTAGTACTACCGTATATATAGGATCTCAAATGAAGTCACGAGTTTCATAATACATCGTATGAAATGAAAATTCATTTGAGATTCTTTTTATCACATGATATTGCCAAAAAATGTGTATTTCTAACGTGAAATCAATGTTTCTGAGAACTACAGAGGCGAATCACGTCGTGATCTAGAAGTCGTCTGCTACGCCATGAGAAGTAGTTTCCCCATCGTATAGATATTCTGAGCGTAAGAGAAAAGTATTTCAATTTTGAATAGTATTTTAATGCAAGAAATAATTCAACAACAACAATTTTAATCATTGATATTGACTCTGGGTCTGAATTTAACAGTTGACCAATATTTGAAAGGTCACATTTGTCAAGGTTCATGTGATTAGGTTCCAAACTTCACCAATCGCATTCAAGCAGAGCGATATGTAACGTGTTATCATATCATATATTTATGAAATGGCTTTATGAAAGTGCATAACGGGTGTATCATGTGATAAATAGAAATTTGAAAAAATGCATTAACATATGTTAACTTATGATTACATACCACTACTGGCTCTTGATACACAAGATGTTTTATATTTATTTTATTTCTAGTAATCATTAGATAACAACTCTTACTTTACTTTGGTCACATTGGATGTCTTTAAGGGGGTCAAGAACAGTATCCGAAAGAACCCCATCAGAAAGCTCTGGATCAATTATGACATCACAATAGAAACGGCGACAATATTGGCGCGTTTTTCGCAAGAACGTCAGGATTAGGTACATAGAAATAAGGGGGAGGGGGTAACAAAATCACTATAACTTAAGAACTGACGGTCAAATTTCAATAGGGTTTTATCGGTGTTTCACTTGACATATGAAGAAGATAATATCAAGTTTTTACGGAAAATAGATGATAGGGTTTCAGATAAACGGACTTTATTATTAGAAATTAGCAACTCAAAGTCATTTTGAAAATAGACATAAATTTATCTCCTTTCGACAATTTCTTTTAAAAGTGTTGGTGATAATTTATAATTCTATACATATCCAATTGCCCACATCATATCTAAATGAAAAATACAGAACTTGTTAATATTCTGCCTCTGCAGAAGATTTGTAAGCGTTTTTAAGATACTTCCTTTCAGGAAGTCTCTTACTGTTACGGTAACTGCTTCAATTGAGATATGGCCGCTTTGCAACCTACCTAAAAAATAGTGCATTTTCTTATTTTGCTGTCTGACACATGCAAAATGCAAGAACAAGAATATTGTCCTTCTTGAAAAAAATCAATTTCACACAAAGTAAATGCATCACAAAAAAATCAGCGATACATTTCTTGCTTTCACTGCACGTTGGTGGCATAATAATATATTACTTTTGATAAGAGTTGTGCATGCATGGTCTTTTTAGTTTCTTTAGAACTAAATGGATTAAAGACACTGCTCCAGGTTTAAGTCATGAGAAAAAATGTAATTTAAAGTATACCACTTCTAGTAAATATAAACAATTTGTGTTGTTTATAGAACACATTGAGCACATAGAAATGAATAATTTATTTTTATTATTAAGCTTCAAATCCTTAGAAAAAAATCATCATTATTTAAATACCTAAACAATAAAATGATTCAACATTCATCTGCCGACTACAAATTTTGAAAAGAAGTATCTCTCATGACCTTCAGTCCTTTGATTTCATTACCTAAAGTGTGTTAATTTTAAAGCACATTTACGGCCCATTTTGGGGCTTTCAATGGGTATTATATATGTACGTTCATAGCTTCAAAACTAACGGTAAAAAATTGATGAAACTTTGCATGTAGAAAAAGTATGTTTCAATTACAAATGTATTAACATTTATAATTTGTAGGAAAATTAAATGATAGGATCAAATTTAAGTCTTGCTGTCCTGGACCTCCTTAAGTAGTAGGTTTCATATTTATTTAGTGTTAACTGCTTTACTGCACACTTCCTTCAGTCTGATTCAAAATTTTACATATTGAAATTTTATTCATTGGCACATGATGTGAATCATATGACAAACAAAATTGATATATGCTCAATATGATGAAAAGCCATATTTTCAGTTGATGAGTCATAGAAATGATTGTCACAAGTTATTATATCCCTTTCCTTCAAGAATTTACATGTATGAACTCACGATACATGTATCTGCACTTTAAGTCATGCCATTTAATTTTCTCAATCTACACAGTAAATACAGCCAGTTAGTATGCTGTGACTCAGGAGTGGAGTTTCTAGTGTCTAGCTGTTCTTTAGAGGGTAGCAGCATCACTAAGTATATCCTAGGAATTGACGGTAAACAGGTATCAAGTTCACATGACCTTGCTGCAGTATCAGGGGTATTTGACAGTATTAGCATGGTACAGAACCTTCCCACAGCAGTTATGGGACATATGTCTACAGGTGTTATTCATATATGGTGAGACTGGTTATTGGTGTTACATCTCTCTTGGATGTCATTATTTCCATGTGATTTTCTGTACAGTTTCCTATGTCGCATGCTTTACAGTATTCAAATATTCTTCTTTTATATATTTACTGAACAACACAAATTTCCATGTTCTTATACCTGCATTTTCATCGGAATTTGTGACATCCAAAAATTACAACAAAGCCATAATTGCTTTTGGAAATACAGCTGACACTCGTTATCTCGAAGTCGATGGGCCCACTGAAAATACTTCGACATAAGCGGAGTTCGAGATAAACGTCAGTCGAATTTACAGTATATTTTGGAATGTATTGTACCACCTATAAGGCTAAAAGAATAGTTTTGCTTTTGCATTTTATACGATAGATATCGGAGTTTAAAAGGCTACTCGTGCTGAAAATGTAATGTTTACTTCACAACGTAGAAATGATTCTAGAAGTGTCATAAACGTATTCTTAATACTGACATTTTACGAAGAGGCGCATTGAGAACGTCAGGTATTTTTATTCGTTGTGTGCCCCCCCCCCTTTCCGCGCCGATCGCCTCGGCCCTAATATAATACCAGTTTGGTTGTCTTATCAATCTGTCATAAGCCGTTTACCTTCAAGAGTTTTAGATCATTGTGTCATCAAAGTACAACGAAGACATTTGTTCGTACGCTATTTCATTTTTTCGTCTGCTAGATTCCAATGTCGTATACATGTCTTCATTCTTCACTTAAATTTACTCCCATGCAATCAAGTTTACTCATCTACCTCTTAGAGTACGAAATTTCATGTATGGATTATTTTGTAGATCATCAGTATAATCATTGTTGCTCAAATTGCTTTATTTCAGTTACGATAAATCTTGCGAATTTTATTTTTTATTGGGGAGGGGGGTTGTTTTGGTATGTTTATTTTTTCTAGCCGTCGCTTCTCATAAGAATTTCAACGTAACAAACAATACAATTTTAATGAATGAAATATGCCTATATCATTGTTTCCGCAATTATATTATCAAATTAACTGTTATATTCCCCTTTAATTAATTTTGATGTCACGGTCGATCAAACAACGGCGAATCAGTCAACCTGCGTTACCGGTACCTATAATTGTTCATTTACCATGCGATTTCACTATTATTTGGTACGTTAATTGGTTTGTTTATACAAACATTAGGACTTCGACTTAACGAGTATAAAATACACGAAGAAAATGACTTTGGACTTCGAAATTACTTCGAGATAAGCGAAATTTCGAGATAACCGATTTCGAGTTATCCGAAGTCAAATTGGTTAGAATATGAAGGCAAAAAGATGGGACCGCCTCTCGACTTCGAGATAAACGGAATTTCGAGATAACCGAGTTTGAGATAACGAGTTTCAGCTGTATTGAATATGCAATAAAGAATACACTTCTGTTGGACCAGAAACTCTGTAATGTTGAACCTGTGTTCTTTTGTAAATCAATAATTTGTGTAGCATTGATAATTCCAGCAACAATATGAATTTTTTGTTATAAATTTTCAACAGGAATCATGTACTTGGAACACTCCTTGTCAGTGTCAGCATTTCTTCTACCTGGCCGTATAACTCATTTCTGACATCTCCTTGTGCAGAAAAGGTCAGCCTTGTATCTATTTATCCTCTTAATAAAACTCTTTTGACAAATTGAGGAAGAACTGAACTCTTAATCACACAGTCTCTCCATGATTTGTACATCAATACTTAATATAAAGACTCCTGATGAAGAAATGAAAAATCTGATTATTTTTTGGGTCAAATTCAGACTCAACATGTACATTACCGTTTTCCCTGTTACGATGCCAACATCCATACAGGGACAAAATTGGCATTAAAGTAAGGGTGGTGTTACATTGAGGGAGTAAAATGACTGACAGCTATACCATAATCATGATAATACAACATCTTAGTGTCAAGAACATTGGAATTTTGATGTGCTATGTCATAATGAAATACATTTAATAATGTATACCATAAATCTGGAAATTTTTGCATCGATTTATTTTTGCGGTTTTGAGTAAAAAGCCTATTGATTTATTTTTGTGATTCCAATTTTTACGAATGATCACGAATCCATTGGGACTAAAAAATAAAATATAGTATATGGCATTTTGTTCATTTGCTGTACAACACATTGTTGAATGATAATTTAATTGATTGTCATAAAAAAAAACTGGCGGAAGAGTAAAGAAATGAATTGAGAACAATTTGTTTTCAGATATGGAAATACACCATACTTAGATTTTGTATAGCAGTGTAGTTCGCACATACATTATCCTTTTGATGGTTTCAGTAATTACAGCTTCAATCAGAAGATCTTTACTTACATTATGACCTAATTAACTAAAATTAATTTCCTCATTACAAACAAAGACCCACTTCCATATTCTACTTATTTCTTTTTCACAACTATCGGTGATCGCAGCGTACATGTCTATTTATGTTTTGTTACATGTACACACAAACAAATGTGATAAACCTTTTGTTTTTGTAAAGTTTAAATTTCTTTTTTATACCCCCCTAATGGAAGATTCGGGAGCATATAGTTTTTGTCCTGTCTGTTTGTCTGTCTGTTTGTCTGAAAAACTTAAACCTTTGTCATAACTTTTGAATGGTAAGGGAAAGGGCTTTGATATTTCACATGTGTATTCCTTGTGAAAAAACCTTTCCATGGATACCAAAATTGTTTACCTTGTGACCTTGACCTTGGAGTTTGACCTACTTTTGAAAAACTTTAACATTTGCCATAACTTTTGAATGGTACGGGATAGGGCTTTCATATTACACATGTGTATTCATATTACACATGCGTATTCCTTGTGACAAGACCTTTCCATGGATACCAAAATGTTTGACCATGAAACCTTGACCTTATAGTTTGGCCTACTTTTGAAAAACTTTAATCTTTGCCATAACTTTTGAATGGTAAGGGATAGCGCTTTCATATTTCGCTTGTGTATTCCTTGTGTCAAGACCTTTCCATGGATACCAAAATGTTTGATCTTGTGACATTGACCTTTGAGTTTGGCTTACTTTTGAAAAACTTTAACCTTTGCGATAACTTTTGAATGGTAAGGGATAGGGTTTTGATATTATGCATGTGTATTCCTTGTAACAAGGTCACCTTTCCATGGATACCAAAATATTTGACCTTGTGACCTTTACCTTGGAGTTTGACCATTTAACAATTTTTACTGACAAAGATGCCGATGGGGGCATTCATGTTTCACAAACACTTTTTTTTAAAGTTTTAGTACGAGTGATTTTTTGGTCACTGAACGGGACATATGCAATCCCCCCCCCCCCCCCAAAAAAAAAATGGACATAATGTGGCTTTAAAAGTAAAAAGCCACATATGCATCTGCATCTGCACGATCGTATCTGTTGGATTGATGTATAGGAAGCATAATTTTCTTCATGTGGATTTATTTTTAAGATTATTATTTGTGCGAATCCATCATGCCCGCAAAATCGCAAAAAAGAATAATCAACAGCAAAAATAACCAGATTAACGGTGGTACAGGCTGATGTATACCTTTAAATCATTTAACGTAAAAGAACATGTCGTCATTGACTGGTGCATTCTTTGCCCTGGCAGTAGTAAACTAGAGATACATGTGCAACGCTAAGAATCCTCTAATTTTCATCATCATGTGCACTGGTTTGATGAGGCTTTCTTGTAGGGCTAGATGCCGGTTTCTATTCAAAATATTACTTGCTATTATTCTTTGAATATTTGTTAACTGGGGGCTATGAATCAGGGAGCAGTGTATTGACAAATGCGTTTTGGCATAAACTCTTTCAGTATTTTTATACCTACATTGATGGTATAAAGAGAACTCCTGTTGATTAATTGGTCAAAAGGCAAAAGGTCAAGGTCAAATTTGTTAAACATGTATATATTTACAAAGGCTTTTCCACAAAATGAATCAAATAATTTTTCAGGGTTACATTGTATGTTGCTTGATATCTAGAGTTCCTGCCAAATCAGCTGGTTGTCACATGGTTATTAATCCAACCAATCACAAGTCAACGATCTTGAATACATTCCACTGTGAAAACTGGAAAGGGTAAGTTATTATGTATTGGTATATTATGATTTTCATGCATTTGTTGCTGTGTACAGTATGCATAAATTATCCAATGGCATTTAGATTTCTAATCCAATGAAAATCTTTCAAAATGATCACCTGAGGGTGCAATTTCTTTCATTATTTTACTTCAGAAATCTTTATCGTAACTTGGAAAAGTACAAACATCTTCCAAATTGTACTTAAGTAAATTTTGATGTGCATTGTATGAGATGTCATAATGTGAACATTGGTTAAAGGGTGGTTAACATTGTTTATCCTACCTCTGGCAAATTTCTTGCAATCTGATTGGTCGAGAAGAACCGTATATGATGTTGTATTATGTTACTGACAGGATATTATTTTGATATCCTGCTTCTACTAAGACGCTTTTATAATAGGCTTTTGACGTCACCGAGATGCTTTAAAATATGTTGACGTAACATACACAAACGAAAAGCCATCGGCGGGATAAATTCATCATACAGTGTTTTACAGGGGGGATACATAAATATATTGGGTTGATGAAAAAAGTTGTGTTGGGCTTGGCTTCACCTCTCCCATTACAACTTTTTTCATCGACCCAATATATTGTTGTATCCCCCCGTAAAACACTGTATAACTAATAATGCACACGAGAGTGACTTTGGCTTGTTAGGCATGATATACCTGCTTTGAAGATTGCGACATTTATACAAATTCTTATAGCCACGAGCGGCCTCTTACATCAAAGTCAGACTGACAAGTTATCAAAATTATGATAATCATAAATTATGTGATACGATATGAACATATTTTGTTTTTCAATGTGTATTACAGCTGTAACATGGCCACAGGATTGGAGGATAGTGTAGCTGCCATGGACCTGAGTGGATATGTACTAATATGGAGTAGGTATACAGGAGCTCTCACCTCCAGGTCACACAAACCAGGGTTAACCATGCTATGTACTACAAAACATTACGTTCTCACTGCCATGGACAGCTGTGTGCATGTCTTCAAAAGATGATGTTGGATGTAGAGAAACTTGCATGTTAAAGACTTTTAAACTGAATGAAAAATTATAATACATGTATCGTTAAAAGAAGTTGATACCCTATTACATTTGGTATTATAACGTATGCTTAATTACAATTTAAGAATGGTTGTTGAAATTTTGTTATGTTATCTTGAAATAAAGAGTTTATATTCTTGTTGTGATAGAATTTTATAAAAAGCATTTTTAATGAATTTGTAAATGTTGAAGATCAATCATTAAATGCGGTGCCTAATGCTTGATACAGTGACCAGACTTGTAGAAGTTGTCCGTCTGATTTATTCATTAGAAGCTGCATCTGATGACATTTCCACTGAATGATTTGGCAAAGTACAAGTGACATAAAGTTAGAACTAGATGCATATTTAAGAAATAACAACTAGCTAGCTGTGGTTTATTGTACAGTAATTACCCTCGACGCATAAACCAATCAAATTATCACGAGCGGCAAAGTAGTGAGGTGATAATTTGATTGATTCATGCAATGAGGGGAATTACTGGACAATAAACCACGGCTAGCTAGTTGTTGTTATTTCTATTCTAATACCATATATCAGGTAATTTTGGCGTTGGGAAAGTTTGGCGAATTTGGTCCAAATTGTTCTTTGGAAATGTTGGTGCTTTTAAAATTAGTGGATTGTTATAAACATCCGCGAAATTAATAATGGTCCAATTCATGGGTGTATCGATGTTTTATGACCTCTTCATTTAGTATAGAATGACTAGAAACTTATAATTAAAAAGCTTGGTACTTTATTCATAAATATAAGAGACGAGGTTCACAATTAAAAGGTCGTTGAAACATCATCATTAAAGTACATGTATATCAACATTTTTAGAGAATTTAGCGGTGATCGTACAGTAAATATTTCAGTTTTTAGGGGGGTAAATATGTTTAACTATTTACAGTCACAATTCACAAGTCTGATCATCAAAAGTCCAAAGACTCGCACCCTTTTTACCCCTCAATGAACGGAACCTGTGTGTAACATTTTTAAAGCGTATGTCAGATCATTGTACAGAACCTGTTATATTTATGGCTAATAAGATAATTTGCTAAACATGCTAAACACAAGAGTAAATTGTAAGTTAATTTTATGAATAGAAAATTTGGTGCTTTAAAATTTGGCTATTTTATTGCATTCGCCAACAAAGCCAAAATTTCCATCGCACTAAAATTACCTGATATACGGTATTGTTCTGTAGACGACATTGGGCGGAGCTTAGCAGACTGGAAGTTAGTTGGAGATTTTACACCAGGTGAGGGAATGGATGGAGCTTAGCAGACTGGAAGTTTGTTGGAGATTTTACACCAGGCGAGTTCTATAGTACATATAGGGGGAAAATCAGAAGTGATATAGGAATTGATGTTATTTTCTCTTTGTTCAAATGGTTTTGCTCGGAAATGGTCCTACTTTTCCTTCTGAATGAGTTTTGAACTATGTACAGAGGAAAAGGATCAAGCAAAGGTCATATCTGCAAGGTCAAGTTCAGAGCATACGTTTCAAAGGCTTTAGATTTTACAATGTAGACTCTACAAGCCCTGTAGTAGATGACTTCCAGATTGGCAGATTTTCTGTAGGAAGAGATTGTACGTCATGATATTGAACAAAGGTCACATCTGCAAAGTTGTTCCGTTCATATGTTGTAAAATATTTGTCTTGGAAATAGATTGTACAATATAGAATAGACCTGCCCTATTGGATTGCCTTCCAGCTTCGTATACATGATCAGTTAGTAAAGATGTAGTGTCACAATCTGTCAATCATGAACAAAGGTCATATCTGCAAGGTCAGGACATCATGTACATAGGTAAAATCCTCGAGAGTCTCTACATTACTTAACCCTAAACTGTTAAAGGCGGTACGGCCGGATTGCGAAGCAGCAGTTTTACTTGATGTATGTTTTCTTTATCTAAGGAATTGTCAAAAGTAATCTATAAGTGAAATATTACAGAGACCTACCCCTTATATTTCAACAGATGTAGTCAATTTTATTTTTTTTTAAATGTAGTTCAACGTTCAAGGTCATGATAACAGTCTCAAATAAAACTTCTTTTCATGAGGGAATTTGAAAGCTAATGAAGCCGCTTATGGTTCAAAAGATATAGTGAAGTTTTAAGTGTTTGAAAAGAATAGCAAACTTTGAGGTTAAGGTCACTAGGTCAAGGTTTCATTAAAATCTTCAAGTGAAATATGGAAGCTGTAACCATTACGTATTAAAAGATATAGCCAAGGTTAATGTTTTGGAATGTTGGTCAACTTCAAGGTCAGTAGGTCAGAAGTCAAGGTCTAAAATGAAGGGTCTTATCACAAAGAATTTGCATGTGCAATATAAAATCCCTACCCTTAAGGTTTAAAAGATATGGCCAAGGTTAATGTTTTTGAAAAGTAGGTCAAATTCTAAAGTCAAGGTCTAAAATGAAAGGTTTTTACATAATCCGTCATCATGTAAAGTTACTTGTCAATTCTCCTCATAGTTTTCTCCCTACTGACCTAAACTTAAATTCTGAATCTTCTATCCAAAGGTCAAGGTCAAACTTTGTTGCTGCATTTGATTCGTCTCATAGTGGTCTACCATCATGTAAAGTTTCAAGTGCAGTTTTCTCCCAACTGACATAAAATGCAACACCTTAACCAAAATGTTGACGCACTGACTGACAGACTTACCGACAGACTTTCCAATCTCATAGACCAGATTTTGCTTCGCAATCCGGCCAAAATAATTAAGTAGGTTAATAATATAGTTATGGGAAGGTAGTGTGGTTACATCTACAGTACATATGGTTCTATAATCTTTATTCAATATATTGTTTCTACGTATCATGTTGGATTAACTTTATGATTTGTTAGAATTATTAGTATGAGAATGCAATGTGTCATGAAATTGACCCTTCCGAACGCGGGAAAAATTTGAGAAATTCCATGACGTCACAATGCAATTTCGATGTTTGACCGAGGTTCGAAGCTTGTTTGTCCGAGGTAAACACATGGTAAAAGCATTGTGAAGTCACAAAATTTTGCATTTTTTTCCCGCAATTGGAAGGGTCAATTGACCAGATGCATATTATGGGCAAAGTATGTTCAGGGAATAGATATTTGGAACTAATGAGTAATAGTGTGCCATGATCCAAAGTGTCTGCAAGGTCACAGCCATGATCTTCAACTACCTACAAGGTCAAGGTCACATGGATATTTGAGTAAAATCAATGTTCAGGACTTAAACTTTGGTTTTGTTCACACTTTGTATAAATGATAAATGAGGGAAGGCATTGGTGTGTCATATCTGAATGATCAAGGTCGATGCATATCGTGAAGGTAAAATGTTCATCATATCAAAATATAAATCTGACATTGACACCATGCACCATATGTTTTTATAAGTTGTACAAACTGAATAAAGATACACATACAAGGATAGATCAAAAGCATAAAGTTGATATATATTTTATTCACATAATTTCTTAATACATGTAACAAATTATCCCAACAATGGTATGAAGGGGGATCAACAACGGCTGCCGAAAAATTAAACAAAGACGGAACATGAATATCATTTTGTACCATTGGGAAATTGATTACTATACACAACTGTCTAAACAAACTGAATAACATTGCTCATCTTCCATCATTGTGTTTCAAATAAAGTTTAAGATATTGAATTGATTCAGCTTATCTGAATGACAACAAATACAGCTAAGTTTAGCATCAATCAAAATATTAGGCCTATACTCTAATCAAGAAATAACAACTAGCTAGCCGTGGTTTATTGTCCAGTAATTCCAGGAGTCGCATGAACCAATCAAATTATCACCGAGCCGCGAAGCGGCGAGGTGATAATTTGATTGGTTCATGTGACGAGTGGAATTACTGGACAATGAATCACGGCTAGGTAGTTGTTATTTCTATTCTAATATAGCACGTGAATGGGCGGAGCTTAGCGCACTGGAAGTTTGTTGGCGATTTTACACCAGGCGAGTTCTACGGTACATATAGGGAGAAAATCTCAAGTCATATTAGAATGAAGGATAAAGCATGCATCCAGGATTTTACTTATGCAAACAATATGGGAAAATTGAAGGAAAGATGCCTGAAAACAAAAGTTTTGAAAACAAAGCAATTCTATCAAGCAAATGCATGAAGAAGTATGACAAAATACAAACGGATTCATCAAAGCAACAAATCATATAAAATGCAGATCAGTTGTTAAAAATGAATGTCTTAGACTAGTTTACAACATGTCAACATATAAAGCAGTTCAACTTTGTCAAAATAGAAATCCATCAAATCTTGAAAAGCTTAAAATATACTGTAAAATGGTTGGCACTCCTTACATTCTTCACTAGAAATCTATTTTCTAATATAAAACATTATACAATGTATTCTTTCTCTATTTCAAAATTAAATATGACATTTAATACCAAATAAAAAATTTATATTGTGTAAATAGACATTGAAGTCAAAGAAGAGCTGTTTCACAGCATTCAAGAGGAGTATGCTTTAATTTTCATACCATGCATTTTTTTTTAATTTTGCACCCTAGTATACCAAAACATGGATAAAAATTATTGGAGTTAGTGACCCAGATTTGATGAGTTGCAAATATACATATTTGACAAGGTCATTTACAAATGTAAGTAGATTTGCTTCTATAATATCATACAATACAGTAAGAGCTGTACCTCTAATGTATATTCCCTGAAACAAATTATATCTATTGTATACAACCAACCTAGTTACACAATGGTCATCTCCAAATATGTAAATTCAAAGTCAGGCAGACATAAAATAAGACCAAAATAAGAATCTTATATATACATGTGTATGATCTTGACATTTAAGTGACAATACGGATGTAATCATCATTCATGTATATGTACAAAGAATCCAGAGCATCAAATCTCGTATTACACTGTATAATACTGTATGTGTACTTATTTTAGCGGGATTCATATTTTAGCGGAGTTAGCGCTGCTAAGACTGCGCTAATTCAAGAATAGGCTAAATCATGAATCTTTTATAGATTAATGTTGAAAATTAGTCAGAGCGCTAATTCATGATTATGCTAATATGTCAATTTACCCAATTCTTCTCTGTTTCCGCTAAAATTTGGTTACGCTAAAATAAGTACACGTACAGTATATCTACAGACAAACTGTGAAATATATCCATCCATATAATTTATAGTAATTCAAAGACATTATCTTGCCTGTGGCCAATGACATAGTGTACATACATGTATACATGACTACATGTACAGACATTCAGTAATCTGCAACAGTAAATAACAATGTTTGATCATCAAGAATTCAAACTTCAAATACTTTTTGCTCCTTGATTGTCAAGTATTCAAACAGAATTCTTCAGATCATGTTTATACAAACTCTGGAGGGAAGCTAAAGCATAATACTATAGTCTGGGACATAGAAATCTATCAATGCTAAATCACTCATTCCTGCTACAGGGATATTAATGTCATTGCAATTTTTTTTCATAATGACAATAAAAATTTATGGCATATTAAAAATATGACAGAAGAATATATATAATTTGAGAATTGGAAAGAGAAAATAATTGTGTCCTATAGTTTTGAGCAAATAATACAGAGATCAAGGTAAGTTTTGTACAAAAATCAACAATCTTGACATGACCTCAATATACAGTTTATATATAAATACAGTGAACATCCCTCTTATAAATCTAGAGCAAAGTATCAATAACGAACAAAGTTTACATAATTACACATGTATTTGCCATAATTATCTTCTTTTCTTTTCTTTTAAAAGACTGATTTCATGCATTTAACAATTTGGTAATTGAAGATTTAGGATAACAGAGACGGAGGTACCGTGCATCAGGTTATTTAAGCATGATGGAAATTTTGAATTTATTTGCTGATGAAAAAAGAAACCAAAAAATCTTGAAAATACATGTACCAACTTTTTTCAACACTGAACATGTACAAAAACTGCACTATTTGACAAGCTATTTTACAATGTATGTGACTGTATTAAAATATTTATGTTGTACATTATTTAATCATTCACAACCATTACATTGTATAGCTTATAGGAATGAGGTTGATAATAGACCATTTTCCAATCTTGTTAGAAAGCACAAAATGTCCGAGTCAACATCTTTTGGCGTTGTTGACATTATGACATCACTGTTTAAAGACGCAATTCCATTATGACCGAACAATGAAAAAAAGCGCAAAAATTGCCAACCTCGAACATTTTTCTTCATTTTGTCAGCCATTATAAATTTCGGCAAGTGGCCTATTAGGGGTCAGGCTTTGCTACATGTACTTAATTAATAGAATTTACAAAACGTCAAGTATTAAAAGAAAGTCATTCTATCAAAGAATCATATCATTTGAAGGCCAACCAAACACTCACTAAAATCAAGTATTCATATGATTTGCATTTGTTGGCAGTATCTTAATCACCTGCATAAGTTTATATATGTGTCAATTATCAATACATACCTACTGTACACGTATTTCCACTGAGAGAAATTTTCGTGAAATGGCCATTGCTACAGTACAAGTGGGGGTAATTTTGGTGAAATCGGGAGTACTTCCTTTAGTCTTTTATGCTGGTTGTAATTTTCACACGGAGGTTATTTTCGCGATTATAAATCAATTGTGAAAAATCGAAAATTACTCCATGCAAAAATTACCACGTTTACAGTAATTTACCGATATGAAAATGTCTTTCAAAAGCCTAAATGAATACTACTTAAAAAGCAAACTTTATGAAGAAGATATTTCATGTACTACATATATTAAATGTAGAGCAAGTGACCATATTTCGTATTTTTCGTACATTTCTTAGAAAATTTCAATTCTTGGAGTCCTAATCAATAATTGCTTTTACTATAATATAATTCAACACCAATCTTGATTGAAATACTACAAAATTCATTTATTTTACTCATTTCATTGTTTTCTTATTAGACGTCAATATATTTAAATGTTTCCATGTTTTCGAGGGTAACCATATTTCGCTGTTTTGTTGATAAGTATCCTAGTTGAACACAAAACAGAAAAAAATGTGATTTTCTTTTCAGGAAATCTTTTTCCACCATTACATTTAAGAAATAATGCCAACTAAAATGTTTTCTTTTTTGTTTTTTGTCAAAATTTTTGGATGTTTACGTACGTGGAAAATTTTGTGTTTTCATTAATTTCCCATTGTGGTATTTTTTGTCAAAATATAGTGCAGGAGATGTCAGAATGTAACAAAACATGACCGCTACGGTTATATTTGATAAGATAAAGAATAAGAAACACAAATGTCCCCGTTGGCATCTTTGATAGTAAAATAGCTGTAACGAAAGAAGTATTTCATACTCCGAGGTCAAGGCCCCATGGTCAAAGATTTTGGTATCCATGGACAGGTCTTGTCACAAGGAATACACTGTGAAATATGAAAGCCATATCACTTACCATTCAAAAATTATGGCCAAGGTTAAAGTTGTTCAAAAATAGGTCAATCTCCAAATTCAAGGTCACTAGGTCAAAAATTTTGGTATCCATGGAAAGGTCTTGTCACAAGAAATACAAATGTGAAATATAAAAGCCCTATCACTTACCATTCAAAAGTTATGTCCAAGGTAAAAGTTTTTCAAAAGTAGGTCAATCTCCAAGGTCAAGGTCACATGGTCAAAAATTTTGGTATCCATGGAAAGGTCTTGTCATAAGGAATACACATGTAGAATATGAAAGCCCTATCACTTACCATTCAAAAGTGATGGCTGAGGTTAAAGTTTTTGCAGACAAACAGACACGCCAAAATCTATATGCCCCCCAATCTTCGACCATTGGGGCATAAAAATTAACTTGACAAATATTTCCGATAACAATTGCAAAGCAAATGAATATGAAATGGCAAAATATGGTCATCGGCAAAAAATGGTTCCTCGCTCTAGTCAAATCCTCTGTTTTGACTATTTATACATTTGTATACATATTTCAACTTTTTACATTATTACTCAGCATTGTTAAGAAAATATTCAATGTTATATTACATTTATATTTCATGTTTATCATTCATGATAATACCCTTTATATAGGCTGCATTCTAGTTATGGTGGACCTGTAGAGAAATTCAAAATACACATGTAAAAATCCTCAAAGCCCAAACAGCCATTTTAGAGGTAAAATTGGCCAACATTTCCCAATCATGAAATTCCCCGATATACAATATCTCAAATTTAAAATAAAAAAAAAATCAGAAAATTTAATCAAGTCATTGCAAATGATCATTTCAATTGTTCCTTGAATGTAAAGAAAATCATCTCTAAAAATTTGGTCTGGAAAACTCACAAATCAATAGCTATATAACAAACAGAAAGTAGACAAAGATCAAAATTTCCTTTCAACAAAGAGACTGATAGTAATTATACTCAGTCATCTATTCCTATGTCCCTGAACAGGTACGACATTGACTCGTTATTCTGGATTCTTCGGATCGCTTCCGTCAACATGATGTGGATATCCACTGTTTTTATTTTATGACACTGCATCTTCTGGATTTCATGAGGGACAGTATTCGTCACAACAACCTAAAAATAAACGGAAGAATGTGATTTCAATAGATACTTTAAACATGAGGTATTACCATTTTTTCCATCTTTCTTTTACATTCCCAAACCTGTAACACATCAATTTTCATAAAATCAATCTGTCGCTTGTTATCCATAACTACATGTATATCCAAGGAAAGCTTCTTATTACTGATTTCATAATAATAATGAGAGGATTACCATGTTCTTTCAAGAATAATGAAATTGTACAACACTTTCTGGGAGGAACACAGATATCTCAAACAAAGAGCCCATGATGACTGAGATCCATGACGAAGCTTGCCAAACCATTCATTTCAATCGGCATGGACATGAAGATTGAGATTTCCTTGTCCCTCCCAAAACATGGTGTTTGATCCTTTTTCTCACAATTTCTTGCAATTATACATTCATTTCATTGTGTAAACCTCAATGTAATACATGAATCATCAGAACCGGAAGTAAGTGCTTAATTAGCAACGTAAATAGCAATGTCATTGGCAAGGTATTTAGCAAGGTAAATAACAATATCATATTCAAAGCTGCAAATAAATCTAAAAAGGAATGAAAGTAAAGATTATGAAGTTGCTGTCTTCCCTCTATTTTTGCTGAATAAATTGTAACAAATAATAAGGTCAAGGTGTGATATTTTAACTTCCGGGAGGGTGAGATAAGCAGGGTGAGAAACAAATACCTTCCAAGCACTGTATCCCACATGCCCTCGTGTGACTTTTGATGTCGGGTGTATGTGACATCATGATTTTTGCACCTAAAGCAGCGACATCTCAATGAAGATGTTGCTTTAAAACTCCTTTTTCTACATTCTTATCAAATCGACTAAGGACATTTTTGAGGGCACTGAAAATGAATATTCCTTTATTTTTCAAATTCGATAAAGTTGACCATGTAGTGATTTCCCTAGAAATGGGAGAAAAACGATCAACCATATGTTTGTCATGTGAGATGAGAAAATCCCACCCTAGGGGACTGGTTTCTAGTCAAGCCTCGTTCCCTGTCCAGAAACCAGACCCCAAGGCTGGGATTTTTCTCATCCCACATGCCAACATATAGTTGATAGTTATAACCTACCTCATCTATACAAGACTCCTCTATTTGACGAGGGGCATCAGATGATAGTAAACCGTGTGTAGCCATGACGTAGACTTTATAGGCTCCCCTGTCCTTCAGAACCTCTGCTACTTTGACAAATGACATCACATCATCAATCATGTCATCCTACAAAGAATACATTATGATAATGGTAGACTACAAAGGTCAGATATGACATACTGGCAACAAGACAAGTGTGTCCCAATCAAAGGTGATGGAATGTTGAATTTATTATCACTAACTCATTATTAAGAAAATTACTTTAAACATACCAAGTATGTAAAACCATTGTCTGTTCAGATATATTGAGTCTTAATTCTGAATTCAATAGTAATATTGCTAAGAGAGAATTATAGGTGAACCCTTCTAAGATACCATAATTACACTTTTATCACAAAATATACCTACTACAATGATGGCAATACGACCTCCAACATCACCAACCACATTCAGTGGAGGTTTCTCCTTCGGTAATAAAGCTGAAAAAAGGTAAATTGGCTGATATACATGTACATAAATTTCAATTGTAACTAAAACTGCCCTGAAGTGACCAATTATACCCCAGGCAGGATGTTTTTTTAAAACAGTCTCATTAATGACGCAACATTCAATTGACCACATCGAATACTTTCATACAAGTTCTACATTCAAGGTAAAATGCTTCAGAATGAAAATGTATAATGTACATTAGTATGTTAAATACCATAAGTAAACTGAAGTCTCTGATGAGACTGAAGCTCTCCTGGTTATTTGCTTAAATTTATCTAAGTGACACACCCATTTTCCAAGACCCTGGGAATTAAAACAAAATACAAGACAAGAGAATAATTAAGTATTCACTCTTTATCAATTTTACTTTCAGAGAATTGGTGTTCACAAGATTACATGATAGAGAGATACATGTATAGGAAAAAATTACCACATCCATTTTCCAAGACCCTGGGTGTCAGGGGTTCAAACAAAATACAAGGTGCACATCTTGACCACAGACTGAGAATAATGCTGATAGAATTATCTTTCTATCAATTATACTCTCTGAGAACTGGTACTCACAAGATTACATAGAGTTACATGAGAGAAAAATGACCACATCCATTTTCCAAGACCCTGGGGGTCAGAGGCTCAAACAAAATATCAGGTGCACAACTAGACCACAGGCCCATTATAATGCAAAAAGAATTTATTTTGTACTATTCACAGATTCAGAGTATTCGTGCTAACAAGAAAAGTTGAAAGGACGGACAGTCAGACAGACAGACGCCGAACACAGGGCGATAGCATAAGCTTGACTGGTCTTTGACCAGTACAGCTAAATTTCTATAAGGTTAAAGTTCAAGGTCAAGGACACTAGGTCAAATGTCTTGGTATTTAAATGTAATACTTGTTATGGTGAATGTGTGTATGAAATATGAAAGCCCTATCACCTATCCTTAAAAATTTTGGCCCACTACAGACCCTAAAAAAAACCCTGATACCTCACAAAGGAATAGGCTTCCTGATCATAATCACATCCAAAATATGTCCAGTTCGACATTGACAACAAAATCAATAGGCCTCTTCCACAAGCAATGTGTGAAGTAACATTATTAAAGGTAAATGGTGCTGATCCGCACTGAAACATTTTGCTCACTTTTGCCATGAAGAAGTAGGTAAAAGAAATAATTAAATTTTGATGGGAGATGAATTTGTATTGATTTCTGGACCCATCCTTAGGTCCGAAGGAAGTAAGTGTGAAGCATGTAACACATATTTACATATTTGTGAAGTTTGACCTTTGAATTTAAATGGACCATAAAATCATTGGTGATTCCCCTTGAGTTGTAGGCAAATTAAGACTGAATTATCATCATTGTAGGTCAAGATCTACCCAAGTTAATGGTGGAAAACTATTTTCCCATAAAAGTGAATTTGGATTCAAAATTCAACAGCGATCCATCCAACAGTGATCCATCCATAAGCACACTAAGAAATTAAAAGTAGCATTGTACCTGGCAAAATTTCTATCCCATAATTCACCATTAAATGTGGAGGTGGGGAGTTTCTGCCATCTTCACATGTTTCATCTTCATCCTTCTCCTCGCCATGAATAACGGCAATACCCAAACGGAGCCTCTCAGCATATGATGTGGCACGCTTGACGGAATTAGGATTTCTTGCCACAATAATTGAATTTCTATAATCAGGTATCTAAAATAGAAAAACAGTACACAAGATTACCAAGAGGTCCTTTAGTAAAATAAACAGCAAAATTGAATGTGACCAGTGAAAAACTAGAAATCACCAATACAGCTTGGTCACCAGATGACACACTAAAATCTTTTTTTTTCAAATTGTGTTCCATGCCAAATTCAGAATATTTTGTTAGATGTACACTTGTTTTTAACTTTCATTATCTCCTTGCATGGCAAAGGGACATGTTGAAGGTAGTCTTATAAGACCAGCCTTCACATGTATATCTGAGGGCATGTAAAGTTATACTAAAAACTTGTTTATATGTACCTGTATTTGAAAACATTGTTGAAGAATTTTTTTTACATGTAAAGCACTTACTGATTTCTCTATGTAGTCTATAAGAAATGGTGAAGCTCTGAGATTTTCTACTGGAATGTCGAAGAAGCCCTGAATTTCTTTTTGGTGTAAATCCATTGTTATCATATGAGTCAAACCTATAAACAAAATCAATCAAAATTGTAAACAGAAAAATTTCTAGATTAATAACATGAACAAATCTATCTACATGTAAAACTTGTGATGAGAATATACCATTTTCATATAACAGATAGACTTGTATTTATGGTATAAGAGGTTACATAATAATAAAAATATCCCCGAAAAGGTAGAAATTATGTCATGTCATATCTTATATATATTTACATATATCTTTTTTTTTTTCTGTTTCATTCAACTCATCATGAAAATGTATGGTCCCGAACATAGCTGAAGTTGTACATCTTCAGCCAACTTCGTGGTATTTCAATTTTGTGTTATCAAAAGAACCGTAAGTAAAGTATTATACCCCTAAAGCCTTAGGACATACATAGACTCAATATCACAACTTTTCATGTTATTAATTACTGTGACATCATAGATCTGTTACAAAATAAGATATAATGTCAAATATTGCAAAGTCGAGTGTACATGTGTACATGGTGTACGTACATGAAACGCAAGTCTACTGCAGTGATTTATTTTACATACACTTTCATAGTTTTAAATTCATGCTCCTGGTTGAAGGTATTTACCTGATTTGCTGAGCATGCTTGCCATAAGTTTACAGACCACAGAACCTCTTTTCCTCATTTTACATTGCTTGGAGTAGGGAATGTATGGTACCACTCCTATGATATTACGTGCACAGCTTGTCTTACAGGCGTACGATATGATAAGTAACTCCATAAGATCATTGTTGACATCTCTACCAATAATACATTGATAATGCTTTGAATGAAATCTCAAAATCTTTTAATTACAAAAGAATATGGCAGACCATAATTTAATTGAGACAATGCAATTAAAAAAAAACTTTTACGAGAGGGCTGAAGTCATATTCTAATTGAAAATAAACTATCTAATGAAAGATGATGTTGACATTTATGAAACAATTTTGGTACAAAATGTAACTTTAAAAACTTTTATCTTATAAATTCTAATGTTATTCTTACTTTGTACCAGTCTGTAGGATAAAAACATCTTTTCCTCGGACAGATTCCCTTATTTCTGCATTTGTTTCTGAAAAATATGTCTATTTCAACAAACTCTGACATTGAACTCTGAAGGAATTATGAATATCAATGACATAATATAGGTCATCATACTACATGTATTATAATTCTAATCTCTGTTTACATTTTATACTTCAATTACTTGTATTATTAAACTTTATTCATTTTACAACATTTAACAAACAAGTTACAAAACTTATATAAATGTCTCACATTGGCTCAGATGTTGGTATGAGGGGGTCCAAGGAGCAGGAGGAAACCAGAGTACCCGGAGAAAAACCCCGTGCAGAGGTCTGGGTGGGGGACCACCTACCCTCCCACATAAGACCCTTCTCCGAATCTGGGATTCGAACCCAGGACCTTAGAGGTGAGAAGCGAGGGCGCTACCACTGCACTAACCAGGCCTATAATTACTTGTATTAACAAGAAACATTTAACTCAAGTCTACAAAATTTAGTAACATACAAAATCTATCCTATACCTCTGTTTGTTTTGTGGTACACATTGATATCTCCAAGTCGTATTCCAAGACGCCTGAAATATGAAGATTTTCAATAGATGATTTTCACATTACCGCAGTAGACTTGAATTTCATACAGGTCAAGACCTGACATGACAACATTTGACGTAACTTTTAACTATGACGTCTAAACAGATCTATGACGTCATAATAAAAAATAACGTCAAAAGTTGTGATGTCAGATCTTGGAGTAGTGTCTATAAAAATGCAAGTCTAACAGTAATATGAAAATGGTCTATTAAATGAGTTAAAGAAGATCCTGACGATAATCTCAACAGCACTCACAAAAGAGCACAAAATTGAGCATCAACGGACCCCTAGCAAGCTAGAGGTGGGACCAGGTGCCCAGGAGGAGTAAGAATCCCCTGTTTGGCTGGCCGCACCTGCCGTTGATAAAATTATGAGACATATTATGTCAATTTCTAATGTTGCAACAAAACTTATTAAATCAAAAACTAAACACAAACTTATTATCACCCCATATAAAAAAATCAATGTACTGAAACGTCTTTTTGTTGTACAGAAAACGTCTTTAGCATTGTACCGAAACGTCTCTACTTGTACCGAAACGTCCTTGTACCGAAATGTCCTTGTAGGGCTAAGTGGTTTTATCGTGGTACCAATATATTAAAATATGCTCAGACTTTGCTATACGTACCACGGTATTTGTTATCAAAAATCGATTTCTGAAGATTTTTTTTATCTTCATATTTTCATGTTGTTTCTGCTGATGTCCGGCAGCAGAATTATCACATTATCACATTAATACTTGGACAAATTTTAATTTCTTTCAACTGGATATTCATGCATGTATGATTGACTTCAAATATTATAGAGGGACTGTCAAATTTGTCTTCGCAGGAGACTCCTGCGTTTGAACCTTATCTCCTGCGTTCACATTCCTCCCACGGGGGAGTCTGAAAACTCCCGTGTTTCTACCCTATCACCCAATTCCTCCCCCGCTTCGCATAACATAAGAAAGATAACTCTAGTAGATCAAGCGACTTTCATCCTTCATACTAAAAATTAAAGTTTGTTTACAATGTGAACGATACCGGTTGTTTGTAATTTACAATTAGTACACGGCGTTTATATATATGGATGCCTAAGGGTAATTAATTAAGCTGTGACAACAATTTATTTCATCGTGTAAGCACTTTTATTGACTAAATATCGTATAGCACTGATTAAAATTTCTTTCTGTCATTCTGTATATATCAGTAACTCGTACTGTTCTAGATAACGATCTTTATAGTCCGTATCAAAGAAAAAGAATTCAGACAGATAAATTGGAGTCAGTTGTACAAATCGATTACGGCAAGCTCAGTTAGGCTCTAACATATTTACTGTCATGAATAAAAAGATTAATCAAAATTCAAACTAGCAATAATTTGTATTGTCTCTTCACAAGAAAGACCTACTAGCCACAACAAAAGGTGTTGTACTCATGCACAATGAACAAACACAGAACAAGAAGTATTAAAATACAATCAATGAATCATGTATTATGGAAATATCTGTCATTGTTGATACATTTTCTTAGACTTGGTATGGTTACATTCAATGACATTTTTTGAAAGGTGGTTCGCATGACATGTTGCAATTTATAAAAAAAAATGTCGGGAAAATGATTCACGCGCAATCTCCTCTTTGTCAACTGCCAAAGAGGGAGATCTCCCTCTTTTGAAAAATTCAAAGTTGACAGGTATGAATATATCGCAATATTTTCCCAAATATAGCAATATATCATAATACAAATTTTATCCCCAATACTGATCAGCCTTAGTAACGTCCTTGTACCGAAACGTCCAGCATTTATTCAAAACAAATATAAGAAGTTGAATAATAATAGTACATTGTATCTCCAACAAGACCACGTTGCAGTGACCTCAGCAGAACACACATACAAGAATTTTAAAAGCAATCCACAGTCACCACGGCACATGAATGTGTAATCGGTTCACACCTTCTTTAAGGAAGGTGTGAACCGATTACACATTCATGTGCCACGGTGACTGCGAGCAAACCAATTACCAATGCATGCACCAATACCACACAAAGCATTATTACACCAAACATCAGACCAAAAATAGTATGTTTTCCAGAAGAAAAAATGTTGTTAAAATTCATCTTAACGAATTAATATCGACTGAAATAAAAATAAAGCCTGTGTTTGTGAAACATGAATGCCCCCGGTGGCATCTTTGTTAGTATGAACACTATTTTCTGTTAAGTACATGTATGTGAGGTCACTGGGTTAAAAAGTCAAAGGTCAAGGTCATGAGGTCAAAAATTTTGGTATCAATGGAAAGGTGTAAATTGTCACAAGGAATACACATGTGAAATATGAAAGCCTTATCACTTACCATTCAAAAGTTATTTCCAATGTTAAAGTTTTTGAAAAGTAGGTCAAAGGTCAAGGTCAAGGTCACGAGGTCAAAAATTTTGGTATCAATGGAAAGGTCTTGTCACAAGGAATACACATGTGAAATATGAAAGCCCTATCACTTCCCATTCAAAAGTTATGTCCAATGTTAAAGTTTTTCGGACAAACAGACAGACAAACAGACGGACAGGCCAAAAACTATATGCCCCCGAATCTTTGATTCCGGGGGCATAAAAACAACTATATTACTGATATTATATCAGTGATACACTAGGATGTAGTCAGAGGAAATTCGCGCTTTTCATGAAGATGATAGATAATCAAAGAAACAAATAAATGGATGACTAACGTAGCAATTAGCTCAGCAAGTTCTGGATGAGAGTTACCAGCAAGTAACACCATTGGGCAGCGCTGTCCTGGACTGAATGCCATGCTGCTGCAATGTTCAATGTTGTTTGTTGATGTTTTGCGACCTTGACCTACTTCATGTAAAATATATGGAAAACGAAAGTAAGAAACGTGATTGATCGCGGGAAAATCTGTTGCATAAAACAGGATTCATATATTGTCATATATCGTCCTGCTGGAAGAAGTAGCAGATATCGGATGACATGCTTTGTATTCAATATCTTTCATAGATCTATTGGCAAATCTTTCCTCAAGATGACAGAGTCGCCATACTTCCCTGCAGTCAGAAGAGTGACTCGCTCCTCGATTCCAAATGAAGGCAATGTGCAAGCTATCAAAAGGAAAAATGTCCCTTCTAAAGTACCGATCAAGAAGGAGAAAATTGAGATTTCATATGAAGGCCCTAGTACACTTGTTCACATAAAACAGGATCCAGACATTCAAAACGTTGAGAGCACAAAAGTGAAGAAGGAACCACTGCTTTGGCATGAGCAGTTGATGAACATTCAAGAGATGAGGAAGTTTGCTGATGCACCTGTAGATTCTATGGGTTGTGATGTGATTAGTGATGAAAGGGCATGTCCAGAGGTATACACAGTGTTATATGCTTATGTGTTAAGTTTTGTTAACACATATATATAAAAATCAATACAAATTAATATATATTAATATTAGCTGTTACATTTTATTTACAATTTGTTGTTGTTGTTGTTGTTGTAGGTATATAGGTACCAGGTGCTTGTTTCACTAATGCTGTCAAGTCAGACCAAAGATCAGGTGACATCAGCAGCTATGACAAAGTTAAGGGCACATGGTTGTAACATATCCAATATTCTATCTACTCCAGATGAGAAGCTCGGAGAACTCATTTATCCTGTAGGATTCTGGAAGGTATGAAAAAATATATAATGATCGAAATAATGGCATTTGTAATTTGTTAAAGATGATAAATTAGGACAAGTATTAATAAGCTTTTCATTACTGAGAAGCAGATAATCATTGCATTTATGAAATTAACATGATTAATATGAATTAAAATCAATTATGCTAATTTTGTTCTATGTAATGCATTTGTTTCATCCTCTTGAAATAGTCCATGTAATTTGTTTCCACATGTAGAGAAAGGTTGAATACATTAAAAAGACCAGCAAGATTCTACAGGAGAAGTACAATGAAGACATCCCAGATAGTGTAGAGGGCTTGTGTAAGCTGCCAGGAGTGGGACCTAAGATGGCCTACCTGGCTATGAAGTGTGCTTGGGGTCAGGTTGTAGGGATAGGCGTCGACACCCATGTACACAGAATCTCAAACAGATTGGGCTGGGTCAAAACAAAACAACCAGAGGATACTAGGAAAGCTCTTGAAGACTGGTTACCAAGGTTATTTCCATAATTTAAATATTCTGCCATCATTTTGTTTTTGTCATCCTGTCGCACATTTATCCAAATAAAACCTTAATAATATTATTTTGTTTTGATGCAGATGCAAGTTCTTTTCCAATTGGATAGTTAAAATACAAAAGTACTTTTGTCTTTCAGAGAGCATTGGTCAAGTATAAATCATCTATTAGTTGGTTTTGGACAGCAGATCTGCACACCAGTTGGTCCAAAGTGTGTTGGATGTTTGAACAATACTATTTGTCCTGTTGGCAAATCAGAGATGAGATCCCCAAACAAGAAACTCAAGGTGGAGAAGAAAGAAGAGACATGAATTGAGATAAATGTAGCACAATGTTTTACCCATTAGTACATTACTTTTTGCATTTGTTTATAATCAAAGTCATATGTAAAAAATGTTTATGCATACTGTCTACCAACCATGTTTTGGACATACATATGCCTATCCATATGTCTGTTTGTCTTTCTGTCCAAATCTTAATGAAAGAGAATTAAGGCTTCATATTCCAAAATGCTTACTCCTCTCAGTAAAATTGTCTTGGTAATCTAAACCTTTAAACCCTTGAGCTTGACTTTAAAGTTGACCTACTGTTGATCAACTGTAATCTTAGCCATAATGACCATGTCCCAGTCTGGTTAGAATTGGGGTAGCTCAGTATTTTGCAAAGTACTGATGCATCAGTAACCATACTTGTGATTTTGGATCTAAGCATGAGATACTGCATCTGACCTACTTTTTTTCACTTCAGTGATTTTAAAAGCCAATTGAGCAAAGTATAATTAAGTTGTATATTTACCAAACTTGCATATTGAATGCATCATTGGTCAAACTTTCATGAACTTACCTTGACCTTCTTAGGCTTGAGTCATTTTGCGTTAAAAAGCCAATGTACAAATTTGTATACTGGATGCATCTTCAAACTAATTTTCAAAAATTGATCTTGACCTACTTTTTCCATTTGAGTGATTTGATCAAAGTAGGAAATATTTCAGCTGTACTCGTACAAGAATTTAACTTCGATACATATTTGATCAAACTTTATTGTCCTACTTTTTCGCTTGAATGTACAAGTGCATATCATTTTTTTTTTTTTACCATGTAGAATACAGTACAAACCAGTGTGCAGAGGTTGTATTTTGCAAAACTCTCACAAGGTTATCTTCTTCTAGTTGTTTACTTTGAAAAGTGATTAATTGAATTTGCTGCCATGATAACATGCTGTAATGAGGAACAGATTACCTGTGTGTCCTATTTGTACTTGGTACCAAGAACACTTAAACACTTGTATATTCTGACTTCTACAGGGATAACAGCTTTAAAAAAAAACAGTATAGCACAGACGCATCATGTTTTATATCAACCAATATTGTTATGGCTGTTAGGTTAATGAGCATTGGTGTTATTGAGAGGATTGGATGTGAAACATTTTTAAACTTTTCTAAGAAATGTCATTTTTAGTAACAGAATTAAAATTTTACAATAATTTGAATAAATGTTAGCCTAATTAGCATGATAATAGAATTGTCAACAAAATATATATTTTCAAATATTCTTTGTGGATTCAAGTGGGATATTATGGGGATGCTCTAGGGACACCATTCTTACATCCTAGTACACATCAGTAGCAATTGCCTTTCATTAAAATTTAAGTGTTAACACTTGCCAGATCTATTTTAGCTTTACTGGCTGCATGCCAACAAACATCAAAGTCCACCAGCAGATGTGATGTTGCATGCGTCTCAATCGAACAATGAAATGCCATATACATGTACTATTCAAAGTAATATAATTTTAGCTCATTTATGTGTCAGTCTGTCTGTCATTCAACACTAGATTGTAACATATACATATGTTATAAAGAAAAAAAAGTTAAAGGTCAAGGTCATCTCTTTGAACTCAAGTTTCAGACCTTCAACACAACTTTGTGTTGTAATACTCAAAATGCAGAAATGGGTTATACAAATACAAGTTTGTAGAATTTATGTTTTGCAAAACTTTGAAAAAGATTAACATCATGTATGTGATACAGCACTGTCTAGAAAGTTGCTGTCATGATGACATGCAAACGCAAATTGGGCTAAGTATAATCTTTAACTTCCATGTATTTCTATGAGACTATGACCTTACTTGTGATCTGGAAAATCAATGAGTTTTTCTTTTATAGTAAGCAAAACTTATACCAAGGTTGTAAGGATCTGAAAAGGCAACTTTATAGTATGCACATTCAATTTGATTTTGACCTATTAATTTTAAAATCTGGCCGCTTTTTTCTCGGATCATAACCCTATAAAAGATTGAAATTTTGATAGCTTTCATAGGCGGACCTAGAAAACAAAATTGGGGGGAAGGGGGGGGGTTGGGGTTCAGCCTTCAAGTTAATCATCCTATGGTTTTGTGTAAAACAAGCTGGCATTAATTGGCAAATTCGAGAAGGTCTCCTGACCCCCTGAAATCCTCCCTCTAGATCCGTGCTCTTTTAAAATAAGATAGGTTTCAGATTTAAGAGATCTCTGGTATTTGAGTTTCTGTCAACTTTACGTTCCAAAAACAGGTGACATGTTTCAGTTACCAAGTTGACAATGCTTAGTTGAATCAGGGTGGATTAAACTTTGATGCAGTGCGATGGCCATTTATGTTAACTGCTGTTGTGCTAACCCCCCCCCCCCCCTCTAAAAAATTGAAGATGACCAAATAATCAAATTCAAGGAATTGCGGTCCCCCACTTTTGGGTGTTTGTCTTTAAAGAAATGTTTAAATGTAAGACACCCCCCTATTCTTAAGTTTTCATGATATATCTCGTGTAATATCAAAATTCTTAATATCAAAAGATTTAACTCCAAGAAAAGGTCAAATGGTCCAAACTTTTGTTTCCAAGAGAAAGGGTTTGTGAAAAGGAATTTACATGTGAAATATGCAAGTCCTATCATTTACCATCCAAAAGTCAAGCGCGGATCCAGAGAGGGGGGGTCGGGGGGGGGGGGGGGTCCGGACCCCCCTGGAATTTTCGAAGCATAGATATTTTTTGTTATTTATATACATATTTCATAAGATTAAATCCAAATTCCCTTTTGTTGTCATAATATTTGAAAAATATATTATGAATTTGTATTAGAAATTTTTCATTTATATAATATTTTGCCGTCAGCATTTCAACAATTTTCTCAGGCCGTTGCTCTCCAGTTACCTAGCAATAGAAACGTAACCTAATTTCACGTTTACATGTACCTATGGTTTAATTTATAATTAGAAACAGAACTAACAAAAGCTTTATTTTCTTGCGTTTGCGGGTTTTTTCTTTTGGGGGGGGGGGGGGGGGCGGTTTTTTTTTTTTTTTGCTCTTCAAAAAAATTCGGACTTTAGGACCCCCCTGAAAAAAAATCCTGGATCCGCCCATGAAAAGTTATGGTCGAGGTTGAACGGAAAGGTCTTGTCACAAGGAATACACATAGAAATATCATATCACTATCACTTACCATTCAAGATTTATGGTCAAGGTAGAGTACGTCCAACTCCAAGGTAACAAATTTCAGTATCCATGGAAAGGACTTGTCACAAGAAATGTACAAGTGTAATATGAAAGCCCTATCACTTTCCATTCAAAAGTTACGGCCAAGGTTAAAGTTTCGGAAAAGTATGTCAAACTTCAGGGTCAAAAATTTTGGTACCCATGGAAAGGTCTTGTCACAAGGAATACACATGTGAAATATAAAAGCCCCATTACTTACCATTCAAAAGCTATGGACAATGTTAACGTTTCTGTGACGGACAGACGTACAGATGAACCGGGTTTAAAGCGGGGGACAAAATCACCTCTTCTGCGTCCTTGGTCAGGTTGCAGTGACGATTTTACAGATAGTGTTCGTTTGATATTATAATGGGTTTTTTTTTTAGTCAATGGGATATATTTACATTACTAGTAGACTCCCCATGTTAAACGCCCATTAGGCAACTAGAATTATATTCCAATAACTTGGGTTGCTCACGTGCAAGTTTTGCATGTAGGGAGAATTTACGAACGTTCAAATACATTTGACTCTAAAACAGGCAAAATATGCGAAGTGCATGCAAATAAAAATGACAGATATTTAGAATAAATGTAAATATAAGTAATGACTGTCTTACTTTTGGTGTTCATGGGTGTATAATTCTGGTTGGACACGTGCAAATTATCCGAGAATCGCTTCGCGATTCACGGAATTTGCACGTGTCCAACCAGAATTATACACCCATGAACACCAAAAGTAAGACAGTCATTTCTTAAATGGTTTAACACAATTTCAGAATATGGAAGACTATTCTAGCACTGACCACAGAGGAACACACACGCGGAATGCACAAACTACTAACCGCTGAGGATGGTACAACATGATTCAAGATGATTCAAGATTATTTCCAAATCTCAGGATCCTTACAAAACAAACAACAACACCCACGCCAAACGATCCAACAAACAAATCAGATTAAAAACAGAACAAAACACTAGTCTAATGACAATACATTGCACCGGTGCCGACTTTGGACTACTAATTTTGTAGATATCCGGATGACGTGCGAACCCCACCCCCCTTTTTTTAGCTTTGATACGCGGATACACTGGCATGCTATGGTCTTCGGATAGTTTCAAGTGTTTTTTCATGACCTTTTAGAGTGAAGGCTATTATAGTATTAGCCTGTTTATCACCAGACACCTTTTTGTCCGGCCTAGAAATGCGGCGCTCGTAAAAGACGCGATGGGGGTATATCTTGGCTTGCAAGGGAGTTTGACCTTGGAGTTTGACCTACTTTCGAAAAACTTTGACCTTGGCCATAACTTTTGAATGATAAGTGATAGGGCTTTCATATTTCACATGTGCATTCCTTGTGACAAGACCTTTAGATGAATACCAAAATAATTGACATTGTGACCCTGACCTTGGAGTTTGACCGGTATCAGGACACTTCGTAACCAAGACAACTCATAACAAGACAACTCGTAACCAAAAGAGGACAACTCGTAACCTGACCATTTTGGTGACGAGTTGTCTGATCAATTCGTAACCAGGTGACGATTTGACCAGACATCTCGTCACCAAAACTTAGAAAAAATCTTGATAAAAAGTCGTCACCGAAACTTAGAAAAAATCTTGATAAAAAGTCGTCACTAAAACTTAGATTTTTTTGTATCAAAAAGTCGTCACCAAAACTTGGAAAAAATCTTGATAAAAAACTCGTCACCAAAACTTAGACATAAAAATCCTCGATACAAACTCGTCACCAAAACTTATCATAGAAATTTTGATAAAAACTCGTCACCAAAACTTGAAACATAAAAATCGATAAAAACTGGACCGATATTGCGATAGAAATCAGTCATATTTCTAACACAGTGATCTTCTAACCAAGCAAAGACACTTACACCTGAACAAGCTTTTCTTCTTTTCTTCTCTCCATTCTTAAATTTCTTCTCTCCATTCTTTGATTTCTTCTCTCGATTCTTTTTAAAAAGTCCATATTTCACAATAACATAGGAAATATGAATATTATTTTGTAAAAATACAGTTATGACGTGCGTTTCATATTGTATATTTCTTATTAATTTACCGATTTGTAGCCATTTTCAATATCAAATTAATCACAATCGATAAAAATCTTATAGAATTAAAAAAAAAAAAACTTTTGGAGACGAGTTTTCAAAACTTCAACTTTCAAAACAAATTGTGAACGATAAGTTGAAAAGATTCAAAGCTACATCGGTCAAATTATTGTTGAAGAGTTTTAAACAAGATTTTTTTTTTTTTTTTTTTGTGACAACTTAAAAACACAGAAAGTGTGACCAATATGTTGTAAGATTCAAAGCTACATCGGTCAATTTTTCTAAGTTTTGGTGACGAGTTTTTATCGAAATTTCTAATATAAGTTTTGGTGACGACTTTTTATTAAGATTTTTTTGTAAGTTTTGGTGACGACTTTTTATCAAGATTTTTTCTAAGTTTTGGTGACGATCGAGATGTATTGTCAAGTCGTCACCTGGTTACGACAGGGCTTTCATATTTCACATGTGTATTCCTTGTGACAAGACCTTTCAATGGACCAGAATTATATTTACCTCTTGAACTTGACCTTTGGGTTTGACCTAATTTCGAAAATCTAAACTTTATCCATGACTTTCGTATGGTAAGTGATAGGGCTTTCATATTTCACATATGAATTCCATGTGGCAAGACTTTTGCATGGATACCACATTGACCTTGATCTCAAAATGTTAAACTACTTTTCAGCTGTTTTACTGCCAAAGATGCCAACGGGGGTATTCATGTTTCACAAACACAGGTTTTATTCGCTCTACTGGTCTCTGACCAGTCGAGCTGACTTCATCATCGCCCTTCGTCCGGCGTCCAGTCCGTAAACAACTCTTGTGCTCTCAACTTCTCTCAGTGAAACCATAGGAGATATAGAAGGTTAATTCTTTTTTCATTCTACTTTGTGGTATAGTTGTGCACCTGGCATTTGGTTTCGGCCCCTGACCCCCCCCCCCCCCCCCCCCCCCCCCAGGGTCTTATGAAATGGGTATGGCCACTTTCTTCTATGTAATCTTGTGGTCGCAACTCTTCTGTCACTATAAATGATGGAGACTTGATTCCGTTTGTGATATAATGGGTCTGTAGTCTAGCTCTGCACCTGATATTTTGTTTGAGCCCCTGACCCCCAGGGTCGTAGGAAATGGGTGTGATCATTTTGTCCCATATAATTATATATGTAATCTAGTGTGCTCGCAACTCATCTGACACTATAAATGATGGATACTTCATTCTTTATGCAATATGATGGGTCTGTGGTGTAGTTGTGCACCTGATATTTTGTTTGAGCCCCTGACCCCTAAGGTATTAGAAAATGGGTGTGGTCATTTTTCCTATATTAACTGTGCTCTCAACTCTTCTAAAGCTATTATATTAGTGATGGAGAGTTAATTCTTTATGCAATATGACTGCTATGTAATCTTGTTGTGTCATTGATAGTTCATTTGAGCTAGTATACCCGGGCCCCTAGGATCTTGGAAAATGGGTGTGTCATTCTTTTTTGAAATAGGTTATGACACACCCTTAGGTCCTAAAGAATATTTGTGTGAAATATCGAAATTCATCAACAGGGGAGGCATTATGCCCCGAACAAGGTTTCACTAACTGTGTCTATTGTGACCCTGACCTTCGACCTTTGTTCAAGGTCATAACACATCCTTAGGTCCTAAAGAATGTTTGTGTGAAATATTGAAATTCATCAACAGAGGGAGGCATTATGCCCCGGACAAGGTTTTACTAATGGTGTCTATTGTGACCTTGACCTTTGACCAATGACCTTGGATCAAGGTCATGACACATCCGTACGTTCAAAGAAACATTCTGTGAAATATCATTGAAGTCCATCAACAGGGAGAGGAGTTATGAGCCGGACAATGTTACTAATTGTGTCTATTGTAATCTTGGCCTTTGATCCATGACCTTCAGTCTAAGGTCATTACACACCCTTGGGGTCTCAAGAAACATTTCTGTGAAAGATCATTGAAATCCATCTACAGGGGGAGGAGTTTCTGCTCTGGACAAGGTTTTACTAATGGTGTCAATTGTAATCTTGACCTATGACCTTGTTTCAAGGTCATGATACACCCTTAGGTCCCAAGAAACATTCTATGAAATATTATTGAAATCCACCGACAGGGGAAGAAGTTATGCCACGGAAAAAGTTTTGACCATTGTGTTTATTGTGACCCTGACATTTGACCTATTACTCAGGGTCAAGGTCACGACACACACTTAGGTCCTAAGAAACGTTTCTGTGAAAATTATTGAGGGGGAAGAAGCTATGCCCCGGACAAGTGTTTCTTGTGTGAAACATTGAAATCAATCAACAAGGGAAGAATTTATGCCCCGGACAAGGTTTTGACCATGTTTATTGTGACCTTGACCTTGGACCTATGACTTAGGTTCAAGATCATGACACAAACTTGGGTCCTAAGAAACGTTTGTGTGAAATATTGAAATCAACCAACAGGAAGAGGAGTTATGCCTCGGACAATGTTACTAAATGTGTCTATCGTGACCTTGACCGTTGACCCATGACCTTGGTCCAAAGTCATTACACACCCTTGGGTCCAAAGGAACATTTCAATGAAATATAACTGAAATCCATCTACTGGGGGAGGGGGGGGGTATGGCTCTGGACAATGTTTTACTAATGATGTCAATTGTAACCTTGATCATGACACACCCTTAGGTCCCAAGAGACTTTCTATGAAATATTATTCACCGATAGGGGCAGGAGCTATTTCCTGGACAAGGTTTTACTAATGGTGTCTGTTGTGACCTTGACCTTTGACTTTGGCTCAAGGTCCATCCTTAGATCCTAGGAACATTTCTGTGAAATATTATTGAAAGCCATCCACGAGGGCGGGGTGTATGCTCTGGACAAGGTTTTAATAATGGTGTCAATTGTAACATTGTAACCTTGAACTTGGATTTATGACCTTAGTTCAAGGTCATTTAACACTATTAAGCACCAAGGAACGTGTCTGTTTAATGTTTTTGAAATCCATCAACAGGGGGAGGAGTTATGTCCCGGAGAAGCGTTTGACAATGATGTCTATTGTGACCCTGACAATGTTTTGTGACCTTGATCTTTGACCTATGACTTTGGTTCAAGGTCATTACAAATCTTTACATGGGCGGATCCAGGATTTTTTTTTCAGGGGTGGTCCGAAAGATCATGCAATTTTTAGAGCAAAAAGTACACACCAGAAAATTGAGTCCTTGATTAATGGTTGTCGGTTCTGTTTCGCAGTTGCCTGGCGAGCTTTTACTTGTTATAGTATTAGGATACAGCAACGCCGTCGTTTATGTGTAAGTGAGTGTGGGAGGGTGTGTTAGAGGGTGTGTTACCATGGGCGGATCCAGGATTTTTTTTTCGGGGGGGGGGGGGCCTAAAGTCCGAATTTTTTTAAGAGCAAAAAAAAAAAAAAAAAAAAAAAAACTTGCAAACGTAAGAAAATAAAGTGCTGTCAGTTCTGTTTCTAATTATGAATAAAACAGGAAACTGGAGAGCAATGGCCAGCAAAAAGCTTAAATTCTTGAATTTTCACATCATAGACATAGTACTTGGTTTTAATACGTAAATACAACAAATGGCGAGCGATAGAGAGCCAGTGAATTTTGTTTTTTTCGTGAAATGGAATAAAGTCCGCTATTCGTGTACTTTTCAGTTTCTTTTCGTGTTCTTAGTACCTTTGTTTATTGACCTAGGTGCAATGTATATGTATATGTGTGTTGTATATAGGAAAGCACAGCATCACTTGAAAATAACGTACATCTTTGTAATAAATTCTGGCGAGCGGTAGCGAGCAAGAGAAAATGTTTGAAATGATGACGTCAAAATATTATCAAAATGAAAGACTTCTAATACAAATGCATGAAATGCATGATATATTTTTCAAATATTATGACAACAAAATGGGAATTGGGACTTAATCTTATGAAATATGTATATTAATATATTTTTATTACCCAAAACCGTGGAACACCCCTATCTCCGTTGAGGACATTAAACCCCCCCCCCCCCCCCGAATTTTGTTTTAGATCAGCCTATCATATACTTATCACCGGGGTTACAGACAATGCATTATATAGCAATTTTCAAAACTTGTTAAGTTTGTGTGTATATGGATTTATATACAAGTCCTTTCTTTTGACATTTTCTCCATGGAAAACCCTAAGGAAAGCCTATATATATATTGTCCGCGCGGCTGTGAGTACGTACACTGGATATAAAATTCAAGTTATGTTGAGAGTGTTCGATTAGACTTTTATTCAGCAATCGCACATCCCAAGGCCTTTCCGAATGTGTCACGGAAAGACCCGATAATGCGCGACCTGGAGTTAGCCTCGTTGACGTCATAAATGACGTAAATTCAACATGTCGGAATCTGATACAGATTCAGATGATCCAGATTATTACGAGAACGACGAGGAAGCTAAACAAGAAGATTCTGAGATTGATTCTGAGCAAGAAACGGACGACGATGAATTGAAACCAGATGCACATGACGATGACAGGCCTTGGACAAGAAGTCGCGGGGTTCCACCACCACCACCCGATAGTCAACCAGTCCCAGAGTTTAGGGACTACAATGAGGTTAACTTGAATCAAGAAAAAATGGATGTCCAACTTAGCAAAGCATTGGATGATCTAGAGGTGACAAGTACTTTTCTAACACCCCCCCCCCCCCCTATCCTTCCCATTTTTCTCCCATAAACGCTCAAACGACGAAGACGAGCACCGGCATTCTTAGTAATGGCGACGCTTGAAGACAAAGCGATTTGGGATGACGGAGAAGTTTGTTATTTTGTTTCTCATTTAATAAGGGATTTGGAAATTAATCTATAAGAGACTGCAACCACATCTTGAAAGTTATTTTGAGATTTGGATCATATGTTTTAGATTTTCTTATCATAAACATATTATCATGACGTTCACGATTATTTATACTTTCAATTTCACATCGTCATGCCCCTAGTTATGTATATTGTGCTTATCATTTTAGAAACACATCAGAAAAGCTTATTAACTATTCTCATAGAGAATAGTTACAAAAACTTACTGAAGTCCAAAACTATTGAAAGTGGAAGAATAGCAAGTTTCGAATTTCCTCTGATATTGGTATTGTCAATTGAGAGGATGACAACTATTGATTTGTAGTAGTGGACGAGTGGTGATGCGTGTAAAACAGACACAACAATTGTAATTTACTTTGCTTATTCACAAGTATATTCATTCAACAAAACCAAAATATATGTAGGAAACAAAGTTGTCATACAGTAAAAGCCAAATCAAGTTCTAAATCAAATCAAATGCCAAAATAACCAAATAATATCAAATTTGTTTCAAATCATTAACTAAATCGTTCTCTAATCAAATCACAAAAACCAAATGGCAAACAAATTAAAAGAAACTAAATGTTTCAATTCCTTATTTCAAGTAGGAAGCCGACTAGAAAGGCTTTACCATGTTTACCAGGATTTTTTTTATGTTGGGGAAAGGTGCCTGTGCCTGTTCCATTTGGGAAATTTTGGGAAATTTTGCTTAAATTGGGAAAATTATTACACAAATTCTCACCAAAGTCTTAATATGAATCAAGGCAAAGCCTTTTTGTGCGAGCGGAGAGAAAATAGATATGAGGCCTAAAAAAAAAATAGGTGTGTTTCGGCTAACCCGACCCTACCTGCAAAAATACGCCGACCCTAATTTTTTTTCGCCGAAAAAGTCCAACTTTCGTTTTCCGTTTTTGTACGAGTCAAGAAGAGTAGTTCACTACTTTCTAAACTATATTCACTGTGTCTGCAAAACGCTTTATTGTTACCATTCTACCAAGGATGAATTCAAGCGTTTTGGCTGATTCCTATAAACTTGGTGACCGTAGTCAACATTTGGTGACGCAAATGTGATCATAGGGGAGAGGAGAGGCTGATCAGTGTGGTTTTGAACAAAGAAACATTTGAATCATTTGAAGACAAGTTTGTCTGCCCAAACTCTCTGTTAGAAATCTCATTAAGTGGCGATGAAAAGGGGCCATGGTCAAAGTTAGACGACGATGTCTTGTCGGACCTTTACAAGGCCCCAATGGGAGTCGTGTTTAAAACATTCCTGCAAACCAAATACATCCGCCTGCAGTGTATTCCCATTAATGAAGACTGCCAGCAGGACTCCACCAACAACGCAATAACAACAGGCTCAACCCCCCGAAATGCATTCCAAGTCCTGATGGATGCATCAAAGTCCACCACAAATCACACGGTCCCTACATGTAGTAAAAAGCGTTCGAGGTATATGAAAATTCTTTCAATTATTCCAAATATAAACACAGGTTGATCTGAGATACTTGAACACTTGGCTTAGAATGTGTACTCCTTGCATTTGTATGTCCACTTGGCTCTGACATCACAGGAGCCTGTGGTTTTATTCCAGAAAATAAAATATTGTTCACTACCACACGACTCTGTTATTCTTACAAAAAAAGTCTTTTTTTATAAGAATAACAGAGTCGTGTGGTAGTGAACAATATTTTATTTTCTGGAATAAAACCACAGGCTCCTGTGCTGACATATACATGTAACATGAAATCACAGTTGCCGCATTACGCACACAAAGAATAAAACCAAAGTCTCTGTTTTCTTATTCCTTTACTTCCACAAGGAATAAGTAGTGAATCCTGACAAGGGTTTTATTTTTTATTTGTGTTACACAGCAACTGTTGTAAAATTGACCAATAGATTTATATTTCTTTTTGAGTGTATATAATAAAAATACAGTTGAATAAAGAAGTGTGAAGCTTTTGTGTAGTGTTTGATTTGAGTGCTTTTATGCAAGTTAAATGTCTTCAATTTCAATTATTAAATCATTCAAAACATAAATTTGCAGCATGGACCAGACATGCAGGTTTCGGGTACTTAAGGTATTAGGGGTATGATGAACTACTTCCGGTATGTTTTGACTGTGAAATATTTAAATTTCCAAAATCAGCCAATGTTTGCGCCACAAGTTTCTTGCTGAGTTGAATGACGATAAATAAAAATGTGCAAAGGCAAGCAATACTTTATATATGCTATTACTTGATCGATAAAAATTCTGGTTTTGCACCATAAATCTATTATACATCTAATACCTTAACCCTCGTCATGTCACAGTATAAATTGAGGGATTGTCAAATGTCCAACATCACACCTTTCATGCGTGAGTATCGAGATCCTGTTTAATGTATATGAACCAGATTTTTTTACTTTTATCTTCGCCATTGGCAAAAAGTGGGGCACCTTTTAAAACTGCATAATAAAATATCGAAGAAATTTCACTATTATAGCAGTCTTTCCGTAATTTTTTTTTTCAGCCACAAGCCCGAAGATGAATTTAAATATTTTCTTGTATAGATTCTTTTACAACAGAGATATTGCAAAGTTGTCAGTGGCAAAAATGAATAAAAAGTATTCCTGGCAAGGAATGGCAATATTTGTATAAAGAAAGCTAGTGTGAGACCAGGTGATCAAGAGTAACCTTTCGCCAATTTCCTGTTATATCCATCTGTTGGAGTTTGACAGCTGCTTTCTAATGGTTCATCCAATCATATATTGTAAATATTAAAGCTTGGATACACATCACAAACTGAATATGTTTTCCTACCATATTAAAAAAAAAAAAAAAAAAAAAAAAAAAAAAAAATCCGACCTACCCTACCTATTTTTTTTGTGACTGTTAGCCTAAACACACAATTTTTTTTTTTAGGCCTGATTATATAAAATAAAAAAAATATCTTTCTTTTTTATTTTGACTATGATGGTTTATCTTATCTTACAAAACTTTCTGTTTGATGATTGCCAAAAAAGGTAGTATAAGGCGAGTGGAAACACGGAAGCATTTGTAAATTGATCTAGACCTGCAGATGAACATTTTAAAGGGGGGCTTAAAATATGGTTCTTTAAAAATATAGTTCTTTATAATTCATTTTTATTTTGTAAGAACTTGATAATGTTTAGGCTAGCTGAAAATAAATTACTTAAGGACAAAAGAAAAAACAAACATATTCCTACTTCTGACAGTACGAAACCACCCGAGACGAGAAAAGCAATCAGAGCGAAACGTCTCGTTTAAAACCGGAAATGTCGGATTTCCCGTGGTTACGCCGGCTTGTTGATGCTTTATCGTTACATGATTTACGAAAAATGTTTTCAATAAATTTAACTTATAAACAAAAATTGAGTATAACATATAC
The DNA here is from genome assembly GCA_028142955.1 of Pinctada fucata. Taxonomy (NCBI): domain Eukaryota; kingdom Metazoa; phylum Mollusca; class Bivalvia; order Pterioida; family Pteriidae; genus Pinctada; species Pinctada fucata. Next base: position 71,727,716 of record AP027103.1, read on the forward strand.
GTCTACTTTGAGTCATAAAAAAATTTAAATGGCAATGTCCAGCATCTCTGCAGCAACTCTGTCTGCGAGGGGACGAAAATTTTTGAAAGCATAGTAGTACATTCTCATTCTTCGATTCAGCATATTTTCTCAATAAGAAATGTGTATACGCGTTACCATAAGGGCGAGCTTCGCTCGCAAAGGCCCTTCGGGCCTCGGGCCTTTGCAGCGAGCTCCGCTCGCTATAACCCTTAAGTATCATTTATTAACACTGCTAATCCATTGATTTGCTTGGACTGAACAAGGGATTAATATAAACCTTAAAAATACACTTAGAAATAAGACATTTCGTGCTGACTTCCAGGTTTTGCGTCTTACTTTCTCATGTGATTTTTTCATAATTCCTTTTTGGGAATTTCAGAGTGATTTTTTGGGGAAAAAAAAGAGGAAATTTGGCATGGAAGGGGCTGAAATTCGGCCCAAAAACACATACATGTACCTGTCAACTCTCCCTCTTTTGGAGAAAGATTCCCTCTTTTTGATCTCATCTCCCTCTTTGGCATTCCTCCCTCGAGGGAGACTAAAATCTCCCTCTTTTTGACCAAATCTCCCTCTTTCTACCTCTTTTGGCATATTTACCAAAGAAAACTACTTTAAGTCACTAGCGACATTCAGAGCAGTTCATGAGAAATGGCATGACAAAATGTAAGAAAAGATGTATAGAATGCAATAAACTATTGATACATGTTTCATAGTTTATAAATGTTTTTGAATTTAGATATAAGCACAATGAAATTATTTGAAAATTGGTTTTGCACAAAATGTCACGATTCATTAGAAATGTAGCAAAATGGGTTCACACGCAATCTCCCTCTTTTTCAAGTGCCAAGGAGGGAGCTATCCCTCTTTAAGATTTCAAGGTTGACAGGTACGAAAACAAGGAAAAAAAACTCTGTTTGCTAGCCAGGAAGTCTGGCAGAACACTGCACTGAGCTTGCTAAACGCTCGCTTTATATACTGCTTGATCACATCGCAGTTACCGAACTGTGAGTTATACGATTAATCTGATTGGCTAAAGATAACAGTTCTTATCTATGTATCTATAAATAGTGTAAAGGTAAAAAGTAAGAATGAGAATAAATTAAAATTGATGACATAGGTCCGTTCTGCTACAATTTCCAGGAATAAGAGTCAAAAGTAAAGTTAACAACTTGCAGTCAAAGTACAGTGGCAGGGGGGGCATGGGGTCGGCCGCCATCTGGAAGAAAAAAAAAAAGTTTGTTAACAATGTTTTTCGAGTTTAGTCATTTTTACTGCTAATAAAACCTCTAGGCAGTACCAACAAATGGATATCAACCAGATTACACCATTTTAATCTATTTTTCTATAGAATCTGCCTATACTGAAAGCAAATTTCTTTCTGTATTCTTTCCGCCACTTCCGCCGGAAACCACAGTAGCCCAGCAGAAATTCATATTGTGATGAATGAATAAATTTTAGTTCGAAATCAGTAAAACGATAAGAATATCTACTTATCCAATTTTAATTTAATTACCTTTGAGTTTCTTTGTTATACACAGCGGAATAAAATGTACTAAACCGATGTTACTCCAGCATTCTTTCAAAAACGAAAAGGTGACATAATGATGTCAGTGCTCAAAAGATGATGACGTCAAGTATGACGTTACAGTACAGTGTATGTGCTACTTTGCACGTGAAGTCTGATGTTTGTGATCCAAAGGAATAATATCTTTATCTATAATTTGATTATTTAGGATAATTATTTTACGTATACTAAAGAATGAATAATGAATTTAGAATCAACAGAATTTGAATAAATTGGTGATGATCAGACAAACGGGTGCTTCAAAAGTAAGACAATAACTTGGAAACATGCTAAGGTCCCTCGTAGGCAATGCCTAGATTCATATTAAATTTTGATAGTGGGATAGTTCGTACTTGTTAGGTGGAATAAAGAAATACTTCCAAAATTCCAATATACAGCATAAAACAATTGTTTTCATTTCAAGTTTTTCGTTTTAGGGAACAGGCGCCTTTTAACCCATATTTTCAGTTAAAACATGCATATTTGAACTACATGTAACTAAAATGAATCGGACCCTTTGAAACTTAGTATGCGACCACCTGTCCTAATCATACATTTTGCACTTCAATTAGTAAAGAAGATTCCAAACACAAATATTGTTATTATCCCCTCGCAACAGTGTTAGAGATTGACAATTGAAGTCTTATACGTAGACATTCCTTAGTGATTTTAGACCCTATAGAATGCAGCAATTTACTGAAGACCAAAATAGAAATAACCCCAAAATCTAATTTTTAATGCATTTTATTGGATAATTTTTTTTTAACTTTTTTTAAAATAAAAATAGAATCATGCATAGACAATAATTCAAAATCCATAGAAATTCTTATTAATCTTATAAATTATGTGACCTTGATGCTGAAAATTCCTATAGACAAGTTGGTCTATGACTTTTTCAATTGCTATAGACCGATCCAATTTACTATAGAAATTGGCCATCAGGTCAACGTTAATTTCGCACATTGTTGCAACATAGGTGCAGGGGGATATAGTAATGCAGTCGTTCTTGCGCTAAGTGAGTGTGTGCATCACAAATTCCTTGTACACAGCCTAAAGGGTGCAGTTTTGATTGGATCATAACCAAACTTCACACGCTGATAGTTTATGACAGGAGGAAAAACCCTATTGATTTTCAAGGTTGTAGGTCAAAGGTCAAGGTCACAGACTGGAAAAAGTCAAAATCCTTGTATACAACCTAGAGGGTGCAGTTTTGTTTGGATCTTAAGCAATCTTCATACACTGATAGCTTATGACAAGAGGAAGAATCCTATTGATTTTCAGGGTCATAGGTCAAAGGTCAAAGATTGGAAAAGGTCAAAATTCTTGTATACAGCCTAATAGTAGAGTGTGCAGGTTTTATTCGATCTGAATAAAACTTCATACACTGATAGCTTATTACAAGAGGAAGATACCTACTGTTTTTCAATTTCAAAGCCAAAGGTCAAGGTCACAGATTGGAAAAGGTCAAAATCCTTGTATATAGCCTAGAGGGTGCTATTTTTATAGGATCTTAATCAAACTTCATACACTGATAGCTTATGACAAGAGGAAGAACTGTATTGATTTTCAAGGTCATAGGTCAAAGGTCAAGATCACAGATTGGAAAAGGTCAAAATCCTTGTTTACAGCCTAGAGGGCACAGTTTTAAAATCTAATGGTACCGGTAGCTTGATCAAACTTCATTCACTTATTGCTTATGTCATGATGTAGATACCTATTGATTTTAAAAGTCATAGGTCAAAGGTCAAGGTCACAGATTGGAAATAGTCAAATCCTAGTATACAGCCTAGAGTGTGCAGCTTTGTTTGGATCATAACCAATCTTCATAGACTTATTGCTTATGACAAGAGAAAAGACCCTATAGATTATCAAGGTCATAGGTCAAATGTCAAAGTCACAGATTAGAAATTGTAAAATTCTTGTACATGTATACAGCTTTAGAGGGCACAGTTTTGATTGGATCTTAACCAAACTTCACACACATGTTGCTTGTGACAAGAGGAAGAACCGTATTGGTTTTCAAGTTCAAAGGTCAACAGTTGAGAAATGGTCAAAATCTTAGTGTACAGACTAGATAGATCCTCATGCCATGCTAATGGATGCTACGCTTTGCATTGCCTAGGTTTTATTATAAGTGTGGCAGAGCAGGGTATATGGGCCCAGATAGTTCAGTGGTTAGAGTACTTACCTGCAGGTATAGAGGTCCCGGGTTCGAACCCCGGTCTTGACCCATCTTTTCCTACCCTACTACATTTGGTGACGTTAGAATGAGCCTCGAGAAGAACCAGGGCTGTTGTATTGTTGTGAGGTTGAGGAAACCTCAAAATTTGATGTGTGGAGGAGTGTGGCAGAGCCGGGTGTATCGGCCCGGATAGCTCAGTGTTTAGAGTGCTTACCTGCAGGTATAGAGATGTAAGCCTATGGCCTACAGGTTAGGTGTAGTTAACGTTGTGTATTAATCAGTCATTTTCAAAACTATGAACAGAAGTCCGAATAAAAGTTCTAAGTTTATTTAAATCGTAACATCTTAATCATAGCAGTACATGTATGAGACTGTTACAGTCTAACTAAACCGAAACTGCTCGGCAAAATGATGCACCGAGTATATATGTGGACGATTGGAAATTGCTAACACCTGCACAAAATACATGATATAAGTACATGTAATTGGTTTTTGATTAAAAAGACATTTTGGAAATTAGATTCTTCCAAATAGAGAACCTTAATGGCTTTTACGGAGAGATTTCCAATTAGCTTTCAATTAACTCATATGGAAAACAAAGGCTAAAGTACTTGCAGGTGTGCCAATTACTGCAGTGTTTTCAGCATCATGGGAATCGAATTAAACAGATATAAGAATTTACAATATAAAGTTAATTATCTCAATGTGAAGTTCGAACTTTAAGTCATGGAATTAAGTTAGAGTGATTCCCCTTTACCATTAGTTAAGTCAACTTAGCAATTTCCATATACATATTCTTAATTAATATGAATAATTAATTACCATAATTATTGTGGGGGAGAGGCCATATGGTTACAGAGGTCCTGGGTTCAAACCCCTGTCTTGGTACATCTTTTCCTACCCTGCTACATTGTACATAAGGATCAAAATACTTATCTTTCATACCGGTACGAATGATCCCACCGATTGGTGCAAAAGATCCCAATTTTTGAAATGAAAAGTAGGAAAAAATTCAGTATGAAAAGAGATCCACATGAAAAATCCCGACGCCTGTACCTGTACCCCAGAGAGTGGAAATTTACATCATTTTACTCAGAAAGGGGAACTCTTAACTGCTCTGATAAAAACCAAATTATCAGTCACTATGTATTGATATGAAGGGATTAATACATGTACTATAACTAGATCATTCAGGCATTTGTTTTCACTGTCAGGGACGCAGCCAGGCATGCTTTTGTACTAAAAAACGTCCACATCGTTTTCGCAAAATAAAGCTGACCTCGGCAATGTCAAAAGAAAGGGGCAATTATGACATTGTTTCTAAGGTGCATCATTGGTCACGATTTTGGACCATTCTTGCGCATCTCCTGTTTTAGCACTCATTGAGCTTGAATTTTATAATTATTTCAATTTATTATGGCCAATGCATCATTTCTGACTACATTTAAGACTTTAATTCATTACATACTTAACAGTGGATAAGTTTGACAATTTGATCTCGATTTGCTAAATATTTACCACATTTGAACATGGTCTTTAAAATAAGTTGCAGTATAACTGTATACAACCCATCCTTCTCTACATTTAATTTCTTTTCGATTTGCTAAATATTTACCACATTTGAACATGGCCTTTAAAATAAGTTGCAGTATAACTGTATACGACCCATCCTTCTCTACATAAAATTTCAAAGTGATTTTAAGGGTTGGGCAAGTAATTGAGTGCCTGTGGCAAGTAGATTTTGAAAAGAATTCAAAATCCCCCAAAATTGTCTCAGATTGCACCATTTGCATCCATTGTTCGCAGAAATTCCCGGACCCCCACCTTGACCCCCCTCCCCCCCTTGGTGCTTTGCACCTCGACATCAGTTCTGCTCCCCCCAAGCAATGAACCCTTTGGATCCGCCACTGTGGGATTAAATGTGTGGATACTCCAGATTCTGATATTTGTCAAATTTTGTTTAGTTTATACTGTACCCAATACCCAAGGTTGACTAAACTTTTTTTGCCATGCATTGGGGATATAGCATCCGATGCTACCGGTACACTTTGTTGACTTGATGTTTCTATTTGTAAATAGACTGAATTCTATTTTGACACCACTGCATATGTTATTGTATAAAGAAACTTGTGGTATTAAGAATATGTATTATTAATTTATTCTTTTCAGGAAAGTTTGGGCGAAGAAGTCCTCAAACTTAACACAGATGAAATTGTCACACGCACAAAACTATTGGAAAATGAAATTAAGGTAAATAGTGAGAATGTACATATAATATTTGTTAAAAAGATCTGACAGTTATAGATAAAATCTAGAATTTTATGGTTTTCTTCTTTCCCCAATTATAAAGACCATATTAATTTTCTTCATTTAATTTCTATTTGAAAGATTAGAAGGAAAAAAGTTTTGATTTTGTAAAGGAGCACCAGTGTTTAACAAACACACTTTATTTGCATGTAAATACATATTCTGTAAAGTTTACTTGCATATGGAAATGAGGAATGTAAGGACACATAGAAATATCTAAGCCCACGAGGTCCTTCTCTTTCGTGGTTAATTTGATTAATTAGTGATGAGAAATCCGAAAAATTTTACTATCGATTATCGGGACACTTTCGAAACTACAGTAAGTAGCGATATATTATTGGAACTATCAATTTTTCAAAATTGTGTTCGAAACCAGTTACAAACAATTGAGGCTGCGGCCTTTTTATTAGTCCCCTACCGGCAAATCCAAAGGGGAATCTTAGTTTCCTCTCAGTCTGTCTGTCCGTCTGTCTATCTGTCTGTCCCAATTTCAGTTTACCGGACTTTTTTCGGCAACGGATGGAGATATTCAGATGAAATTTGATACACAGCTTGGTCTTGGATAGTTACAGAGCAAGTTCCACTTTCGTCACGCTTGACCAATTTTTCGAGGAGTTATGCTCCTTGATGACTTAGAAAATGCAGTTTTTGTCAGTTTTCCGGCCTTTTTTCTTCAACAAATAGAGATATTCAGGTGAAATTTGATACACAGCTTGGTCTTGGATAGGTACAGGGCAAGTTCGTCTTTCGTCACGCTTGACCTATTTTCCGAGGAGTTATGCCCATAGATGACTTGGAAAATTCAGTTTTTGTCATTTTTCCAGACTAATAGAGATATTCAGGTGAAATTTGATACACATTTTGGTCTTGGATAGTTACAGAGCAAGTTCGACTTTCGTCACACTTGACCTATTTTTTGAGGAGTTATGCCCCTTGATGACTTGGAAAATTCAGATTTTGTCAGTTTTCCGGCCTTTTTTCTGCAACAAATAGAGATATTCAGGTGAAATTTGATACACAGCTTGGTCTTGGATAGTTACAGCGCAAGTTCAACTCTCGTCACGCTTGACCTATTTTTTGTGGAGGTATGCCCCTTGATGACTTGGAAAATTAAGTTTTTGTCAGTTTTCCGGACTTTTTCCTGCAACAAAGAGAGATATTCAGGTGAAATTTGATATTCAGCTTAGTTTTGGATAGTTACAGGGCAAGTTGGACTTTTGTCACGCTTGACCTATTTTTTTAGGAGTTATGCCCCTTGATGACTTGGAAAATTCAGTTTTTGTCAGTTTTTCCGGCCTTTTTTCTGCAACAAATAGAGATATTCAGGTGAAATTTGATACACAGCTTGGTCTTGGATAGTTACAGAGCAAGTTCAACTCTCGTCACGCTTGACCTATTTTTTCCCGAGGAGTTATGCCCATTGATGACTTGGAAAATTCAGTTTTTGTCAGTTTTCCGGATAAATAGAGATACTCAGGTGAAATTTGATACACATTTTGGTCTTGGATAGTTACAGAGCAAGTTCGACTTCCGTCATGCTTGACCTATTTTTTGAGGAGTTATGCCCCTTGATGACTTGGAAAATTCAGTTTTTGTCAGTTTTCCGGACTTTTTTCTGCAACAAATAGAGATATTCAGGTTAAATTTGATACGCAGCTTGGTCTTGGATAGTTACAGAGCAAGTTCAACTTTCGTCACACTTGACCTATTTTTCGAGGAGGTATGCCCCTTGATGACTTGGAAAATTCAGTTTTTGTCAGTTTTCTGGACTTTTTCCTGCAACAAAGAGAAATTTAGGTGAAATTTGATACTCAGCTTAGTCTTGGATAGTTACAGGGCAAGTTGGACTTTTGTCACGCTTGACCTATTTTTTGAGGATTAACCCTTGGTAACTTGCACAATTTAGTTTTTGTCAGTTTTCCAGACCTCTTTCTGCAACGAATAGAGATATTCAGGTAAAATTTTATACTCAGCTTAGTCTTGGTTAGTTACAGAGCAAGTTCGACTTTTGTCATGCTTGACCTATTTTTCGAGGAGTTATGCCCCTTGATAACTCGCACAATTCAGTTTTTGTCTGTTTTCCAGACTTTTTTTCTGCAACAAATACAGATATTCAGGTAAAATTTGATATTTAGCTTAGTCTTGGATAGTTACAGAGCAATTTCAACTTTCGTCACGCTTGACCTCTTTTTCGAATCGATAAAGCAGATAAAACTTTAGAACTGAGCTGCACAGACAGTAAGTTTAATTAAAACTCGTGTTTAATTTAAGAGTAATCCATACTAGGCAGAGTTGCAGGACATAAATATATGCCGCCGGTAGGGGACTTATATTGCTCAGCGATCATAGCATTTTTAGTTTTTAACATATACATACTGGTACATTACAAATGCATAGAAATACAAATTTAAAGTACAACCAACAAGTTAATGTGTTTTTCTTGACCATTGTTATTTTGGTCCTTTTAGCTCAGTGTCATAATGATTGCCTTTAACGTGTACTTTTATCTCTGTCAGTTTTACAATCAGGAATTGACTATCGAAAGTCGTCAACTTTCATTACATCACAAGTTTTAATATTAAGATATATTCTACTGAAGAGTAAAGTTTCGTTTTGATTTTTCTTGCAGATAATGAAAAGTGAGATCTTGAGAATAAATCATGACTTGACAGCAACAAAGGAAAAAATTAAAGAGAACACGGAAAAAATCAAAGTTAATAAGACCCTTCCATATTTAGTCTCAAATGTAATCGAGGTAAGTACCTGTGAACATAGACAAAACACAATGTGAATCATCCTAATTATATTTTCTTCTTGGATGACCCATATCAAAGAAATTAGTGTTATTGCTTAGTAGTCATTAAAAGTAATAATGCTCCAAAGCAGGGATTTTTCAAGTCCGTTTTTGGGTCCGATTATCGTACCCATTCCCAACACCAAAATGGCCTGTATTTTCCCAATTTATGGTTGAAATTTCCCAATTTGAACCTCATAAATTGTTTTTAAAGTGTTATTCAATAAAGATCAAAATAATGACGACTGAAATACCTAGCAGAAATACGACATTAACAGTCAATGTGTAAACAGGTCAAAAATCTTATATCCGGTATAGGTTTACGTTTTAATCATCAAATCATATCTCCAGTATTGGGAACCCAGGATCATGTCGTCTTACAACAGCAAATGTGATACCAAAAAATGACAAAAGGGAGTACATCTACTTTGTAGAGGATAGATACGTTCTTCAAAATAAAATTTTGGATAGTGACTATAAAAGAAAAAATGTTCAGTAAACAGAATGCAGGCGACTCGTAAAGAGGGAATGTCCCCCGTCAAACACTGACTTTTGAATCTGAATCCTGATTGATCATTATCATTAATGCCTGTTCCAGATCCTAGAAGATTATGACCTTTGAAGTACAATCTAAAGTATAGATGGCTTTACTAGTACTTTGTTTCTTTTATTGAAGACACTTTGAATAAGAAGGAGTAGTATATCTCTGTGTAATGACTTATACGTCGTTTCCTAGATGTCGAAACTCTTATGTAAGGAGGCGCAAAAAGGTTACTTGGTCATGTGACCGCGACTAAATTTAGGGCATATTTTGATTACATTAGAAACGACGCGGCGATCTATAAATGCCGTCCTAAATCGGAGAAATTGAAATTTATACGATGTTGTGATGTTCATAGGATTGTTAAATGTCCATAAAATTCTAGTATTTATAAAAATCCTATATCCCATGTGGATGATGCGGAGGTAAAAAAGGGGGCCGGGGGTTCCGGGGAGAGATTCTTATTGATATACATTTACAATACATTAAGTATTATGCTATAAAATGATGAAAGTTCATTTTCGCCTTACTCTGATATATTGAACAAAGAATATAACCAATATTGATAAGACCATCCCGACCAGCCTTGAAAGCTGCCGGGCCTAGCCGGAAAGCTCATCGTGGCCGGGTGCTGCGACCATCAACCCTACCCCCTACCTGGGCTATGCTCGATTTGTAGTTTCACAAAAAAATAAAAATAAAATCTCTTATCAAACTAGTAAAAAGAAAACTTTTAGTGATATTCCAAATAGTCTAATCTATATGCATCGACCAGTGATAAACTTAGAGAAAAAAATAGCCGTGGACACAGATAGAAGCCGGATAATCAGAGATCAACATCTAATTTAAAGGGCTCAGCCATGCTTTTGGCGAAATAAAAATTTTTATCTCTCCAATTTAGTTGGAACAATCTACAATGATTCTAACAGTATTTTTAGAACGGCGTAGAAAATCGGCCATTTGCTGCAGATATTTATACTTCAGATAACACCCCCCCCTAGCCTCCAAGTTTCCAGGATCTTTACCGATCAAATCTTGGTCAAGTGGGCAAAATATATTAACATGAAACGGATACTTGAATGCATTGACTATTTATAATATGAAAAATTAATAGATAAAAAATATTTGGTTTGTATTGCTATACAAATGAAGACAGGAAATTGACTTGCATGAAGAATGCTTGATGCACCTTTGATTCTTCCAATATTTAGTTGCAATATCGTCAATTATGCATTAATTATTTTCATGTATTTAATATTATTTTAATTCATAATTCATAAAAGGGGGCTGGGGGGGGGGGGGGTTTCCCGGGAGAGATTCTGGAGGACTATTATTGATATACATTTACAATACATTAAGTATTATGCTATAAAATGAATTATGAAAGTTCATTTTCGCCTTACTCTGATATATTGAACAAAGAATATGACCAATATTGATAAGACCATCCCGACCAGCCTTGAAAGCTGCCGGGCCTAGCCGGAAAGCTCATCGCTGCCGGGTGCTGCGACCATCAACCCTACCCCCTACCCGGGCTATGCTCGATTTGTAGTTTCACAAAAAAATAAAAATTAAATCTCTTATCAAACTAGTAAAAAGAAAACTTTTAATGATATTCCAAATAGTCTAATCTATATGCATCGACCAGTGATAAACTTAGAGAAAAAAATAGCCGTGGACACAGATAGAAGCCGGATAATCAGAGATCAACATCTAATTTAAAGGGCTCAGCCATGCTTTCGGCGAAATAGATATTTTTATCTCTCCAATTTAGTTGGAACAATCAACAATGATTCTAACAGTATTTTTAGAACGGCGTAGAAAATCGGCCATTTGCCGCAGATATTTATACTTCAGATAACCCCCCCCTAGCCTCCAAGTTTCCAGGATCTTTACCGATCAAATCTTGGTCAAGTGGGCAAAATATATTTACATGAAACGGATACTTGAATGCATTAACTATTTATAATATGAAAAATTAATAGATAAAAAATATTTGGTTTGTATTGCTATACAAATGAAGACGGGAAATTGACTTGCATGAAGAATGCTTGATGCACCTTTGATTCTTCCAATATTTAGTTGCAATATCATCAATTATGCATTAATTATTTTCATGTATTTAATATTATTTTATTTCATAATTCCTAGGAAGATGATTTCTGTATAAAACTAACCTCGAAAACCTATGATCAATTGCGCAAAACGGAGTGCGACAGAGCGTGCATGGGTTACCGATGTATAAAATCTCCCCCCCCCCCCCCTCCTTACCTAATCTGAAAAGCATGAGGATCCAATGATGACCGACAGAGGTGTTTCTGCAGCTGACATCTCTCATTTACCATATTATTCTTTGGTCCAATCAAATTGATATAATAGGGGTGGGGGGGAGTGGTGGGGGTACAACTGCGGGCCTAAGACGGGCTTTGTCCATGATGTGACCCTCTCTATCCTTTATATTTATTTATTTATTTTTTTTATTTATAAAATTCTTTACATACATTCATATTTATTTATTAATATTTCTGTTTCTGATGAAAATCTAGCACTTTATTTCCTGTTTACATCCATCTATGGATGGTTAGTAATAAGTGACGCCATTTTGAACAAAACATGCCCTAAATGACGTCATAAAAGGATGAAAGTCACATGACACATTGTGACGAAAGCGGGATCTCCGAAATGACGTATTCCATTAAGACTCAAATTAAACTGTTGAAAATTCCCAATTACATTAAAACGCAGCAATTTTTCCCAATTTTACCGGACCCTGGACCCAAAGTAAAATACCCTGAAAAATCCCTGCAAAGACAAAACTTACAGTGGTTGCCTTTATTAATTTAGATGTTCTAAAAAACAGTTAAACAGATCAAAGTTGTAGCATATGATGTAAATGATTATGTCTTCATATGCCATTAAGGGATCTTTCAGTGTTCTAGAAATCTTTGAAAATGCACTTACCAAGGGGTAAGTGACTCACTAAAATTCACTAGCCCGTAGTCAAAATCCACATACCCGAATGAGAAACTTCACCAAAAAAAAAAAAAAAAAAAAAAAAAAAAAAAATCAAAAATAAATAAAGAAAGAAACTTGAATAGATTATCATGATCCAATTTTAATGAAACAAAGAGCATATATATTTTATATATATTTTTCAATATTGCCTTTTATCCTTAAATTTATGTAATACTCTTCAGTATTGGGAAAGTAATGGTATTAGAAATTAAAATCAACAGATATGCCTTATAACCCCTAACCATCCTGACCTCTTTCTGTAAAAAAAATCATAAGATTCCAGCATGTTAGGGGAGGGGGCTATAGTCAATAATAATAGTAAAAAAAAACCTCTGAAAAACAAGAATTTGTTGAAAAATTTCAGGGGTCATATCCCTCCTCCCTCCCTGAACACCCCCCAAAGATCTGCGCTTAATCAGATTGTTGAAAATGTAGTAAACCCTTTGATGAAAAAAATTACCAGACATCTAATTTTCCTACTGTCTAAAAAAGTCACTGAAAAAGAATATTATGCCCTTTCTCGGTTTTACTAATCTTAAATGACCCCGTCATACAGGTAATGTGGTCAGATAATCACTTTAATCTTATTGTTTGGCCACTTAAGAGCTGCCCACAGCCAGCCACTCATGCAAAACGGATTTTAATCTACCTTGTGATCAGAGAAGTCCTCACTATGGAGTGTAGAAAGAGAGTTATGTAATTGATGAAGACTAACTGTTTGAAAGGAAATTCAAAAGTGGCAGGACGTGTCTGAGACTTTTAAAACTTGCCTGTGTCTGAGCATGAGAAATAGAAAAGTATTTATATAATAATATTCATGTGAATAATTTCATGTTTTAAAAGAATTCTTGACTGTTTCAGTTGTTAGACATGGAGCCCCAGGATGGGGGAGAAGAAGACGGAGCCAATGTTGATCTGGATGCCCAGAGGAAGGGAAAATGTGCCGTCATCAAAACATCTACAAGACAGGTTTGTTCACTGATGGCATTTACACGTGTAGACTACATGAAAAAAGAAAATCTTAAACAGAGTAGTACATATTATTGACTTATCTGATCAATCCTGGACACCATGGTTGGATTTCTTTATTCTTGATCTAATTATGTGATTTATTTTATTTAACCTATCATCTAAATGGTTAAAAATATTGGTATTTCTACCCACTCTTCATCTACTAAAATGTATGTATTTATACATTTGGTTCAGTATGACATTAAAAGTGATCACTTAAAAACAAGAAATCAACATGAGAATGCTGTCATATGATCAGAATTCTGACAACTTCATGTGTGATTTTGATTCATGTATGTGAGCAAGTCCAAATATGTCGCATTTCTAGAATGAGTCCAACATGTTTACCCTTGAATGAAGTATATTTACTGCCTTGGCAAGACTTCCCACTTATAGTACAGTACAGGGATTAATCTATTTATTGAAAGATTGCATTTTGTCCATTATACATGTACATGTAGAATAATTAAAGTTATTTCATAAGTGATGTTGGTAAAGATTCATTTTAACAGGATATACAAATGTATGTAACATTCTACATTGTGTTGTGGTAGAGTGAAATCAAAGATGACCTATATGTTTATTTGTTACAGACATACTTCCTACCAGTCATAGGTCTTGTTGATCCAGAAAAACTCAGTCCAGGAGATATTGTGGTATGTGAAATAATAATAACACACAAATCATGAGTATTCATGCTTTATTATACTTACAGTTTAGAGTGATCTATCAGTTTTTAGCTCACCTCAGGAAGTGAGAGGGAGCTTATGCTATCACCCTGTCGTTGGCATCTGAACTAGTATGTTAAAGGCTGGGTGGGGACTATAAAAGAAGACAGGTAAATTTCCTGTCATGTCCTCACTGACCGGTCCTACATGTATGTATCCTTTATAACCCTCTCAATTTTTGATTGACAGCTTCAAATAGATACTGTATTACATCTAATTATACTAAAAACTATTGTTATGTCTTTGATGTCACACATCGCTCGCATCTCTAGGAATATCACTGGTCAGTAGACGCCACTTATATCATACCTACCAAGCTAAGATCCATCGGATGTGCATGTTAATGACCACTCGGTTGAAAAACCCGGCCTTTAAGAAGTTTTATTTCTTTATTTTAAGTGCAAAGAAGGCCTAACTTGCACAGATGATGTGTTTTTATGAGTAGATCACAAATCTATGTTCAAATGTAGGTCATGACCCTTTTAATGAGTGGATCACAAATCTATGTTCAAATGTAGGTCATGACCTATATTTCTGCTTGAGTGCACATGTTAGGAAGAATTGGGTATCAATCATTCAATGTGAAGAAGTTTTATTGTGTCGCCTGTGAAGCATATCGACACTTAGGGATCACTTTGTCCGTTTGTCGGTTTGCTCGTCTGTCACAATTTTGGTGTCACACCCCATAACTTTTGATTAATAAGTGATAGGGCTTTGATATTTCACATGTGTATTCCTTTTGACAAGACCTTTCTACATATACAGTAATTTTTATCTAATAACCTTGACCTAGATATTTGACCTAGTTTTCAAAAAAAAAAAATTATGATCAGCAATATCTTCTGATTGGTAAGTGATAGGGCTTTGATATTTTACGTGTATTTCCTTGTAACAAGACCTTTCTACACATACCATAATTTTTTACTAATTGACCTTGACCTAGATATTTGACCTACTTTTCAAAAAAAGAAAATGATTGGATTCATCTTTTGATTGGTAGGCATTACGGCTTTAATATATCACACTTGTATTTCTTATGATGAGACCTTTCTTTTGTTACCAAAGCTTTTTACATAGTGACCTTGACCTAGATGATTGACCCTCTTTTCCGAAAAAAATTGAGATTGACCATATCTTTTAATTGGTATTAAAGAGGTCTGATATTTCACATGTGAATTTCATTCGACAAGACTTTCCTTCTGATACCAATAATTTTGAACCAAGAGTTTTGATCATCTTTTTAAAAGTAAGCCCATTCGCAGATGACACAAGCATTCCTTGGATTGCTATTTTTTACTTTATTTAAAGTGCTAGGAAGGCCAAACTTGCACAGATGATGCGTCTTTATGAATAGATCACAAATCTACATTCAAATGTAGGTCATGACCTACATGTATATTCTCCGCTTGAGTGCACATGTTAGGTAGATTTGGGTATCAAAGTTAAGAGGTTTTATTTCTTTAATATATTGTTTGTCTTTGCATTGAACGCTTATTGATTAAATTGCTATTTTTGCAACTCAAACATTCCTAACACATATGTGTACGATCGTCTGTTGTCTAATGAGGGTAATTAATTCTAATGTAAGTAAAGCTTTGTAAAGGAACATGACAGGCTTGAAATTCGTCAAACCTCATATCTCTTTCTTATCTCTTGGACAGACTTTCTATTAGCGAGGACTTTATTTTTGTGATGCAGAGTATATCTGAAAGTTTGTCTATGTTAGGAAGTTGCCAAAAATCAAGAATCAAGTTGGTAAACTGAATGCATCAATAATTGATGTAAAAGACATGTACTGTAATCAATATTACATTTCTTACAGGGAGTAAACAAAGATTCATACCTGATATTAGAAACCTTACCACAAGAGTAAGTCGTATTACATAAACCTTAAACTTGTAATGCTAACTCAAAATCATTATGTAGGGTATTCAGTATTTGCATAAATGATAAATCAAAGCTATATCCAATTTGAGATAGTATATGACATAATCAAATTCTATTCTAGTTTAAAGCATAAAGAAATTGTTTAAAATGGATTTGCTTTATGATGTTCAAAATAATACATGTACAATGTGTATGTATGATCCAGTACCAGTATTATAAAATTCATAATCATTTTATATGATATGCACATGTATAATCATTTATGTATGGTATTATATAATATGTACATGTATACATGTATGATAAATATGCATCTTAGCTTTATGCAGGTATCTCTATTAAGCTGATTTTGTGTCATACTTGCATCTTGAATGTATATTTGTTATTATTGATGACTTTGTGATACAGATACGACTCTCGTGTCAAAGCTATGGAAGTGGATGAGAGACCTACAGAACAGTACTCTGATATTGGTGGACTGGATAAACAAATACAGGAGGTTAGTATGTTTACTACAGCAACATGTTGTGTAGTATACTTACAGGCCACATACCTGAATGTTATATATGGATTAGATAATGAAAGATAATCTAATATGGTTGAAAGAACAAAAATCACAATTCAGCTAACTTAGGTATATAGAGTTGCTTTGTATTTTCCTGCCTGCTTTTTAATTTCCTCCTAGAAGCTGTGGTTGTAATTTTTTTGTTTTTGACAGTTAATAGAGGCAGTAGTGTTACCTATGACACACAAAGAAAGATTTGAGGCATTAGGAATACAACCTCCTAAAGGTAACAATTTGATATTGATGTTCAAAGAATTAAACATCATCTACTGCTATCCTGTTCTTGTGTACAGTTACTTTTGCCTTTGGGATCTTTTCTTTACAAAGATTACTGGCAAGGCGAAGGAACTTTTTGATGACTCTATTTTATTTCCTCACTGTATAGTTATTTCTAAAGCTAAAATGTTCTCTTTCCATGCTGTATGGTACTTTCATCTCTCACCTCCCTTAACAAATGGACTTAGCTTTCTTTACATGCTGCTCTTGAGATAATTAATTAAATATTTTCCTGACATGTAATGATTTGTATTCAAAAACATGACATGTTTACTAGTCCTGCCGGAAGCAGAGATAAATCCATGAATCATTGTCCATGCGAAAATGCTTTCTTTCATAAAACCGCAATACCAGCAAATGATTGTTCTTATTCAGTATGTGAATTCCACCTTTTTCGCGTGTACCTGCAAAATGTAAATTGATGATGGTTGCAAGTATAAAAATTTGAGATGGGAGATAACTCACAGAATTAACAAATTAAAACAATGATTATAATCTCTGATCTCTTAGATTAACTACATTCTGTATACATTTATGTGAATATTGATGAAGAGGCTTGTTCTATCATGATACCCCGAGATACTTTTGAACATCTTTTATGCTTATTTACTCACCTTCTCATCTCGTGTGTGTTTTGCAGGAGTTTTACTATATGGTGCACCAGGTACTGGTAAAACGTTACTTGCTAGAGCCTGTGCAGCGCAGACAAAGTCCACATTCTTAAAGCTAGCTGGTCCCCAACTTGTACAGATGTTCATAGGAGATGGAGCCAAACTTGTCAGAGATGCCTTTGCATTAGCTAAGGAAAAGCAACCAGCAATTATATTTATTGATGAACTGGATGCCATAGGTATCTTTTTTTGCACTCTACAATTGTTTAGAACACCTTTGCATTTACAGATTGCTTTGTTGTACATGTATAATCAAAAACAATAAGCTTTGAATCACTTGTATGTGTACTAAACTATCTACCTCAGGTAATTAATCAAAGCTCTAGCAATATTAACAAGGTCAAAAGGTTATCAATTGTATACATGTATATAAACATCTATAAATCATTAAAAAAGTATGAAATATTATAACATATACAAATGTTTATATCATGTACAAATGTGCTACCAACCGTGTCGAAGGTCATATATGTACTAAACTGTCAAAAATTTTAAAATATATGTTTCATTGTTAATCAAATGTACATATAACATGTTCTATCTAGGTACAAAAAGATTTGATTCTGAGAAAGCTGGAGATAGGGAAGTACAGCGAACTATGTTAGAACTGCTTAATCAGATGGATGGGTTCCAGCCTAATGCTCAAATAAAGGTAATATTTAAAAAACCCTTGTCCTGTAAGTAACTCAATCTAATAAAACATACATGATCATCATATAAATACATGTACATGTATTTCTTATCAAATGAAAAATTGAAACTGGATGTCCTATGAAAGCTTGAAAATTTCAGCTCGCATCACCCAGAGCTTAAATTTTTTGTTGAAATTTCATTCCATCCAGCATCTGTCCTACAGAAACTCTTCATACATGAAACTTTCCACCAGCAGTGCCACAGTTTTTGTGTCGCTTGGGAAGCATAGGGATCACTTGGTCTGTTGTCCGTCTGCATGTCACCCCTACATAAAAGTGATTCCTAAGTGTCGCCATGTTTCGCAGGCAACACATGCTGCATTTCTTGGAATGATTTTCATGAAAACTCACTACTAGCCCGACACCTTGAGCGACCAGAAATTCTGCCGGGCTGGTAGAAATTACCAAACATAACAAAGTACGCAATTTGCCAGTAGAATTTGTTTTTTGAGCTAGTGTTTCAAAAAAGTTATCTTGAAGACTGGTACCAAGTGTATGTATTATTGGACTGGATCCATGAAGAAAAGCTTCCAAGGATTCTGATCAGATGACACGCTTTTAAATTTTTATGCCCCCGGAATCAAAGATTCGGGGGCATATAGTTTTTGGCCTGTCCGTCTGTTTGTCCGAAAAACTTTAACATTGGACATAACTTATGAATGGGAAGTGATAGGGCTTTCATATTTCACATGTGTATTCCTTGTGACAAGACCTTTCCATTGATGCCAAAATTTTTGACCTCGTGACCTTGACCTTGACCTTTGACCTACTTTTCAAAAACTTTAACATTGGGCATAACTTTTGAATGGGAAGTGATAGGGCTTTCATATTTCACATGTGTATTCCTTGTGACAAGACCTTTCCATTGATACCAAAATTTTTGACCTCGTGACCTTGACCTTGACCTTTGACCTACTTTTCAAAAACTTTAACATTGGGCATAACTTTTGAATGGTAAGTGATAGGGCTTTCATATTTCACATGTGTATTCCTTGTGACAAGAACTTTCCATTGATACCAAAATTTTTGACCTCGTGACCTTGACCTTGACCTTTGACCTACTTTTCAAAAACTTTAACATTGGGCATAACTTTTGAATGGGAAGTGATAGGGCTTTCATATTTCACACGTGTATTCCTTGTGACAAGACCTTTCCATTGATACCAAAATTTTTGACCTTGTGACCTTGACCTTGACCTTTGACCTACTTTTCAAAAACTTTAACATTTGGCAAAACTTTTGAATGGTAAGTGTTAGGGCTTTCATATTTTTGACCTTGTGACCTTGACCTTTGACCTTTTAACCCAGTGACCTCACATACATGTACTTAACAGAAAATAGTGTTCATACTAACAAAGATGCCACCGGGGGCATTCGTGTTTCACAAACACAGGCTTTATTTGCTACTGAAGTACAAATTTCACCAATTTGGCTGTCAAGGGCTTTTTAATTCATTCCCGATACTGCGTTAATGAAGTGTTCAAAATCCTCATCGTACATGTACATACTTATGTGTATATCCTTAAATCATGTTTGTAGGTTATTGCTGCAACAAACAGAGTGGATATATTGGATCCAGCTTTACTGCGATCTGGACGATTAGACAGAAAAATAGAGTTCCCTCATCCAAACGAAGAAGCCAGAGCAAGAATATTACAAATTCATTCCAGGAAGATGAATGTCAAGTTAGTTTGATAATTTTACTAAATTTAAATTTCTATTTCATTAAAGAAAATATTTTAAACAGCATTAAGTGTTATTAAGCACTTACTCTCAAGTTATTCTTCTCTTACAGCAAAGAAGTGAATTTTGAAGAACTTGCAAGGTGTACAGATGACTTTAATGGAGCCCAATTAAAAGCTGTTTGTGTTGAAGCAGTAAGGAATAGCTCTTTACCTCACATATTATTCAAGATATATCTAAAGACCTCCTCAGCAAAAATATAACATATTCTTTTTAGTCCTTCAGCATCAAAGATTTTAGTAGTAAACGTGGAAGCAAAAAATAAGTTCCACATTCATGTGCAGTCTCTTAGAGGTGTACTGTGTTTTGATAACATCTTGTGAAGTAGCCGGAATTTTCACATTATATTTATCCACATTGACCTTTACCTTTGAATTGTTCAACAGAAGTGGAAAAAAGTCCCCTTCAGGTGAATTACAATTACTTGAATTACAAGTAAGAAAAAACATTAATCAATACAAATTTAATATTTAAGCCTCGAAGTGGATAGGAAGATTGAACAGAGACTTGGTATTTCTCTGTCATGTATAAATGTATTGTATATTTTATCCTTAATGTCACTTATTGTTATCTGTTTTGACAGGGTATGATTGCACTGAGACGAGAGGCTACAGAATTAGATCATGAAGATTACATGGATGCCATCATCGAGGTTCAAGCAAAGAAGAAGGCCAACCTGCAATACTATGCTTAAATGTTGTTAATAGAAAAATACTTGTGATGTTAGTGCTGAGAGTCATTTTGATTTAAAACAAAAAGACCAAGAACTTGAAATCATACATGTACATGTAAAAATGGACAGAATTCTCACAAAAATCTCATTTCAGACAATAACTTCAGTAAAATTTTGTAATAAAATATGAATTCCTTTTTTCATTATATTTCAAATATTTTGGTCAGGCCTGCCTTCCCTCAAGTTACCTAAAACACATAAAAGAATGTACATGCCTAGTCAGATTAAATTCTAAGTTGGTAGAAATTATAATGATGTAAATGTGGTTTGTGTGGGAGATTGAACCAAGGCAATTTCTGTTAAGTCAAGGTCAGTGAACATGGTTATGACATTCTTGCAGGCTTTCTACTGTTCCAACTATTTCCTACTTTTCCTACTTTTTTATTTTGATCCTATTTTTTCCTACTTTTTCTTCAAAACTTCCTACTATTCCTACTTTTTCATCTCAAAAGTTAAAAATTACTTGCTTCACTTGTCATCGACATCTGATTCAAAATTTAAAAAAAAATTTCCGGCTCGCTTCGCTCGCCCATTCTGTATATTTTACATCAAAAATCAATTTGTCCTTATTTCTCTCAGTGATTTCCTCAAAGATGAACATAATAATTCTACAATCATTGCTTACTGTGATTTGTGTGTCATACTTACTGAAAATCGATGCTAAAAGTGATGGAAAATTTCCTATTTTTCTCCTATTAATTCCTACTTTTTCCTATTTTTCTCCTACTTTTTTTCATTGACTACTCCTACTTTTTTCCTACTTTTTCATCAAGGTAGAGTAGAAAGCCTGTTCTTGGCAAGGAATAAAATTTGTACTTCATGAATGAATGAATTTGAAGAAAATTGTTGCCCATGAAATAAGATAAGACATGTTCTTGTAGCTTTGTTATCATGGTTGCAGTCCATTTGATGATAAAGTCCATATCAGGGCAATTGTTTTTCTCACCGTGCACAGATTAATTGTCCCTTCCAACATATTTGCAGGGGAAATAGTAATGCTGCCCTTTGTGTTTGTGGGCGTGTACAAGTCACTTTGATTTTCAAGTTCATAGGTTAAAGGTGAAGGTCACACATTGGAAATGGTCAAAATTTGTTCACACTCTAGAGGCACATCTTCTATCAGTTCTTTGTCAAACTTCATACACTTATTGCTTCCCACAAGGAAAAACCTCGATTGATTTCAAAGTCATAGGTTAAGGCCATAGATTTGATCTATTGAAAACCTTGTATACACTTGCCAAGGTATAGAATGTACACGATAGTCAGATTGAATTCAAATTTTGTAGAA